>CM037092.1:41754445-42427673 GCA_020916435.1 Oxytropis ochrocephala | reverse complement strand
GGTATTACTTTGTTCGGTTACGTATTGCTGTATCTTTAACAGAATTTCATCTTTAGATGTAATCGCTTGACGCAATGTGACCTCTAGCTTGCCCAAAGTCGGCCCTACCAATGATGCATTGATAGCAGGATTTGATGGGAAGTACAAAGGAACGTCGTCGGGACCGTCCCGGTACATGGTACTTTCCCAGTGGTCATCATTAAATGTGACTAAAAAGCTCGTCGTCCCCAGCGGGTAGGTGGTCGCTCCATTGAAAGCCTTGTTAAGAGGAGTGGGCTCCGGCTGAGGACTATCTCGCTTCGATCAACTTTTAGCTTGTCAATCAGTTCAACAAACATGATATCGGTAGAGGCTGCTCTTAGTGCACTGCCGAATTCTTTGCACCTACTATGTTGGCCATAATCTGCTCTTATCACCAGCTTGACATAAGCGCTGGCTTGCCATCGTGTGAGTCGTTATCCCCAAAAGAGATGGGAGGTCTATTCGAGGCCAGGTCTTTCGGTAAAGTTGATGCGACCATTAGAAGTTCATCCCATTTTCTCTTGGTAGCTTTGTTGGATTCTCACGATCAGCGGTTCCCCACCATGAATTACCATCGCAAACATTCACGGCCTTTAGATCGCGAGTGTCACGATCTTGGTCGGTCTTTGTCTTGGGTGCTCTCATGGCTGGGGACCCTTTCCTCCTGTCTTGATCGGAGTTCTTTTGTTTTCTCTCTTGAGGTCGGTCGCCTTCCTCCGACCCTCACGTACTTCTGCCCAACTTGCCTTCGAATGAGCTCTTCAATATCGTCTTTGAGGCCATACACAGTCGTTAGTATCATGACCACTTGCTCTTGTGGTAGCGGCAATACCTTTTGTCGGCCGTGCCCCTTCTTGAGCACAGTGGATCGGGCCGCTTTACTCCTCTGAATTCATTGTTACGGCATTCATCGTAGATGCAATGCAATGGAAGTATTCGGCAAGCAGTCTGATGGTCAAATTTCTTGTCTCTGAAGTCCGATTGCGGTTGTCTCGGCGGCCTTCATGCCAACACAAACGGCTTACTCTGTTCTTCCTTGATTAGCGCGCAGGCGACCTCTCCTTCTGCTAAGCTAAGGTCTCTTCATACGCCATGTGGGCGTTTGCCCTTGTTAGGAAATAAGCGAGATCCTCGATAATGGTTAAGAGTGAATTCTTCTACGCAACCGTGGTCGGTCGAATACCACGCCTCAGGATATTTTGAACTTGTCGCTTGTCTCGACAAGTCACGAGCGAACTGACCTCGATGTTAAACGGTCGATGTCGCGCCTCGAGGTTTCATTATCCCCTTGAACAATGGAATCCAAGTGCTCTTCAAATCGATATTGGCAGCGATTTGCGGTGTAGTAGTGGACTGAAGAAGATTACGATCAAGTCTTCCCAATGATGATATGGTGTTGGGCGAAGGATTCCGCCACTCTAATGCTCGGTAGTCCAACGGCCCGAGAGCAACCTGCATTTCATGGTCGGTCCGGCTCACAGTATGTGGCCGTATGGATTATTAAAATCCCCAGGAGATGCTTGTGCTGATCGCTCACGACCATCGAACTTGTTTAGGTTAGGCGGCTTCCTCAAATCTCTCGGAATTCTTTGCGCTGATCTCTACAGTAAATGGGCGTGCTCGCCTTCACGATCGCCAGTTCGACCCAAAGGGTTGCATAGCGAGGCAAGCCTGCCGCCCGGCATTCCATAGATTCCTCGGTTGGGCGGATGGCGGAAGTTGAGGAGGTGTACGGTCGTTAAGCTCGACCTCTCGTCTCGTGGCCGCAACGTCCCTAATTCTTCCATCCTCTGTATTCTTCAAGCTCTTCACGAGAATCCCAAGACACCTTCTCGTACCGCGTGGAGCCAGGACGACTCATTGGATGAGTATCTAGTGGGCGGCGGTCGGTGTCGAAGGCGGTAGCTGGAATCCTCATAATCGTCGTGAAGATAGCGAGCAGCGTCTGCGCCGCGTTCACTGAGGGGCGACCTGTGCGCCTACTGCCGTCTTCTTGCGGAGAACGATGAGTAGTGCTCTCGGCGAAATGCTCCTTCGAGGAGGAGCGATGTCTGCGCGCCCGGTCGGCGTTAGGCGAAGGGTTCTCCCGTCTTCGCGCGGCGGCCAGGAATCGACCCTCTTTCATCTTGAGAGAATTAAGCGGCGTCTGCATGCTGCAATCACTGATTCTTGCTTTGGAGAATGCGCAGAGCGACTTGAGTGACATGCTCGAGACAGCGGCTCTTCAATGCTGCCTCGGTAAACTCGGGCGGTAGTTGGGGTGGGCGTGCGATGCGTACCTGCTCCAAGATCGGTCGCGACCACCGCTGAGGGTTCTTGCTCGCGGATTCCTTGAGATTCATGAATCGTCAGCGCGCTCGCCTCTCAGGGTTTCTTCTTGCGAGGATCTTGCCGGAGGGTTGGCCGAGATGAGGCCCATGCGGGGCGGTCGCGTGGAGCCATGAGTGGAGTAGGATAGGCGCTCGGGCCTCCCAGCGTAGTCGCCATTGATCGTACCTTGGCCAGATGAAGTGTTGAAGTTATTGTTGTCCGTGGGTGTTGGGCGATCGTTGAATGAATGAGAGGACCGGTCCTGGCTTCCACGTTGAGCACCTCGGGTGGTACACAAAGACACTCGACGATCTAGTGAGGAGTCGCTCGGGCGGATAACACAAGGTAAGAGAACGTGCGATGCCATGTGTGAATGGCGTATATATCACTGCGAGTCGAAGCGTTTCGCGAAGTTTTTAGGCCGGCGAGTGCGCTCAAGCGGCGTGTTTGGGCGTCATGATGGGTGGGCGCGAGACTCCAATTCTTTGTTGGCGGTTCTCGTATTCTTTGATACACCCGAGAACGATTTGCAAAGTTATCAAAGTGTGAATTTTGGCTTGAAGAAGTCAAATATTTAGGTCATGTGATCTCGAAGGAAGGCATTGTTGTTGACCTGCCAAAGTAGAAATAGTTCTTGCATGGGAATGACCAAACAACTGTGGCGGAAATCAGTAGTTTTGTAGGTTTAGGCTGGATATTCTGGGAGATTTATAGAAGGATTCTCGAGGATCGTGGCCCCGTTGACACAACTCACAAGAAAGGATAAGCGCGTTGTGTGGACTCGAAGTCTGCGAGGAGAGTTTTCAACTAATGAAGGAGCGACTAACCACTTTACCTGTGTTAGTTACGCCATTATCTCATGAACCATATGAAGTTTATTGTGATGCATGTCACCAAGGACTAGGGTGTGTGCTTATGCAACATCGGAAGAGTTGTGGCTTATGCTTGAACAAGCGAAAGTTCATGAAAGGAATTATCCGACACACGATTTGGAGTTAGTTGCGGTCGTGTTGCATTTAAGATATGGAGGCACTTTACGTATGGGGTCAAATTTGGCGTTTTTAGCGATCACGCAGAGCTTGAAATATCTTTTCAGATCAAAAAGGAGCTTAACATGAGGCAGGCGTTGGATGGAATTTCTAAAAGATTATGATTTCTCTCTGAATACCATCCGGGAAAGGCTAACGTTGTAGGCGATCGCGTTGAGTAGGAAAAGTATTCATGTATGCGCAATGATGGTCAAAGAATTAGAATTGTTGGAGCAATTTCGCGATTTAAGTCTTAAAGTAGAAATCTTTCCAAAAAGAATGCACTTTGGTATGATCACCGTGTCAAGCGACTTGATGGAAACCATCGAGAGCAATGAAGCGTCGATGAACACCTTCAAGAGAAAGAGAGCGGATAGGACAAGAGAAAGCGGTAGAGTTTAATATAGGAGCGATGGAATTCTCGAGATTCAATGGGAGAGTTTGTGTGCCAACAATATCGAGATGAGGAAGTTAATTTTAGATGAAGCACACAAGAGCAAATGAGCATTCACCGGAACAACGAAGATGTACCAAGATTTAAAGCAAAGATTTTGGTGGCGGGAATGAAGAAACAAGTGGCGAGTATGTAGCATCATGTCTTACGTGCCCAAAAGCTAAAGTAGAACACCAGACTTGTTTGGAATGCTCCAATCTTTGGATGTGCCTGAATGGAAGTGGGATAGTATCTCAATGGATTTCGTTGTAGGATTACCAAGGACCCCAAAGAGTTTTGATTCGATTTGGGGTGTCGTTGAAAGGTTGACTAAGTGCGCTCAATTCCGGTAGATAAGGACAGCGTATAATGTGGAGAAAGGTGTGAAATTGTACATCAAAGAAGTCATTAGATTGCATGGAGTACCTTCTAGTATAGTTTACGATAGAGATCCAAAGTTTACTTCTAATTTCTGGAAAAGCTTACACACGATCCTTAGGGACAAAGTTGAGATTGAGTTCTGCGTATCATCCCCGAAGCAGGGCGGAAGGGCGATCCGATCCTTAGAGGATTTCATCGAGAGCCTATGTCTTGAGACAATGAGAGGAAGTTGGGGCGATCTTTTACCTTTGATAGAGTTTACGTGCAACAATAGTTTTCACTCGAACATAGGAATGGCACCTACGAGGCTTTATATGGAAGAAAATGTCGGACACCTTTGTGTTGGTATCGCGATGGACAAAGTATGCTTGTAGGACCGAGAGATCGTGCAACCAAACAACGAATGTAAAAGATCAAGCAGTTCGTGAAAAGATGAAAATTTTGCTCGGAAGCGAGCAAAAGAGCTACTCGGATAAAGGAGGTATTTCAAGAAGGAGATCATGTATTTTTGAGAGTCACATCTACCAGGTGTAAGCGGCGATTAATGTAACACCAGGATTTTTAGTGTGTCGGTTCTTTTAATATGTATTTGTTTTATGAACTATTTTATATTGATAAGATTAAACTATTTTAAGTTATAGTGGTTTGAGTTTGAAATTTAGTTGAAATCACGTTAAATTATATCTTAATACGCTATTGGTAATATATGATTATTATCATTATATATATATTTATTTATTTTATTTTTATAAAATATTAGTGTTTGAGATATTATTTCTTTAGAAAATTATTTTTGGTCTATTGAGGTTTTAAAATAATAGTTGTAGTTAAATTGAGCTTTAAAATGATTTAAAATAGACCTTGGAGCTTTTAAACGCATCTGACCCCATTTTTGTCTTACTAAGCACACCTCCGCTTTCTTTGTCCACTAAAGCCCAACGCCATCGGCCCGAGGCAGGCCACCGCACAATCTTCTTCCTTCCTCGGCCCAAACGCAGAGCGAGCGGGAGAAAAAGAAAAACCTAGCCAAGCTTCATCTCTCGCCTTCGCGTTTCATCCACCCCACGGCCAACCCCGAAACTTGGCGGTCCCACTCGAAAATGGCGTTGGTCAAGAATATGACATTAGTTTTACACGCAATCGTACAGCGGTTTTGCGAGAGGAGCCATAAACGGCACCCTTAGTGTGTCGTATTTCGCCATCTCCGACCCACAGTAGCGTTCCTTGCGTGAACCAAGCATGAACTTCGAGTTCTTCTCACGAGAATCGACCCACCATTCGTTTATTCTATCAAATTTCCGCAGTTTGAATTCTTGCTTCACCGCACTTTCCATGGCATACTTGATTCGGGAATCTCTCACATGAACTTTTGGTGTTGAGTCAGCGGTCACCTCACTAGAAATACAAGAAGCTCGAGAGCTCGTCATTCGACCTTACGCTACCTCTGTCGGAATAAACTCATGTCGAATCTGAGAGAAAGGGTGTGTGTGGTGAGTAGAGGAGAAAGGGAAGAAAAGGAGAAGCTTGCTTTGTGGTGGTTCCATTGCTTCCAGTGATTTGAGTTTCTTCAATCCTTCAGGGTATGGGGGCTCTTTCTATACATATAATACTCTTTAGGATTTGTGTTGTATGTGGGCTAGGTGTTGAGGGTGTTGAATGATTGAGTGTATTTGTGAAACCTATCCTTGTTGTCGTGTTTGATGCCTAATTGGAATGCTATGTGTTCTTTGATGATTGGAAGTGGGTATGTGATTAAATTGTGCATGTAAATTGTTTGTGAGAACTCCTCGATAGAGTGAAGTGTGTGTGAACATGTTAGTTGTAGAATAATCAAAGAAATGTTTGATGATTGTTGGTGTAACGCCTAAAAATAATTTAATTAATTAAGTTATTTAAGGCTTATGAACCTTTAATTAAATTAATTATAAAGTTGAGGTTTATTTTATCTAAAAGAGTCTAATTTATTTTAAGTAGGAATACTAAGTTGGAATTACTTTTATTTCCAGGAGGTGGAATAAATTAAATGTAGGAGTGGGAATAAGGCCCAAGGGCCATTATTGGGCCCAATAGTAGTCTTAAAACTTAGGGGTTTCCAATCTAGGGTCTCATTACCCTTATTTTGAAAGAAAGAAAATTAGAAGTAGAGAGGGGGAGAGGTAAAACCGACGGCGTGAAGAGGAAGGGAGCAAAGGAGGAAGCTTACCTTTGATTCTTGGTTGGTAAGTGAGATTTTGATCTCATTCTTCATCATTTCTTCTTCCCATTCCATTTCTTTAAGCTCAAAGCTCATTCCTTTCCTTTTAAATTTTTCCATGGTCACTCGAGAAAGGGTGTCCACGTTTTCAGCTGAAGTAAGGGAAAGGAGGAAACTTTCTCAAGTTTTTGGTGTTGGTAAGTGAAACCCTTAGCTCCATTCAACTCCATTTCTTCTCCTTGTTACATTCCCTTATGTTCTAGTGTCTCATTTCTCCACTTTGTTGATTTTGCGTTTTATCCCAAGGGTAGAGGGTCACGTTTTCAGCAGCTAGGAATAGTGGAGATACTCCATTCTTGTAATCCTTGGTGTTGGTTGAAGATTCAAGCTTAAGCAAGGTTAGGGGATTCTCCTTTATGTTCATAATAGCTAGTATGGTATGTTTTATAAGTGGGATGACTCTAACAATGACTTGTTGTGTGATTGTGTGTTGATTACATGTTGATTGATGTTTGGAATGTTTGTTTTGGTCATAACATGCTAGTTGTTGTTGTGGAAACATGAGTTGTGACTTATGCATAGTATATGTTTGATGAAATGGTCATATGGGAATGAGTATGTGAACTTGATGAATTGATGATAATAAATTCACGATTATGTGTGTGTTGTTGTAGGAAATGAATTGTTGAAATAGTAATTTAGGTTTGAAGTAATTTGGGAAAAGTGTTGGAAGGGAAGGGGGCGCCAAATTGCTAAGCAATTGGCGCCTAGATCTTTAGCATATGTCGCGTGCGTTGTGTCTTGGTGGGTAGGGGCGCCAATTCTTTGGGCAATTTGGCGCCAGTCTTGGGCGATGGAAGTGGAGCAGTGCGGTGCCAAAACACTAGGATTCAGCGCGCTGGTGTGGTGTCTAAGTGTTGGGTTGTGTTGTCTTTGGCGGGCGCCAAATGCTAACCAAAGTGGCGCCAGCCAATACCGTGTTGCGCTTTGACTTCAGTTTAAGTGAGGTTGGCGGGAGGGGCGCCAATTCCAAGGAATCTGGCGCCCGTGTCTACAATGTCTTGTGCGCGTGTGGTAGTGCGCGCGTGTGATTTGCGAGGAGCGCCAAATGCTAGGCATTTAGGCGCTGGTGGGTGAATGTGTGTGATGTGCGCGCGCGAGAAGGCGAGTGCGGGCGCCAGTTTGCTAGAAACTTGGCGCCCTGTGCTAGTGTGTGCGTGTGTCACCGTGTGTGTGAGTGTGGGCTGCTGGTGTTTGGTCATGGGGCGCCATTTTGGCTAGCCCTTGGCGCCTAGATACCCAAATTATGTCTAAGTGATGGTTTAGTCCCTAAGAATTAATTTAATCCTTGGCGTGACACTTTAGTCCCTAAGAATTAAATTAATCATTGGCGTGACAAAATAATCTATTAGTGTCTAATTAGCTCTACTATGCCATATAAGTCTCAAAGTAATAAATTAATTAGTGGTGTAACAAAATAACCTTTAAGTACTAGATTAACCTATGGTGTGCTAAAGTGGTCCTTAAGTGTAGGTAAGACCCTTATGAGGTGGTTTGGTCCTTAGGTGGGATTCAATCTAATAATTGACGAAGTGGTGATTAATAATTGAGGTGGTGGAGGTTAATAATTGAGGTGGTGGTAGTTAATAATTGAGGTGGTGGTGGTCAATAATTGACAATTGTGGTGAGTTAATAAATGACGCGGGCTTCGGCCACCAAGGTGACTTAATACATATTGTGATGGATTGTGGTGATGCATTTGTCATAATGTCACATAAATCATATGCATTACGTGATGGTGATGATGGTGGGGTGGCTTGGCCAAAAATGTGGTGGTTGCGACGGGGTTTTGTGATGGTTATGGATCCACATGCATATTGCACACATGCATATATTCATACATTCGTAGAAATCTTGCTGATGTTTAAATGACTAAATCTTGCTGTTTGTGGATATTATAATTGAATGGCAATTATCATAATTACGGTGTACTGTTATTGCTAGATGTTTTCCTAATATGAGGCTTATCTTACTTGTTATTATTTATGTAAAGAGACTCACCCTAGCATTTTTGTGTTGCTGCTCTCGTGGCGACCAACGGTGATTCAAGTGAAGGTGCCATGCCTTCATGGGATATTGTGTCAGCTCTGATCTAGTAACACCGGGGATGGGATTTTAGTACTACTATTTTATGTTATGTATTTGATCATGTAATTGAGTATGTTGAACTCAGCTTTATTTCCGCTGCATTGCAAACTGTTTTTCTGGAATTATTGTAAACATTAAACAGGTGTTTGAGGGTCTTAACCCACATGACTATGATATGTGCTTTGCGCACTTGATGCGTTTGGATTTTCTTAACGGTGTTTTGAGGATATGTTGTTAAATGTACCACCCTCTTTGAGGTGCGTGGACAAATTTTGAAAAACTCTGATTTTTATTAGCTAAACTAGTATATTATATAAGGGGGTGTTACATTAGTGGTATCAGAGCAGTTCGGTCTGTCCGGCCAAGTGTGTCTGTCATAACACCTATGACAACTAGGTAGTGTTAATTGTTTCTTAACGAATGCTAATGCTGCAGTGTTAGGTTGAGAATGGCCCGAAGGATTGATGTTGCTCTAGCTGAGGCTCTGCAAGCCATAGCACAGGCTATGGGGGAGCAGAGGGGTGGAAGAGAAGATGCTGAGGATCGCAGTTGGCTACCTTTCAACGTGAGAACCCACCTACCTTCAAAGGTAGATATGACCCGAGATGGAGCAACGACACGGGTGAAGGAAATTGGCGAATCTTAGGTGTGATGGCGTGCACCCGGCCACAAAAGGTGAAGTTTGGGACTCACATGCTGAAAGAAGAAGCGGATGATTGGTGGATGAGGAAGAGACAGAGACTAGAAGCTGCGGATGAAGAAATTACTTGGGAGGTATTCAAAGAGGAGTTCACAAGGAAGTATTATCCGGAAGGCGTGCGTGCTAAAAAGGAGGTGGAGTTTTGGAATGAAGCAGGGAAACAAGTCTCAGTAGCGAATATGCGACAAAGTTTGAAGAGTTGGTCAAGTTTTGCCCTTACTATGACAACCAAGCCGATTGAAATTTTCAAAGTGTGTGAAGTTTGAGAATAGTCTGCAATGGGAGATTAAGAAAGCCATTGGATACCGGAGATTCGAGACTTTGCTAAGTTTGGTGGACAAGTGTAGAATTTATGAGGAAGACAGTGACTGCTTGCTACAAGATTGTGAGGAAAAGAAAATGCTCGGTTTAGGAAAGCCGTATGATGTTAGTGGAAGTAAAGGAAAGTGGAAGGCAAGTGCGGGTAAAGGTTCAAGTGGGGGAGGTGAGTCAGGCCGGTATTGTGTGTTTTACTTGCAAGAAACACCGCCATAAGAGTAGTGAGTGCACCGAGGCTCGTTGCTACTGAAGTGTGGTCGGAGAAGGGCCATAAGAGTGGTGAGTGCACCGGGTTCGTTGCTACAAGTGTGGTCGAGAGGGCCACAAGTCTAATGCTGTGAAAAGAAAGAAGTGGTTTGTTTTATCTGTGCGTGAGGTGGGACATGTTAGCACTAAATGTCCTAAGTCCAAGAAGGAAGCGGTTAAAGGGAAGGTGTTTGCATTGGCGGGATCAGGGGACAAACGCGATTAGAGGTACTTGTTTTATTAATGGTACTCCTTTGATAGCTATAGTAGATCTTTGGTGCTACACATTCTTTCATTCTTTGCTTTGTGTCTTTGAGAATTTGGGTCTTGTTTTGTCTACAATGAGAAGGGACATGGTTATTGATACCCAGCCAAAGGTTCGATAACTACATCCCTAATGTGTGCTAGATGTCTTCATCGTTTTATGAGAGAGTTTCTTGTTGATCTTATTTGCTTGCCTTTAGGAGGTTTGGACATCATTCTTGGTATGGATGGTTAGTTGATAACCAAGTGCATATTAATTGTGCTAGTAGATCAGTGAGCTTTCCTTCTTCTAAGGAGGAAGAATCGCATTGTTACATTACGGTCAATCGCATAGAGTTTTGAAGGAGGAAGCTAAGTTGTTTTCATTGATGGCATCATTGTCAGTTGAGAGCCAAGCTAAGATTGAAGAGTTGCCAATAGTTAAGTGAATTCCCTGAAGTGTTTCTGACGAAATTCCGGGCGTGCTGCTGAAAAGAGAAGTAGAGTTTGGTATTGATCTAGTGCACGGCACTAGACCCGTGTCTATGGCTCACATAGGATGTGCATCCGAACTATCTGAGTTGAAGAGTCGGTTGGAGGACTTACTTGAGAAAAAGTTCATAAGACCTAGTGTGTCGCCTGTAGGAGCGCCAGATACTTTTGGTGAAGAAGAAAGATGGAAGTATGCGGCTTTGCATTGATTATAGGCAATTTGAACAAAGTAACAATCAAGAACAAGTATCCACTTCCGAGAATTGTGATTTGATGGATCGGCTAGTTGGAGCTAAGGTGTTTAGCAAAATTGATTTGAGATCGGGCTATCATCGATTAAAGTGAAAGATGAGGATATTGAAAGACGACGTTCGGGGCGAGATATGGGCATTATGAGTGATACGTAATGCCGTTTGGTGTCACTAATGCACGGGGGTATTTATGGAGTACATGAACCGTATTTTCCATGACTACTTGGATCGATTTGTGGTGGTTTTCATAGATGATATTTTGGTGTACTCCAAGTCAGAAGAGGATCATGCGAGCATCCGAAGTTAGTGCTAGAAGTGTTGAAAGAGAAAAAGTTGTATGCTAAAGCGTCAAAGTGTGACTTTTGGTTGAAGGAAGTGAGCTTTCTAGGTCATATTATTTACGGTGATGGGATTGCGGTAGATCCACCAAAGTTGATGCGGTGATGCGATGGGAGGCTCCTAAAAGTCGATTCTGGAGATTAGAAGTTTCCTTGGATTGGCGGGATATTATAGAAGGTTTATTGAGGGGTTTTCAAAGTTGGCACTCCCGCTAACTCAATTGACTTGTAAAGGAAGGGCGTTTGTGTGGGATTCCAAATGTGAAGAAAGTTTCCAAGAATTGAAAAGAAGGTTGACAACATCACCTGTTTTGACATTACCCAAATCTGGAGAGCCTTTTGTAGTACGTCAAGAATGGGGCTAGGAGGCGTTTTGATGCAAAATGGTAAGGTTGTGGCGTATGCCTCAAGACAGTTGAGAATTCATGAAAAGAATTACCCCACTCATGATTTGGAGCTTGCGGCAATTGTTTTTGCCTTGAAGATTTGGAGACATTATTTGTATGGTTCTAAGTTTGAGGTATTCGGTGATCATAAGGGATTGCGATGATCTGTTTGACCGAGAAAGAATTAAATATGAGACAAAGGAGATGGTTGGAATTCTTTGAAGGACTACGACTTTAGTTTGAACTATCATCAGGGAAGGCTAATGTGGTGGTGATGCTTTGAGTAGAAAGTCCTTGCATGTATCATGATGATGGTGAAAGAACTTGAATTGATTGAGCAGTTTGAGATTTGAGTCTAGTCTGCGAGGTGACACCTAAGAGTGTGAGATTGGGTGTGTTGAGGATTCACAATGACTTTTTGAATGTTATTCTGAAGCTCAAAAGAAGGATATTAAACTGGTTGAGATTGCAGTCGGGATTGACCACTCTCGGAGTGAAGACTATGTGATAGATGAGCATGATGTGTTAAGGTACATTTGCGTCAAAGACACACTTAGAGCAAGTGTACTCTTTCGCAGTAAGTAGTATAAAAGATTATCGTCTCCACGAGGATTAATTAACAAGTACAAAACTAATCAAGATATTCTATTGTTTAGGCGAACCAATAAAGTTGAGTGTTATAGAAACTAAATTAAAAGAACTAATTAACAATAATTAAAATGCAATATTAAAGCAATGGAGAGAGACCTAGAGGTCACGGTTTCACTTGCAAGCCGATTTCCCTATGTCTACTTCTATTTGAATTCCCTTATTTTATTTAATTACCAATCCCTTTACTAAAACTATTAATCCGTTTGGTCATTCGCGATTAATATTCTTTTTCCTAAATTAACCCTTGTTTGGTCATGCAAGAATTTAAATTCAAGAAAAGCATAAAGAACAAAAGGTTGAATGATTGGAAGACTAAATTATGGTTTGGTCATGCCCTAATTATAGCCCCAATTATCCTATAGGTCCACCAACTAATTGCGATCCGGTCATTGATCAACTAATTGATTATAAACATGCAAAAGTACCTAATCCTAATCATGTGATAAAAACAATAGGACAATATTAATTAAAATAAAAATAGGAATTCAAATCGAAATTAGAACATGAAAGGTCTCAAATTGCAAGATCCACCTAAGACCACTAGAAGAGGACTTAGGTATCCATAAATATCGAGAACAATAAAATAGAAATTAGAGTCATGAATTACAGAGATAAAAATAACCGGAAATTAGAGGATTATTATTCAGTCTTGATATCTTTTTTTGACTCTCAGGAGCTCTCTCACTGCGGTGTCAGCAGTGCAAAATCTTCCTCTCTCACCTCTGCGTGGTGGTGTCCGATGCGTGGTTTTTCGTTACTGTGCGGCTCCTCTTCTCTATAATAATGCTGCGCTCCCCGTATTATGTGTGTCTCCTTGCTTTTATATTGAGATCCTAGGGTTCCGTGATTTTCCTTTCTTTCTCACTACGGCACTATTCTTTCTTTTTATCCAAGTTTGTCTCACGTGCCTTATCTTAATTGTTGTGGTCAACACATGTGCTAGCTGATGGGTTGATTTCATGTGCTTTAAGCCCTTTTTCTTCTCTTTGTCAAATCTATGTGATATATATATATATATATATATATATATATATATATATATATATATATATATATATATATATATATATATATCACATATTTAATTTATATTCTTTTTTTTCTCTTTTCTACAAAACAATAGTAAATTAAGTCAGTAATTTATATAATAGACAGTAATTGCTTTAAAAGTATCCAAAAAGTATATCTAAAAATGCACTAAATTGGAGTTTATCAATTCCCCCACACTTAACTTTTGCTTGTCCTTAAGCAAATTTCCTGGCTCAATAATTTTTTTCAAATAAATAATAGAGATAGTCAAATAAGGAATCCAAAATTAAAGCACAATGATGTGATGATAGACAATATAGCACATATGAGATGTCAAAAGGTTGCCCATTAGAGGCTCATATCCCTGAAGAATACATTTTTGTGAGCAATGACACTCGCTCACAATCTCTCTAAGTGTTTAGGGACTAGTGAAAATATACACTCAAGTTTCAACAAAATGCACATTACCATAAGCTTGTAATTTGACCAAATCTCCACTAAATAGTTTACATGCATGCAAAAGATGGGGTTTCATGGGTTGTAATGGGGCCAAGGTTAAGTCAAGTAAGGTGGAATAAGAAGAAAGGGATAATCAAAGGGCTAAGAACAAGAAATAGTAACCTTTGAAACCAAACATGGAGCTTCTATCTATTTTACAAATTTTATCCAGGACTCCAAATTAATTTCACTCTCATTCTTCAATTTTCTTCTATTGAATCAACTCTATTTGATTTACCTTTTCTCTTGAGTAGACTTTTTTTTTTTTTTGGATTTGCCCTTTGGCTCTTGCATTCTTTTGATGTACCTTTTCCTCCTTCTTGCTTTCCTTTTATTTTATTTTTTTCAATTTATCTTTCTATTATTTTTTTTCATTTTTTCTTAGGAGGAAAAGGTAAGTACATGAAAATTTCCATTTTGTTTCCTTTGTAAGAAAAATTCTTGTAAGCACATGATTCACTACTTTTGTTTTCTTCATCCTAACAAGATAGACAACTAAAGTATAGAATGAAATTTCCGTCTTGACAATATAGGCCACTAAAATTTAGGGCCAAATTGTAATTTTCAATAGTTGCTCCACATTCAATTTCAAATGGTTGCAAAAGAAAGAAAAAGAAAAATATATCTGGGTACCAAAGAACAAAAAATATAACAATTAGGCTCAAAGGGGGCAACTAAGGGATAAATTCAACAAACAACTCTGTGGCGAGAAAAATACCTAAATTCCCAAATCTTTTTACATGATGCAAATCAATTTTAAGCCTTGAAATGGTCAAAAGACAAATTCTAGAATGTAGCAAATTGGGAAACACACTCATAGAAAGAAAAGGGGTAAGAATTTATGATTTAGTATCAATCCCCTTATGAAGGCTCAGATCTCACATTTAGAAGCTAGTTCACAAAAAGTACTCAAAAGGGACAAATGCTAATTATCAGCTTCCTTAGGACATCCTCACAGTTACAATTAAGCGCAAGTCTGTCAAGTAAATTAATTATGGGATCCCCTAAAGGCATAATCTCTATATTTTTTTTTCAATTTAAGCATAGTTCATGCAAAACAAGCCAGAAAAAATGCTATCAACATATGTAGTGGGTATATGCATTAACAGAGATCAAGTAACAACATATAATATCCTCCCCCACACTAGCATGAAGCATGGTCCTCAATGCAAAATATCGATTGACACAAAAATAAATGAGAGAGAGTAAAAGTGACTTCCCACGAGAGAGCTTGTAGTTGGAGCTTGTTCCTAAAAACAAAAGAAAACAAAAGAAAACAAAAATAAGCGAAAATAAAACACGAGTTGCCTCTGCGAAAGACGCTTGTTTAACGTCATGAGCACGCGATAGTTGGTGCTCAATCGTGTGGCTTTGTTCTTTGGTGTTTTTAGCAAACAATCACTAGTTTTCAATATTAAGAATTTGTGAGATCAAACTAGAAAATCTTTTTGACAATTGCCTTTGTGTTTTGTGTCTTTTAGCGTGCGTAAGAGCAGAAAAAATAGTAGGAAGAGATAGTTTGAAAGCGAGAATGAAGGCAAGAAGTGCAACAAACGTAAAAAACAAGTAAAAATTGCATTAAAGTGAAAGATAAAAGAAGTTGGTACACCAGCACGTACAATGTAATCTGATTCACTCTTGTTTCGCTTTGACTTGGAAGTTGAGTTTCACAGAGTTTTTTGTAAAGATGTGGTGACCTGTTTTCCTATTACAAGGGAGTATTTATACTCTCGGATACAATCGTGGGCAAGCACGATAACCACTTCCTAAAAACTAGGAAATAACAGCCCACTAAGCTGCTTTGCTCCTTGCACTTGACCCGACTTGTTGTCGAAGGATTTGGCCAAGTATTAGACCCGGTTTAAATCGAATAATTGGGCCTTCTCTGTCGAAGGTTTTGACATTGTTTAGTAGCTTGAGGAACCAAGGCGTCGAAGCTTGCTTGTGTTATGCGACCTTCGTACAACTTTGCTTTGGATTTATGGTACATTGACTTGAACATTGACCTGCAGCCCACAAAATACTATTAAATGTGCGATCAATACCATTTAAAGCTTAATTTAATGCCTTTGCCAGAAATTTTGAGGTAACAGTTGCCCCCAAAAAATGTTTTTCGCGGAATAAGGAATGGAGGAAGAAAAGGCATTTTTGAATCTTGTCAATGGTCATTTCTCACGCCTTTTGCATTTCAACGGTGGTCGAAAAGACAACCATCATTACTTACGCGGTAAAGCGAAGCGAATCTTATTGGCACACGTTGCATAGTTGGTGGGCCATCACGTCTCTCAAGCGTCGCGAGCGTGCGAGTTGTGGCGAACGTGCCAATAAGCTGTAGCTTCCACATATATAAGCGGCTACAACCCTGCGTATTCCTCTTTGCTCGGTTTGAACTTTTGTGAAGTCTTTACGCCTTCTTCATTCTCTGCGTTTTGCAAAAATCCCGAAATCACTAAAGCTTCAAACTTTCATTCCTTTCCTTCAATCCACGCTTGGATTTAAATCTACGCATTCGCTTTTTTTCTCTCATGGCTGGCTTCATCTCTGGCTGTGAATGTTCCACGAAAAGCAGCGAAACCAACGGACCTAAAACCCTTGATGGCTTTGTTGATGAGCGACATTCCACGATAGTCGAGCGGTTCAATGGCAAACCAGTATTGATTCCCTCTACTAGGGTTTATACTCATGCATATCTAGGCCCTCTTCCTAATACCCTTTTAGAGAACACTGAAGTTTGGAAATTTTCCACTAGTCATGCTGTCTTGACCCGAATTTTCACGAAGACCCTTTTCACTTAGAATTTCTGAATAGTCCTTCCGAGTCTTTAGAGTGCGCTCCTAGGCTCGACCAACGATTTACATAGATTGGCTCGACAAGGTAGAGGCTAAAAAGGCCGGCGTCTGGAAGAAACAAGGTATTTTTGACCTTATCCGATTGTCTAGGTATGGGCCTAAGTATGGCAACACCTTGATATTGGTGCTCTGCGATTACGGGACCGTGCCACTCATAGTCTTCACTTGAGATGTGGCATCTTGACTCCCACTTTACTAGATGTTCTTTGCCATCACAGTGCAGAAACCCTTAGGTGAGACTTTTGACCACTGCTAATCCACGAGTATGTATACGTTCACTTTCAATAATGCCACTTTTGCTCCTTACATCACAGAACACCACAACCGACAATGACACGATGTACGCTAAAGAACACGTAGCCTTCTTAACCACTTTGGTTATCCACTTTTTGTTTTACGCACCCGTTCACTCCGGGTTTCTAAAACCTATATTCCACTTGCAGCCCACTCCACGAGAAAGAAGACATTAACCTTGCCAAGCTTGTTGTTGGGTTCTCTCTGTCGGGAGCTTGATAATGCCGTTCTAGAAGCGAAAGAGGGCGAACCCACCAAAGAAGTTCTTGGCCTCTGCCCATTGTGGCTATTGCAATTGTGGTACTAGCCACTTTTGAGTCTCGACTAGGTGCAGTATATTCCCAAGTCATTTCACTCAACCTTGAAGTCTAGGAGGACTGAAGGGATTCGACTAGCCCGATTGAAACCCAGCGGATAAATATTCCTCGGAGGAGTCTTTGAAATTCACTTGACATGTTCTGAAGTGCACAAGTTTAAGTAGACTCTATGGCTCCTTTGTGCAAAGGCCTTTCGGTCCAACTTGGTTTGGCAACCATTTCCTTCCTCTTACATCCGAACAAGTTTGAGAGATTACCCAAATCTGCAAGCCTACCTCTCTCGCCATTCTTTCTACCAGGACTTACCCCAGCAATGAAGCTAAAAATAGCTTGGAATTAAGAGATACTTCCCAAGTTATTACGCGAGACAGTTTGGCCTTTGTCGGTCGACTGCGCCCGATATGTTTTCATAGGCGAGAATTTTCGAGTCGAAAGCAATGTAGTAGCCTACAAACATGCCTTCAAGAAATTCCACTTTATAGGGCCTTGAATTTGAACCTCTCGAATTCAACCCCGATTCTCATGCACTAAGGAATTTCATGAATGGTGGACTAGTTACTATACCACTTTCTTCTGCTTTGGGAGGCTAGTGATGCCTTTGCGAGAAAACATTATGAAGAAATTGGTGGCAGCCGCTTCCTTGAACAACCCGGTATTTACTTAACGATACAGATCTCCACGAGTCTTGAACATCTCAGAACTTAGTTTTATTTACTGTTTTCTTACCAATGTTTTTCGGCGTCAGTCAACTTTGCACCCAAATGAAGGCCAAAGTAAAGGCTACCACGACACCATCTCCTCCAACAACCAAGAAAAAGCGATGGGCGCGAGATCTACTCGGACATTGTCTGAAGAAGGTATGTTGCCATTTATTAAGCTTCAAGTTATTTTTGATTACGACTTTTACTTATGTCGAAATCCTTCTCTCTAGAAAACAACTCGGACAAAATCCTCAGTGAGCAAAGCGAAAAGGAAAATGGTCCTCCACGAAGATGAGGTACTATACTCTTACCTTGTTAATCAGTCGAAATTTCTCTTCCCTTTGTCATTTACTTTCTGTCATAACCCAAATTCTTTTGGCGGGACACTTTGAAAGTGATGATAACATCCCCTCACTCGGAGGTCGAAGAAAAGAAATCTTCACGAGATTCAAGAGGCGCAGCTCGAGGCATCATTATTGATGAGACTCTGAACCACCTTCTTCTCCTCCAATCAAGAGACTTAAGGTACAAGAGGTAAACTCCTTTCGACATTAGATTAGACTTATTCGGTCTCGCCTTTCCAATCCTTAACTTGATGATATACCTTCTTTGTGCATAGGTGGGTGGATTGCTCGTGAACAATCCACGAAGTTCGGTCTATGGTTGAAATTCAGCGATCTAGAGTCGTCAACCCCTATGCTCCACTTTTCCTTCATCTCCTCGAGTGCAAGCTGCTTGAAGAAATTTTCCAAGCATTGGAGAACCACGAGATTCCCACTTTCGAGGAGTTTGCGCCAAGTCTTTGGAAATGTCGAACAAGAGGCGGTCGTCGAAGAGAATGCTCTGATACGGAAGAGGCTATTCAATCTTTGTGACATCGAGCCGGAGGCGTTGTTGGAGAAAGCGCTCAAGTTCGAGAACTTACCATTCCAACAAGCGAAGGACCCGAGTAGTGGCTGCCTCGTCGAAATCCACAAGCAAATATGGTCGATCAAGAACCGGAGGAGCCTAGAGTAGAGGTAGCTGCGGTCAGGTGCTTACGCGAAAGAGTCATCAACGTATTGTCGTCGATCAAGAATTGGTGAGCTAAAGAAGGCGGATCCTTGGCGGCTTTGAAGATTATGTTAAGCCTCGAGAGCTCGTCGAGCCGTTTGGTTTCTGCGATTCCTCGAACAATTCTCTAAGTTCTATCAACGAAGAGACGATCGGGCTTTGCTTTGCGATTGAAAGCGAAGGTGTTAGAAGGGGACTTGGTAGCAACCATTGAGAATGACTCATCTGTGTATCTTGAGGTAAAATCCCTCATTGAGAAGATCACCGATTAGACCCTCCTCAAAATGTCCTTTCGTTCTTCATGGAATTTGGCCTATTTTTGAGCAACTTTCTCTTTTGATCAATCAGCGGTCGACCACCTCTAAGCGCAAGAGTTCAAGAGACTCAACTCTGCGAGGTGGAACTACGCCTCTCTTAAGGTGATCAAGGCGACCTCGAAGCTCTTGAGACCCAAGCGACTAATGGCGAAAAGCAATCGCTGAATGGGATGCACGAGATTGCGCGCATTGATGAAGAGATAAAGACCGCTTCAACTCAAATTGTCTAATGCTAAGCATCGAAGGGCCTGATCGTCGAGCGCTGAGTGATGCTTCTTCGTCCACCAAGACTACCAAAGCAATGGCGGCTATAGAGCACTTGGAGAAGATTGACAAGCACCAAGCTATTCTCGTGACCTCGACAAAGAGTATCTTCTCAACACCTCTATTTCTCTAAGTGTTAGCATTATGGAGAGGCATAAGGCTACCTTATCGACCTTCTAAGAATTAATAGCTTAGCATTCTAAAAATGGTGTGTGTAACTTTAACAATTTCTTTATACATTGCCATTTATGAACAACTTTGGTTTACTTATAATTGCTCAATCTTTATTTCGGTTAACGTTGGCTTGTATCGTTTTAAATACTTGCCATTTATTCTAAAGGTCCTATTTTACGTCACCTAACTCTTGATTTCATAAGCGCCATTCGAAAACAACGCAACACGCGAAATGGGCCTTCCCACCACAGTGACCATTTGCCTAAAACTCTATCTTTTTATCCATAGGTAATAGGACTTTCCACACTAACTCCCCTTCCTCAAAGGTTTTTAACTTAACTTTTTATTGTAGGCTTTAGCTACTCTTTCTTTACTGTCGAATAAGCATTTCTAAAGCTAACAACCTCTCTTCGTCTACATCAACCAATTCATCAATCATCATATTCCAATAATGATCAAAAGGAATTTCACATTGTTTTTGAATCCTTGTTGATTGTAAACAAATCTCGACGAGTAACAACTGCATCATGCCCAAATGTTAACTTTGTAGGGAGTGGTGTTTATAGACTCTTTAGGTGAAGTTCGACAAGCCCATAACACTTGGTCAAGAAGAACTGTGCCAACTTCTAGGCTTCGTCCAGCGTGCTTTTTAATCAAATTAATAATGATTTTATTGGCAGCCTCTACTTGGCCATTGGCTTGTGCATAGTATGGTGTCGAAGTCAATAACTTGAAACCAATTTCAGAAATAACTCTACCATTTTTCGACCCGGTGAAAACGGTACCTTGATGCAGTAGTAATGGTTTCTGGAATTCCATATCTATAAATGATATGATTTTGAATAAACCTTATCACTGCTTCTTGATCTACATTGGCTAAAGGTATTGCCTCTACCCATTTAGTAAAGTAATCAATCCCTACTAGAATGTATCTGTGGCCTTTCGACGAGGTTGGTTTTATTTCTCCAATCACATCTAAAGCCCAACCCACAGAATGGCCAAGGTTTCACTATAGAATGCAACTCATTTGCGGGCACATGTTGTATTCGAGCATGTTTTTGGCATTCTTGGCAACCTTTGGCAAATTCTATACAATCTTTTAGCATAGTTGGCCAATACATTCCTTGTCGAAACAACAACCATTTCATTTTGTGGCCTACTTGATGTGAGCCACATGCTCCACTATGTGTATCAGAAACTGCCAAATATGCCTCGTTTTCACTAAGACATTTTAGTAGTACCCGCTTGAGGAGTTTGTTTGTACAATTCGTTTCCAATTAACACATAGCTTAGAGCTCTGTACTTTACTTTTTTGTTAGTGTTCCCTGTAGGATTTTGCAAATATTCTACAATGGGTTTTCGCCAATCATCATCAACCATATTGTCAATAGCAAAAATTTCTGCCAAGTCAATATCGTCGAAGATGTGGCGTTTTTAAACGCTCACTTGATTTGTATTTATTGCCCCCGATTTTTGGTGTTGACAATAACGTAGAAGGAGTATTATAGAGAGAGTCTTACGAGATTAATTTATCTTTTATCTCAATTAACTCTTCTAGGCTTTGCTTGATACTTTGTAGCCTAAGCAATTTGTGCGGCTCATTTGCCACGTAATTTTCAATTCGTGGTAAATGTTCTAGGTGAAACGAATGCAAACCTTTTTAGCAAAGTATTGGCAATAACGAAATATTTAATAAGGTGTTCATTGATACATTTGTATTCTTTTGTCAATTGTTTGACCACTAGTTGAGAATCACCTTTTATTTCGATGAGCTTGCCCCAATTCGAGCAAAATTTTAAGGCCTACTATTAAAGCCTCATATTCAGCTTCATTATTTGAGCAAGAATCTCGAATTTTAAATTTATACTTCGTTGGAGTATTTTCTGGCGAGATAATCAAAATTCCAATACCTGCTCCATTTTTATGGCTTGAGCCATCAGTATAATCTCCAGGGCGTCGTCTAACGAATGTATTTCACATTCGACAATGAGATGGTCCACTATAAAATCGTGACCACTTGTCCTTTAATTGATTTAAGGGGTTGATAAGTTAAGTTGTACTCTAGCAAAGCTAAAGCCCATTTGCCAATTCGACTATGCAACATTGGTTTTGACAACATATGTTTAATAACATCAAAATGCGAATAAACATAAACATCTGCTGATTTTATATATTGCTTCAATTTTGTACAAGAAAAATACAAGCAAAGGCACGATTTCTCTATTGGACTATACCTAGTTTGACATCAATCAAAACCCTACTAAGGTAATAAATGGGTCTTTCGACACCACTATCATCCTCTTGCGCTAACATGCTACCTATTGTGTTATCGGAAGTTTGCTATATACAATTTTAGCAATTTATTTCCAATAACGAGGCAATAAAATTGGTGGCTTGACGAGATAAGACTTGATTGCGTCGAAAGCATCTTGGTGAACTTGCTCCCACTTGAATTCATCTTCTTTCTTCAATCTCGATAATGGCGAAAAAACTTGTGTTTTGCCACTTAGATTTGAGATGAATCTTGAAGGAAATTGATTTCCCTAGTAGTATTTACTTGATTCTTTTTTGGTCGAAGGAGCCTTCGTTTCCATAATTGCTTTAGTCTTATTTTCGTTGATCTCTATGCCTTTCTTGTGTACTACAAAACCCAAGAATTCACTGCGCGCACCACGAAAGCACATTTGGTTGGATTCATTTTCAATCCATATTTCCTCATTCGTTCAAAAGAACGTCGAAGATGGTCTAAATGACCACTTTACGAGGATGACTTAACCACCACATCATCTATGTATACTTGCATAAAATCATCAATAAAATCGTGAAACATAGAATTCATTGCCCTTTGATAAGTGGCACCAGCATTTTAAACCAAAAGGCATGACCACCCATTCATAAACACCTAATGCCCCTGGACATCAGCGATTTAAACCGTCCTCTTTCGGCAATAAAGATTTGATTATACCACTGAGTAGCCATCTAGCAAAGCGAGATAATCAAATCCTGCTTGCCGAATCTATTAGCATTTACCTTTCTACGGGCATAGCGTATTCATCTTTAGGTGTTGCATTATTTAAATCCCTAAAGTCTCGCAAACTCTAAGTTTTCCATTTTTCTTCATTACCGGAACTATATTAGCTAACCAATCAACGTGCTGGCGATTCGATGAATTTGCTTTTGAAACGACCTTTCTATTTCTTCCTTGATCTTAGCCAATATCGAGGAGCAAATCTTCTTGGCGTTTGCTTCATTGGTTTCTTCCACAGTCGAATGGGTATTTGTAATTCCACCAACTTCTCGACTCAAACGGGCATTTCACTGTATTCCCAAGCAAAGCAATCCTTGAACTCCTGCTGAAGTGAAATGACTTGGGTTACGAAGCGACATCAAGATGTGCACTAATATAAGTTGGCCTTTTGACCAAGCCATGGATCTTGAGCTTGCATGCGCTTTGTAGAATCTCTGGGTCTTTTTCAAAACCCAATGGTTAAATCGTCATAAATGCAATCGATTTTGTCATTTATAACTTCACCATTTTCTTGAGATGAAGTTGTGGCTTCGCGACCATTGTTTGTTGATTTAACTTTCGGCTTCCAAAGCGTTTTTATTTTATTTTTCGGCCATATAGGCGTAATTCTATCCCAAGCAGATGATGCCGACATCTAAACCTTCTAAGAGTCGGTGTCCCATCCTGTTGGAGGTAGCACACCATCGGGATAGACATTCGCACCTTCTATTTCCTCTCTTTCCCACACAAAAACCATGTGTTGGGTATAGGTGAATGGAGGAAAGCACATTATCTGAAGAGATATATGCTTGGCTAGAAGATGAACATGGCGCAATGTTCGCCATTTGCTTCTCAAAATTCTCCTGGTGACGTTATTTACGTCGAAGAAGGAAATAACTCTGTGCGCTTGACGTACTCCACTGAGACCATCATCCCTCCACATTACCAATTTCTGGTGTAGGCTTGAGGGAACAGCTCCTACGCCATGTATCCACTCTCTCCCAAGGAGTAGATTGTAGCTTGCTTTTGATGCTATAACAAAGAACGTGGTGGTTCTTCTTACAGTTCCTACCACCACTTCTACTTGGCGACCCCCAACGACCAGGCGATTTCCCTCATAATTGGTTAACATAATGTTATGAGGTCGAAGGTGCTGTATCAAAACAGACTTATTGTCTTCAGCATGGCCTGAGGCATTAAGTTAACAGCAAGCCCTCCATCGACCAGTATCTTATTAATGCCTACGCCATTAACCTTGGCTTGGACGTACAAGGGCTTCAAATGGTGTTGCATGCCCTCGTCTGGCCTCTCAAAAGTGGCCATTTGTTCTTCTACGCAGCCATTGTTCATGACATAGTAGCATCTTGGGCTTGTGGTTAGCCATATCCCCAATGAAGTCCTCTTGGCGTCGTTTGGGGCTATGTAACGATCGTACTCACTCGGCAAAATAGATACCACGTTGCAGATGACGTCGAAGCTAGCCTCAGAGTCGTCGAAATCTGAAGTGACATCTTCGTCCATGTCGAATGAAGCACTTTTCTTCTTTAAAGCTGTTAATGGAGGGAAAATCCTCTCCATAGCAGGCCTTCTCGGTTCCTCTATCATAATAGATTTCCCTTTAGCCTTGTTTCCAACCCTCACTTGATTGGCGCTCTCCTATACTTATCTTTGTGTTCCCCACGGTTTTAGGAGTCACGCCTTAACTGCTTTTTGGCGTCGCTCGTTAGCAACCAGATGTTGCCTTCTTTTTTTGGCCCAGGTATCGACGCCATTGGGTCTTCGTCATGGGATTCTTCCGCTTTATAATTGTTTTTATAATTATACTTTGAGGCCTACTTTGTGATTGGCTTAGCGTTCGGCTGTTGAGCGAAGATTCTTGTAGTGTCTACATCCAAAGCATGTATCCACTTCTCATTGGATGGATCTGTCCTTGGAACAAATGGTTTGGCGAGGCGATAGCTGAAACTCCTTCTTGGCCACACCGCGCCCGTAACTGCGGCTTACTTGTCAAGCCTGCTTGAATTCTTTACCTTGTAAGGAAGGTCCCTCTCTTGAAACCGAAATTTGGCCTCTTCTCTGCGCCATTTCCTCTTTAGGGGTGGTCGAACTTCGCGACATTCGACACTTTTAGCGCTTCTTTGTCAAACACAAAGACTTGCACCTTGGACATAACATGACCTCGAGCTCAATTTGCAGGTCGGAAGTCTATCAGATCTTCCTCAGCCTTAGGGTACACAGACTGTACCTTCTCCTCATATTCTTCTTGAGTAACGTGTTGCACAGCATCACTCTTTTGCACAACACTTTTAATTTTTTCAGCAGGAGGTTTGGTAGACTTAGGAGAATCCACCATTTTTGCGTCTACCATATTGATACTCATCTCAATTGGTTCCGCATACATCGCCTCCACTTGATGGAGGGGGTCAGCATCAATCTGCATCGGTGCTTTATTCTTTTTATCTCCAAACTTGAGCCTTCCTTCCTCGATCGCTTTCTGAACCATGTCCCTGAAAAGAACACAACGGTCAGTTGTATGTCCCAAAAAATTATGAAACTTACAATAACCCTTTTTCTTCCTCTGTTCGAGAGGAGGAACTTTCAGGCCATTTGGCACTATTATTTGGCCATCAGACACTAGCACATCGAAGATCTCATCACATTTAGTAACATCAAAAGTATACGTTTTAGGCACAAATCTATCATTCTTAGGCTCTACGGTTATTCCCATTTGCGAGCCTTAATAATTTGCAAGCATAAGGAGGACCGGGCTTAAGTTCACCACGTCTATTTCCTCAGTTCGACATCACCGAATCACGAAGTCGAATTGCTCGTCTACATAGGCTATCTTTTCTTTTTGTGAAAACCCACGAGTTTTCTTTTTGTTGTACTTATTCACTCTAGCCTTTTCCTCTTTAAGCCTTTCGACTTGTCGAACTCTATCGACTAGTTGGGCATGTCTCTCAAATGAGGCGTATCCAATTTCTTTCGAATTGAATAGTCAAGGCCACCTGCAGCCATTTCGACAAGCTCATGCTCAGGCACTTGTGTAAAACATCTTGCCTTCAGTAACCTGAATCTATTCAAATAATCATCAATAGCCTCAGGTACTTTACGTCGAACACTGGCCAATTCTTTAAGACTAATTTTCGACTGGCCCATGTAGAATTGCTCATGAAAAGCCTTTTCTAATTGCCCCCATGTATATATAGAACCAGGGGGTAGAGTGGTAAACCACGTAAAGGCATTTTTAGTTAGAGAATTTGGAAAATACTTAGTCTTCAAACCCTCATTTTGAGCTATGTCTCCCGCCTCGAGTCATGTACCGGGCAATATGTTCGATGATGGACTCATTGGTATCACCCCCAACTTAGTGAACTTAGGATTTTCCAACCTCTTGGCAGTTCTGCACTGCAAGATATACTCACACAGGGCGATATGAAATTAGGCCTATGTAAACCTACGTTAAGGCCATTTTGCGCCATTATGGTTTCGACCAAAGTGGCTATGTTGTCTTGGCGCAAAGCGTTATTTCGTTGCACTTGTCGAACAACTTCATCAGCGTTTTGGTTTCGATTTACCATAACTACTTGAGGATGTGATTTCCCATTTGTTGTTCGCCCCATAACCGCCTGAAGCCGGCGATCCAACGATCTCGTGGGGTGTTAGGCATGTTGTTCCCGCAATTTGGTAGCGCCTATTGTTTCCGTAGGAGCCCCAAAGAAATCTGCAATCCTACCCATTTGGTCTGCTAACATCGATAAGCGGTATTTGTGTTACGAATCAAAGGGTTGAACACGATACCAATTTGTTGAGTCGACATATTAACCATATCATGATTGCTTTAGTCTACTTGTTGTCTTAACGCCAACAAGGGCGCATTGGTTAATGCGGTAGGATTTCGACCAAGTACACCCTCGGAAGAAGCGTGTGAAGGAGAAAAGGTCGACACATGTGGCATTCCAAAGAGGCATGCCATATACCCCAAAAGTATGGTGGTAGACTCATATTTTGGAAACGTGTTTCCAAACTATTCCTGTTGCCACATAAGGACTCGAAGGAAGTCCTACGCTTTGTGGCAAGGCCATAGACGATGTCGAACCAACATTGGTCATTGACATCGTGGGAGCGGTTATTGATGTCAGCGGGGCGTAGTCCCCGCAACATTTCCACCGCTTACATTGGCGAGAATCTCACGTTGTTCCTTGCACTTGTGATATCACGAGTACGGAACTAGAGCGTTGTTAGAATTGATGCGTACCATTCTACCACTCCTCAAGTGCATACAAATTTATACACTTAACGAAAGCGACACAAAATAAGCGGCAAAGGTCCCATTTGGGCGTGCCAATTTGTTTCTTTGGTGTTTTTAGCAAACAATCACTAGTTTTCAATATTAAGATTTGTGAGATCAAACTAGAAAATCTTTTTGACAATTGCCTTTGTGTTTTGTGTCTTTTAGCGTGCGTAAGAAACAGAAAATAGTAGGAAGAGATAGTTTGAAAGCGAGAATGAAGGCAAGAAGTGCAACAAGCGTAAAAAACAAGTAAAAATTGCATTAAAGTGAAAGATAAAAGAAGTTGGTACACCAAAGACGCATACAATGTAATCGATTCACTCTTGTTTCGCTTTGACTTGGAAGTTGAGTTTCACAGAGTTTTTTGTAAAGATGTGGTGACCCTGTTTTCCTATTACAAGGGAGTATTTATACTCTCAGATACAATCGTGGGCAAGCACGATAACCACTTCCTAAAAACTAGGGAAATAACCGCCCACTAACTGCTGCTCCTTGCACTTCGACCAGCTTGTTGTCGAAGGATTTGGCGAAGTATTAGACCCGGTTTAAATCGAATAATTGGGCCTTCTCCTGTCGAAGGTTTTTGACATTGTTTCGTAGCTTGAGGAACCAAGACTGTCGAAGCTTGCTTGTGTTGTCAGCACTCGTACAACTTTACTGCTGGATTTATGGTACATTGACTTGAACATTGACCCTGCAGCCCACAAAATACTATTAAATGTGCAGTCAATACCATTTAAAGCTTAATTTAATGCCCTTGCCGAAATTTTGAGGTAACAGTGGCTCTCCAAGAGCAAATTTTACATCTAACGCGGTGCACCTTTTTAGCTTTCTTACCATGTGGTTCACATTGTTCTTTCTTTTTCCACGTGGTGGATGAACTTCAAATGATGGTGATATTTTTACTGTATCTCCATCCACCACTAAACTAGGATCCTGCATAATAAGAATTTTTTTCAAAAGGTCCTGCATCTTTAGATCACAAAAAATATTAGTTTCAACCACATCATCAAAATAAGAAGTTAAAGAAAATAAATTTTCATTGAAATTTAAAGCTTTAATAACATCATCTTCTTTACCGCTCCTTAAAGTTACTTTCCCCTTATTAACCTCAATTATAGCATCACCAATGGTTAAGACAATTTGGCCAGAATTTTGGGTTTTCTCCTCTTTCTCCAAATCAGGAACCTGTTGATCTTTCTCATTCTCCTCATAACTGCTCTCATCAATGGAATCTGTTATCTCAATTTGACTCTCCTCAGTAGGATCTATTATTTTGATTTGACTCCTTCAATGGGAGTCTCTTCATCTTTCTCGAGAGCTTCTTCCTCTAGAATATCTTCTCGGAGAACACTTCATCACTACTAAGAATATTATCTTTATATTGCTCGATTCTTCATTTGGGGTAGACTTAGTTTGTAAATAAAGAGTTTCTTGAGCCAAGCGAGTTGTTACCATATCAATAACCTTTGACAATTGATTCTTCAAACTATCAAGTGTTTCATTTGTTTGCTCCATAAATGTGACTAAGACCTCATCAATATCGATTCCTCCTCTTTCCTCTCCACTTGTAGTGACTCATAATTATCCCGAGTTGGAGGAATAATAAGGAGGTGGCTCATAGTCATCCCAATAGTTTGAATAAGGCTCATAAAGAGGAGAAAATGAGCGTTGACATTGAGGCATATACCAATATGACTTCTCTAAATTTCTTTGTGCCTCTGCCTCTCTAATGTAGTCTCCAAGAGTTTTAACCATGATTTAGACTTTTCACTGCAAAACAAAGTGAACTGCAACGGGCTCTTGGGAAAGTGTTATCAATTTTTTTTGTATTTTTCAATAAGATAAATAAATAAATAAACAAAAATAAAAGCAAAAAAATGTCTAAAGCAATAAAAATCTTTTCGTTTAATATTGTTAAATTAATCCCACAAACAACGGCGCCAAAAACTTGTTGCGTCAAAGACACACTTAGAGCAAGTGTACTCTTTCATGATAGTAGTAAAAGATTATCGTCTCCACAGGATTAATTAACAAGTACAAAACTAATCAAGATATTCTATTGTTTAGACGAACCAATAAAGTTGAGTGTTATAGAAACTAAATTAAAAAGAACTAATTAACAATAATTAAAATGCAATATTAAAGCAATGGAGAGAGACCTAGGGTCACGGTTTCACTTGCAAGCTTCGATTTCCCTATGTCTACTTCTATTTGAATTCCCTTATTTTATTTAATTACCAATCCCTTTACTAAAACTATTAATCCGTTTGGTCATTCGCGATTAATATTCTTTTTCCTAAATTAACCCTTGTTTGGTCATGCAAGAATTTAAATTCAAGAAAAGCATAAAGAACAAAAATGTTGAATGATTGGAAGACTAAATTATGGTTTGGTCATGCCCTAATTATAGCCCCAATTATCCTATAGGTCCACCAACTAATTGCAGTCCGGTCGCTGATCAACTAATTGATTATAAACATGCAAAGGGTACCTAATCCTAATCATGTGATAAAAACAATAGGACAATATTAATTAAAATAAAAATAGGAATTCAAATCAGAAATTAGAACATGAAAGGTCTCTAAATTGCAAGATCCACCTAAGACCCTAGAAGAGGACTTAGGTATCCATAAGTATCAAGAACAATAAAATAGAAATTAGAGTCATGAATTACGAGAGATAAAAATAACCCTGGAAATTAGAGGAATTATTATTCGAGTCTTGACCTCTTTTTTTCTCTCGAGTTCTCTCACGGTGTCAAAAAGCGGTACCCAAAATCTTCCTCTCTCACCTCTGCGTGGTGGTGTCCGATCGTGGTTTTTCGTTCTTGTGCGGCTCCTCTTCTCTATAATAATCTTTGCGCTCCCCGTATTATGTGTGTCTCCTTGCTTTTATATTGAGATCCTAGGGTTCCGTGATTTTCCTTTCTTTCTCACTCTGGCACTATTCTTTCTTTTTATCCAAGTTTGTCTCACGTGCCTTATCTTAATTGTTGTGGTCAACACATGTGCTAGGTGATGGGTTGCTAGCCTTTTGTTGATTTCATGTGCTTTAAGCCCTTTTTCTTCTCTTTGTCAAATCTATGTGATATATATATATATATATATATATATATATATATATATCACATATTTAATTTATATTCTTTTTTTCTCTTTTCTACAAAACAATAGTAAATTAAGTCAATAATTTATATAATGAAATGATAATTGCTTTAAAAGTATCCAAAAAGTATATCTAAAAATGCACTAAATTGGAGTTTATCAGTACCGTGGGAGGATTTGTGTTCCTAGTGATGATGAGATTAAGAAGGCAATTCTAGAAGAAGGTCATCGTAGTAAGTTGAGTATTCACCCGGGGGCTACGAAAATGTATCAAGACTTGAAGAAGCTGTTTTGGTGGCCTGGTATGAAGAGTGAGGTGGCTCAGTTTGTGTATGCTTGCCTGACATGTCAGAAATCTAAGGTAGAACATCAGAAGCCAGCGGGGTTGATGCAACCATTAGATGTTCCTGAATGGAAGTGGGATAGTATCTCCATGGATTTTGTGGTAGTTTGCAGGCTACAATGCGAGGGTTTGATACCATATGGGTGGTTGTTGATAGGTTGACTAAATCTGCACACTTTCTACCGATTAATATTACTTATCCAGTTCCGAGGTTAGCAGATATCTATGTCAAGACGATTGTGAAGCTGCATGGAGTGCCTTTGAGCATTGTATCTGATAGGGATCCTAGGTTCACTTCCGAGTTTTGGAGAAGTTTGCAAGAGGCTTTGGGTTCCAAATTGAGGTTGAGTTCAAAGATATCATCCCCAGACAGGATGGGCGACAGAGAGAGGACAATTCGATCACTTGAGGATTTGTTAAGAGCATGTGTTCTTGAGCGAGGAGGTTCATGGGATTCACATTTGCCAGCGATTGAATTCACTTACAATAACGATTTTCATTCGAGTATCGGGATGGCGCCTTTTGAGGCATTATGCGGGAGGAGGTGTAAGACTCCATTGTGTTGGTACGGCCCAGGGAAAGTGTGGTGCTAGGTCACGAGTTGGTGCGTGAGACCACGAGAGAAAGTGAAGATGATTAGAGAGAAAATGAAGGCCTCACGAGTAGAGCGAGAAGAGTTACCATGATAAGAGGAGGAAGGATCTAGAGTTTCAAGGTGGGTGATCATGTATTTACGAGAGTTACTCCGACGACAGGTGTAGGTCGTGCGTTGAAGTCTAAGAAGTTAACTCCGCGTTTTATTGGACCATATCAGATTTCAGAGAGAGTTGGGAAAGTTGCGTATCGGGTGGCCTTGCCACCTAATCTTGCTAATCTGCATGATGTGTTCCATGTATCCCAGTTGCGGAAGTATGTGCGAGACCCATCTCATGTAGTGCAGATGGACGATGTGGAGGTGAGAGAGAACCTTACGGTGGAGACAATGCCAGTTAGAATTGAGGATCGTGAGGTGAAGGTCTTAAGAGGTAAAGAGATCAAGTTGGTGAAGGTAGTGCAGTTAGGAGGCGTGTGGCGAGAGCATGACTTGGGAGTTGGAAAGCAAGATGAAAGAGGCTTACCCGAGTTGTTCGATTCGGGTAATTTCGAGGACGAAATTCTTTAAGTGGGGGAGAGTTGTAACGCCCAAAATAATTTAATTAATTAATTAATTAAGTTATTTAAGGCTTGCAACCTTTAATTAAATTAATTATAAAGTTGAGGTTTATTTTATCTAAAAAGAGTCTAATTTATTTTAAGTAGGAATACTAAGTTGGAATTACTTTTATTTCAGGAGGTGGAATAAATTAAATGTAGGAGTGGGAATAAGGCCCAAGGGCCATTATTGGGCCCAATAGTAGTCTTAAAACTTAGGGGTTTCCAATCTAGGGTCTCATTACCCTTATTTTGAAAGAATGAAAATTAGAAGTAGAGAGGGGAGAGGTAGAGGCAGAAGCGGCGTGAAGAGGAAGGGAGCAAAGGAGGAAGCTTACCTTTGATTCTTGGTTGGTAAGTGAGATTTTGATCTCATTCTTCATCATTTCTTCTTCCCATTCCATTTCTTTAAGCTCCAAAGCTCATTCCTTTCCTTTTTAAATTTTTCCATGGTCACTCAAGGAAAGGGTGTCCACGTTTTCAGCTGAAGTAAGGGAAAGGAGGAAACTTTCTCAAGTTTTTGGTGTTGGTAAGTGAAACCCTTAGCTCCATTCAACTCCATTTCTTCTCCTTGTTACATTCCCTTATGTTCTAGTGTCTCATTTCTCCACTTTGTTGATTTTGCGTTTTATCCCAAGGGTAGAGGTCACGTTTTGTGACTAGGAATAGTGGAGATACTCCATTCTTGTAATCCTTGGTGTTGGTTGAAGATTCAAGCTTAAGCAAGGTTAGGGGATTCTCCTTTATGTTCATAATAGCTAGTATGGTATGTTTTATAAGTGGGATGACTCTAACAATGACTTGTTGTGTGATTGTGTGTTGATTACATGTTGATTGATGTTTGGAATGTTTGTTTTGGTCATAACATGCTAGTTGTTGTTGTGGAAACATGAGTTGTGACTTATGCATAGTATATGTTTGATGAAATGGTCATATGGGAATGAGTATGTGAACTTGATGAATTGATGATAATAAATTACTGATTATGTGTGTGTTGTTGTGGGGGAAATGAATTATTGAAATAGTAATTTAGGTTTGAAGTAATTTGGGAAAAGTGTTGGAAGGGAAGGGGGGCGCCAAATTGCTAAGCAATTGGCGCCTGAGATCTTTGGCATATGTGCGTGCGTTGTGTCTTGGTGGGTAGGGCGCCAATTCTTTGGGCAATTTGGCGCCAGTCTTTGGGCGATGGAGTGGAGCAGTGCGGGCGCCAAAACACTAGGATTCTGGCGCTGGTGTGGTGTCTAAGTGTTGGGTTGTGTTGTGCTGGGCAGGGGCGCCAAATGCTAAGCAAAGTGGCGCCCAGCAATACCGTGTTGCGCCTTTGACTCGGTTTAAGTGAGGTTGGCAGGAGGGGGCGCCAATTCCCTAGGAATCGGCGCCCGTGTCTCTGCGTGTTTGTCTTGCGCCGTGTGTGTGGTCGCGCGTGTGATTTGCGAGGAGAGGCGCCAAATGCTAGGCATTTAGGCGCTGGTGGGTGAATGTGTGTGATGTGTGCGCGAGAAGAAGGGAGTGCGAGCGCGCGGTTGCTAGAAACTTGGCGCCACAGTGCTGAGTGTGTGCGTGTGTCACCGTGTGTGTGTGAGTGTGAAATTTCTTGGTGTTTGGTCATGGGCGCCATTTTGGCTAGCCCTTGGCGCTAGATACCCAAATTATGTCTAAGTGATGGTTTAGTCCCTAAGAATTAATTTAATCCTTGGCGTGACCCTTTAGTCCCTAAGAATTAAATTAATCCTTGGCGTGACAAAATAATCTATTAGTGTCTAATTAGCTCTACTATGCCATATAAGTCTCAAAGTAATAAATTAATTAGTGGTGTAACAAAATAACCTTTAAGTACTAGATTAACCTATGGTGTGCTAAAGTGGTCCTTAAGTGTAGGTAAGACCCTTATGAGGTGGTTTGGTCCTTAGGTGGGATTCAATCTAATAATTGACGAAGTGGTGATTAATAATTGAGGTGGTGGAGGTTAATAATTGAGGTGGTGGTAGTTAATAATTGAGGTGGTGGTGGTCAATAATTGACAATTGTGGTGAGTTAATAAATGACGCGGGCTTCGGCCACCAAGGTGACTTAATACATATTGTGATGGATTGTGGTGATGCATTTGTCATAATGTCACATAAATCATATGCATTACGTGATGGTGATGATGGTGGGGTGGCTTCGCCCAAAAATGTGGTGGTTGCCCGACGGGGTTTTTGTGATGGTTATGGATCCACATGCATATTGCACACATGCATATATTCATACATTCGTAGAAATCTTCTTGATGTTTAAATGACTAAATCTTCTTTGTTTGTGGATATTATAATTGAATGGCAATTATCATAATTACTGATTATCTTGTTATTGCTAGATGTTTTCCTAATATGAGGCTTATCTTACTTGTTATTATTTATGTAAAGAGACTCACCCTAGCATTTTTGTGTTGCTGCTCTCGTGGCGACCAACGGTGATTCAGAGTGAAGGTGCCATGCCTTCATGGGATATTGTGTCGACTACGATCTAGTAACAGGGGATGGGATTTTAGTACTACTATTTTATGTTATGTATTTGATCATGTAATTGAGTATGTTGAACTCAGCTTTATTTCGGCTGCATTGCAAACTGTTTTTCTGGAATTATTGTAAACATTAAACAGGTGTTTGAGGGTCTTAACCCACATGACTATGATATGTGCTTTGCGCACTTGATGCGTTTGGATTTTCTTAACGGTGTTTTGAGGATATGTTGTTAAATGTACCACCCTCTTTGAGGTGCGTGGACAAATTTTGAAAAACTCTGATTTTTATTAGCTAAACTAGTATATTATATAAGGGGGGTGTTACAGTTGGTAGTATGGTGTGGATTAAGTATGAAAATTGTTGGGTAATTGGTGTTGTTGAAGTGTTAAAAGAATTATGCAAGTGGGAAGAGTTGGCTACGGCCTGGCGCCAATTGCCTAGCAATCTGTGCCCATGACGATCGCGTGTGTCTTTGGGTGTGCGTTGTGCGAGGCACGGGGCGCCAAATGGGCAGCCCCGATGCGCTGTGTTCGTTTTAGGTGTCTTTGTGTGTGTTGCGCGAGGCACGAGGCGCCAAATGGGCAGCCCACAGTGCGTCTGGCGGCGCCAAAATGTGGCTGCCTGCGTGTACATGTGTGCGCCCGGTTGTGCGGCGTGTGCGTGTGTGTGTGTGTCTTGGCGCGGCGCCAAATGTGGCGACCTAGTGCGCCCGGTTGAACCGGGCCGTGCATGTGGGTGTGTGAGTGTGTTGCGCGGGCGCCAAATGTAGCTGCCCGCGCGCTGTGTGGTTGTGCGGTGGGTGTGTGTGCACACGGGCGCCAAAATGGCGTGCAACTGCGCCTAGTGCGAGTTTTGGTTGCGTGCTAGGTGGGGCGCCAAAGTGGCTGCCAGTGGTGCGCGCCAAGTGGCGCCAGTGTGGTTCCTAGGTGTCTTGTGGTCCCTAGGGGCGTTAGTTGGTCCAACTCTTGTGTTGTGGAGTAATTGTGAGCTAAAATATTAACGTAAGAGTAAAAATTAAATTGTAATTAAGTGGAGTGTGAAAGCGGTGTGGGACTTGGTCCAAAAGCCATGGGAAGCCCTCAGGCTAATTTGTTGGTGAAATGGAGTTGAGGAAATAAATAGAGAGTGTGCATAATAAAATATTGTGGCATAGGTGTTGTTTGTGGTGCATTGACATAGAGTCACATATTGCATGTGCATAAAGCGGTGTGTGTAGGCTTCGGCCAAAGCGGTGTGGGACTCGGTCCAAAGCGGTGGGTGCCTCCGGGCAAATTTGCGGTGATGAAGGATCCTCATGCATGTTGCACTCATGCATGTACCCATACATATGTTATTGATGTTTCCTTTGGTGGTTATACCTTGTGAATGCATTATAATTATGATGATGTGTTGATAATGTGGTGAACTAGTAGTGTTTGTTGCCTTGCCAATATGTAATGCCTATCCTATCTATGATTATTTGTATGAAAGACTCACCTCTTGCGTCATGTTGCTTATGTCGGCAACTGCGCAGTACCGCGAGTGAGGAATCCTTATGCTGTCTACTACTAGTAGTGTGTCTCACTTCGATATGTAGCACCGGGGAGGCGTAGTCATCTTTTATTTATTATTTGATGCTTTAGACTTTTATTGATGATGTACTAAGTATAATGTTAAACTTAGTGATTCTTCCATTTGTGTTGGAGACGTTATTTATATTTTGGTGCGTAAACTTAAAGCAGTGTTGTGGGCAGTCCCTAAACTAATGTCTTTGCGTATCGTATTAATGTTTTATTGACTTCGTGTTATTTGACTATAAGTTGGATGTTTTTGTAAGCGTTGGAATGTGACATTTCCTTTAATGATTTTATTTTGAAAACTCGATAATATAAATATTAAATAATAGTTGTTTAGAAAGGGGGTGTTACATTAGTGGTATCGAGTGAAGTTTGATGCAATAAACCAAGTTGTCTGTGTTGAGTCTAGTTACCTCTCGAGTCTTGGTACTCGTTCTAACTATGATTTTGTGTTTGTTGACTCTCAAATTCCAAAAATGTTATGTGTTTAAAGGATGCTTGATCGCTTGATGTGTTTTCTCTAGGGTGATAGTTGATCCTAGACCCCATTTTTGTCTAAATTTTGGTTTTAGGTGTATTTGGCTATGAAACTTTGTGTGCTCCATGACGTTGAATTTGGCTCACGAAATTATGTATGCCCTATGTATTATTTGATTTATGTGTAATATCACATTGGCCGTAATTTATCTAATTGAGTGTATTGTATTGAATTGATTTGATGTATTTTAATTGATTGCTATATTGTATTTAAGATTTATTATTTATGATACCTTGAGATGGAAAAATAATGTGGAATAGAGGTTTAGGTTCAAATATAATAAGTAGATAGTCTATAATTATAGTTGTCTCATTTTGTGTAGAACTTAGTATTATAAAGGTGATAAGTATAAAGTTGTCGTATAGGGAATATTAATACTTGTAAATTGAATTCGAGATTTGTTAGAGAGACTTCATGGAACTTAATCACTAGTAATTTAGAAAGACTTTGTAGAGTTTGAATTGTGTGTTTAGATGATAAACAAAATTGGGAATAAATTGAGAGGATGCTATGTGAGGTGGCTTAAATTGTCTTCTTTGTTTTATGAAAAGGAAGCGCTGTTTTTATGTTGTAAACGTGTTGTTTTCACTTGTAGCCGCGCACTAAAAAGAAGTGTTATTTTCACTCTGTGTTTTTCTTTGTTGTTTTGATGATGTTTTTTTTTTTGCGCTAAAGGGTACATGTTTTTTCACTCTGTCTTGATGCCGTTTTGAATGAAATTTTCTGTTGTTTTATAAATAAAAAGGGTATGGTTTCTTTGTTGTGTCATAAGTAAGAAGATTTGGTTGCCACTTTCTTCTTGCAACTCAATATACTCAGATACTCGATTTTAAGCACACGGTTTATCCAAAATTTTATGAGGATGTTTACAAAAAAAAAAAAAAAAATTAAGTGTTGGTTATATGTTGCTTGAGTCGCTATTGTTGTGCAATTGCGTAAATAGATTGAATTGTAATTCATGTTACCTTCACTAATTGGTTACGTGAGTGGGAGGGATGATCACCCCAAGTACTCACCACCGATGAAAGAGGCGACGAGAACTAATGGTTTTGTTTTGAGTACTATTTGATTTGGATGTGTTAAGGGGCATCTTCACCCTATGTTGTTTCATTTATTTCACTTGTCCAAAATTTTCTCTATATATATACGATGTGGTGAGCGTGTTTATTTGTGAAGATGCATATGTTTTCTAAACAAGTAATATGATTGGAAGTTATTTTATCTATGTGTCTTGAATTGTGCTAAGTGTGTGCTAACGAGGTTTAAGATAATTGTCTAATGTTGTAAGTTTTTCTAAATGAGTTTACTGAACTTTAGAATTGAATCTATAAGTACATATGTGAATTGTGCTTGTATCTTCTAACGAGTCTAGAACTCTTATAGGGGCTTACTAGAAATAAACTTGATATATAGGACCAAGTAAGCTTACTTGTGTCTTGATTTTACACTACGGTTGTGCGATAACTTGTCTGGTAGGAGTATATGTTTCATTTAACTTAGTGAAGAATAGTCAAACCACCGCTAACTCACGCCTTACGATAAATAGATTAAAACGATGCACGAGTATTTAATTAATTTTATTTTATTTTATTATGTGATTATTGTTTTGAGGTTTCATTGTTTAATATGATTAGATCATTGGGTTTCGAGGACTATGTGTTGTTTAGCGAGATACCCTAATTTAATTATGATATGTTAAAAAGATTGTTCTCTTGAATTGCGATGATGCGAGAGTTGATTAGCAAATTCTAGATCTTGGTGTGTGTTGTAAATGCGTATGTGTTATTCTATGTGTAGTCTAGAGGGTAGGAATTCATCTCATACCTTATTTTAGTTTGTGTGTCGTTCTTGAACTGTGGTGGCGATTTACGCTTAGAATGAAGATGCAGGTTATGTGACCTAAGAGGTGGAGTCAATATATTAGGTTGAGACCCATGATGAGAAGTAGGCGCATCGTTAGTGTTTCACGCACCAAAGAATAGGGCGTTGAAAGGATTGCGGTGGGTGTACCGAGATTAACATTAGGATTTAAATCGTGCAAATTTTTGAAGAGATTAAGTGCGAACTAGATTCATCTCGTTGTTGGGATTAGCGTGATTTTAGGGGCGAAAATATTCTAAGTGGGGAGAGTTGTAACACCCCCGATTTTTAGTGTGTCGATTCTTTTAATATGTATTTGTTTTATGAACTATTTTATATTGATAAGATTAAACTATTTTAAGTTATAGTGGTTTGAGTTTGAAATTTAGTTGAAATCACGTTAAATTATATCTTAATACGCTATTGGTAATATATGATTATTATCATTATATATATATTTATTTATTTTATTTTTATAAAATATTAGTGTTTGAGATATTATTTCTTTAGAAAATTATTTTTGGTCTATTGAGGTTTTAAAATAATAGTTGTAGTTAAATTGAGCTTTAAAAATGATTTAAAATAGACCTTGGAGCTTTTAAACGCATACAACCCCATTTGTCTTACTAAGCACACCTCCTTTCTTTGTCCACTAAAGCCCAACGCCATCCACCCGTAACCCGGCCCAGCTGCACAATCTTCTTCTTCCTCACCAAACGCAGAAAGCGAGCGGGAGAAAAAGAAAAACCTAGCCAAGCTTCATCTCCTCGCTTCGCGTTTCATCCACACCCCACGGCCAACCCCGAAACTTGACAGTCCCACTCGAAAATGGCCGTTGGTCAAGAATATGACATTAGTTTCTGCAATCGGCGTGCGGGTTTTGCGAGGAGGAGCCATAAACGGCACTTTGGCGTGTCGTGTTTCGCCATCTCCGACCACCGTAAGCGTTCCTTGCGTGAACCAAGCATGAACTGGCTGTGCATGTGGGTGTGTGTGGCACAGGGCGCCAAAATGTGGCTGCCCCGTGCGCCTGTGTGGTTGTGCAGTGGGTGTGTGTGGCACAGGGCGCCAAAATGGCGTGCAACTGCGCTAGTGCAGAGTTTTGGTTGCGTGCTAGGTGGGGCGCCAAAGTGGCTGCCAGTGGCGCCAGTGGCGCCAGTGTGGTTCCTAGGTGTCTTGTGGTCCCTAGGGCGTTAGTTGGTCCAACTCTTGTGTTGTGGAGTAATTGTGAGCTAAAATATTAACGTAAGAGTATAAATTAAATTGTAATTAAGTGGAGTGTGAAAGCGGTGTGGGACTTCGGTCCAAAAGCGATGGGAAGCCCTCAAGGCTAATTTGTTGGTGAGATGGAGTTGAGGAAATAAATAGAGAGGTGTGCATAATAAAATATTGTGGCATAGGTGTTGTTTGTGGTGCATTGACATAGAGTCACATATTGCATGTGCATAAAGCGGTGTGTGTAGGCTTCGCCCAGCGGTGTGGGACTCGGTCCAAAGCGGTGGGTGCCTCCAGGAGCAATTTTGCGGTGATGAAGGATCCTCATGCATGTTGCACTCATGCATGTACCCATACATATGTTATTGATGTTTCCTTTGGTGGTTATACCTTGTGAATGCATTATAATTATCATGATGTGTTGATAATGTGGTGAACTAGTAGTGTTTGTTGCCTTGCCAATATGTAATGCCTATCCTATCTATGATTATTTGTATGAAAGACTCACCCTACTGCGTCGTGTTGCTTCTTATGTCGGCAACCTGTAGGTACCCACGAGTGAGGGCATCCTTATGCCTGTCTACTAGTAGTCGTGTCTCAGCTCTGATATGTAGCACCAGGGGAGGGGCGTAGCATCTTTTATTTATTATTTGATGCTTTAGACTTTTATTGATGATGTACTAAGTATAATGTTAAACTTAGTGATTCTTCCGCTGTGTTGGAGACGTTATTTATATTTTGGTGCTGTAAACTAAAACAGGTGTTGTGGGCCGTCCCTAAACTAATGTGTTGCGTATCGTATTAATGTTTTATTGACTTCGTGTTATTTGAGTATAAGTTGGATGTTTTTGTAAGCGTTGGAATGTGACATTTCCCTTCAATGATTTTATTTTGAAAACTCTGATATTATAAATATTAAATAATAGTTGTTTAGAAAGGGGGTGTTACAATTAAGTCCAAAAAACTCACTCCCAAATTTATTGGACCTTATCAAATCATCCGTTGAATTGGCCCCGTGGCATATCAAATAGCTTTACCACCTTTTCTTTTCAATATTCACAATGTCTTTCATGTTTCACAATTGAGGAAGTATATTTCTGATCCGTCGCATATCATAGAACCCGATGTAGTACAACTGAGAGAAAACCTGTCTTATGAAGCTTCGCCTGTACGAATCGATGATAGGAGAATTAAACACTTAAGGGGAAAACAAATCCCTTTGGTGAAAGTTGTGTGGAACCAGTCGACGGGAGATACAACATGGGAATTAGAAGACAAAATGAAGACGATGTATCCCGATTTATTTCCGGGTTAGTAATTTCGAGGACTTTTTAGGAGGGTAGTATTGTAACACCCTCAATTTTCTATGTAATTGCTTTTACGTGTTTTCACTTGTGTGTTTTCTCACGCTAGCACGTGTGAATTTAGCCCCAGAATTTGTTTGTGTTTTCACCAAACCGAAAGTAGATATAGGACCTAATATATTATATTAGGTTGAGGTTTAATTTTCGTTCAAAAATTCCACCGAAATTTGGATGCGTTTTGGACTGTGGACGAAATTTAACCGCTTAAAAACTCTAACCTTGACCGAATATGAAAATGTTCGGCGTTAAGGTTTTAATCGCTTGATTATAATAATTTAGTTAACATCCGATGCGATGTTAGTTCATAAAAACACTAACTATCGCTTAACCGTATTATTATATTATTATTTTAAGTAAATATCTATATATTTTAACAATACTTCACCGTGAAGTTATCGAACCTAATTTCAAAAAAAACACTTTCATCTCTCTTATACATCGTTGGACCCTCTCAACCACCCACCTTCTAATTTCACTCTGATTGACAGTTACTCTCTCTAAAAGCATGAGTTAGAAAAAAAAAAATGTTCATCCTTTTCACTCTTCCTTCTGAATGTGACTTTACTGAAATTTCCATTGGCTTAACTCTTCTCTAATCTTACTTCCATTCCTCTCTACACACAATTAAGCTGACCTTTCAAGCTCTCTGATAATGAGCATCTTTTTCCCTTTCTTTATTTTGCTTATTTCTTTTAAGGTTTTTTTTGGTTCCCTTACATGAATATTAGTTGTCGTAAGTTAATATGATCATGGCAAATCAAATACTTTTTTAATAAGATAACCTCAACACCATAGTTTGTTAAAAATCCGTGAGTTTTTCTTTGACAGTACTCTCCTTTTTGATGTAAAAAGAAACAATTTTCTTAGAAAAAAGTTAACTAAGCTTTGAGTATAAAATCGGATGGTTTTTCACTTATGTGCATGTTATTTCAAAAGAGTTTCTCTTTGTCAAAGACAGTAAAAAGAAAATTAAGCTTTTATGAAAAGGAAGATAAATATTTTTGTAAAAGTTTCAATTTTAAGTAAAGTTTAAAGTTTGGAGTCGCCAAAAGTTTTCGTAATGTTCTCAGAGCACTTTCGATCGTCATAAAAATTGCATCTTTCATACAAAGGAAAAATGTATTTTTCGATTTTCAAGTATTCAAATGATTTTTGGAAAACGGACAAAACGTTAGGAAAAGAAATATCGAGAACGGGACGGGACTAGTAGCTTATCACGCCCTAGCTCGGATACCTTGCTACTCGACAAAACACGTTTCAGGTAAGGGGAATTTCGGCATAATGAGTTTTAGCTTCATGGGTGTTGTGTGATTGCTTGAATTTTCTGCTGGATTGTTTTGACTAATAATAATTGTAGTATTTTTATGTGAGATATTATATTGAATATCCCTGTGATTGATTATTGTGAAGATGTGAATGACTGGTTGTGCTGAATTGTTTTGACTGTTGGAGTCATAACTATTATTATGACCAATTGTTTTGTAACTTAAGCTGAATTAGACTCGAGTAGAGGAATTGTAACGCTAAAAGGTTAAAGGGGATGTGAAATTATTAGTGATAGATCATGTGAGGTTTCGAAAGGAAGAAAACTGAATTTCAAGAGTTAATAGGAAATAGTCGCTTTAAAATAGAATAAATATTTTAGATAGAATTAAAAAGAAACAGACTTTATGAAATAGCGTTTCAATTGTGAAAACCCGAATTTCTCCAACGGATTTTCGGTATAACCTCGTTTGAACAAACATGCTCGTATTTTGAGAAAAAAAAACCTTAGGCATTTGAAAAAAAATGGAGAAACAAAGAGTTGATTTAAGAGTTGTTGGTTAACGACGAAAGTAAGTTAGTAAAGATAATAATTGAGTATTCCGACTTTATAAAAGAGAAGCGTTTTCGAAAACTCAAAGTGGTACTCTCGTCTGTCAAAAGATAAGAATAATCGGAAAGCTAAGCTAAGTGGAATGGGACGCTTAGTGTGGTTTCTCTAAAACTTTGGGCGCATCGTGTTAAAAAGAGAATTTATGAAAATGGGATACTCGATGATTGTTGATATGTAATGAGACTTTCAAAGTTAAGTGTTGATTTTGAGATGAGAACTTGGGGCCGAGTCTTAATCTAGATGTGAGAAAATCTAGTAAAGATTTCGTATTGATTATCTAGGTACCATCGAGGACCTAGAGCGTTGAGAGTGTAGAATGTTTTAGGGCGTTGTTCCAACCCGGACGTGTTGTAGTCCTGTGTTGAAGGCTGCCTGAGTAATTGCTGTAGGTCTGACTGGGAATCCAGATCTAGGTTACAAGGGACATGGAGACATAATCATGGTGTAAATGTTATGTCTGTCGGTGTTGATCTAACGGAGAATCTTGATCACAGTATTGGCCTAGGTGACGATCTAGTGCTATTCCATTTCGTATGGAAATTTTGATGATATTGATAAATCGATGTGAGGAACGATTTTCTAACACGAATCGGAATACCTTTGATTGACTAACCACATTATGTTAAGGTGATGAGATTGTTTATGTATCTTATGTCTTATTTTTCGTTTTTGGAATGGTGTCTAAATATAAGTAAGTAATGTATGGTACATGTATATATGTATTATTTTTGGTTTTACCTATGTATAGCTTATGATGAACTCGTGGACGAGGAATTCACCCTTGCTGTGTTTTATTTTGTATGTGGTATATTTAAAATTGGATTCAGAAGATGGCTTCGAAGGACAAGATGGTTATGAAGGATTTGCAGGAGATGGACTTACCCTTGGATCTCAAGGGGGAACAAGTTCTTGATTTCCCTGATGGATGAGATTTGGATGATTGGGAGTTTGACCCCGTCTCCCAAAATATCCGGTTTAGGGGAGTAGTAGTATCGACTAGTTTAAATGATGAAGGTAACCATCTCTCACAGTTACGTTACAAGACTAGGTTCACTATTAATATGCCGTTTGACTTTTACTGGGATGTACCTTGGACCCCTCCTGTGCGACAATACTATTTTGGGACTAGGCGTACATCACAGCGTATGTAACGCCCCAAATTTTATTAGAAATTATTTGGAGTTGATTTGATAGGGTAGTGGACCAAATTGGAGAGTTTTTGGCATAGGGACCATGTTGAGAAGGACTAAAATTGATGTTAGAAATACTTAATATATGATGATGATGATGATTATTATTATTAATATTATTATTATTATTAAAAGCAAGTTTCTAGGGAAAACCAAAGTGGTTATGGGATGGAGGAAAAGTAGGAGGAAAAGTAGCGTATGGTTGGGAATTAAAAATCAAATTAAAAAGGGTTAGAGTGTTGATGCTCATTTAAAAAGGAATCAAAAATAGAAAGAGGAGAGAAAGAGGGAGTGTGAGACGAAATAGAGAGAAGAGAGGGAGAGTTGCGAAGAGAAGAGGAAAAAGAGGAAGAGGAGTCACACAAGGAGAGGGAAGGGTGGGTGTGTTGCCGTGGTTTTCGTTAGTGTGCGTCTTCATCGTGGTCTTGGAGCTTACGTTATTCGAGGTAAGGGTGGGTTTTAACACTAATAATGGGTTATGATGACGGTATATGAGTAGTTAGGGTTTGGTTGGATTATTTGCGATGTTGGATTGAAATGGATGATGGTGCGATGTTGCTATTGTTGTTATTTCGCATGATATGTTGTTATTGAGTCTTCAATGGTGTTTGTCTTTATGTGATGATTGATTTTGATGATATATGATGTTGATGATGATTCTTGATAATGGCGTGATGTTGTGGTTGCTTTCACAATGATGTTGATGTTAATTCCTTATTATTGTGTGTGGTTGCGTCTTATTAGTTGTTGTTGCGAGTCGTTGTCATTGATGGCAGCTGTGGTTATTTGCGTGGGTGTGTTGCGGTGACGATTATCGTTATTGCCGTGTTAAGTTGCCGTTTCGTGTTGCCACGGCGTAGGGCCCCTAGTCTTGGCCGTGTGTGTGCGGGTGTGGCTACCTTGGGTGGCGCCACAGGAATGCGTGCGTTTGGGTTGTGTTTGTCGATCATATCGTGATGTTGATTCGTTAAAAACCTGGTTTCTAGTGGTTGTTGTGCAAAGAGGGAATTGATGTGCTGAAGTTTCGTTTTGAAACCGTTTTGATAGGTGTCCAGTATTTCTGTGATTGTGACTTCATTATTGGCCTGAATTGCGTGGGGTTTGTTTCATTGGAAAGTAGACACGATTTCCTTCACTTTAGCATTTGAGTCAGTATAACTGGAGAAAACATTTTTACAAAATGGGTAAAAGAATCTGAAAAACTGCATGAACCCGTATGGGTATAGGTTCAATGTTTTGTTCATAACTCTTTCCACCGAACTCGTTTTCGAATAATTTTTATCGCATTGTAAACTAGACTCACGGGGCTTCAATTTAGACACGGATTTCGTTTCATTTGGTTGAGAATTCAAAGAGAAAACTGGGTTGCAAAATTGTACTATTTGGGTACCTAAACAAATAAATAAAAATTATTTCTAGAAACTAGACATCTTAAGCTTTCCAGAGGATATTTGTTTGCAAAATTCCGACATCGTTTGATATGCTAAATTAATTGTCGGAGTTCGTGTACGATTCTTTGAAAAATCTTGCTCCTTAGTTGTTTGGTAAAATGATCGAACGAATAGGACGTTGTGCTAGTTATTGTCGCTGCCCTTGTGTCCTGTGTGTGGGCGCGCCTAGTGCGTAGGTTCAGGCATTGTCTAGTGGTGTTGTGCACCAATTTGTGGTGTTGTGTGTGTGCTGCCGTCTTTGGTGTTGTCCGGTGGTGCTTGTGCGCCAATTTACATCTTTGTGTGTGTTTTTTTGTTGCGCTTGTATTTGTTTGGCGTGGTGTGTACAGTGATATGTGGCGGTTTGTGATCTTTGTAAGCAGTGAGAGTTACGAGGTAGGCGTGATGCTACAACACGTGGTATTTGTAACACCCCTTTTCTACCCCATAAATTACACGTCGTTTATCAGAGTAAATTGTTTTTTTATAAATTAATTTAACCGAATAGAAATGAAATGCCACATCGTCATAAATAAAATTTGTCAATTGCACTCATCACGGTTTGTGCAACCAAACACCGTCATAAAAATTAAACTCCAAAACAAAGAAAACATTTACGTCACAAATGGAATAAGAATCATAACTCGCCAAAACCACTCGCACGTGTCTCACATCAACCATAAAATCATTAAACATATAATTAATAAACTAACAAACTTCAACTACGCCCCTAGGTGCTCAAAGATGTCGAGCGACTTACGACGGACATCCCAACGGCTATCAAAGAAGGCGGCGGGACCTTCACTCGCGGTTACCTGCAGCGTTGCCACAATAGAGCAACATTCCAAGCAGAAGGGGTGAGAATTTCAACAAAACATAATTAAGCATATAATAGAGTAATATGAGCACACAGTCATACAACATCATCATTATCATCAACTTCATCGTCACTGAACACTAACTCAAGTCATAATTTTTTACCACAAGTCACAAACATGTATGTGCATGAAAATGCAACCCACGCCTGGGTATATGCATGATGGTACCATACTCGTCATAAATAAGCCACTAAGGGCACACCGTCACTAATATTCATCAAAAAGAGGCCGAAGCCTATTCGTCATAATATGCACATGCTATGAGACACTATGGACACATGTGCAATCACCAAATCCCTCACCTGGAGTACTCGTCATACACTCATAGAGTGTACTCGTCATAACCATCACAATAAATTCACAACCATCATCATAAATACCACATTAAAAATTGGAGTAATAACACCTCTCAATCTTAAGTAACAACACATAAAACTTAAGTAACAACACATAAGAATTTAGGTAACAATATATTTAAAATTTTGGAAAACATCTCCTTTTCATGCTTAGGAAACATCACATTTAAATTAAGAAAAACATCACATTTGCAAAGTGGGAAAACATCACATTTTAATTGTGAAAACAACTCACTTTAATTTGAGAGAATAGCACCTTAGTTTGTAGAAAAACAGCACACCTTAAGCGCTAAATAAACAACAACAAAACAATATAAAAACAGTAGGTTTATACGCCAAATATAGTAGAAAAACAGCAGCAAAACAGCAACCTTTTATGCGCCAAAACAGCAGAATTTTTTGCGCTAACACAGCAGTGAAATAGTGTGAAAACAGCAGCATTTTATTTGTATAAACAGCAACAACAAAACAGTTTATTTTGCCTTAAAGATAGAATATTCAGTTAGGCCTCTGAATAGGCTTTCCAACGCATTTTAGAACATCTCAATCGGGTTCCCGGTTCGAAAGATATCAACTTTACAAAAACAGTAACAGCACATGATTTTTTTTAAAGAAATACAGCAACTCACATACCAATTAAAAACAGCAACAGCACACAATTTTTAGAGAAAACAACAGCTCATATTTCAATAAAAAAAACAGCAACAACACATAATTTTCAAAGGAAAACAGCAGCTCCTATTTCAATTAAAAAAAACAGCACAGCACATAATTTTCAAGGAAAACAATGACTCTATTTCAATTAAAAAAAAGCACAAACACATAATTTTCAAAGGAAAACAGCAGCTCCTATTTCAATTAAAAAAAAACAGCAACAGCACATAATTTTTATTCTCAATCTCTTGGTATTGTTCAAATAATTTGAGATCATACCACCCAATCACCACCTAAGTCTCACATACTCAATTAAACTATAACCCACCCTAATTCAGTCCCAATTTACTCATTCACATGTTCTCGTCACTATATACGTGAAATCGATACTAACCACACCAAAATTACCAAAATCGAAATTCATCTCAAATTCACAACAACATCAAAACCCCATAAAACCCAATTATGTTAAACCGAAACGCTCACCCTTACCTCTTAAACGTATGCTCCGTGGAAGATGATTGAAGGCACCACGAGTAACCACAGCAACACAACGAGCCAAAGCCTTGAGAATTTGCGAATTTCTTCTTCTCCTTCCCTCTCTTAGCGCCGCGCCTCTTCTCCCTTCTCCCTCTCTCTCAAATTTCGATTTTTCCCCAAGTGAGAATGACTGTGAGGGTTTTGCATACCCTTAGGGTTAAGTTGTGGGCCTTTCACGCGTTGGGCTCACAGTTACACCCTCACCACTACTCGCTCCCATCCCTACACAAAACATAATATTTCTCCCTTACTTAGGATTTTTCGTCCTCGAAAACATACCTGATTCAAACAACTCCGGATTACGATTCTCGCATCTTGTCCTCCAGCTCCCATGTCAGGCTTTCACCAGCTGCTCCAACCCAAACAACCTTCACCAGATTGATCTCCTTACCTCATAAAGTTTTCACCTCACGATCCTCAATCCTTACAGGCATAGTCTCCACAGTGAGATTATCCCGCACCTCCACATCATCTAGTTGAATCACATGAGACGGATCCGCGATATACTTCTGAAGCTGCGACACGTGAAACACGTCGTGCAAATTTAAGATTAGGTGGCAAGGCCACCTGATATGCAACACTTCCAACTCTTTCCGTAATCTGATACGGCCCAATGAAACGAGGAGTCAACTTCTTCGATTTCAGCGCACGCCCAACACCAGTCATAGGTGTGACCCTCAGGAACACCTGGTCGCCCGCTTCAAATTCTAAGTCTTTCCTTCTCTTATCATGGTAGCTTTTCTGTCTACTCTGCGACACTTTCATTTTCTCCCGGATCACCTTCACTTTCTCAGTAGTTTCTCTGACTAGCTCAGGTCCAAGTACTAAACTTTCCCCAGTCTCATACCAACATACCGGAGTCCTACACCTCCGACCATACAACGCCTCAAACGGCGCCATCCCAATACTGGAATGATAGTTGTTGTTGTAGGTAAACTCGATCAATGGAAGATGAGTATCCCACGAACCTCCCTACTCTAGAACACATGACCTCAACAGATCTTCCAACGACTGAATCGTCCTCTCTGTCTGTCCATCAGTTTGAGGATGATAAGCTGAACTCAACCTCAATTTCGAACCCAATTCCTTCTGCAAACTACTCCAAAAGTCCGAAGTGAACCTTGGGTCTCTATTCGACACAATGCACAAAGGAACGCCATGCAGCTTCACAATCACCTGAATATAGATCTCTGCCAATCTCGACACCGGATACTTAATGCCGATAGGAATGAAATTAGCAGACTTCGTCAATCTATCCACGACCACCCAAATCGAATCATGCCCTCTCACCGTTATGGGTAACCCAGTCACAAAATCCATGGAAATACTATCCCACTTCCACTCCGGAACATTCAACGATTGCATCATCCCAAAGAGCTTCGATGCTCGACTTTCGATTCAAACGCGGTGTCAAACACGAATACACAAAGCTGCGCCACATCGCGCTTGAACCTGAGCCACGAACATCTTTTTGGATCTTGATACATCTTTGTCGCTCCGGGATGTATACTCAACTTACCTCTGTGACCTTCCTCAAGAATTTCCTTTCTCATTTCCTCATCTTCGAGACCACAAATTCTTCCACGATATCTCAATACATTATGCGCATCGATTTCGAAGTCCTTATTCTCAGACTGACCAATCCCACCCATCAGATCAACCAATTTCACGTCTAACTTATGCGCTTCTCGGATACTAGCCATAAAATTGTTGCCTATTTTCAACATACCCAACCTGACACTCTGAGGTGTGATTTCACAAACTAAACTCATGTCCCTGAATTGCTCAATTAACTCAAGCTCTCTAGCCATCAATGCCGACATATGCAAGGTCTTCCGACTCAAAGCATCTGCAACCACATTAGCTTTACCCGGGTGATAACTCAATTCAAAATCATAGTCTTTCAATAGTTCTAACCACCGGCGCTGCCTCATATTCAATTCTTTATGGTCGAACAGATACTGAAGGCCCTTGTGATCACTGAACACCTCAAATCTCGATCCATACAAGTAATGCCTCCAGATTTTCAATGCAAATACCACAGCAGCAAGTTCTAAGTCATGAGTAGGGTAATTCTTTTCATGAGTTCTCAACTGTCTCGACGCATAAGCGACCACTTTCCCATTCTGCATAAGCACACCACCCAAACCCATCTTGGATGCATCACAATAAACCACAAACGGCTCAACCGGATTAGGCAGGGTCAACACTAGGGACGTAGTCAACCTCTTTTTCAACTCATTGAAACTCTCTTCACATCGGTCGTCCCAAACAAAAGCCTTACCCTTGCAAGTCAATTGGGTCAACGGCAGAGCCAACTTCGAAAACCCCTCAATGAATCTTCTATAATAACAAGTTAATCCCAGAAAACTCCTTATCTCTGTAACTGACTTCGGGGACTCCCACTGCAACACTGCATCAACTTTAGAAGGGTCCACCGCAATCCCCTCACTAGAAATCACATGACCGAGAAAACTGACTTCTTTCAACCAAAACTCACACTTGGACAACTTCGCATATAACTTTCGATCCCTCAGAATTTCCAACACCAACCTCAGATGTTCCGCATGCTCCTCTTCCGACTTGGAATAAATAAGAATATCATCAATGAAAACCACCACAAATTTGTCCAGATACTCACGAAAGATTTGGTTCATGTACCCCATGAATACCCCCGGCGCATTAGTCACACCGAAAGACATTGCGGAATACTGATAGTGCCCATATCTTGTCCTAAACGCCGTCTTCTGGATGTCTTCATCTTTTACCATGATCTGATGATAACCAGACCTCAAGTCAATCTTGCTGAATACCTTAGCACCCACCAACTGATCCATCAAGTCATCAATCCTAGGTAACAGATACTTGTTCTTGATTGTGACTTTATTCAATTGACGATAGTCTACACACAACCTCATACTACCATCTTTCTTTTTCACTAGCAGCACTGGAGCTCCCCACGGTGACACACTCGGTCTTACAAACTTCTTTTCTAACAAATCCTCAAGTTGCTTCTTCAATTCTGCCAACTCAGACGCAGACATTCTATATGGTGCCATAGACGCAGGCTTAGTACCAGGAACTAGATCAATAGTAAACTCCACCTCTCTCTCTGGTGGTATGTCCGGGATCTCATCAGGAAACACCTCGGAGAACTCACGCACCACCTGCAACTCATCAACCTTCTTTTGGCTCTCAGCAGACAACGACGCTAACAGAGAAAACAGCTAAACCTCTTCTCTCATTACCCTATGCAGCTAACCCGCAGATAGCAAACCAGACTTCTCTTCAGGCAAAGCGAAACTCACGGACCTCTCGCGACAGTTGATATGAACATGATTATCAACTAACGAAATTTCATACCTGAATTACATCCATTCCACTCGTGCAAAGCAGATCAAATCAACTAAAAATTCTTTACCATATATAGATACATGACATTTGGCACAAACAGCAGAGGTAGTCACCGAACCCTTAGTTGGAGTATCGATAACCATCTCTCTCAACATATCAGATAATACAAGACTTAATTTCTCAACACATGCAGCAGCAATAAAACTATGGGTAGCACCAGTATCAACAATAGCAACAAGAGGAAAATTATTGATATAGCACGTACCTCGAATTTCATTCACCACATCACACCCAGCCAGAGTGAACACCTTCCCAAAAGACTTCTCCTTCTTGGGTTTTGAGCACTGTGTACTGTTGTGACCACTCTCCCCATAATTAAAGCATACCATCTCCTTCTTATCACAACTGGAAGACATGTGCCCCTCTTTTCCACACCGAAAACATCTCTTCTTATCCCCGCTTGGGCAATCTGGACTCTTATGACCTGCTTTCCCACATGTGTAACAAGTGATACTGGCTGCAGCATCTCCCCCACTTCGCTTAGACCCACCAACAAACTTCCCCTTGCCCTTACCAGCAGGCACCTCATATGGCTTACCACGGCCCGTGAAGTTCTTTTGCTTTTCTTTCATGACTCTGGAGAAGGCATTACTGTCCTCCTCAAAGATTCTGCAGCTATTAACCAGTAAGGAGAACACACGAATCTGTTGATACCCTATGGCTTTCTTAATATCAGCACGCAACCCGTTTTCAAACTTAATGCATTTGGAGAACTCAGCATCCACTCCATCATAGTGCGGATAAAACTTGGACAGCTCAAAATTTTTTGCAGCATATTCAGTTACAGACATGTTACCTTGTTCAAGTCTCAGAAACTCAACCTCTTTCTTTCTGCGGACATCTTCCGGGTAGTATTTCCTCCTGAACTCTCTCTGGAACACAGCCCAAGTAATCTCCTCATTGGCAACCATCAACCTCTGCCTAGCCGTCATCCACCAGTCATCAGCCTCTTTCTTCAACATGTGCGTACCATAACGAACCTTTTGAGCATCGGTACAATCCATAACGCGGAAGATTCACTCCATCTCTCCCAGCCACTCAAGGGCACCATCAGGGTTATACCCGCTTTCAAAAGTAGGAGGGTTCTCTCGCTGGAACGTAGCCAAGCTGCGCGTCCCAGCATCACCAGCGCCTTGAAGGTTGCCCACAACCCCACTATAGCTCGCAAATCGGCCAGAAAGTGCGGCATCGTTCGCCCCGCCATTCTAGCAGCACCGCAATGAAAACAAATTCGAAGCGAGGAATAAAACTCAAATGCTACTCAACTCGACGACGACTCGACCACCGTGGACAGATCCAAACGACTCGATACCACTAATGTAACACCCCTTTTTCTACCCCATAAATTACACGTCGTTTATCAGAGTAAATTGTTTTTTTTAATTAATTTAACCGAATAGAAAAGAAATGCCACATCGTCATAAATAAAATTTGTCAATTGCACTCATCACGGTTTGTGCAACCAAACATAGTCATAAAAATTAAACTTCAAAACAAAGAAAACATTTACGTCACAGCGGAATAAGAATCATAACTCGCCAAAACCACTCAGACAGGTCTCACATCAACCATAAAATCATTAAACATTTAATTAATAAACTAACAAACTTCAACTACGCCCCCTAGGTGCTACAGTATCTGAGAGCGACTCGACAGACATCCCAACGGCTATCAAAGAAGGCAGCAGGACCTTCACTCGCGGTTACCTGCAGCGTTGCCACAATAGAGAAACATTCCAAGTAGAAGGGGTGAGAATTTCAACAAAACATAATTAAGCATATAATAGAGTAATATGAGCACACAGTCATACAACATCATCATCATTATCATCAACTTCATCATCACTGAACACTAACTCAAGTCATAATTTTTTACCACAAGTCACAAACATGTATGTGCATGAAAATGCAACCCACACCTGGGTATATGCATGATGGTACCATACTCGTCATAAATAAGCCACTAAGGGCACACCGTCACTAATATTCATCAAAAAGAGGCCGAAGCCTATTCGTCATAATATGCACATGCTATGAGACACTATGGACACATGTGCAATCACCAAATCCCTCACCTGGAGTACTCGTCATCGTCGTCAAAAACACTCATAGAGTGTACTCGTCATTGTAACACCCCGATTTTCGTGTGTCAGTTCTTTTAATATGTATTTGTTTTATGAACTATTTTATATTGATAAGATTAAACTATTTTAAGTTATAGTGGTTTGAGTTTGAAATTTAGTTGAAATCACGTTAAATTATATCTTAATACGCTATTGGTAATATATGATTATTATCATTATATATATTTATTTATTTTATTTTTATAAAATATTAGTGTTTGAGATATTATTTCTTTAGAAAATTATTTTGGTCTATTGAGGTGGTGTTAAAATAATAGTTATAGTGAGATTGAGCTTTAAAAGTATTTAAAATGGATTTTTAGACTGCTTTACTCGCATACACCCCTGTTGCTGTGGGCCTTTTACTGCAAATCACTTAAGCCCACACTTGCGCACCCATGAACACGCGACCGACCCAGGCCGACCAGCGAGCTTCTTCTCCTCGCGTGAGCGTGGCATGCGTGAAAGCAAGAAGAACCTCACGCTGTTCTTTCTCTCTCTCGATCCACGATCTCCACCTTCAAGCCACTGTGTTAGACCCGAAACTACACCCTTCCACTCAAATCTCCTCTCGAACTCGATTGTAGCATCATTTCCATCGATTCTGACCTTCATCTCGCAAGCTAATCCTCCTCAATTCGCGTTTCACCCAACAAACCACCACGGCCTCACCACCATGGTCGACCACTTTCACCCAAGATCGCGACCTTCCTTGCTTGGGTTTTGTCGACCATCATCATCTTGAGCTAGTCATGGGTCAAATCGAAAATCCACCATGGATTCAACTCCAAACTCATCACATATTCACGCTTTGGTGCTGTAAGGACTTTTGAACCGTGATTACGGTATCCTCACCATCCTCGATGAATTCCAGCCCCTCCGTATGGCGTTCAAATCCATACCTTCAATCGTTGTCATTTGTGTTGTCCTTCCGGGTACTTTCCGATAGGTACTCCTTTTTCCAAACATTAGTTAATAATTTGTAAACGAACGATTTCGTATTTCCAATAAACTGTGATTGGGTAATAAATTGATTTGTTCTTGTGTTTAATTGTATGTGCGCGAGTCAAACGTTCTGCCGTTGAAATTAGATCCCGCTCGAGAGTTCGTGACTCGTCCTTGCACTGTGTCAAAAGGAAGAAAGAAGGAAGGGAGGAGCTCAGTTGCTGTGGTTCTGCTGGTGAATCCGTAGAGAGAGCTCTGTTTTCGGTTTATTCGAGGTATGGGGGCTCTTTCTATACCTATAATAACCCTTAGGATTTGTATTATATGTAGGCTAGGTGTTGGGAGTGTGAGTGATTGATTGTTGTTGTGTTTTTATGCCTAATTGGAGTGCTATGTTTTCTTGATGATGGGAAATGTGTTTGTGGTTGAATTGTGCATGCTAATTGTTTGCGAAAATCCCTCAATTAAGTGAAAAATGAGATATGTTAGTTGTGAGATGTTTGATGAAATGCTCAATGATTATTATTGGGATGGTGTGGATTAAGTGTGAAAGATGTTGGGTAATTGGTGTTGTTGAGGTGCTAGAAGCATTGTGGAGGGTGTGAGAAAATGTGCTACGGCTAGGCGCCAATTGCCTAGCAATCTGGCGCCGTGTCAGTGTGTGCGTAGCTGGTGCGTGCGTGTGCTGGAGCAGGGCGCCAGAATTGGCTGCCCTGCGTGTGAGAATTGTGGGTGTGCCGAGGGAGTGGGCGCCAAATGGCCTGCCCGTGGGTGTGTGCGTGCGTGTTGCGTAGGGGCGCCAACTACGGCCGCCCCGTGCTTGTGTTTTCCTGGTGTTGTGTACGTAGGGGCGCCAAGTCTTGGCCGCCCCAATTGTGGCTGGTGTGCGTGAGCAGGGCGCCAAAATGTGGCTGCCCTGCTTGTGTCGTGTATGCGTGGTGGCAAGGCACAGGCGCCAAACCGAGGCAGCCTAGTGCCGTGGGTTAGTGCAGGGCAGGGGCGCCAAATGCGGCAGCCCCGTGCGCCTGTGTCTAAGTTTGTGTTGCGGTGCGTGCGGTGCCGGGCGCCAAAGTGGCTGCCCCATGGCGCTGTGTGGGCTAGTGGTGTCTAGGTCTTTGTTTTGGTCCCCATGAGTCAATTTAGCCCTTATGGGACGGTTTGGTCCCCGTGTGTTAGCTTAGTCCCGGTGTGGTAAGTTGGTCCTTGGGGTGACTGCTTAGTCCAATAAATGCGGGTTAGTGTGATTGTTGAGTTAAGCGACTAATCTAAAGGTACCAGTGAGTTGTAATTAAGCGGAGATGTAAAAGCGGTGAGTTTATAATTGTTGTGTAGTATAATAAGTTAAGGCGGTGAGTTTAATTATATGTTAATAATTGTTGATGTAAAGCGGTGTGGGACCTCGGTCCAAAGCGGTGTGTAGCCCACAAGGCTTAAATTGTTGGTGAGTTGAGTTGAGAAAATAATTAAAGTGGTGAGCCTAATAAATATTGTGGCATTGTGTTGTTGTTGTGGTGCATTGACATAGAGTCACATATTGCATGTGCATAAAGCGGTGTGTAGGCTTCGGCCAAAGCGGTGTGGGACTCCGGTCCAAAGCGGTGGGTGCCCTCAAGGCAAATTGCGGTGATGATGGATCCTCATGCATGTTGCATACATGCATAAACCCATACATATGTCAATGAATTTAATGTTGATGTCTTTGCTAATGTGGTGAAATAGATGTTCTTGATGCCTTACCAATATATAATGCTTATTCTAATTATTATTATTTGTATAAAAGACTCACCCTCTTTGCGTCGTGTTGCTTCGTATGTCAAGAACAACTGCAGTACCCGCGAGTGAGGGCATTCTTATGCCTTTCTTCTAGTATGGTCGAGTCAGCTCTGATATGTAGCACCAGGGGAGTGGCTTAGTCGTCTTTTATTTGTTATTTTGATGTTTTAGACTGTTATTGGTGAGGTACTAAGTATAATGTTAAACTTAGTGATTCTTCCGCTGTGTTGGAGACGTTTATTTTATTTTGGTCTCAGAACTAAAACAGGTGTTTGTGGGCCCGTCCCTAAACTGTCGTGCTATATATCATGCTTCAGTTTATTGACTTTATGTCGCTTGAATTATAAGTTAGTGGTTTTTATAAGCGGTGAAATGTGACACTTTCTTTCGAAATTTTTTTTAATTTGAGAACTCTGATAATATAAATATTAAATAATAGTTGTTTAGAAAGGGGGTGTTACAGTCATAACCATCACAATAAATTCACAACCATCATCATAAATACCACATTAAAAATTGGAGTAATAACACTTCTCAATCTTAAGTAACAACACATAAAACTTAAGTAACAACACATAAGAATTTAGGTAACAATATATTTAAAATTTTGGAAAACATCACCTTTTCATGCTTAGGAAACATCACATTTAAATTAAGAAAAACATCACATTTGCAAAGTGGGAAAACATCACATTTTAATTGTGAAAACAAATTTCACTTTAATTTGAGAGAATAGCACCTTAGTTTGTAGAAAAAGCAAAGACACCTTAAGCGCTAAATAAACAACAGCAAAACAATATAAAAACAGTAGGTTTATACGCCAAATACAGTAGAAAAACAGCAGCAAAATAGCAATCTTTTATGCGCCAAAACAACAGAATTTTTCGCGCTAACACAACAAAGTGAAACGAAGGTGAAAACAAAGAGCATTTTATTTGTATAAACAGCAACAACAAAACAGTTTATTTTGCCTTAAAAATAGAAGATTCAGATTAGGCCTCTGAATAGGTTTTCCAACGCATTTTAGAACACTTCAATCGGGTTCCTGTTGAAAGATATCAACTTTACAAAAATAATAATGACATATGATTTTTTTAAAGAAATACAGCAAATCACATACCAATTAAAAACAACAACAAACACAATTTTTAAAAGCAATGACTCATATTTCAATAAAAAAAAACAGCAACAACACATAATTTTCAAAGGAAAACAGCAGCTCCTATTTCAATTAAAAAAAACAGCACAGCACATAATTTTCAAGGAAAACAGCAGCTCCTATTTCAATTAAAAAAGCAGTATGCGACACATAATTTTCAAAGGAAAGCAATGACTCCTATTTCAATTAAAAAAAAACAGCAACAACACATAATTTTTATTCTCAATCTTTTGGTATTGTTCAAATACTTTGACATCATACCACCCAATCACCACCTAAGTCTCACATACTCAATTAAACTATAACCCACCCTAATTCAGTCCCAATTTACTCATTCACATGTTCTCGTCACTATATACGTGAAATCGATACTAACCACACCAAAATTACCAAAATTGAAATTCATCTCAAATTCACAACAACATCAAAACCCCATAAAACCCAATTATGTTAAACCGAAACGCTCACCCTTACCTCTTAAACGTATGCTCCGTGGAAGATGATTGAAGGCACCACGAGTAACCACAGCAACACAACAAGCCAAAGCCTTGAGAATTTGCGAATTTCTTCTTCTCCTTCCCTCTCTTAGCGCTGTGCCTCTTCTCCCTTCTCCCTCTCTCAAATTTCGATTTTTCCCCAAGTGAGAATGAGTGTGAGGGTTTCGCATACCCTTAGGGTTAAGCTGTGGGCCTTTCACGCGTTGGGCTCACAGTTACAACCTCACCACTACTCGCTCCCATCCCTACACAAAACATAATATTTCTCCCTTAATTAATTTATATTGCGCCTCCAATAATGAACATAATTAATTTAGCTAATTAATTAAATAAATTTTGGGGCGTTACAGTATTTCTGTGTGATAATAATTTCGGTGGTATGGTAATTATTAATTAAATGCTCTGAGTATGTGTATCTATGCATGAATCATGAGTCGCATTGTCATATGCATATTCGAGGTAGCTGTGATGCTACAACACGTGATTATTTTGGTGGTATGCCTGTCGTGGCCTGTTTTGGTGATGCTACAACGAGTGTTGGTATCTATTTACTAATGGAGTTTGTACCTTGTGTCGTGATATGATGTGTTGAGTTTTATGTGCTTGCTGCGAGTTACCTGCTACTTATTTACTGCTGTCATTGCTTATTATTTCTGTTAATGCTCACCCCTTCTGCTTGGAATGTTGCTCTTATGTGGCAACGCTGCAGTAAATGCGAGTGAAGGTCTCCGCTTTCTATCTTACGTCGGGTCGTGTCGCCGCTCTCGATATGTAACACCAGGGGCGTAAACGCTATTTATTTAGATTTCAATATTTATTTGAGACTTCGAGTTGTGGTTTTAAGACCCTTTAATGTGAAGACGTGTTTTGATGATTATTTTTCCGCTGCTATGAAATTTCGAAATTATCTGATGTTATTAATTGAGATCGTTTTAGAGCCGTTATTATCTATTATATAAATCATTTACTTAATTTACACTTTATTTTGCAGAGAGAAAGAAAAGATCAAAAGAAAGAAAATAATATATATATATATGGCCTTCCACTACAAAAGAAGGGTGCTGGACGGCAACACACATAATACCACGGAAGAAACAAGAGAGGTAGCCGCACACATAGAGGGCCGAAAATCACCTGACGGAAGGAAAGAAGCAACAGCACACTGTGAGAGGAGTTTTGGGTACCTGTTCTTCACACTGTAAGAGAGCTTTGGAGAAGAAGAAAAGAGACTGAAGACTCAGAATAATGTTTCCTCTAATTTTCGGGTTATTTTTATCTCTGTAATTCATGACTCTAATTTCTATTTTATTGTTCTTGATACTTATGGATACCTAAATCCTCTTCATGTCCTTTGCTCTTGTGATATCGGCAGTATTTCTTGGTGAACCGTCCCCCCTTTTTGAGCACAAGGGGGTCGGGCCTCTCTACACCCACAAACTCATTATTCTGACATTCCACATAAATTTGCGCGATTGGTGTGTTCAGACGAGTACGCTGCTCGTATCTCTTCGTTTGATAGTCCGGCCTACTATCTTGCCCCCTGGCCGGCCTACTCTGATCTTCTCTAGGGCGCGCGCACCTTTCTGCGCGCGAGTTTCTTCGTAGGCCATGTGATCATTGGCCCGCCTTAGGAACATGCTGAGGTCCTGATAGTGATTCAGGGTGAACTCTTTTGCGAATCTATGGTCCGGTCTAATACCACGTTTGAGGTATTTCAGCTTCTCCTTATCGGATAGGTCGTGAATCGTCTCGGCCTCAGTGTTGAACCGGTCGATATACTGCCTTAGCGTTTCATTGTCTCCTTGAACGACCGTGTCCAAGTGCTCCTCGTACCGATACTGGCAACGGTTGGCTGTGTAGTGGGCTAAGAAGATTCTTATTAGGCCCTCCCACGAGGATATGGTGTTGGGACGTAGCGACTGTAACACCCCCTTCTATTCTCTATTAATACTATGTAAATAAAATCAGAGTTTTTCAAAAACTTTTCCACGCACCTCAAAGAGAGTGCTACATTTCATCAAAACATCATAAAATAGCATTAGAAACTCAAACGCAACTAGTAGGTGACATATAGCATAACCAAATGGGGCGAACCCTCAAACACCTGTTTTAAGTTTACAACAATCCAGAAAATAGTTTCACAGCACAGCGGAATAATAATAAGTTTGACACATGCAGTACATCATCCATATCAGTCTAATACATTAAAAGTAAATAACAATAATACTACGACACCCCGCCCCTGGTGCTACATATCAGAGCTGACACGACCAACCAAAGAAGGCATGAATACCTTCACTCAGATTCACCTGCACGTTACCCACATGAGAGGCAACATAAAAGCAGTAGGGTGAGTCTCTTTACATAAATAATAACAAGTAGGATAAGCATTACATTAGGAAAGCAACTAGTAACACTAAGCCACTACAATTAATACATTTATCAATTAATTATAACATCGAGAAACAATATCAACGGATCAACTAAGCATCACCAAGTTTCACCACAAAAGCATGAGTATATGTATGTATGCAATATGCATGTGGATCCATCACCAACTTAATTTGCCTAGAGGGCACACCAACATTTACAGACCGGAGTCTCAACAACATTTACAGACCGAAGTCTCAACGACAATGCACATGCCTTATGCTATGCCATGGTAATGCAACATAACATACCAACCAGCAACTTCAACAACAACTAATAAACTCACCATTATTATTAATCAACTCATTCATCAACAACATAAGCCTTGAAGGCACAACAACATTTAGGCCTAAGCCTCCTCAACATTTTATATCTCAACTTACAGCATTGAAAACTAGCATTTAAATCAACAATTACACCACGTCCCATTATTTAGACTAAAACATTACATAAGGACCAACTTGTCATACGAGGACCAAACCGATACCATAAGGACCATTTTAGCACCTAAGGACCAATCCAACACCATAGAACCATTTTTAGCACCTAAGGACTATTTTGGCACCGAGGGACTATTTTAGCACTAAAAGGATCAATTTAACACTTAGGGACTATTTTGACGCCATTAGGATTAATTTGACTCCAAGGGACCAAAACATCACTTAGACACCCTTGGGCACCAACAGGCGCCATGGGGCAGCCATTTTGGCGCCCCATCTAGCACACACCCAAGACAAGGCGCACCACTAGGCGCCAAGGGGCAGCCATTTTGGCGCCCCATACCGTGCCACTTCCAGCAACACACACACACCAAGGAGACATGCAAAACACGCACACTGGGCGCCAAGTTCCCAATGACGGCGCGCCCCACACACGCCAGCCACTTGCACACACTCACTCACACGGCAGCGCCAAATTCTGGGAATTGGCGCACTGCACACGCCCACCATCGCTGCAGATGACCACAGCGCCACATTTCCCAGCAAGTGGCGCCCCCTTCACCCAGCACACCCAACCGAAACAGCTTGCACACCAGGCGCCATTATTCCCAGCAAATGGCGCCCCCACTCCCCTGCACAAACCAAAACGCAACATAGGCGCCATTTCCTTGTGAATTTGGCGCCTGTTGCGCCCCGAAAAATCCGGTTTGGACTTTTCGTTTGACAACGTGAAAATAGTAGAGCCGCCACCAATATTTATTTAGGAAAACATTGAAAAAACCTTTTTGGAAAACGGGTGGTCTTTTTGAAAACACAGAGATGTAGGTTCGGGGCTCGGTTGCGCATGGGAAGGTATTAGCACTTCACGCCCTTTTTCTCTACCGAAAGGAACCATTAATTTGATGTGGTTTTGAAGTGTTTGATTTGAAATATATTGTTCTATTTATTTTCTTTTCTTTTGAGAAATCGCTTTATTGAAAACGGGAAAAAGGAATGTTTTTGGTATCTTTGAAAAGCGGAACAAAACAAAGATTTTTGAAAAGGGTGCTTGACGGGACAGAACCCTGGTCTACGCACCCTCACCGCCGAGGATCAAAGCTACGTAGTTCTTGTTTTTTTTATGGGTTTTTTTAAAAGGTATGCTTGACGGGACATGAACCCGGTCCTACGTACCCTCACCGGCTGAGGGATCAAAGCTACGTAGTTCTTGTTTTGCGTCTGAAAACGGCTTAAGGGTTTGAGTTTTGGAGGTTTTTGAAATAAGACTCGAGTGCTCGCGAACACCAAACAAGCAAAGGCTTCGAGTGGCATTCGGTATTAACTCGAAAGAAAAGAGAGTTGAAACCGGAAATCAAACAAGCAATGGCTTCGAGTGATTTCAAGTAACAACGTTGTATTATTCTTGTTTGAAAACGTTTTGAAAAAGGTGGTGAGCCTCAGTGATGGTTATCACTAATAGCTCGTGTTATTTTGGAAATTTGGATTGGGTTTTGTTGTTTAATTAAGGTGTGGGAGCTTTCGTAATAGTCAAACAAGCAAAGGCTTGGTGACTATCACTAATAACTCCTCATTAGCGATCAAACAAGCAATGGCTTGAGTGATGGCTAATGATTTATTTAAGAAAATGCCTTAAGTTTTTATTTGGGAAAAACATGGGATTTCAAGCTTGAAAAGAAATATAGCATTTCAAATCCTTTTTCAAGTCAAAACCAAAACAACCATTGGAACACAAACAAAGCAATCATAAGAATATTCACAAGTTGCTATGAACAATTGAGTACATGATTAAGCAAACATATGAGTGCAAGAGTATGCTATTATGAAATGCAAAGCATAGCATTATTGAATGCATGAGTATACAATTATGAAATGCAAGACATGATATTAATATATGCATGTGCATTTAAGAGAGTATGAAAATGCAAGAGATATAGACATATATGAATGCGTGGACATGTAGACACAAATGATGAAATGCAAAGTGTGGGGAATTAAATGAGACAAAATGTTTAGTGGAGAGGCAAAAAGTAAAGAGTTAATGAAAATGATAAAAATAGAAAATGTTTTTGTGTTTTTGGTAAAAAAACTAGGATGGCAAAGAGAGATAAGCTAAGTTTCATACCAACAATCTTGTAGACCACACACAAGGGCATCATGAGGCATAAATCTAAGCTAACATGGGAAATTGCAAAATAGGTATCAAGCAAGGCATGTTTTTATTCAACCTAAAAGTTCAAGAAAACAAACTAGCAACTTAAACCTCAAAACCTAAACCCTAACTCAAAAACACACATGGGAACCAAACCCAAAAATCAAACCCCCACATTATGGAACATGCAATAGAGAATTTTATTCAATGAGATAGGCCCACGGCCAAAACCAAGCATGCAAAGAAAACTTTGAACCTTAAGCAAGAATCTATGATTACCTTACAAGAACTACTAAGAGATAAAGTAGAGAATGAAATGACAATTTGTACAAGGTTGAATCCCTTCTTGCCATCCTCACCACTTGAATAAAATGCACTAGGCATTTAGTGGGATTCACTTTGCAAGATCATCAACAAATAACAACAATATGGCTAAATCACAAGAACACATAAACTATAGAATAAGCTTGAATCCTTTCTTGTAATCTTCACCACTTAAATCAAATGCACTAGGCATTTAGTGAGAATCCTTTTACAAGATCATCAACAAATAACAACAAGTAAATTAAAACACAAGAACTAATGAATACATAAACTAATATATTAAATAGAGTCATTTTTAGCTCTCTTCACTACTAAGATCAAAGTGCACTTGGCACTAGTAGGAATCATAGAGCCAAATCCTCAACAATTTACTAAAAAAACACCAACAACAAGATTAAGCAAAGAAGCAACAAAATCAATTTGAAGATATTTTGATCATATATGCGAAACCTTGCTCACATTTTATTTAACAAGAGAAAGCAAAAATTAACATCAAAGCAACACAAATCAACTTATTTTAGGGTGAGACAACAAATCTCACCCTCAACCACAACAAACTACATTGTATGAAAGAAATGATGATATCACGAAGGAAATGAGGGGAAGAAAATGAGTTTCAATGCAAAATATTTGGAGATGATGCAAAAGGGGTTGTAGATTTTACCTTCTCTCTAAGATGGTAAAGAAGATTGAAGAAATGGAGGAGAGAAAAATAGAAGAGAACTTCGGCCTTGCAAGAGGAGGAAGGAAATGAAAATGGTGTGATGGATTCCTTGAGTGGGAAAGAAAGGTTAAGGTTGTGAGAGATGGATTGAAGGTATTTTGGTGAATGAAGATGAAGTAATGGAGGAGGGGAAGAAGGAGAGGGTTTCGGCTAGAGGGTGGAGAGGAGGAGAGGTATTATGCTTGGTTTTTCTTGAAGGTGAGAGTAATAGCCAAAGATTGGTGAAGAGTGAATGTGTGAGGTATTTATAGGAGTTTTTGAGGTTTTAGGGTATTTAGGTCCTTTTATTTTGATTGGGCTCTAGGATTGGATTTTAATTTTGAATGGATGGCTAAGATTGTTAGTCACATGGATTAAGGGTATTTAGAAAACACAAGTATGTGAGAGGGAGGAGTGAAGGTGGCGCATAAAAGAAAAAAAAGAAAAAAAAAGGGAAAATTTGTGAACAAAAAATCTAATTTGGGAATGGTGACTCTTGTAAGATAGGTTTAAGGGTATTTTGGTGAGGGAATGTTATTAAAAGGGAAAGATGATATTTTTTTGGTGAAGAGGTTAGTGTAAGTGTGTGGGATAATTTACCAAAATGGGCAAAATTGAGGATAGGATCAAATCAAATCTTAGGGAATAAGAAAAGAGGTGTGTAGAAGCTTCTTGAGAGAGGGAGAGGGAGAGAGAGCTGCGCATGATCAGCTGATCATGGGGAAAAAAAATAAAAAAAAATGCTTGTTTTTGTTATTTTGTCTTATTGAAGACACTTTCTCTTTTTGATTTTTGAACTTTGAATCTTTTGGGAATGCAAAATGAAAATGCACCTATTGAAAACATGTTACATATTTTTGGACACCATGAAATAACCTCCCTAATTACTCTAGACAACCAAAATTGTCACCTAATAATTGGGGAAATTTTAATGGTCTTTTGGCATTTTTTATGCACTAAAAATAGGAAAAATGCATGTTTAATTATTTTGGACTAGGAATTTCTCTCCAAAAATTGTACAAAAATTATTTTGGATGGAATAAAATGTACTTTTTGTGGATGCACATTTTTAACGAGAAAAATCATCCTGTTGTGGAAAATGACCAAAATGCCCTTTGCCCTAAAAAGTCCTAATTTGCCTAAAAAGTGCATTCCCATTCCAAAAACGATTTTAGAAGCTTTGAAATGACTTTTGGAAGCCTAAATGCAATGCATGATGCTCTTTACTCCCCTGGTTATTCCTTTTTTGGGGAAAATTAGGGTTTTGACCTAAGCCGGACAAAATTGGGGTATGACAGCGCCCCCCTCTAACACACCAACCCAAAAGCAACTTCAAACACACTTTATTCAACAATTCAATTCTCACTTTATCAACACACATTTAGGCATTTAATCAACATCATAAAATTGACATATTCTCATATTTATTCACCTTGAAGCATTTTATCAAACACTTGGCATGCAGATCCAACAACACACTCATTTCCAACATCAAGCATCATGGTATCACCAAATTAAATACAAATACAACAACCAACATAGAATTAACACAAAACTCAACCAATCAAATTATCCTAGAGCTATTCCACACATAATACATATCATACAACTTATTATATATGTAAAGTAGAGCCCCCTATCCTTGAATGAGTTAGAAACTCCAATCCAACACCAAAAACCAACAAAATGGAGTATCCCCACCCTCTTTTCAGCTGAAACGTGAATGTCCTCTACTTGGGTAACAATGTCCTCTACTTGGTGATGAAAGGACCAAGATTCATTACCTAGTGGAACCTTGAGAGCAAAAACCTACCCTCCTTCTCCTCTCCCTTGCCGTCGGCCTCCTCCTCTCTTCTCTCTCAAATTTCTTCTTTTTCTTTCTTTGTTTGGTACACAATGAGGCTTCACCCTAAAGACCCCTAGGTTTATGACTAAACATTGGGCTCACTAATGGCCCTTGGGCTTTATTCCCACCTCTCCAATTAATTTAATTCACCTCCTGTAATAAAATAAATCCAACTTAATTATTCTATTTAAATAGATTAGACCCCTTTTTGATAAAATAAACTCAACTATTTAATTGACTTAATTAAATGTTGTAAGCCTTAAATAACCTAATTAAATAAATAATCAAATTATTTTGGGCGTTACAGCGACTCCCACCATTCTAGCGCCCGACCGTCCAACGACTGAGGAAAAAGCCGGCATTTCATGGTCGACCCCAACTCCCTATAACTGCAATAGTTGTTGAAGTATCTGATATGCTTATCTGGATCTCCACGGCCATCAAACTTGTTCAGATTGGGCGGCTTCCTTAAGTCTCTTGGAATGCGGTAGCGTCTGATCTCTCTCGTGAATGGTCCATGGCCGTTCGGGATCTCCACGGCCATCAAACTTATTCAAAAGTACTTCTAGAGGGATTTCTTCATTGATCATGAGGCATCTGGGTGATCTTTATTATTCCCGCTTCTTTGATTTACATTTGAACGATGTTTTATTTATTTTAAGCATATTTCAGTTTAAATTAAGAAAGTGAATATAGATAATGGGTGTTACCAGACTCTCGTTTGAGCGTGTTCCATTTTTTTCTGATGGTCGAACTGGCAAGTGCCAAGACCTAACATATTCAAATGAGAAAATTAAGGCTCGACATTTGGGGGATCTATCCCGACAATCGGATGTCCATAAACAACATTTTTGCTTTAACATCCCTAGTTCTGTTAATTTCGCTTCACGAAATTAACTAGTAATTGTCTATTTGAATGGTTAATAAGTCGAGTCTAGCATAATAGAATGAAGGATGTGGTATTATTTACTAAGTTATATGAATTGTATGAGTTATTGTTTGATTGTTTGATTTAAAATTGGGGTTTAGGTGGGAATGATAGTGTTGAGGGCAAGACAATCATTTTTCCTAGTGAGCGATTATAACTAAACTAATTAGTTAGACTTAGTATTATAGCAGTTATAAAATATGTATGATGGCTAATATGATTACTTATGATGTGAGTATTTGAATTATGTGATTGTTTGAGTAGAATTGGAGTTTAATTGAGATAGAGGTAAGGGGTATTATTGTCTTTTCCCACTCACTTAATATTACAACAGCTCATTAATGACACAACACACTCCCGCTCTTTTAGTAAGTTCACAAATTGAGGAAAGAAAAGAAAGAAGAGAGAGTTATTGGAGAGAGGGAGACAAACGTGAGAGGGAGAGGAAGAGATCACCACCAAACTTTGATCCATGTAAATATCGTTATTATCATTCTTTCACATTTTGTCCCCTCTATCCATAGATACTAAATTTTTTAGCTATTTCCTCCTCTATCTCAATCCACCATTTTCAAAGTCTCAAGCTCAAAGTTCATGGAAATGCATTTTGGGAGTTTTTGTAGCTTTGCATGCCAAAGTTGGGGTTAGATTGGGGTAGTCCAGAACCTACATTGTGGTTTGGAGGCATTAGAGGGAAGAGTGGTTATGTTTTTGGGTAGCTTTGGAGTAGTTTGATTTTCGTTGAAGCTGGAAGTTCGTGTTCTTGGATTGTTCGTGAGGTCCTGTTGTTGTGAGCTTCGTTTTGTGGTTTGTGATTTTCATCACACTAAGGTGATTTCTACCCGCTTAGGGATTTTTCGTTATGTTTGGTTTCTTTATTGTTTTATACTGCTGATCTGGTTTTGGTTGTTTCGAAAATTCGAGTTGAAAAACATTTCGTTAACTATTAACTTTCGTATCGTTTTCAAAGTATAAGTATGTTTGATTGAATGATTATACATGTAACTTGGTATGCTAATTGGACTGGTTTTGATGTTGGAACATCTGTTTTAGTGTTGAGAATTGAGCGGAATAAGTTCCGGAATCGTTTGAGAGGGTATTTTTACACAAAAACACAATTTTTGGTCTGCTGCAGAAAACACCAGTAGTGTTTTAAAACACTGGTGGCCGTGTTCTTTGCTGCCTCTAATTTTTAAAAACCTTCATTTGCTATCCCGAGTGATTCCAAACCTCTAATTCATTCCTCAACCCTTTTCTAAGTATTTAGGACTATTGTGTCATAGTTTTGAATATGATTGAACCTATCTTAATGAAATGCATGCAGTTAAGGAAGTGTGATGAAAAACCGTAAAGTAGTACTCGTGAGTGGACATGGAAGTTTTAATGAGTTAAATGTTCAAATGAATTATTGACTGTATATGCATTGTATAACTTCACAGACAGGTTATATATATATATATATATATATATATATATATATATATATCATTTGACAGACATGGATTGGGTGACGACTCAATCAAAAATGTAGTATACTAGGGAAGGGGAAGTCATGAGCCCCGGAACCTTGGCCTCAGACTGTTTAAAGCTAGCTTAGGCTAGTGGAGAGGTTCACCGGTAACGGCGTGGCCATTGACGGTGATGAAATAAATCATGAAAGGTTTATGCACGTAGTATGTAACACCCCAAATAATTTAATTAAGAAATGGATTAAATTATTTAAAGTGTTGCACTATTTTTCTAATTATATTGGATTATAATATAATGTTTATAATAAAGTATTTTATTTTAATAGAGGGGAGTGGTGTTAGAAATACCGTAGTCTTTGTTTTGGGCCAGAGCCCAAGCCCAATGACTTAGGCTCCTAGGGATTGTGCATTTCGCACCAAAGGAGAAAAAAGAAAGAAAAAAACGAAAAGAGAGAAAGAAAGAAAGGAAGAAAACGGCGCAAGGGAGAGGAAAGAGAGAGAGAGCTTCGCACCAAGGAGAAAGGAAGGAGAAGGAGATTTGTTGCTGAGGTTTTGTAGGTGACTACGTGAAAGAGCTTCTCTACGGTGTAAAATAAGGTAAGGGGAGTCTCACTCTATAATAGAGGATATAATAGGTTGTATAGGAGTCATAGAGTCTTGATTTGATGTCAATTGATTGTTAATTGAGTTGTTGTTGGGTGAATTTGAGAAATTGCATGATCAAAATCGATTTAGGGCTTTGATTTGGGGGTTTTATGTTCTTGATTGGCTTTTACGCATGATTGAGTGTTATGGTATGCAATTGAGTGTGTTGACATGATTATAATTGGTATTTGAGTGATATAAGATGATTTGAATTAAAAGAATTTGAGAATTTGGAGTTGTTGGTGTTTGGGGCGCCAAATGGCTAGGATTCAGCGCCACAATAATCTTGAGTGATGAGGCCAAGAGTTGTGTTGCTGTTCTGGGCGCCATTTTGCTGAGGAATTGGCGCCTGGGTTACTGTTCACGTGCTGGAATTGTGTCTGAGTGCAGGTGTGTCAGTGTTTGGGCGCCAGAATGTGGGTGTTTTGGGGTGGGTTGAGTAAAACTTGTATTTCTGGGCATATTTTCTCGTGCCAAATTTTGTATTCACCTGCCCAAATTCAATTTTGAGTGTTTTGGCTCGAATGGTTTTCTCGTGGCGGTGCTATTTTACAAATGTCCCGTGGGGTGGCTTTGTGTGTGTAAACGGGGTGGGTTGAGTAAAACTTGTATTTCTGGGCATATTTTCTCGTGCCAAATTTTGTATTCACCTGCCCAAATTCAATTTTGAGTGTTTTGGCTCGAATGGTTTTCTGGTGGCAGGTGCTATTTTACAAATGTCCCGGTGGGGGTGGCTTTGTGTGTGTAAACGGGGTGGGTTGAGTAAAACTTGTATTTTTGGGCATATTTTCTCGTGCAAATTTTGTATTCACCGCCCAAATCCAATTTTAAGTGTTTTGGCTCGAGTGGTTTTCTGTTGCGGTGTTATTTTACAAATGTCCCGGTGGGGGTGGTTTTGTGTGTGTAAATGGGGTGGGTTGAGTGAAACTCGCATTTACAACATATTTTTCCGTGCCAACTTTTGCATTCACCGCCCAAATCCAATTTTAAGTGTTTTTGGCTCGAGTGGTTTTCGCTTTGCAAGTGTTGTGTGTGTCTTGGGTCGGTTGTGGGGCGCCAAATTGTCTTTGCCAGGCGCCTAGGTGGTGCTCGTGCACGAGCATCGTGTCTGAAGGCGTGTCTTAGTTTGTGTCTAGGGCTGTGTTGCCTGTGAGCGCGCGATTGCTAGAAAAGTGGCGCCAGTGGGCTTGTGTTGCCACGGGCGCCAAAGTCTTTGAGCCGCGGCGCTAGTCTTTGTGTTGCACCAGGGGGCGCCAGAATGTGGGGAAAATGGCGCCTAGTGCTGCCAAGTGCCTAAGCGTGTGTTGTTTTGGTCCCTAGATGATTGTTTTGGTCCTAAATGGTGGTTTAGGTCCTTGAGTGAGGTTGAGCCCTCTAGATGAGATTAGTCCTTGGGACTTAATTGTGTTGAGAGTGTATCTTGAGATGACTGAGGATGCCATGGGGGCATGAGCCGGAGGGCCAAGCCATGAGGGCTATAAAATGAGAATAATAATGAGGTAAGAGTTAGTGCGTGGATTGAGATGTTTGAGAATGTGTTGTGTTGTTACATGGAGTCTCATGCATACATTCGGCTGCGGTCGTAGAGCTTATAAAACTGATTGTGAAGCTCGAGGCGGGCGGGGCCGAGTCATGAGGACTCCATTGATGATGAGATCGCTAGGAGGGCAAATATTGAGAATGCCGGAGGGCAAATGGTACCCCATGCATAACTACATTGCATACATTCTCATGAGTGCATGAATATTATTGAGTGATGATTGGTATGCTTGATTGTGCTGTGAACTGTGATTGTATATATTGCCTATTATCGCTTTTATTATATAGTTCGAGACTCACCCTTTCTGTTGTTGTTTACCACAGGTAGTCATGAGTGAAGGCTTGTCACCTTCACTATTCCCTGAGTCGGTCTGCTCTGATACGTAGCACCTAGGGGATGGGTTATGAACTATAGTTGCTCTGTTTTGCTCCTTGTTGAGCCTTATATGTATTGTTTTGAGACTGTTGATTATTCTGTTGAGATTATGATTTATTTTCCGCTGCGTTATGTGAAATTATATTCCCACGGGTTTATTCTATGGTGTTACGTATTTGAACTGCTATTGTGAGCTGAGACGATTGTTGAATGATTTTTGAAGAGATAAGTGTAGCATCCCATTGGATGATTTTAATTGAGAAATGAATTTTTATACTCTGATTTTTACTATAAATTACCGGGTAGAAATGGGGTGTTACATTAGTGGTATCAGAGCAAAAGTTCGGTCTGTCCGGCCAAGTCTGTCTGTCATAGTGTTTATGACAATTAGGTGTTGCTAGACTAGTTCTAAATTGTTGTTCATGCTGCTGATAGAGGTGAGTTTCAGAACCAGAGCAAGCCATATGAGGTGTCTGCTGATTGAGGAAAACAGAGGTATGCTGGTGGTAGTAAGCCTGATGAGGGTAAGAAGTCTGCTGTGGGCAAGAAGCCAAGTGGGGGAGATGCTCCCGCTGATATGGTGTGTTTCAAGTGTGGCAAGCCGGGTCATGTAACACCCCTTTTCTACCCTTAATTTACACGTCATTATCAGAGTAATTTCTTTTTCAAAAATACAAATTTATTCGATAGAAAAGAAGTGCCACGTCGTCATTTATAAAACTCCTCATGTCATAAAATTTAAACCTCAAAAATAATCTCGTCGCAGCGGAAATAACAATAGCTCACTAAACAACGCTCAAACACGTCTCACATCATTAACATAATCATAAAACAGTTAATTAATAAACTAACAACTTCAACTACGCCCCCTAGGTGCTACGGTATCGTAGAGCGATCGACGCGGACACCCCAACAACTAACAGAGAAGCGCAAAGAAGACCTTCACTCGCGGGTACTGCAGCGTTGCCACGATAGAGCAACATTCCAAGCAGAAAGGGTGAGTCTTCAAACGGCATAAAGGCAAATATAATAGTCAATATATTAGAGAACAACATCTATAATTACCATAACACACCCAACGTCGCATTTCAACCATCACAAACAACATCGGCGAACAACATAGCAAACACACAAACAAGTAACTACATCACTTTTATGCACATGTATGAGAATGCAAACATGCATGTGGTACCATCATCGTCGCTTATTTGTTGCCTAGTGGCATATCGTCGCTAGACCGCAGCCTTTCGTCGCTTAGACCGCAACCTTTCATCGCTTAGACCGCAGCCTCTTCATCGTCACTTGTCGTGCATATGAAATGCATGAGACTTCATGAACACACAACACACTCTAGTTCCACACATCATCACCGTCACTTACATCATCATAACATCGCTTATAACATTTTATCGTCGCTTATAACATTTTATCGTCGCTTATAACATCACCGTCGCTTTTGGCCATAACCGACCCATCACTATCATTATCTTCACCTTGGTCTTAATGACCCACTCATCAATTAGACAACACACACACACACTCACATCAACTTCACATCGTCGTCACACAACACACTCACATCAACTTCACAGCATCATTTACGGCAAGATACATATCAACATACAATTACCCTTTTTATATTCATGGGTTATAAAATAGTAAGACTAATTGACTATGGGATTACTCAGGTAACCGATACTACTTGCAACAGACGTTGGCCACACTTGCAAGGCTCTCAGTGATGCCCTTGTAAATACACCAGTGAAAGAAATTCTGGCCTTAGCGGTAAACCACAGTCTAGCCATAGTCAAATAGAACACTAGTAGTATAACGCTTGGAGTCGAATCAAAATCCTATTCCACGAACATTATCAATTCAAATCAATTTAGACATCACATTAGATTTTAGAAGACACCCTCATTCCATCTAGAAAAATACCCTATTTACATTTAGAAAACATCGCCGTTCGGTTTAGACAAACACCACATCTTACTCGAGGAAACATCGCATTTTAAGCTTAGGGAACACATATTCAAATTAAGATAAACCTCACCTTTTAATAGCGAAGACAAATGCATTTTCCTTTTTATAAAACAAAGACTCATATAACAATTAAAAACAGCAAGACAGCAACAATAAACGGTTTATTTTGCCTTAAAAGTAGAATATTCAGTTAGGCCTCTGAATAAGCTTTCCGACGCATTTTAGAACACCTCAATCGGGTTCCTGCTCAAAAGATATTCAATTTACAAAAGCAAGTGACAAAACAAAGAAAAAGCAGAAAAAGCAGCACCGCGCATGAAGCGAGTGAGGCGAGAGTGAGGCGCCAATGGACAGAAACACGCAGAATTTGGGCATTGCACTGGCGTGTGAAGCGCCACTGCAGCGCCAGTGAGGCGCCAGTCAGCTGTAACAGTGTATTATGCAGAATTTTCAGAAAAATTCACTTTTTCACTCAACTCTCACATTTTCAAATCTTTTCCTCACATTATCGACATCAAACAAAGTTATTCATCAGTTCAATCATCAAACATCAACAATTCTTCAAACCATCATCAACATCTACTCCCTCATTCAATCACTCAAATCAAGGAAAACACCACAAACCCACAAGCAATCCATCGTACAACCCCGCAACAACTTATTCGATTTATTCAATTCTTCACTATTCGATTCTATCATCAATTCATCACTCAATCATTCAACAACAATTATGCACACATCATCACCAACAACAAACATCACACTCATCTCAAATTCACAACAACAACAACAATTCAACAAAGGTTCAAACACAATAACTAATACCCCTAGGCATCGTATAACTACCCTCCCACATATCAATCATTATATGAACCTTTATAACGCGAGACTCCCCTTACCTCGAACACGTAAGCTCCGGAGAAGATGAAGAAAAACACGTGCGGAACCACAAACAAACACACTAACGATCTCCTCTTCTTCTTTCCCTCTTCTCCTTCGCGCTTCTCCTTCCCTTTTTTCTCACTCTCTCGCGATCTCCTTCTCTCTCTCTCTCTCTCTTTCTTTTCTCTTCTTTCTTGCGTTTTCTTTTCTGTTCCAGATGCTATCCTATTCTTCTTAATTCAACTTTTCTCTTTTATTCTTATTAACCCTAGGCCCAAATGGCCTTTGGGCCTTATTAGTTACACCCCCTCTAGTTTCTTCCACCACTCACAACCTAATTAACACACCACCTTAATTAATTAATTACCCTATTATTATTTTAATACAACCCACCATATACTACTTAATTAATTAATTAAATAAACACTTAAACTATTTTTTTTTTTTTGGGCGTTACAACTCTCCCTACTTAAATTATTTTCGTCCTCGAAAATTCTAGCTCACATGAACATGTCTATGCTCTAGCTACTCATATCCAAGGTTACACCTAACCTACCCAACTAAGAACCAAACAAAATTCACATCAACGATCCCTCGAAAAATCGACGGGGACACAGAGAAACACACCAAACAACACATCACAATCCTAACAGATTAATATCAGTATTTAAACGCACTCTCGATTGCTACCATCATTTCTCCGTAGATTCAAAGACCCGCCAAAACAAACACTCTCCCACCGGACTTCTCCTTCTTCGGTTTTGGACACCTAGAACTAATGTGTCCCACCTCTTCACGCTTGAAACAGACTCACCTCTTTACGATCACAATCGGTTGCTATGTGGCCCTCTCTACCACATCGGAAACACCTTTTCACCTCGAGCTTGCACTCAAAACTTTTGTGTCCAGGGCTTCCCGCACTTGTAGCACACAACTTTCTCAGGGGCATCTCCCCCACTTGGCTTAGACCCATCAACTAACTTTCCTTTGCCCTTACCCGCAGACACCTCATATGGCTTGTCGCGACTCGAAAAGTTCTTCTTCTTCTCTCTCATAACTCTGGAGAAGGCATTATTGTCTTCCTAAAAAATCCTGGCGCTATTAACTAACAAGGGGAACACACAAATTTGTTGATACCCTATGGCTCTCTTAATATCGGCACGCAACCCGTTCTCAAACTTGATGCATTTGGAGAACTCAGCACCCTCTCCATCATAGTGTGGGTAAAACTTAGACAAACTCGATGAATTTTTGCGGCATACTCGGTTCATGATCATGCTACCTTGCTCAAGTCTCAAAAACTCCACCTCTTTCTTTCCGCGGACATCCTCCGGGTAGTACTTCCTCTTGAACTCCCTCTCAAATACCACCCAAGTGATCTCCTCATTGGCAGTCGTCAACCCCTGACTAGCTGCCCTCCACCAATCATAAGCCTCTTTCTTCAACATGTGTGTGCCATAGCGAACCTTCTGAGCATCGGTGCAATCCATGACACGGAAAATCCGTTCCATCTCACTTAGCCACTCAAGGGCACCATCAGGGTTATACCCGCCTTCAAAAGTAGGAGAATTCTCACGCTGGAACGTAGCCAGACTACGCGTCCCATCGCCAATAGCATTGGGTATGCTACCCACGACCCCAGCAATAGCCTCCAAGGCAGCAGCAAGTGCAGCATCGTCCCGTTTGGCCATTCTAGCACTGCAACAGAAACAAGAATCAGAAACGAGTAACACAGCTCAAATGTTACTCAACTTAACGACTCAACCACCGGCCGGACAGACCGAACTGCTCTGATACCACTAATGTAACACCCCTTTTCTACCCTTAATTTACACGTCATTATCAGAGTAATTTCTTTTTCAAAAATACAAATTTATTCGATAGAAAAGAAGTGTCACGTCGTCATTTATAAAACTCCTCATGTCATAAAATTTAAACCTCAAAAATAATCTCGTCGCAGCGGAAATAACAATAGCTCACTAAACAACGCTCAAACAAGTCTCACATCATTAACATAATCATAAAACAGTTAATTAATAAACTAACAACTTCAACTACGCCCCCTAGGTGCTACGGTATCAGAGAGCTACTCGACAGACACCCCAACAACTAACGAGAGAAGGCAAAGAAGACCTTCACTGCGGGTACTGCAGCGTGCCCGCGATAGAGCAACATTCCAAGCGAGAAAGGGTGAGTCTTCAAACGGCATAAAGGCAAATATAATAGTCAATATATTAGAGAACAACATCTATAATTACCATAACACACCCAACGTCGCATTTCAACCATCACGCATAACATCGGCGAACAACATAGCAAACACACAAACAAGTAACTACATCACTTTTATGCACATGTATGAGAATGCAAACATGCATGTGGTACCATCATCGTCGCTTATTTGTTGCCTAGTGGCATATCGTCGCTAGACCGCAGCCTTTCGTCGCTTAGACCGCAGCCTTTCGTCGCTTAGACCGCAGGCCTCTTCATCGTCACTTGTCGTGCATATGAAATGCATGAGACTTCATGAACACACAACACACTCTAGTTCCACACATCATCACCGCTACTTACATCATCATAACATCGCTTATAACATTTTATCGCCGCTATAACATTTTATCGTAAACATAACATCACCGCCGCTTTTGGCCATAACCGACCCATCACTATCATTATCTTCACCTTGGTCCTAATGACCCACTCATCAATTAGACAACACACACACACACACTCACATCAACTTCACATCGTCGTCACACAACACACTCACATCAACTTCACAGCATCATTTACGGCAAGATACATATCAACATACAATTACCCTTTTTATATTCATGGGTTATAAAATAGTAAGACTAATTGACTATGGGATTACTCGTGTAACCGATACTACTTGCAATGTGAGACGTTGGCCACACTTGCAAGGCTCTCAAGTGATGCCCTTTGTAAATACACCGATGAAAGAAATTCTGCCTTAGCGGTAAACCACAGTCTAGCCATAGTCAAATAGAACACTAGTAGTATAACGCTTGGAGTCGAATCAAAATCCTATTCCACGAATCATTATCAATTCAAATCAATTTAGACATCACATTAGATTTTAGAAGACACCTCATTCCATCTAGAAAAATACCCTATTTACATTTAGAAAACATCGCTTTCGGTTTAGACAAACACCACATCTTACTCGAGGAAACATCGCATTTTAAGCTTAGGGAACACATATTCAAATTAAGATAAACCTCACCTTTTAATAGCGAAGACAAAGACATTTTCCTTTTTATAAAACAAAGACTCATATAACAATTAAAAACAGCAAGACAGCAACAATAAACGGTTTATTTTGCCTTAAAAGTAGAATATTCAGTTAGGCCTCTGAATAAGCTTTCCGACGCATTTTAGAACACCTCAATCGGGTTCCTGGTTCAAAAGATATTCAATTTACAAAAACAAAGACAAAACAAAGTGAAAAAAAGTGAAAAAAGCCACCGGCGCATGGCGCGCGAGTGAGCGAGTGAGGCGCCAATGGACGTAAACACGCAGAATTTGGGCATTGCATCAAGCGTGTGAAGCGCCACCTGCGCAGCGCCAAAGTGAGGCGCCAAATACCGGTAGAATAGATGTATTATGCGAATTTTCTTAAAAATTCACTTTTTCACTCAACTCTCACATTTTCAAATCTTTTCCTCACATTATCGACATCAAACAAAGTTATTCATCAGTTCAATCATCAAACATCAACAATTCTTCAAACCATCATCAACATCTACTCCCTCATTCAATCACTCAAATCAAGGAAAACACCACAAACCCACAAGCAATCCATCGTACAACCCCGCAACAACTTATTCGATTTATTCAATTCTTCACTATTCGATTCTATCATCAATTCATCACTCAATCATTCAACAACAATTATGCACACATCATCACCAACAACAAACATCACACTCATCTCAAATTCACAACAACAACAACAATTCAACAAAGTTTCAAACACAATAACTAATACCCCTAGGCATCGTATAACTACCCTCCCACATATCAATCATTATATGAACCTTTATAACGCGAGACTCCCCTTACCTCGAACACGTAAGCTCCGGAGAAGATGAAGAAAAACACGTACGGAACCACAAAGAACACACCTAACGATCTCCTCTTCTTCTTTCCCTCTTCTCCTTCGCGCTTCTCCTTCCCTTTTCTTCTCACTCTCTCGCGATCTCCTTCTATCTCTCTCTCTCTCTTTCTTTTCTCTTCTTTCTTGCGTTTTCTTTTCTGTTCCAGCGGCTATCCTATTCTTCTTAATTCAACTTTTCTCTTTTATTCTTATTAACCCTAGGCCCAAATGGCCTTTGGGCCTTATTACTTACACCCCCTCTAGTTTCTTCCACCACTCACAACCTAATTAACACACCACCTTAATAAATTAATTACCCTATTATTATTTTAATACAACCCACCATATACTAGTTAATTAATTAATTAAATAAACACTTAAACTATTTTTTTTTGGGGGCGTTACAGGTCACAAGAGCTTCGATTGCAAGTCAGTAAGTTTCCTTCCTCTGGAAGAGGAAGAGTCTGTTTTGTTGTCTGCGGGTCAGCTGCATAAAGTTATGAAGGAGGGTGGTCAGCTGTTTGCTTTGAGGGTGTCTATGTCTGCTGAGAACCAAGCTGTAGTTGATGGGTTGCAGGTGGTGTGTGAGTTCCCAAAGTGTTCCTGATGAGATTCCTAGTGTGCCCCCGCAGAGGAAGTTGAGTTCGGGATTGAGCTTGTGCTTGGTACTAGGCTCAGTGTCTCATGGCACCGCACTGGGATGTCGGCCTTCGAGTTATGCGAATTGAAGAAGCGCAGAGGAGCTTCTTGAGAAGAAATTTGTGAGGCCTAGTGTGTCACCATGGGGAGCTCCAGTTCTGTTGGTAAAGAAGAAGGATGGGAGTATGCGTCTGTGCGTGGATTACAGACAACTGAACAAAGTCACTATCAAGAATAAGTATCCTCTCCCGAGGATAGATGATCTGATGGATCAGCTGGTGGGTGCTAAAGTGTTTAGCAAGATTGACTTGAGGTCCGGGTATCACCAGATTAAGGTGAAGGATGAAGACATACTCAAGACATAATCCAAACAGTTTAGTACAATAATCCAGAAAATAGTTTAATGTTTACAATAATCCAGAAAATAGTTTGTAAGATTGCTCAAATACCTGTTTTAATGTTTACAATAATCCAGAAAATAGTTTGTAACGCAGCGGAAATAAAACTGAGTTCAACATACTCAAGACATAATCCAAACAGTTTAGTACATAGCATAAAAATGAAGATAACTAGAGCCCCATCCCTGTGTTACTATCGAGTGACTCAATAAACCCAAGAGGCATGGCACCTTCACTCAGAATCCCCTGTTTGTCGCCACGAGAGCAGGCAACATAAAAATGCTAGGGTGAGTCTCTTTACATAAATAATAACAAGTAAGATAGGCATTATATTCGGAAAACATCTAGTAACAGCAAGTCATAGCAATTAAGCATTTACCATTCAATTAGAACATCAACAAGTCACAACAGAAGGTTAATTAAGCATCAATGAGAATCCAAGGAATGCATGATGATATGCATGTGTGCAATATGCATGTGGATCCATCATCACCTCAAAAAAACCCCGTCGGGTACCCACCACATGTGGCCGAAGCCTCCCGTCGCAATTGGCCGAAGCCCCCGTCTCGTAATGCATATGATTCATGTGACACTATGACAAATGCATCACAACACAACAATCACATCACATCAATTTCAACCACCATATCATCAATTATCGCCCACCACATTATCAATTATTAATCACCACCACATCATTTATTGACCACCACTTGATCAATGATAAACCACCACGTTGATCATTTATTAACCACCACATGATCAATTATTAATCACCACCACATCATTTATTAACCACCACTTATCAATTCTTAATTAAATCCCACCTAAGGACCAAACCACCCCATAGGGACCTTTTCTTCACTTAAGGACCATTTTGACACACCAAAGATTAATTTAACACTCAAGGGCTTATTTTGGCACATTGTGATTAATTTAGTATTTAGGGGCTTATATTAACCTATTAGGATTAATCGGACTCTAAGGGATTATTTTGTCGCGCCAAGGATTAATTTAATTCTTAGGGATCATTTGGTCACGCCAAGGATTAAATTAATTCTTAGGGATTAAACCATCACTTAGACACATTTTAGGCACTTAGGCACCAAGGGGCAGCCACTTTGGCGCCCCCACTTAGCGCAACACACACTCACACAGCAACACACACACCCACAGGCGCCAAGTTCCTAGGAAACGGCGCCTCCTCACCAACCAACCACTCACCAGAAGAGACACACACACCGGGCGCCAAGTTCCCAGCCGAATCGGCGCCTCCTCGCACTCACTCACACACAGACCACACATGGCGCCCAAGCAGGCGCCAAAAACTCCAACAATCCGCGCCACTTCCTCAGGCGCCAACCCACACACACCCACAGGCGCCAAGTTCCTAGGAAACTGGCGCCCCTCCCTCAGCCGAACCACTCACCAGGCGCCAAGTTCAGCCGAAACAGGCGCCAAATACTCATTTAATTAAATTAATTAATTAACCACCTAAGCAAATAAATTAAATAATCCACCTAATTAATATTTGGGGTGTTACAACTCTCCCCCACTTAGAATATTTTCGTCCTCGAAAATCTAACTATCATGGATATGCAAACTTAAACACTCACATCAACAAGTATTAAACTCTAGCAAAACACCCTAATGGAACTCGTACCTCTAAATGTAACCATCACTCCTTCGCAGGCTCCGAACACGCGAGGACAAATACTCTCCCGTTATACTCCTCCTCCTTCGGCTTTGGACACTTGGTACTAATGTATCCCATTTCCCCACAGTTGTGACAGACCACATCCTCCTTCTCCCACCTAGCAGCTACATAACCCTCCTTACCACACTTGAAACACTTGTTGACCATGCAATCTGGACTCTTATGCCTCGGCTTACCACACTTGTGACACACCATCCCCGCAGTAACGTCTCCCCCACTTGGCTTCTTGCCCGAACTCTCCTCTCCTTCACTATTTTATACGAACGATTGCTACCTTCCTCGAAAACCTACGCTAAACTCATGAAATCAACATCCACTCTTCTTATCTCCTCTAACCGTTATCATCCAAGTCCTATCGTACACACAACAGATCAAACACCCTTCCCTACATTCTTACTCCCCAATTAAGTACTCTAACCTGTAGGTTGTCAAATCCTACCCGACTACCCAACACAAGAGACAACAACAATTATGGCCAGAAGCCCAACAACCCTAACAACCGTAATTAACACAACAATACCAATCTCAACAAGTTATCATATATCTAAAATCATTCACATCAACAATTAACACGATCATAACAACAAGATTCAAGTTCAACCTATTCCACAATTAGTCATTTTATTCCACGTTCAAATTACTCTTTCTAAACTCAGGTGCAGAAAATTCTGCAGCTTTGCGCCTACTTTGGCGAATTAATTAAAATAGTAAACGACCTCGGATTTCGACAAATAAATACTTGTTGGAAAGCCACGGATGTGTAGTTTCTGAATATATCATTAAAGTTTCAAAACAACGAGCCAATTAGTACAGTTTTTAGAAACAACCCAAACAGTTTTCAGACTTGACAGATTCTGCCCTCCTATTTCATTTCACGCTAAACTAACTTAAACTTGACCGAATGAGACAAAACTTCGGCCCGAATAAAAGCATTTTGAGTATAGTTTCTAATGGAAAAAGAATCGTTCAAAACGGAGTTCATTTGTGGACATAAAACTCGCAAAAACTGAACCCTCCCACAGATTGACTCTAAAAAAAAATTTGGCTCGACTTTGGAGGCTCATAACTGGAGCTACACAACTCCGAATTTAATGAAACTAGTGCCAAAACGACCGGCTTTAAGTCTATTTTCGAAAACACCCAGCCACAAAATTTTTGACTCAACCAAACAGTGCCAGTTTTCAAAGGACTGAAGCAGTGTCCAGATTGTTCTTCCAGAATTTTAACCTAACTTGTTTCACCTACAACTTGAGTTCTACAACTCCGAATTTAACCCGATCAGTGGCAAATTAACAAGCATTCAATCAAGCTTTCGAAATGACAAACCACATAATTTTTCAATTGACCAAACAATACCAGTTTTAAAAAAAAAAAAAAAAAACAAAGATCCAAGAATCGATGCATACGAAATCATACGCAAGTAAAACTCACCATTACCAATCACCAAAACCAACTACAACCATCACATACTTATGCATGTCATCAAACATCAACTAAGCATAACCAATCATGCAACAACTTAAACACGCAATTTCGAAAGATTAAACATGTAGGCATTTTCTTCGATTTTGTTTATTCCTAGGGATTGGCTAGCATGTAATTTTTTTTTTTTTTATTTTTTTTTTTACATCTTCCCTAGAAAATATTATGGGACTTAAAATCCTACCACAATTGAATCGATTTCATATCACAAAGAATATAACCAATACATGTATCATAAAACATTTGTTTTGATTCCAGACTTGATATTAGTTTAACCACATGAAATTAATTACCCTTGTTAACACTTATCAAGGAAAACTAGTCAAGTAACTAAGTGCACAAAAGTCTCGTTACGATTTTTCGTCATTAGATTTATGAGCCACGTAAAACCATTTCAAGAAGTGACAAATCATAATAGTATTAGCAACAACAAAGACCACAGTTAAACCATAAATCGAACAAAATTTTCACCATTGTAGTCCACAGTTAGAAGATACTCAAAATTGTATATATTTGTTTCTAAAACTTGACACTTGAAATTGGACTCACATTCTCATAACATAAGGATTTTAACTCACCTAATCATGCAATTAGTGTAATATCCCATAATCTCAAACAACACCTAACCACAACCTAATTGGTGCAAAAGTCGAAATCATGTCTCATTTGAAATAAAATCTTAGAATAATTTGGAAACAAAATTTCAACACTAATTTGACATTTCCTTCATTTTCCAATATAAATTTTCCAAGTACCATTTTTCGAAAACCTTGGAACTCACATTTTGTTCAAAAAAAAGAAATTGTATGCAAAACCCAAATCTCACTATCACATGAACATGCACCCACATAACAACTACTTATTAGTTCAAAATTTAGTTTCCGACATAAACCCTAACGGTAAGGAAAATTAATCATTTAATTTTGACAAATCACATCATGCTCACGTCACACGTCAAATTGAAACACCGAAAGTGTCAAAACTTCAAGTTATGCAACTTTAATTGAATGAATGAAAATATATCCTTACACAACATTTCCATTTTAGCACACTAACTTCGAAACAATTAAGCACAAACCAATTTAGTTCATATGCGTCACAAAAACAATCAACTTATGTCAAGGACGTCAATCAAGTGCAATAATATCAAGCAATCCTTCAAATATTGCCTAGTGTATAATTTACCAAGATTTAGGTCGCATAAGGGTACTCTCTATATCCTAATAAGCTACTCGAGTAATCAATTAAGCTAAAATTAGTGCATGTATCCCAATTTAATAATAGCTCTGAGTTATTGTCGCCTCTCTCAGTGGTGATGAGTGATTGGGGTGATCAGTCCCTCCTACTCACACAACCAACTAATTAAGGTCACAAAACTACTCCCTTTTCAATTTATAACTACCACATTAAAAGACTTTTAACGTCGTCTGGAGTGCGAAGGCGTCGTCACGACTTTCACTCCTCTGACGTCGTTAGAACTCTTTTAATCACACATATCTTAATGATAAAACAACAGTCACGAACAGACAAAATCAATGCTACAACCATCAGTTACACAGTTCAGTCACATACACTTCAATAATACAATATAACTTTCAATCGTAATCTAACAAATAAGTCACAAGGCACGTCAATGAATTAACAAACCAACAAAGTTAACAGTAATAAGCAGCAATATAATTATGATTTTAGAACGAGTACCAAGACTCGAGGGTTGACAGACTCGACAACTTGGCCGGACGGACCGAATTGCTCTGATACCACTATGTAACACCCCCTTTTACTACTTATTATTTATTTAATAAAAATCAGAGTTTTTCAAAATTTGTCCACGCACCTCAAAGAGGGTGGTACATTTAACAAAACATCATCAAAACATATTTAAAATTTCAAACGCATCAAGTGTACGAAAACATCTCATAGTCACGTGGGTTAAGACCCTCAAATACCTGTTTTAATGTTTACAATAATCCAGAAAATAGTTTGTAACGCAATGAAATAAAACTGAGTTCAACATACTCAAGACATAATCCAAACAGATTTAGTACATAGCATAAAAATGAAGATAACTAGAGCCCCATCCCGGTGTTACTATCGTGAGTGACTCAATAAACCCAAGAGGCATGGCACCTTCACTCGAGAATCCTGTTTGTCGCCACGAGAGCGGGCAACATAAAAATGCTAGGGTGAGTCTCTTTACATAAATAATAACAAGTAAGATAGGCATTATATTCGGAAAACATCTAGTAACAAAGCAAGTCATAGCAATTAAGCATTTACCATTCAATTAGAACATCAACAAGTCACAAATGAAGGTTAATTAAGCATCAATGAGAATCCAAGGAATGCATGATGATATGCATGTGTGCAATATGCATGTGGATCCATCATCACCTCAAAAAAAACCCGCTCGGTACCCACCACATGTGGCGAAGCCTCCCGTCGCAATTGGCCGAAGCCCCCGTCTCGTAATGCATATGATTCATGTGACACTATGACAAATGCATCACAACACAACAATCACATCACATCAATTTCAACCACCATATCATCAATTATCGCCCACCACATTATCAATTATTAATCACCACCACATCATTTATTGACCACCACTTGATCAATGATAAACCACCACGTTGATCATTTATTAACCACCACATGATCAATTATTAATCACCACCACATCATTTATTAACCACCACTTATCAATTCTTAATTAAATCCCACCTAAGGACCAAACCACCCCATAGGGACCTTTTCTTCACTTAAGGACCATTTTGACACACCAAAGATTAATTTAACACTCAAGGGCTTATTTTGGCACATTGTGATTAATTTAGTATTTAGGGGCTTATATTAACCTATTAGGATTAATCGGACTCTAAGGGATTATTTTGTCGCGCCAAGGATTAATTTAATTCTTAGGGATCATTTGGTCACGCCAAGGATTAAATTAATTCTTAGGGATTAAACCATCACTTAGACACATTTTAGGCACTTAGGCACCAAGGGGCAGCCACTTTGGCGCCCCCACTTAGCGCAACACACACTCACACAGCAACACACACACCCACAGGCGCCAAGTTCCTAGGAAATCGCGCCTCCTCACCAACCACTCACCAAAGAAGACACACACACTGGGCGCCAAGTTCCCAGCGAACTGGCGCCCTCCCCTGCACTCACTCACACACAGACCACACATGGCGCCCAAGCAGGCGCCAAAAACTCCAACAATCCGCGCCACTTCCTCAGGCGCCAACCCACACACACAGGGCCGCCCATTTGGCGCCCTGTTCCTTGCCATTACCACGCACACACGCACACACCTGAACATTCAGCAACCTGGCGCCATTTGCTTAGGCATTTGGCGCCCCTCCCCCCCAAACTCTCTCACTCAAACACTTCAACTCTAATTTTCTCTTCAACAATTTATTTTCTCACACAACCACACATATAAAAACATCAAATTCATTTCATTAAATTATCAAATACACACACCTCTCTTCATGGTCACATTTCCTCAAACATATAACATACAAAATTCCACAACACATAATTCTTCAACAACAAGTGGCATGTTAGCAACAATTCAAACATCCATACAACAACAATCATAGAATAAAAAACAAATTCACACAATCAATTCATGCTAGACTATTTTCCTACATAACACATATTCTACAAGCTATTATGAACATAATGAGAATCCCCTAACCTTCAAATTGCAACCCAAGCAAGTCACCTCCACTAGCAACCCAAAAATCACCAAATTAGCTTCCCCAATAATTTGAGCTCCAAAACCCCATCCATGGTAAAAGGAGGATGAAAGGGAATTAGTGTAAGAAACTTATACTAATTGATAGAGGAAGAAAAATGAGGAAGAAGGGTGCTAAATACACTTACCCAAGGCAAACCAATGAAATTTCTCTCCTCCCCAAGCTTGACAAAGAAGAAAGATATTACTCCACCCTTTCTCCTATTCCCTTTTCTTTTCCACTGCTCCTTTCCCTTCCTCACCAGAATAACCCTTTCTTTCTCTCAATCCCATTCCTTTTAATTCACTTTGACCCTAGGCCCAATCAATTTGGGCCTTATTACCTACACCCCTTTTACTACCACCACTCCTAATATTTAAACACCTCCTAACTAATAGAAATAAGTCCTAACTTAATTATTCCACTTAATTAAATTAGACTCCTCATTTATTTACTACACCCCACCTTAAATTAATTACTTACCCTATATTTAGTTTAATGTACACAACTAAAATACTCACTTAATTAATTTAGTCAAATACTCATTTAATTAAATTAATTAATTAACCACCTAAGCAAATAAATTAAATAATCCACCTAATTAATATTTGGGGTGTTACAGGAGACACTATCTCTATGGTACCAGATTCGAAGTGTTCAGTGATCACAAGAGTCCAAGTACTTGTTTGACCGTAAAGAGTCGAATATGAGACAGAGCGTTGGTTAGAGTCGCTAAAGGACTATGATTTCGGCTTGAACTATCACCCCAAGAAAGCTAATGTCGTGGTGATGCTTTAAGTCGGAAAACTTTGCATATGTCGGCTATGATGGTGAGGAATTGGAGTTGATTGAGCAATTCCGTGACTTGAGTCCGTTTGTGAGGTGACACCCCGCAGTGTCGATTGGGTATCTTGAGGATTGGGAATGACTTCTTGGTTAGTATCGAGACGCCCGAAGTTAGATGTGAAGTCGGGTAGACTTGCTGTTCTTTGGTGAGCAAGTCGTTGATGGGGATTACAGTTGATTCCTGTGGTGTGTTGAGATTCGCACGAGCAAATTTGTGTTCCTGGATGATCTTTGAGTTGAAGAAGATGATACTTGAGGAGAGCCATAGGAGTAAGTTGAGTATTCATCCAGTGCTACTAAGATGTATCATGACCAAGAAACTGCTTTTTGGTGGCTCGGTATGAAGAGAGATATAGCACAATTTGTTTATGCATGTTTGACTTGCCGTGAAGTCAAAGATTGAGCATCGAAGACTGCGGGGCTGATGCAACCTTTAGAGATTCCTAATGGAAGTGGGACAAAGATTTCCATGGACTTTGTGGATCAAGTTGCCAACATCGTGAGAGAGGTCCGACACTATTTGGGTGATTGTGGATAGGTTGACCAAGTCTCCACCATTTTATTCCTATCAACATCACCTATCCTGTACAAAGTTGGCTAGAATATACATTCAGTGTGATTGTGAAGCTTCATGGGGTTCAAGAGTATTGTGTCGGACAGAGACCCAAGGTTTACATCGAGTTTTGGGAAGCTTGCAAGAGGCCTCGGGGTCCAAGCCGAGGTTGAGTTCGGCTTATCATCCTCGGATCGATGGTCGACAGAGGGAACCATCCATCCTTGGAGGATCTTCTCGAGAGCTTGTGTGCTAGAGCGAGGAGGTGCGTGGGATACACATCTCCCATTGATTGAGTTCACTTATAATAACAAACTATCATTCGAGCATGGGGATGGCTCCTTTTGAGGCAATCAGATGGGCGGAGGTGCAGACTCCTTTGTGTTGGCATGAGTCCGGGAGAGTGTTGTTCTTGGACCAGAGTTGGTTAGGAGACTACGGAGAAGGTGAAAATGATCGAGAGAAAATGAAAGAGTCCCGGCAGCCGCGAGAAAAGTTATCATGATAAGAGGAGGAAAGAATTGGAGTTTCAGTCAGTGAGCATGTGTTCTTGAGGTCACGCCTATGATCGTGTCATGTGCTCTCAAGGCAAATAAGTTAACTCCAAGGTTCATCTGACCGCACTCAAATCACCGAGAGGGTGGGGAAGGTTGCTTATAGGGTGGCTTTGCCACCTAACCTTCGAACTTGCATGATGTTTTTCACGTGTCACGCCTTCTAAGTATATCCTGCACTGCCTCATGTGATTCACATGGATGATGTGGAGGTGCGTGAGAACCTCACTATGGAGACTATGCCAAAGAGGATTGATGATAGAGAAGTGAAGGTGTTGAGAGGGAAAGACATTGCCTTAGTCAAGGTAGTGTGGTTGGGAGCTGCTGGTGAGAGTATGACTTGGGAGCTGGAGAGCAAAATGCGGGAGTCTTATCCAGAGTTATTTGACTCAGGTATGAATTTCTAGGACGAAATCTCCTAAGTGGGGGAGAGTTTTAACACCCCAAATAATTTAATTAAGAAATGGATTAAATTATTTAAAGTGTTGCACTATTTTTCTAATTATATTGGATTATAATATAATGTTTATAATAAAGTATTTTATTTTAATAGAGGGGAGTGGTGTTAGAAATACCAGAGCTGCTGTTTTGGGCCCAGGAGCCCAAGCCCAATGACTTAGGCTCCTAGGGATTGTGCATTTCGCACCAAAGGAGAAAAAAGAAAGAAAAAAACGAAAAGAGAGAAAGAAAGAAAGGAAGAAAACTGCAAGTGAGAGGAAAGAGAGAGAGAGCTTCGCACTCAAGGAGAAAGGAAGGAGAAGGAGATTTGTTCTTTGAGGTTTTGTAGGTGACTACGTGAAAGAGCTTCTCTACTGTAAAATAAGGTAAGGGAGTCTCACTCTATAATAGAGGATATAATAGGTTGTATAGGAGTCATAGAGTCTTGATTTGATGTCAATTGATTGTTAATTGAGTTGTTGTTGGGTGAATTTGAGAAATTGCATGATCAAAATCGATTTAGGGCTTTGATTTGGGGTTTTATGTTCTTGATTGGCTTTTCGCATGATTGAGTGTTATGGTATGCAATTGAGTGTGTTGACATGATTATAATTGGTATTTGAGTGATATAAGATGATTTGAATTGAAAGAATTTGAGAATTTGGAGTTGTTGGTGTTTGGGGCGCCAAATGGCTAGGATTCGCGCCACAGTATCGTGAGCTGATGAGCCAAGAGGCGTGGTTGCCGCTTAGGCGCCACTTTGTTTGAGGAATTGGCGCTGGGTTACCGTTCACGTCTTTGGAATTGTGTCCGAGTGCAGTGTGTGTCAGTGTCTGGGCGCCAGAATGTGGGTGTTTTGGGGTGGGTTGAGTAAAACTTGTATTTCTGGGCATATTTTCTCGTGCCAAATTTTGTATTCACCTGCCCAAATTCAATTTTGAGTGTTTTGGCTCGAATGGTTTTCTGGTGGCAGTGCTATTTTACAAATGTCCCGCTGGGGTGGCTTTGTGTGTGTAAACGGGTGGGTTGAGTAAAACTTGTATTTACGGCATATTTTCTCGTACAAAATTTTGTATTCACCGCCCAAATTCAATTTTGAGTGTTTTGGCTCGAATGGTTTTCTCGTGGCAAAGCTATTTTACAAATGTCCCGGGGTGGCTTTGTGTGTGTAAACGGGTGGGTTGAGTAAAACTTGTATTTCGGGCATATTTTCTCGTGTCAAATTTTGTATTCACCGCCCAAATCCAATTTTAAGTGTTTTGGCTCGAGTGGTTTTCTGTTGCAGTGTTATTTTACAAATGTCCCGGTGGGGTGGTTTTGTGTGTGTAAATGGGGTGGGTTGAGTGAAACTCGCATTTACGAACATATTTTTCCGTACCAACTTTTGCATTCACCGCCCAAATCCAATTTTAAGTGTTTTGGCTCGAGTGGTTTTCGGTTTGCAAGTGTTGTGTGTGCCGGGTCGGATTGTGGGGCGCCAAATTGTGCCGCCAGTGGCGCTAGGTGGTGCTCGTGCTCGAGACCGTGTCAGGAATCGTGTCTTAGTTTGTGTCTAGGACCGTGTTGCCCGCAGGGCGCCAGATTGCTAGAAAAGTGGCGCCAGTGGTGTGTGTTGCCACGGGGCGCCAAAGTCTTTGAGTTTCGCGCGCTAGTCTTTGTGTTGCACCGCGGGCGCTGAATGTGGGGAAAATGGCGCTAGTGCCGCCAAGTGCCTAAGCGTGTCTTTGTTTGGTCCCTAGGTGACAGCTTGGTCCACTAGATGATTGTTTTGGTCCTAAATGGTGGTTTAGGTCCTCGAGTGAGGCTGAGCCCTCTAGATGAGATTAGTCCTTGGGACTTAATTGTGTTGAGAGTGTATCTTGAGATGACCGAGGATGCCATGGGGGCATGAGCCGGAGGGCCAAGCCATGAGGGCTATAAAATGAGAATAATAATGAGGTAAGAGTTAGTGCGTGGATTGAGATGTTTGAGAATGTGTTGTGTTGTTACATGGAGTCTCATGCATACATTCTACCGCTGATCGTAGAGCTTATAAACCGATTGTGAAGCTTCGAGGGGCGCGGAGGGCCGCAGTCATGAGGACTCCATTGATGATGAGATCACGCCGAGGGCAAATATTGAGAATGCCGGAGGCAAATGGTACCACATGCATAACTACATTGCATACATTCTCATGAGTGCATGAATATTATTGAGTGATGATTGGTATGCTTGATTGTGCTGTGAACTGCGATTGTATATATTGCCTATTATCGCTTTTATTATATAGTTCGAGACTCACCCTTTCGTTGTTGTTTACCACGTGTAGTCATGAGTGAAGGCTTGTCACCTTCACTATTCCCCGAGTCGGTCCGCTCGATACGTAGCACCTGGGGGATGGGTTATGAACTATAGTTGTTCTGCTTTTGCTCCTTGTTGAGCCTTATATGTATTGTTTTGAGACTCGTTGATTATTCTGTTGAGATTATGATTTATTTTCCGCCACGTTATGTGAAATTATATTCCCACCGTTTATTCTATGGTGTTACGTATTTGAACCGCTATTGTGAGTGAGACGATTGTTGAATGATTTTTAAAGAGATAAGTGTAGCATCCCATTGGATGATTTTAATTGAGAAATGAATTTTTATACTCGATTTTTACTATAAATTACCGGTAGAAATGGGGTGTTACATTAGTGGTATCGAGCAAAAGTTCTGGTCTGTCTCGCCAAGTCCGTCTCATTATAGTGTTTATGACAATTAGGTGTTGCTAGACTAGTTCTAAATTGTTGTTCATGCATTGATAGAGGTGAGTTCCGTAACTGCAGCAAGCCATATGAGTGTCTCTGATTGAGGAAAACAAAGGTATCTTTGGTGGTAGTAAGCTGATGAGGTAAGAAGTCTGCTTGGGGCAAGCCAAGCCAAGTGGGAGATGCTCCGATATGGTGTGTTTCAAGTGTGGCAAGCCGGTCATGTAACACCCCTTTTCTACCCTTAATTTACACGTCATTATCAGGGTAATTTCTTTTTCAAAAATACAAATTTATTCGATAGAAAAGAAGTGCCACGTCGTCATTTATAAAACTCCTCATGTCATAAAATTTAAACCTCAAAAATAATCTCGTCGCAGCGGAAATAACAATAGCTCACTAAACAACGCTCAAACACGTCTCACATCATTAACATAATCATAAAACAGTTAATTAATTTAGTTTCGTTTAATCCAGTTTATCAAAGTACATCTTTGAATGATCTAAAGAGTGATATTCTGGATTTTATTGTCGGCTAAAATCCAGGGTGTTACATTTGCCGCTGCGACAAATGTACAAGCTTTTCCATTGATTGAACAAAGGAATATTGTTACCAAACATTAAGTAAGGAAAATTATACGAATATCCGATATGAAGCTCATCTTTATTATTTTATGAATTGTGGTACATTAAGTATCATCATGCTAATCAAATTTGAAATTTGGCTCAAACGGTACACCAATCTGACCACAGCATGGCAAGCAAAGGCATTTGCCAAAAGGGCGGTGTGGCGGGGATGTCCCGTGGCTTTACAAGATTTGACACATGCAGTGGGCATTCATCAAGTCTCCTTGCTTAACAATGATGATTGGTTTCACAAACATAAAATATAATTAAATCAAGAACAATATAAAGTTAATCAAGATAGGTATAAAGAGAAAGGGGTGGGAGACCAACCAACCATACAAATTAAAAGGATCAACAAAAATGCTAACATGTTGCTCTTTGCCATGGTTTCTTCTTGACAACTCTATGCAAAGTATTTTCTATGTGATGATAAAACAGCATGAAAGCACAAACAACTTGAGGAGATTTTTGGTTCGATATGATGATAGTTGTAACATCCCTAATTTTGTTATTTCAAATTAAGAAATTAACGAGTGAATTGTTATGGGAATAAATAATGAGACACAATTTAAAATGAGTTTGTCTCGAAATTAATGAGTCCTCGTTAAATTATGGGATTAAATAGCTTTATTGATTAAATTGTGTTAATTGAATGTGAGTGTTTTGGGGTAAGGACATTTAGGTCTTTCCACCCAATTAGACCCTTGACCCACTTACACAATTATAGTCAAAAGAAAGAAAAGTTAGAAAATAAAAGAAAGAAAGAGAACCGAGTGAGAGAAAGAACAGAAAAGAAAAGAAAGAAAAGAGAAAGAAAAAAGAATAAAAGAAAGGGAGGGAAAGGAAGAAAGAGAAACAAGAAAGAGAAAAGAAAAGAAAGATAGAAACAGAGAGAGAAGAAAGAACCGAGAGAGGGAGAGAAGAGGGAGGCGAAGGGAAGAAAGAAAGGAAGAGGAAGATCGCCTCCAATGCAACACTAGGTAAGGGGCTTTTAGTCCCATTCTCTCTCATTTTTCCTCCTCTTTCCAATGATACAAGTTTCATCCCCTAATTCCTACCCGTTTTTGTTTTGCCATTGTTGAAGCTTGGACCTCAAATGGAGCTTTTTGGTGTTTTTGAAGTTGGTATTGAAGGTAGGAAGCTCAATAGGTAGTTTGGGGGCTGTGGGTGTCGATTTTATTGTGGATTCGAGTCGATTGAAGCCATAGAAGAAGGTGAAAATGTGGTTTGCTTTGGGGGTCAGTGGGTTTGGTTTCGGTTTGAGGAGCCGAAATTCGGTTTTGGGGTTGATCTCGCGTCTTTGGAACGGTTGGACTCCGCAAAGTTTTGGTGTCTCATGATTTTCATCACGCTAGGTGAGTTTTACTCACGTTTAGGGAATTTAAAATGTTGTTTATGTGTTTATTTGACTAGTTTTCGAATTTCCAAGTTTCGTGAATTTCTGAGTCAAAAACGGTATTTTACGAAAATTACGCGTGTTGAAATTAGAACGAAACCATAATTATATGATCACTTTGAATCTTGTTATGCCCGACCGGAATATGTGTATATTTTGTCTGTTATGGTTGAATTTGGATTGGAACACAGTTTGGGATCGATCGGAGAACGAAACGGTACGAAAAGGGTCATAATATTCCCAATTTCCGATGTATGGTTTCGATGCTCCATTCGACTTCAAACTCTTTCAAATCCTTTTCCTAACCATTCATGATTACATAAAGACTGACATTGTTATGTTTGGCATATGGTTTTAAATTGTTAGTTGAATTTACAGAACACTAGAAATACCGTAAACTTAGATCATCGTGTGGGAACAATTGTTTTAAGAACAAAATTGGTGTCTGAACTGGTTATGCAGGTTCATAAGGATAACCGCATGATATGAATTTATATCATGGAGTAAATTGTGTTTGATTTGTTAATTGTGTCGAGTTTGGGTGACGACCCACAGAGTTAGCATACTAGGCGGGGAAGTCATGAGCCTTAAACCTAGGCCCCATAAAATTTTAGCATTAGGCAAGTCCTATTGGGAAGGGGGTTCACCGGGATTTAGTCGAAGGGCAGTCGGTGTTATGCTAAGATGTATGATTGCACTGTTTACCGGGATTTAGTCGGAGGGATGTCGGTATTGTGCAAGTGATTGTGTGCGTGGTTTATTTATTAAATCACGATGTTAATGAGTTTGTTTTAAAGGACCGAGTGATAGGTAAGGGGTCACGGTAAGACTCACTGAGATTTGTTATCTCACCCTACAAATGTTGTTGTTTTACAGATTAGATATTGTGGCTGGGAGATTTAGAAACATAGTAGCTTCAACTATGTTGTTTGGTTTCCCGTTCTGTTATTTTGAACTCAGATTATGACTTGCTTGTTAAGTTGTAACACCTAATCTATTTACCTTTGTCTTTGGAAATTGAATATCTGGTTGTATAACTTAAGTGACACTTAAGTACTTATGTCATTGTACTCTAAAGTACTCCAGGTTGTGAACAACTCTTTGATTGGAATCGAGAGTTTGTATTATTCAATATCTGAAACAGGGATTATGTCTACTCTGATGTATGTAAATGGTACATGTTGGTATTTCTAATATTAAGAGTGGGAGACCAACCAGTCATACAAATTAAAAGGATCAACAAAAATGCTAACATGTTGCTCTTTGCCATGGTTTATTCTTGACAACTCTATGTAGTATTTTCTATGTGATGATAAAACAACATGAAAGAACACACATATATATAGAGAAGAAAGATGTAAATGGAAAATGTTATATTTTCACGATGCTTGTATCTATCTCTAATATCATTATAACAATTATTAAAATTCAATTAAAAAATAATATAATCATTAATTAATAATTACATTGGTCACAAAGTTGTAAATGCGCGCAAATAATGATCTCTTTAAATTATAAGTATATATATTAATAATTAAATAAAAAATTATCATGCATAATTAAATTTTAGAAGTAAAATACATATGATATCATCAAATACTATTAGAGCTAAATTTATTTAAATTAAAACAGAGACTTTTTTGTTCCACATATGCATTTAGGAACTAAAAAGCTTGAATTATTGAAAAATGTAACAACGTAAGATGTAAAAATGATATTAATTGAGAAACTGTTTTTAAATTTTCAAGTATAGTTGCATTATACTAAAGAAAATATTATTCAATAATAATATTACTTGTTAATTAAATTATTAAAGTACTAACTTATTAACTAAATCATTAAATTATTAACAAGTCTTTAATTTAATTATTAAATTGTTATATAAATAAATAAATACATTATGAATATTTTTAAATTTAAAATTAAATTTTTAGTTAATAATAATAGCAATTATAAGTGATAACATTTTAATGATTAATTAAAAGCAGTCAAAAATTTAATTACTTAAAAATTAATTTGACTGAAGACTTCCAGAAAATAAAAGTTTCATTTAATGTAAGTTGTTGTTTTTTTATTTTAAGAGGTAAGGAGATAAATCTGGTGAAAGTGGTATGGTTGGGAGCTACTGGTGAAAGCATGACGTGGGAATTGGAGAGCAAGATGCGGGAATCCTATCCCGAGCTGTTCGAATCAGGTAACAATTTCGAGGAAGAAATATTCTAAGTGGGGGAGAGTTGTAACGCCCCAAAAATAATTTAATTAATTATTTAATTGAGTTATTTAAGTATTTCGGGGGTTAATCATATTAAATTAATTACATAATATTTTGTTATGTAGGGAGTGGTGGAAACAATTGAAAGGGGGTGTAAAAAGGGCCCAAGCCACTTGAGCCCAAAATATATAAGGCTTAGGTTAGTGTCTTATTCACTTAGAAATAAAAGAAAAGAAAAAGAAAGGAGAAGAAAGAAAAGAAAGAGTTGCGCGACGCTGAGAAGAGAGGGAAAGGAGGAGGTTCACGAATTGAGAGAGAAGAGGCTACTGTTGCTGCGTTTTGGTGCTTTTGTGGAGGGGTTTCATCTTCAACAAGTTCTTAAGGTAAGGGGAGTCTCATAGTATAAAGGGTTTATGATGGGTTGTATATGGGAGGGTAGTAACTATGATGCCTAGGAGATGTTTGATGATATGTTTGATGTATATATGATTATTTGAATGTTGTTGGTATTGTTTTGAACGTTGTTGGCTTGATTGGAATGTTGTTAAAACGTTGCACCCTATGTGTTTGATAGAATGTCTAAGTGAAGTTTAGGATGCACACTAGGTGTTTGACAAATTGTCAACTTGATGATTGAATGCCTATTTGTTGTGTGATGAATTGTGTGGCTGAATTCTAGGTGGTTTGCTGCTGGAATTGGTAAAAAAAATCAAGGATTAAGCATTTTAGGCGCCACTATGCGCTTGTCAGGTCGCCGTTTTTAGCGCCACTCGCGCAACACAAAGTTCTTTGCCAGCGCCATGTGTTTGCTACTTTTGGCGCTCTGGCGCAACACAGGTTCTTGCCAGGTGCCATATTGCCTGTTTTTGGCGCCCTGGCGCAACACAAAGTTCTTGCCAGCGCCATGTTGTTTACTGTTTGGCGCCTGTGGTGGCGCAGATGCCCCAGCACCGCCTCGTATGTTTGGCGCCTAGGGTGGCGCAGGATGCCCCCAGCCGCCAGTTTCCTATCTGTTTGGCGCCCAGCGTGGCGCAGGATGCCCCCAGGCGCCATTTTGCCTGCTGTTTGGCGCCCAGAGTGGCGCAGGTTGCCACAGGGCGCCATTTTGTGTGTCCGTGTGCGCCCAGGGTGGCGTAGGTTGCCCCAGGCGCCAGTTTGCTGTGTTTTGTGCGCCCAGGGAGGCGCAGGTTGCTGCCAGGCGCCAATTTTGGTGCTTATTGGCGCCCAAGTGTGTTTAAGTTGCTGAATTGTGTTGCTAAAGGGCGCCATACCGTGTTGCCTGGTGTTGTAACGTCTTGTGGTGTCAAAGAATGATTAAATATTTGTTGATGTGTTGTTGTGTGTCAAAAAGACCAAAAATGTTGATGTTGTTGTTGTGCGTCAATAAGACTAAGACTGTTGACATTGTGTTGTGAGTCAAATTAGACTAAATCTTAATGTTGTTGTTGTTGGGTCGTAAATGACCAAATGATGATGTTGATGATGTTGTTGTGCATACGTAGACTGTTGTTGTTGATTGTTTTCCGATGCGTTGTACATGGTGTCCCATACATGGCATAATGCATTACCACGTTGATGTAGGCTTCAGCCTAGAGCTTTGCTCAGTGTTGAATATGAAGCCACAAAGGCTATTTACGTTGATTGGTACCACATGCATATACCCGATGTGGGTTGCATTTCATTCATAGATGTCATACTCATGGTGCCGGTGCTTGTTGCTTTGCTTACGTTGTTGTTTGTTGGTGTTGCCCCGTGTTAGTTGTAATAAGATGTTGATGTGCTGTGGTAATTATAGCTGCCTATTTTCTAATATACTATCTATCATATGCGTTTTTATGCTGTTAGAGACTCACCCTTCTCTGTTGAATGTTACCCTTTGTGGTAACGTGCAGGTACGCTCTAGTGAAGGACTTCTCTTCATTCACCTATCGAGTCTGTGTCGTTTTGCTCTGATACGTAGCACATGGGGGAAACAAACATTAGTTTATTAGCTGTTTTACTATTATAGACTATTGTTTTATTATGTTGTTGGATTTTTCTGGATTGTATGACGTTGAGATGATATGACATGCTACGTATCTTATTATCGTTAAACAGAGGACTACGTTGTTGGTTTTTGAACGCTTTAATTGATCACACTTTGTTGAGTTTTGAAATGTCGATATGTGACACTCTAATGCATGCTGATTTTTAAATTCCGCACTGTAACACCCTAAATGATTTAATTAAGCAATTGATTAAATTATTTAAAGTGTTGCACTATTTTAATTATATTAAGTTATAATATAGTATTTTATAATATAGTAATTTGTCTTATTGAAGGGAGTGGTATTGGAAATACCGGAATCATGAGATATGGGCCTCAGAGCCCAAGCCCAATGACTTAGGCTCCTAGGGATTGTGCATTTCGCACCAAAGGAAGGAAAGAAAGAAAAAATGAAAAGAGAGAAGAGAGAAAGGGAGAGAACGGCGCAACCTAGAGGAAAAGGGAGAAGAGTGGATCGCACCAAGCAAGGAAGGGAGAAGGAGGCTCTAGTTGCTGTGGTTTTTGCACGTGACTCAGAGAGAAGGAAATTCTACGGTTAAATTAAGGTAAGGGGAGTCTCACTCTATAATAGAGAGTATAATAGGGTGTATGTAGATTATAGGGTCTCTAATGTTGTTAATTGATATTGAATTTGATTGTGGCATGTTTGATTTTGATGGATTGAAGTGATTTGAGCATGAAATCGATTTCTAGGCTAAGGTTAGGGTTTGTGTTATGTTGATTTTCGTTTTGATGCATGATTGAGTGTTAAAACGTGAAATTGAATATGTTGGCATGATTATAAAATGTATTTGAGTGGTATATGATGATTAGAATTGAAAGAATTTGGGAATTGGGGATTTTTGAGGTATGGGGCGCCAAGGTGCTAGGGATTTGGCGCCTCGTGTAATCGTGAAAGTGATGAGTGGGTGTGAGTGTGTCATCGCCAGTGGCACCACATTGCTTTGGGAAAATGGCGCCCGTGGTAATCGCTCATGTCTTTGAAAATGTGTTAGTCTTTGGGTTGTCACTGCCAGGGCGCCACATTGCTGGGAAAATGGCGCCCTGGGCACTGTTCATGTGTTGGGTTGTGTTGTGTGCAGGAATGTCACTGCCTGGGCGCAAAGTTGTTGGGAAAATGGCGCCAGCAGCAATCGCTTTGTGTGTCGCAGTGTGTGTGTGTGCCGCGATGTGGTCGCCAAATGCCGCCCTGCGCGCCGTAATGGCGCTGTGTCACCGCTGGCGCGCTGTGTGTCTTGTGTCTCCCAGGTGCGCAGCGCCAAAAGTGGCTGCCAATGCGCTCGGGTGTGTTGTGCCAAGTGCAGGCACCAAATGGCTGCCTGTGGCGCGCTGTTGTGGCGCCAGGTGAGTGGGTGCGTGGGTGTCTAAGTCCCGGCGCCATTTTGTTGCCCATGGCGCCTGGTGGCGCCGAAAAATGAGACAGAGTGGGTGTGTGTGCATGTGGCGCAAAGACAAGGCGCCAATTGGCGCCTGCTGCGCTGTGTTCTTTGCGTGTTCAGGCGGGCGCCAAAAGTGCGCTTGCCAGGCGCCCGTGAATGCGCTTCGTGTTCGGCATCGTGTTCTCGGTTTGTGTCTTAGTTTGTGTCTAAGACCGTGCCGCTTGGGGGGGGCGCCAGACAGCAGGAAAGTGGCGCCCAATGGTCCGTGTTGCCACGCGGGCGCCAAATTGTTGAGTTTTGGCGCTGGTGCCGTGTGTTACAGGGTGGCGCCAGATTGTGGGGGAAATGGCACCTGTGGCTGCCTTGTGTCTAAGTGTGTGCTGTTTTGATCCCTAGGTGACAGTTTGGTCCTAAGGGTGTTGTTTTGGTCCCTAGGTGCCAGTTTGGTCCAAAAGGTGTCAATTTGGTCCCTATGTGTTGAATTGGTCCTAAAGGGTGTTTTAGGTCCCTGAGTGAGGATTTAGTCCTCTAGTTGTGTTTAGTCCTTGGGACATGAATAGTGATGAGCTAGTGAATAAATGTAATAATGATGATGCCATGAGGGCATGGGTCATGGGAGTCAGGCCATGGGGCCAGAGTCATGGGGACTCAAATTATTGATGGAAGTGATGAATGGTGGGCTGCGGTCTTGGTGTATAAATGATTTTGATGATGTGTGTGTTCATGAGTCACATGCATACATTCGGCTGCGGTCGCGACGATATATTGTAAAGGCTGCGGTCTCGTGTTTTATTTCTACCAACGGCCGCGACGTATAATGAGTAATGATGGAGGTCATGCGGTCCGTGATAATGGTACCACATGCATCTTGCATTACATTGCATCCATTCTTATAAATGGTATTGAATAGATTGTGATGGTTGTGATTGATTGACTCTTATAAACCTGATATACTGCTTATTATAGTTTCTATTATATAGTTCGAGACTCACCCTTTCTGTTGTTGTTTACCACAGGTAGTCATGAGTGAAGGCATAGCTCCTTCATTTCCCAGCCTGGCCCGCTTCGATACGTAGCACCTGGGGAGAGGGATTGTAGACTTAGTTGTTTATTTTGCTCACTGTGAGCTTTGTATTTGATATACTATGCATTGTTGAGGTTGTTGATTACTCTTGAGATGTAATCTTATTTTTTCCGCTGTGTTATATGAGATATTATCCCACGTGTTTTTATGGTGTTACGTATTGATTATATTTATGAGTTGGACTGGCTGTTTGAGTAATTTTAAGAGACATGTATAACATTCCATTGAATGCTGTCAATTCTAGAATTTAATTTTTATAATCTGATATTTGATTTAAGTTTCCGGGTAGAAATGGGGTGTTACATTAGTGGTATCAGAGCAAAAATTCGGTCTGTCCGGCCAAGTGTGTCTGTCTGTCATATTGTGTATGACAATTAGGTGTCTTGAATTAGTTCTAAATGGTTGTTTATGGTGCAGTGCTAGGTTGATATGGCTAGACGGGTTGATCTTCGCTTCTTCTTGAGGCGTGTAGGCTATAAGCACAGTCGTGGGTACCAGCCAGACATCGAGACCCGTAGTCCGCTACATTTCGCAGAGAGAACCTCCTACCTTCAGCGGGAGGTACAACCCGATGATGGTGCGCTGGCTTGGTGAAGGAGATTGAGAGGATCTTCCGGGTGATTAGGCGCAATGATGAGCAAAAGTCAGCACGATACACACACTCTATCCAAGAGGTCGATGACCGGTGGTTGGAGACTAGTGAGAGGTTGTGGGTCTGCGCATGGAGGAGGTTACTTGGGTGTGTTCAAGGGAATTCTTGAGGAAGTATTTTCCGGAGGATGTCAGGGGGAAGAAAGAGCTGGAGTTCCTTGAGCTGAGGCAGGGGAGTATGTCTGTTTCTGAGTATGCTGCCAAGTTCACCGAGCTGGCTAAGTTCTATCCCCATTATGCCGGAAGTGGTCTTTCAATTCTCAAAGTGCATCAAATTTGAGAATGGATTGAGAGTCGATATCAAGCAAAGCGATTGGGTATCGTAAGATTAGAGTGTTCACGATCCGCTTGGATCGCTGCGAGATCTATGAGGAGGACAAAGAATGCCCGTGCTAGAGTCATGAGAGACCGGAGGGGTAAATTTCGTAATCAGGTAAGCCATATGAGACATCTGGCGGCAGGGTAAACAGAGGTATGCCGTGGTAACAGTATCTTTGGTGGTAGCGGTGTCCGCCGAGGGTAGGAGGTCTGCTGAGGGCAAGAAGCCAAGTGGGGGAGATGCTCCTACTGACATTGTGTGCTTCAAGTGTGGCAAGTCGGGTCACAAGAGTTTTGAGTGCAAGGATGGGGTAAGAGTATGTTTCCGTTGTGGGAAAGAAGGTCACATGGCATCCGATTGTGATCGTAAGGAGGCTGTGTGTTTCAACTATGGTGAAGCTGGTCACTTTAGCTCCAAGTGCACCAAACCAAAGAAGGAGAGGTCCACTGGGAGAGTTTTTGCACTGGCAGGTTCAGAGGGACCTAATGAGATTAGAGGTACTTGATTTATTTATGGTACACCTTTAGTTGCTATTCTTGACACGGGTGCTACGCACTCTTTTATTGCTTCTGTCTGTGCTGAAAGGTTGAATTTAGTCTTGTCTACTATGGAGAGGGGGATGGTTATCGACACTCCAGCTAAGGGTTCGGTAACTACTTCTCTAATGTGTGCTAGGTGTTCTCTCGTCGCTTTTTACAGAGATTTTTTCGTTGATCTTATCTGCTTGCCTTTGGGTGGGTTGGATGTGATTCGGGTATGGATCGTTAGTAGATAACCATGTACACATCAATCGCTTTCAACAAGTTCATTAGTTTCCTTCTCCGCAGGGAGGAAGAGTCTGCTTTTGCCTCACGATCAATTGTGTGGGGTAATGAAAGAGGGTGGTCAGCTGTTTGCGTTGATGGCGTCTATGTCTGCTGAGAACCGAGCTGTAGTTGACGGGTTGCAGGTGGTGTGTGAGTTCCCTGAAGTATTCCCAGATGAGATTCCTAGTGTGCCACTAGAGAGGGAAGTTGAGTTTGGAATTGAGCTTGTGCCTGGTACTAGGCCTGTGTCCATTGCACCATATCAGATGTCAACTTCTGAGTTATCTGAGTTGAAGAAGCAGTTAGAGGAGCTTCTTGAAAAGAAATTTGTGAGGCCTAGTGTGTCACCATGGGGAGCTCCGGTTTTGTTGGTTAAGAAAAAGGATGGGAGTGTGCGTCTGTGTGTGGATTACAGGCAGCTGAGGATTGATGATCTGATGGATCAGCTGGTGGGTGCTAAGGTTTTTAGCAAGATTGACTTGAGGTCAGGTTATCATCAGATAAAGGTGAAAGATGAGGACATCCGTAAGACAAATGCTCGTAATGAGGTATGGGCACTATGAGTACTGTGAATGCCGCTTTGGTGTCACTAATGCACCGTGAGGTGTTTATGGAGTACATGAACCGTATTTTCCATAGCTACTTGGATCGGTTTGTGGTTGTTTTTATTGATGACATTCTGGTGTACTCCAAGTCTGAGGAGGAGCATGCAGAGCACTTGAGATTGGTGCTAGAAGTGTTGAAAGAGAAGAAGATGTATGCCAAGTTGTCAAAGTGTGAGTTCTGGCTGAAAGAGGTGAGCTTCTTGGGTCACATTATCTCTGGTGATGGTATAGCTGTGGACCCAGCTAAGGTTGATGCAGTGTTGCAATGGGAGAGCCCAAAGTCTGTGACTGAGATCAGGAGTTTCTTGGGGTTGGCTGGTTACTACAGGAGGTTTATTGAGGGGTTCTCTAAGCTAGCCCTTCCGTTGACCCAGTTGACCTGTAAGGGAAGAGCTTTTGTGTGGGATGTCAAGTGTGAAGAGAGCTTCCAAGAGCTGAAGAGGAGGTTGACAACATCTCCAGTGCTAGTGTTGCCTGTGTCGGATCAACCTTTTGTTGTATACTGTGATGCTTCCAAGATGGGTTTGGGAGGTGTTTTGATGCAGGATGGGAAGGTAGTTGCTTATGCATCCAGACAGTTGAGGACACATGAGAAGAACTATCCTACTCATGATTTGGAGTTGGCTGCTACTATTTTTGTGTTGAAGATTTGGAGACACTACTTGTGTGGCACTAGATTTGAGGTATTCAGCGATCACAAGAGTTTGAGGTATCTGTTTGATCAGAAGGAGCTAAATATGAGACAGAGGCGTTGGTTAGAGCTGCTGAAGGATTATGATTTCGGCTTGAACTATCATCCCGACAAAGCTAATGTCGTGGCTGATGCTTTAAGTCGGAAAACTTTACATATGTCAGCTATGATGGTGAAGGAATTGGAGTTGATTGAGCAATTCCGTGATTTGAGCCTGGTTTGTGAGGTGACACCACAGAGTGTCAGACTGGGTATGCTGAGGATTGGGAATGACTTCTTGGCTAGTATCCGAGATGCCCTGAAAGCCGGATGTGAAGTCGTGGATTTGTTGGTCATGGGTGATCAGCCGTGGATGGGATTTCAGACAGATTCCTGTGGTGTATTGAGATTCGTGGACGTAATTTGTGTTCCTGATGATGCTGAGTTGAAGAAAATGATACTTGAGGAGAGCCATAGGAGCAAGTTGAGCATTCATCCAGGTGCCACCAAAATGTATCATGATTTGAAAAAGCTATTCTGGTGGCCTGGTATGAAGCAAGGACGCCATAGCTTTGTTTATGCTTGTTTGACTTGCCGAAGTCAAAAATTGAGCACCGTGAGGCTCGCGGGGTTGATGCAACCTTTAGAGATTCCGAATGGAAGTGGGACAACATTTCCATGGACTTTGTGGATCGGGTTGCCAAACACTGTGAGAGGGTTTGACTCTATTTGGGTGATTGTGGATAGGTTGACCAAGTCTGCTCATTTTATCCCTATCAACATCACCTATCCTGTGCCGAAGTTGGCTAAGATTTATATTCAGGTGGTCGTGAAGCTGCATGGGGTTCCGAAGAGTATTGTGTCAGATAGGGACCCGAGGTTTACATCCGAGTTTTGGGGGAGATTGCAAGAGGCATCGGGGGGTCTAGATTGAGGTTGAGTTCACTTTTATCATCCTCGGATCGATGGATGAGATTGCAGAGAACCATCCAAATCCTTGGAGGATCTTCTCGAGAGCTTGTGTGCTAGAGCAGCGAGGAGGTGCGTGGGATACACATCTTCCACCGATTGAGTTCACTTATAATAACAAATACCATTCGAGTATAACGATGGCCCTTTTGAGGCAATCAGATGGTGGAGGTGTAGGACCTCGTTATGTTGGCATGAGTCCGGTGAGAATGTTGTTCTTGGACCGTAATTGGTTAGGAGACTACGTAGAAAGGTAAAGATGATCGTGGAGAAAATGAAAGAGTCCCGCAGTCGATGCGTAAAAGTTATCATGATAGGAGGAGAAAGGACTTGGAATTTCATGTTTGGTGAGCATGTATTCTCGAGGTCACGCCTATGACAGTGTCAGGCGTGCAATCGAGGCAAAGAAGTTGACTCCTAGATTCATTGGACCGCACTCAAATCACCGGAGGTGGGAAAGGTTGCTTATAGGGTGGCTCGCCACCTAATCTTCGAACTTGCACGATGTATTCCACGTGTCACGCCTTCTCTAAGTATATTCCGAACTGCCTCATGTGATTCACATGGATGATGTAGAGAGTGCGTGAGAACCTCACCGTGGAGACTATGCCGGTGAGGATTGATGATAGAGAGGTGAAGGTGTTGAGAGGAAGGACATTGCCTTAGTCAAGGTAGTGTGGTTGGGAGCCGCTGGGTGAGAGCATGACTGGGAGCCGGAGAGCGGATGCGGGAGTCTTATCCAGAGCTCTTTGACTGTGTATGAATTTCGAGGACGAAATTTCCTAAGTGGGAGAGAGTTGTAACACCCTAAATGATTTAATTAAGCAATTGATTAAATTATTTAAAGTGATGCACTATTTTAATTATATTAAGTTATAATATAGTATTTTATAATATAGTAATTTGTCTTATTGAAGGGAGTGGTATTGGAAATACCTGAATCATGAGATATGGGCTCAGGAGCCCAAGCCCAATGACTTAGGCTCTAGGGATTGTGCATTTCGCACCAAAGGAAGGAAAGAAAGAAAAACGCGAAAGAGAGAAGAGAGAAAGGGAGAGAACGGGCGCAACCTAGAGGAAAAGGGAGAAGAGTGGATCGCACTGAGCAAGGAAGGGAGAAGGAGGGCTCTAGTTGTCGTGGTTTTTGCACGTGACTCGCAGAGAGAAGGAAATTCTACTACTTAAATTAAGGTAAGAGGAGTCTCACTCTATAATAGAGAGTATAATAGGGTGTATGTAGATTATAGGGTCTCTAATGTTGTTAATTGATATTGAATTTGATTGTGGCATGTTTGATTTTGATGGATTGATGTGATTTGAGCATGAAATCGATTTCTAGGCTAAGGTTAGGGTTTGTGTTATGTTGATTTTCGTTTTGATGCATGATTGAGTGTTAAAACGTGAAATTGAATATGTTGGCATGATTATAAAATGTATTTGAGTGGTATATGATGATTAGAATTGAAAGAATTTGGGAATTGGGGATTTTTGAGGTATGGGGCGCCAAGGTGGTAGGGATTTGGCGCCCGTGGTAATGTGAGCGCAGATGAGTGGGTGTGAGTGTGTCATCGCCGTGTGCGCCACATTGCCGGGAAAATGGCGCCCGGGCAATCGCTCATGTCTTTGGGTTGTGTTGTGTGCAGGAATGTCACTGCCTGGGCGCCAAGTTGTTGGGAAAATGGCACCCAGCAATAATCGCTTGTGTCTTTGTGTGTGTGTGTGCCGCGATGTGGGCGCCAAATGCCGCCCCCCTGTGGCGCCCGAACGGCGCTGTGTCACTGTTGGCGCGTTGTGTGTGGTGTGTCTAGGTGCAGGGCGCCAAAAGTGGCTGCCCAATGCGCCTGGGTGTGTTATGCCAAGTGCAGGGCGCCAAATGGCTGTCCTGTGGCGCCTGTTGTGGCGGCTAGGTGAGTGGGTGCGTGGGTGTCTAAGTCCCGGGTGGGTGCTAGGAGAATGGCGCCACAGGGGCGCATTTGGCGCCAGGTGAGTGGGTGTGTGCATGGGGTGGCGCCAGAAAGTGAGACAGGAATGGGTGTGTGCATGTGGCGCAAAGATAGGGCGCCAATTGGCCGCCTGCGCGCTCGTGTGTTGTTGCTCGTGTCTCAGGCGGGCGCCAAAGTACTGCCAGGCGCCCGAATGCGCTCGTGTTCCGAGATCGTGTCTCGCCAGTGTCTTAGTTTGTGTCTCAAGACCCATGCCGCCTAGGGGCGCCAGAGTTGCTAGGAAAGTGGCGCCCAAAGTGGTTGCCACCACGAGGCGCCAAATTGCGAGTTTTTGGCGCTGATGTCGTGTTGCACAGGTGGCGCCAGATTGTGGGGAAAATGGCGCTGGGCCGCCTTGTGTCTAAGTGTGTGTTTGCTTTTGGTCCCTAGGTGACAGTTTGGTCCCTAGGTGATAGTTTGGTCCTAAGGGTGTTGTTTTGGTCCCTAGGTGCCAGTTTGGTCCAAAAGGTGTCAATTTGGTCCCTAAGTGTTGAATTGGTCCTAAAGGGTGTTTTAGGTCCCTGAGTGAGGATTTAGTCCTCTGGTTGTGTTTAGTCCTTGGGACATGAATAGTGATGAGCTAGTGAATAAATGTAATAATGATGATGCCATGAGGGCATGGGCCATGGGGGCCAGGCCATGGGGCCAGAGTCATGGGGACTCAAATTATTGATGGAAGTGATGAATGGTGGGCTGCGGTCTTGGTGTATAAATGATTTTGATGATGTGTGTGTTCATGAGTCACATGCATACATTCGGCTGCGGTCGCGACGATATATTGTAAAGGCTGCGGTCTGGTGTTTTATTTCGGCTGCGGTCGCGACGTATAATGAGTAATGATGGAGGTTGCGGTCTGGTGATAATGGTACCACATGCATCTTGCATTACATTGCATCCATTCTTATAAATGGTATTGAATAGATTGTGATGGTTGTGATTGATTGACTCCTATAAACCTGATATACTGCTTATTATAATTTCTATTATATAGTTCGAGACTCACCTTTTCTGTTGTTGTTTACCACAGGTAGTCATGAGTGAAGGCATAGCTCCTTCATTTCCCCCGAGTCGGTCTGCTCTGATACGTAGCACCTAGGGGAGGGGATTGTAGACTTAGTTGTTTATTTTGCTCACTGTGAGCTTTGTATTTGATATATTATGCATTGTTGAGGTTGTTGATTACTCTTGAGATGTAATCTTATTTTTTCCGCTGTGTTATATGAGATATTATCCCACGTGTTTTTATGGTGCTACATATTGATTATATTTATGAGCTGAACTGGCTGTTTGAGTAATTTTAAGAGACATGTGTAACATTCCATTGAATGCTGTCAATTCTAGAATTTAATTTTTATACTCTGATATTTGATTTAAGTTTCCGGGTAGAAATGGGGTGTTACACGCACTCTGATAATTAAATAAAACGAATGGGTAGAATTGGCGTGTTACAAATCCAGCATCAGAGCATGGCCCTACGCGTACGCCGTAGCGGACTCCCGCCTTCAACGGTCAGGATCTTCTGTCCGGATCTGACGCTCCAGGTATGCCTCCTTCTGTAACACCCCGAAAAAAAAAATTAATTAGTTTAATTAATTTGATTAGTTTAATTATTAATTTTAGTTGAAGCGTGAGTTAATTAAATTAAGAGGAAATATCATGTTTTGTGTAGAGTGGGATCGAGTAGTAGTGGGGTGGTGTAGTGTGAGCCCAAAGGCGTGAAAGGCCCACAGCTTAAACCCCAAGGGTTATGTGAAACCCTCACTCTCAATTCATTAGAGAGAAAACGAAATTGAGAGAGAGTGAGAAGGAAGGATAGGCGCGGCGCAAGAGAGGAAGGAAAGGGAGGGTTTTCGCGAATTGGAGGGAGAAATTCTCAAGGCTTTGGCTCGTTGTGTTGCTGTGGTTCTTGTGGTGCCTTCAATCATCTTCCACGGAGCATACGTTTAAGAGGTAAGGGTGAGCGTTTCGGTTTAACATAATTGGGTATGTGGTGGGTTTGTGGGGTCTTGATGTTGTTGTGATATGAATTGATGATTTTTGATGTTGTTGATGAATTATTGATGTTGATTGAGGAATTTTGATGTTGTTGTGATAGGATTGGATGATTTTTGATGTTGTTGATGAATTAGTGATGTTGATTGATGAATTTGATGTTGTTGTGATATGATTGGATGATTTTTGATGTTGTTGATGAATTGTGGTGTTGTTTTGGTGAATTATAGAGATGAATTTCGAGTTTGGTAACGTTGGTGTGGTTAGAATCAATTTTTGAGTGATGTAAGGACTGCTGTTTGGTTAACAAAGAGCTGCTGTTTTTTCGATTTAAATAGATGTTGTTGCTGTTTTCTGTTCAATTAAAAATCAGCTGCTGTTTTCCTTTAAAAGAGATCATATGTTGTTGCTGTTTTTCTCTCTTAATTAAAATATGAGTTGCTGTATTTCTTAAAGTGCTGCAATGTTCTTATAAAATTGATATCTTTCGAACCGGGAACCCGATTGAGGTGTTCTAAAATGCGTTGGAAAGCTTATTTAGAGGCCTAACTGAATATTCTATTTTTTTAGGCAAAATAAACTGTTTTGTAGTTGCTGTTTTACGAATAAAATGCTGCTGTTTGTCTAAAAATAAAGTGCTGTAATGTTCTTGTAAAATTGATATCTTTCGAACCGGGAACCCGATTGAGGTGTTCTAAGATGCGTTTGAAAGCTTATTCAGAGACCTAACTTAATATTCTATTTTTAAGGCGAAATAAACTGTTTGGTGTTGCTGTTTATACAAATAAAAATTCTGCTGTTTTGGCGCGTAAAAGGCGCTGCCGCTTTGGTCATTGTTTTTCCTCTCAGATTTTGGCGTATAAACCCTACTGTTTTTATGTTGTTTTGCTGTGGTTTATTTGGCGCTTCAAGTGTGCTATTTTTTTCAAATTAACGTGCTATTCCCTCAAATTAAAGTGAGTTGTTTCCACAATTAAAACGTGATGTTTTCCCACTTTGCAAATGAGATGTTTTCCAAAATTTTAACTATATCGTTACCCAAATTTTACGTGTTGTTTACCTTAAGTCTTAGGTGTTGTTAATAAGTTTTATGTGTTGTTACTTAAGAGTAAAAGGTGTTATTACTCCAATTTTTAATGTGATGGATATGATGATGGATGTGAATTTATTGTGATGGTTATGACGAATACACTCTATGAGTGTTTTATGACAATGATGACGAGGTCTCCATGGTGAGTGATTTGGTGTTTGCACATGTGTCCATAGTGTCTCATAGCATGTGCATCTTATGACGAATAGGCTTCGGCCTCTTTTTGATGAATATAAGTGAAGGTGTGCCCTTAGTGGCTTATCTCGGTCCAATACTGACTTGAGCGTCGGAGTGTCTTGCAGGTACCCCCCATTCGACGTGGATCTTCATGCTACCTCAGTCTGACCGAGCTTTGGCTTCAAGCGCCAAGGACCTATCCCTCTCCTCGAGTGCTTCCGTCTCTCCCTCCTGGAACTCTTCAACCAACTACCCCAGACCTCAGACCGGGTCTGAAGTCTAGATACCGAACAATGGCGACCACAGTGGGAGTTGATCGCTAGCTTCCAGGATTCAACGAGATTATTCGTCCTCGGCTACAATACTCCACAAAGGACACCTAGTCAACGATGACCTCGCACTTTCATTCATTACCATCCCTTGATAATTCACAGGGCCAGCGTAGTAAGCAAACTTTACGTACCCAACAATAATTCTATATTAACTAGAGTTTTTATCTCGTGCAGCGTATGGGTCAACGCATTGGTTGCTTTATTCCAAAGTACTTCTAGAGGGATTTCTTCAGTGATCATGAGGCATCTGGATGATCTTTATTATTCCCGCTTCTTTCATTTACATTTGAACAATGTTTTCGTTATTATAGCATATTTCAGTTTAAATTAAGAAAGTCAATATAGATAATGGGTGTTACCAGACTCACGTTTGAGCTGTTCCATTTTTTATTTTGATCGTCGGACTGGCAAGTGCCAAGACCTAACATATTCAAATGAGAAAATTAAGGCTCGACATTGGGGGATCTAACCCGACAATCGGATGTCCATAAACAACATTTTTGCTGTAACATCCCTAGTTCGGTTAATTTCGCTTGACAAATTTAACTAGTGATTGTCTATTCGATTGGTTAATAAGTCGAGTCTAGCATAATAGAATGAAAGATGTGGTATTATTTACTAAGTTATAAGAATTGTATAAGTTATTGTTTGATTGTTTGATTTAAAATTCGGGTTTAGGTGGGAATGGTAGTGTAGAGGGCAAGACAATCATTTTTCCTAGTGAGCGGTTATAACTAAACTAATTAGTTAGACTTAGTATTATAGCAGTTATAAAATATGTATGATGGCTAATATGATTACTTATGATGTGAGTATTTGAATTATGTGATTTGTTTGAGTAGAATTGGAGTTTAAGTGAGAGATAGCTAAGGGGTATTATTGTCTTTTCCCACTCAATTAACATTACAACAGCTCATTAATGACACAACACACTCCCTCTCTTTTAGTAAGTTCACAAATTGAGGAAAGAAAAGAAAGAAGAGAGAGTTGGAGAGAGGGAGACAAACGTGAGAGGGAGAGGAAGAGAAGAGATCACCACCAAACTTTGATGCATGTAAACATGGTTATTATCATTCTTTCACATTTTGTCTCCTCTATCCATAGATACTAAACTTTTTAGCTATTTCCTCCTCTATCTCAATCCACCATTTTCAAAGTCTCAAGCTCAAAGTTCATGGAAATGCATTTTGGGAGTTTTTGTAGCTTTGAATGCCAAATTTGTGGTTAGATTGGGGTAGTCCAGAACCTACATTGTGGTTTGGAGGCATTAGAGGGAAGAGTGGTTCTGTTTTTGGGTAGCTTTGGAGTAGTTTGATTTTCGTTGAAGCTGGAAGTTCGTGTTTGGGGATTGTTCGCGAGGTCTCGATGTTATGAGCTTCGTTTTGTGGTTTGTGATTTTCATCTCACTAAGGTGAGTTCTACTCGCTTAGGGATTTTTCGTTATGTTTGGTTTCTTTATTGTTTTAGACTGCTGATCTGGTTTTGGTTGTTTCGAAAATTCGAGTCGAAAAACATTTCGTTAACTATTAACTTTTGTATCGTTTTCAAAGTATCAGTATGTTTGATTGAATGATTATACATGTAACTTGGTATGCTAATTAGACTGGTTTTGATGTTGGAACCTCTGTTTTAGTGTTTAGAATTGAGCGGAATAAGTTCCGGAATCGTTTGAGAGGGTATTTTTACACAAAAACACAGTTTTTGGTCTGCTGCAGAAAACACCAGCAGTGTTTTAAACCATTGGTGGCCGTGTTCTTTGCTACCTCTAATTTTTAAAAACCTTACTATGCTATCCCGAGTGATTCCAAACTTCTTCTAATTCATTCCTCAACCCTTTTCTAAGTATTTAGGACTATTGTATCATAGTTTTGAATATGATTGAACCTATCTTAATGAAATGCATGCAGTTAAGGAAGTGTGATGAAAAACCGTAAAGTAGTACTCATGAGTGGACATGGAAGTTTTAATGAGTTAAATGTTCAAATGAATTATTGACTGTATATGCATTGTATAACTTCACAGACAGGGATATATATATATATATATATATATATATATATATATATATATATATATCATTTGACAGACATGTATTGGGTGACGACTCAATCAAAAAGGTAGTATACTAGGGAAGGGGAAGTCATGAGCCCCAGAACCTAGGCCTCAGACTGTTTAAAGCTAGCTTAGGCTAGTGGAGAGGTTCACCGGTAACGGCGTGGCCATTGCCAGTGATGTAATAAATCATGAAAGGTTTATGCACGTAGTATCCTCTTGGGCTACGATTGATAGAAATACACTAGTGCAGAAAAGAAATTTAACATCGGTTGTTTTGGACATTTAGTATCGGTTATCCGACAATGCTAAATCCACCGATGCTAAATGTGGGAAATTTAGCATCGGTTATTTAACCGATGCTAAAAGCCACCTTTAGCATCAGATTCTTTAAATAACTGATGCTAAATGTGTTTCAACACAATCTAACATAGCCTCAAAAACAAACATTTAGCATCGGTTGTATAGTATAACCGATGCTAAATGTCACTTTCAAGTACATTTAGCATCGGTTGTAAAATAGAACCGATGCTAAATGTCTCTTCCAAGTACATTTAGCATCAGATATACTATACAACTGATGCTAAATGTCTCTTACTAGTACATTTAGCATCGGGTATAGTATACAAGCGATGCTAAATGTCTCTTCCAAGTACATTTAGCATCAGATATACTATACAACTGATGCTAAATGTCTCTTACTAGTACATTTAGCATCGGGTATAGTATACAACCGATGCTAAATGTCTCATACAAGCACCTTTAGCATCGGTTGTATAGTATAACCGATGCTAAATGTCTAATTTTTTTTAGGCTAAAAGGTACTTTTAGTCCCTGCAAATGTCAAGAAAATCTAGTTTAGTCCCTGCAATTCCAAAATTTTTAAAATAGTCCCTGCAATTAGTAAACGTTACTACTTTAGTCCTCATTTACATTTTTACTCTTAAAAAGGAGGGACTAAACCGATTTTCTTGACATTTGCAGGGACTAAAAGTACCTTTTAGCCTTTTTTTTATATATTTTTGTTTTGTTTTTTATCCATACCAATTAACTAACTTATAATAACCTATTATATACAAATAATTCCAGTCATCAACACATAATAAATATATAAAAATACTTCAAATTTCATTAAACTTAATATCTTACATTTAGAGAACACAAGTTAAACTACTTAGAAAACAAAATAACAATAATGTTTGTTCAACCAATTCAACCAAACAGTTTCCCACTAAATGCAACAAAATATTTCTAAGACACAAGTTAAATTATGGATGAAATAGTGTATCCTTTTGCTATACGAATCTTCAAAAAGAATTCCGCCCAAAGCTGACGAACCTCCAAAAGTTCCTCACCAATGTATTGGTATCTACACAAATGAATTAACAAAATTAACCAAAAAAGAATATAATATATATCATATATGAATTCACTCAAAATTAAATCAACCCATTATTTTAAACTACTTACTATAGGGTTCAACCACTTGGTGGCCGATGTAGAATCCTCTTTCACAGCTCTAATAACAACATAATATAAATTAGTTATAAAATTTCAACCCGAATTTCAAATACTACGATCTAAACCATGATAGATGAGCATGAAGCAATGAAAGAGATTAAGCAGGTTTTAACTCCTTAGAGTCAGGATTAAGTAGAAAAGTCCTCCTCCTGCCATCTGATGAAAGTCTGCCTTAAATGTGCATTATTTGCTAGAGGACTATTCTTTATTGGGTTATAACCTCAACAACAATCAATAATACCTTTAAATTTTGATAGCTTCTATAAATTTGCAATTTGTGGAAGTGGTCTTGTTAGTCCCTTATTGTATGAGACATCTCTATTTGAAAGAAAACATAGTTAGAAATGAAAAAGTGCCATATTCATAAAAATTCTTTTAAACATTCATTATGTGTGAATTAAAGGGCTTACAGATTTCCCAATTAAAATAGTGATCCAATATCTCCACGAAGCTGGATGTTCAAACTAGTGCTTCGTAATGATCTGAAATACTAGCCAGTATAAAATGTTATACTGAAACTCCTCAAAAGTGAATATTAATTCAAAAGAAAGCATTAGCATTGGACCACAAAAACAAAAGCGTAAACAATTAATCAAATAACGAGAATGAGAATGTGATGTATAAGCACCTCAAAAAGCTCCAAAACAATACCAACAGATATCTTCTTGATCCTCCATAGTAGCACACCAAAAGCTGCTATTGATGATTTGCCAATAAGATAAATAAGGAAAGATATAAGTGAATCCACTCGACAATGTGAGACAATAGAATCCATATACACTTTCAAGAAAGTAGGAACTGAGTTAAACACTTTCATGAAGGAACTTGTGTTCCCTACAACACAAACTCCTGCAACAGAACACATCAAAAATTGAGTTATATACTTTCATGAAAGAACACATATAACTACCATACCAAAAATTCTCCATTGAAAGTTGAACCTAAGATTGCAGCCACTCAAATTGTGTTTTCATCCACCATTTCAAAAGCCTTGGCAGGGTCTATCAAATAATAGCCTTCCAAAGACACCTATATATATATATATATATATATATACAAATCTCATATCAGTTATTCTATATCTTTTATTCAGTTGAATTGTAAAGCATCATTTTCTGATTACACAAATAAAATTTCAGTTGTTCAACCATACCTAAAAAAAGCATTACTGATTACTGAGTAACCAAAGTAATGAAGTATCTAAGGTAATTCCTAATAATTGGTAGTACATTACTAATTTAACTTCAAGAAGGAAAGAATAATTGAATAAGCTAACTAACTTTGTGTCCTAATGAATGAGTACATTACTAATTCAAAGTTTAATTGGTTAGTGATTTTTTGGCCCCTCTTATCAGTCTTTATGTACTATTCTCTTTCTATCATTAGTGATTTGAATTGCCAAAAGCTTTTCCCTGCTTCACAATTCAAATGTTTTTGTATTTTGTAAGCTTGACTCTACCATTCTGAATTTAGATACATGTTCAAATGCATCAAATAAAAAATAAATAAAAGGAAGGTTGTCAAAAGATCAGAACTCTTAAAGATTATGCAGCTATAAATCCACTACAGAGCTACTCACCCTTTGAATTCATAATTAAACTAGTTGTGCATCCAGTGGTAACAAGTAAGGTTTGCTGCAAACACTGTACTAAACAAACAGATGACTTAGGCCTGCAAAATCCAACATAAGATTAGAAGCTTGTTTTCCTAGCAAAGTTGAATTAGAGGCAATGTAACTAGAAAACGAAAGAATCAACAATTTATATCAAAGTTTCAGGTAAGGGAAAGAGGAAATTAAAAACAGGTAACCCTTTTCTATTGGTCTTAATGATAAGCCTTCAATCCCTAGTATATCAAAGTTGCTTCCAGAAGAACACAACTCAACTCTGCAAAAATATGATAAAAAAAGCCATTCCCTCCCACTCACACATTAGCAACTAAGATTAGCAATCAATATCTTACCCTCTCCAATTGATAAGATAAAGTTCAATTTTCCTATACATTCCAAACCCTGAGATAAATATGAGTTCAACATGAGGCAGGTAAACTATAGTTTAAGCAATCATTCACAACACTTACTTTTATCATACAAATAAGATAAATATTAGTAGAGTATATAGATCTACTAAAAAGAGAACGGAAGAGGAAGTATATACCAAAAAGGCAGTTCCGAAACAAAGAGTAGCAACTGGTTGTCTCTAAATTTCTCTAGTGATTGCAGATCAGACATACAGAGTAAAGAATAGACGATTGCAGATCAGATATACAAAGTAAATTTCTGTAAGTAAAAACAAACCCCTTCAATTGACCCTAACCGACAAAAAATCCAACATTCAGAAACTCTAAAATCACACGAAACACTACAAAACAAGAAATTGATAATAAACTTAAAGATCAATTTTTACAGTTAATTTGAGACAAAGAAACATTTCAAACAGGACACTTAATATGAGACGGAGGGAGTATTATGATTTAACGTGTTATGATCTAGAACAGGTGGAGTTGTTGGGGTGGGGATCCTTGGGAGTTTCAAATTGAAATTCAAACAGAAATTTTCATCATCTGCTGCTACGCCATAGTGAGGATTCTTTTTTATTTTTTTTAGGCCCATGCTTCAGCCAACCCCCCTTCTACTCACTAGACATCCCTTTATGAGGTGAAAAGATCAAAAGGCCTTACTGAAAATTGGATTTTATTTTTTTTTAAAAATTACATACGGTTCGGCGCACAGTTGATCGAACCTGATCGAATCTGGTAGCGCCGAACTATGTATTTTTCAATGTTCGATGGAGGTCCAGTCGAACTGGTTCGATTGCCTGTGCGCCGAACGGTGCATTTTTGCCTGTCCTGATTTTCACGTGAAGGCAATTTGGGATTAAACCAAATTTGGGGCTGTCTGTTGAGTAGCTGGGGGGTTGACTGAAGCATGGGCCTTTTTGTATCGGTTATGGTGAGAATGAAAGAGAAAGTTAGGGGTGTTCGCGGGTTGAGTTGAATTGAATTTGACCAAATAAATTGTCTTTGAGTTGGGTTAAATGTTCTGGCCCATGTTTCTTACACACTCCCTCTTACTCACCACCCATTACCCACCCCTCAAAATTCCTAAAATACCCACAGTGGTTCGGATCTTAACCATCGATCTTGTTCGGTTGTTAACCATCAAAATAGTTTAGAACAATTTGGGGGGTGTGCCCAATCATTTAACGTACTCAGTAGTTAGCGACCGAACATTCCCTATCCGGCAAAAAAAATTAAAATGCGTGCATTTCATTAAGGGCAGCTCCGTCTTTTCACGCGTCTGGGTAGTGGGTGTTGAGTAGGAGGGGTGTGTAAGAAACATGGGCCAAATGTCTTACCTGTACTTTTAACACTAAAACCGAGTCGAACCAACCCGTTCAACAATGGGTTGGGTTGGGTTCGCGAGTCACGTAAAGAAATAACTTTTAAATTCTAATAAAAAAAAGTAATTCAATCAACACATTTGTGATACTTGAACATTTAAAAAATACTCCAAAGCATATCATTCATGCTTAGTGTACTATAAAAAATTCCCTCAGAGACTAATGAAAAGGACCCAAGCATTTTTGCTCATAATGTTGAAGAGCACGTATTCTTAAAAAATTGACTCACTTCAATAAGTGGTTCCAAAACACACTTTGGTAGTGAACTAAAAGAAATTGGAAGCAAACACTCCATGAATACATGGCAATCATGACTTTTCATCACATACATCTTCCCGGTGTTCACATCGGTACATCTTGCAAGGTTAAAAGAATAACCATCTGGCATCCTCAATCCTTTCAACCATCGACAAACATCTTTCACTTCATCAGATGTTAGACAGTATTTGGCTTTTGGTTTTAACATCTTCCCATTAGCCATTTCCACCAAATTCAAATCGGATCGATATTTGCTACAGTAAAGAGCAGAATCCAATCTAGCCTTATTATTGTCTTTAGTTTTATCTTTCAAATTTATCACAATCATAAATATGTTATCAAAGGAATTATTCTCAATGTGCATAACATCGAGATTGTGCCTCAACAGATTGTCTTTCATATATGGGAGATTCCAAAATATGCTTCTTTTTGTCCAGTTATGCACTCGTCCATAACCATCCAGTCTCTCAAGTTCACCTACCTCAGTGACTTGTGGCAAGTCCATAACTCTGCTCCATATTTCACCTGGCGTCACCAAAGGCGGTGGTCCATCTTTTTCAACTTCCTTGTTCTTGAAGGCCTTCTTGTTCTTTCTAAATTGATGATCTGGCGGTAAGAATCTACGATGCGAGTCAAACCAAGAAGTCTTGCCCCGTATTTTAGCGAAAAACGCTTTGTGTGTTCCATGCAATGGGGACATGACAATTTACCGTGAGTCCCCAAACCGCATAACATACCATAAGCGGGAAAGTCGTTAATCGCCCACATCAACGCCGCTCTCATCTTTAAATTCTCTTTACAGTTTGCATCATATGTCAAAATACCCCCACAATCTCTTGAGATCATCAATCGAGGTTCCAAAAGATATCAATGTTAGCTTTTGGATTATTTGGACCAGTGTATCGACAAGTCAAAAACATAAACGGTTTAGTCATGCACATCTCGGAGGAAGATTGTAAGGGGTAACAATGATCGCCAACAAGAGTAGGAGAGAAGATGATGCTTGGATATATGGAGTAAATCCATCAGAGCACAATCCAAGTCGACATCCTAACGTGGGAAAGTTGATGGCGGCGAGGTCAGGAACTGATTCTCATCCAAGACAGTATGAAGAGGACATCGTCCCTGAAGTTCGGGAGGAGGTAAAATATGGGCCAACAGAGAGTGATAGCTTCAAAGTTTCTGATGAAGAATCAACTGTAGGCGGTCCTGTCCGAAATCAAGTCATCCAAATAGACTCGGACTCAGATTCTTCCGACGATTTAGAAACATAATCGAAATCCGAGGGAAAACAAAACAATAACAGATATGGTGATCAAGAAGATGCTCAGGGCGGAAATGATTCCGAGATGGAGATTGATGGTGAAAGTAAGATCGATGGTGATGACGACGTGAGTGGTAGCGTCGAAATATTATATGGGTATGCTGATACCGAGGTTAACAAAGTGGATCTCCCAGTTGAACCCCCTTTAGGGACTCCTTGTGAGTACTCTTGGGTTTCAGAAGAACTGCGAGAGATTGAATCAAATCACAAGTCTGGAGACAACGTGAGTAGGCATGCCAGGAGGATTTATTGGAAGGATCCTTATAGGTGGCGCACCTTCGGAATAGGAGAGGGTGAACATGTGGCCACCTATCCCAATTCTTTAAAGTTTGTTATTTACCTTACGACTCTAGTACATATGCACATCTGACCTCCCTTTACCCATTTTCAACAAGGGGTGTTGGCGAGATTGGAACTCGCCCCTTCCCAACTGCATCCAAATGCTTGGGCCTTTATGCGCGCATATGAACTTGTGTGCATTCACCTAGAAAGACCCATTTCCCTTCCTTTGTTTTTTCATTTGTTTGAAGTCAGTAGGAGGAGAGAGAAAAATAGTGGAAAACCTGGTCGTCAGGAACATGTTAGCCTCCGATCTAGGAAAAACATCAAAGTCTTCCGACCATACTGACAGTCTAAAGAATTAGTGGAAAAACAAGTTTTTCTGGGTCGAGCCTGTGACTCCGAAGCTGTTAGCCGAGTTGGCACGTACAATGATGATGGTGACATCGTCTTAACGACGAAGTTCCCCTTAGGATGGAAACTTCGTCATTTCAACCAGATCAACAAGAAGTACTATGTAGCTGAAAACAAGTTAAGTGTTGATGATTGGAAAACCCTAAGAATGCTGAAGTATATCACTGACAGAATGATCACAAACGATTTAACCAAACCGAATCAGTGGGGTTTTGAAACCAAGAGATTGGTTCAAGCACTTAAGTACAAGGATGTTGCTATTGTTCTTGGTAGGATCGGTTATATTTACTGAATCAGTCATATTATCTTCATATTTTCCCGAACTATTTAACTTGTGTATATTTTCTTTTGCAGGCGAGATGGCTCCAAGAAATAATCTTGCGAAAATGAGGGCTCTAGCCGAGGCTAATGCTAATGTTGTGGGTGGAGATGTAGGGACTTCAAATAACCAAGCTACTGGTTCTCAAACTCCGGCTCCCAAGGTCATCAATACGACGACCCGACCTATTACGACTGTTAATGCTGAGGACGTAGAGGACGATGAGAAACCTTTAAAAAGGAAGAGGAAACATGATAATCGCCTCCCACCTAAAGTCGGCAGACAAGATCAGAGAAAGAACATAATCGAGGTGACTGACCGTTCTGACAATCAAGCCAAGAAAAGCAAGTCTGATAAGAAGCACAAGACTGCCCCTTCAGTGTTAAAGAATTCAAGGAGGATAAGACTGAAGAGTTCAAGGTTGATCCCTTCCGGGTTTCACTTTCAGTTTTCGCTCGGATGATGGATCTGGTTGATGAGATGAAGTCGGAAGCCGACAAACAACTCAAAGGTAAGAAAAATCTTTTTATGTCGCCTTATTTAAGTATCATGTTGATTTCTATTTCAAATGAATCCCCTTCTTCTTTTCCGCAAAGGCCGAGCAGAAATATGAGGAGGCTCAAAAGTCTTTGGAGCCAACTTCTGCTGAACTGGAGAAAGCTCGGAAGGTCATGAAAAGCTTAAACAGGAGAAGAAGGAGTTGGAGACCCAATCTCAGATCAAGTGCCAAGAATTGGAAACCGAGTTGAAGTTGGTGAAAGAAAAAGCCGCCAAAGATGCTGCAGCTCTGAAAGACCGGGTTGCCAAATTGGGCGAACTTAAAGCTACCAATCAATCAGGATCTGCTTCCGAACTTTAAAACCGGATCAAGCAGCTGACTGAACAAAGGGATGCTACTATGGCCTCTAAAAAACAAGCTATTCAGCTCGGAGAAGACGGTCTTGTGGAGACATTTAACAACGCCCTTGGACAAGTTGCTATTGTTCAACTAGGTTTTGTTGTTAACACCAATGTTCTTAAACCGGAATATTCCGTTTTGGGTGGTCATATTGTCGAGCTCGACCCAAAAACTGATCAAGTAGTTAAGGTCGTCTTCTTAGCTGAATCTGGTTAGTTGATTTCTTTTGAGTAGGCTCTTTAGTTGGTTTTTTTTGTAATTAACTCTTTAGCTTTTTGAACTTGAGGGCCTGACCGTATCCGAGATGGTTTATAAGACTTTATCTCATTTTTTTGCTTGTTTATTTTAGCATTGTTTTATCCTTCCGTCTGTCCCAAGTCGGACTTTATCGTAAGGAAATATTTCACAAGTAATTTAGTTCATACTAGGAATCATTCATTGAGACTTGGTCTAATGTAACCGTCTATTGGCCAAAAGGCAGTGACAATGTTTACCTTTTAGATCGTCCTAAGGGCAGTTTACCGGGACTTGGCCCAGATTTAACTCGCCCTTAAGGATGTGGCAACTAAAGCCTTTAGATCGTCTTAAGGGCAGTTTACAGGGACTCGGCCCAGATTTAACTCTCCCTTAAGAATGTGGTAACCTAAGCCTTTAGATCGTCTTAAGGGAAGTTTACCGGGACTCGGTCCAGATTTAACTCACCCTTAAGGATGTGGCAACTTAAGCCATTAGGTTTTGTTTCTAAAATAGAAATCGACTCGGGGTATCACCGCCTTTGTAGGTATATCCTGCCCCCTTGTTCGATCTCGTTCAGACGACGCAAAATGCTTTGAAAAGCTAAATCTAATGACTGAGATTAAAATAATAGCATTGGAAGACCGACTTTCATTTAAATTCGTGAAATGATTGACTTGTAATATGTATTACATTCTGCCCTTGGTGTGTTCCAAGTTCTTGGTATCAGCTTTCCTTCTAATGTTTCTAACTCGAAAGCTCCATTACCGGTCTTAACGGTGACACGATATGGTCCTTCCCCTTTAGGGGCAAGCTTGCCTTGTGAACCGTTCTTTAAGCCGTCATCGGCTCTTCTTAGGACGAGATCACCAATTTCAAAATCTCTTGGACGACTTTCAGATTGTACCGAGTTGCCACTTTCTGCTGAACCAGTGCCTCCTTGAGAGATGCATGACCTCAGATTTCATCCACAAGGTCGAGCTCTTCTCTCAGGGCTTGGTTATTGTCTTCTACTGTCTTAAGAAAGTTGGAACGGTGTTTCCCCAGTAGAGCTTTGAGGGGTGGTACTGTACGCCCATAGTACATTAGGGAGTTCTTCCACCCAATTTCCCTTAGAGTCGTCCAATCTCTTTTTCAGCCCATTGGGAATGACCTTGTTTGCCGATTCTGCTTGACTGTTGGTCTGGGGATGCTCTACCGAGGTAAAACGATGATTGATCTTTATATCGGACATTAATTTCTGAAACCCTTTGTTGGCAAACTGGGTTCCATTATCCGTGACTACAACCTCAGGAAGCCTGAATCGGGTCATAATATCCTTCTTAAAGAATGATATGCAGCTCTTAGCACTTATGATGACCAATGGTTTGGCCTCAATCCATTTAGTGAATAGTCTACCGCCACAATCAATAATCTGATCTTGCCAGGGGCCTTTGGGAGTAAAGACTCGTAAGATCGGTAATAGGGGCTACATGGACATTAGCATGGATCTGGAATTTCTGGCACTTTTTAACATGATTCCTCGAATCTGTCTCCATAGTCGGCCAAAAGTATCCCGCCCTTACTGCCTTCCGAGCCAGAGATCTTCCACCAAGATGTAGCCCATAAATTCCTCCGTGAATCTCGGTCAGCACATAGTCAGCTTCCTCTCCTTCGATGCATTTCAACAAGGCTAAACAGTACATTTGGTCCCTGCAATTGTCAAGAAAATCCACTTTAGTCCCTGCAATTTCAAAACTTTTAAAATAGTCCTTGCAATTACTAAACGGTAATCGTTTAGTCCCTGCTGTTAGTTTTGTCTTAACAGAGTTATGTTTTGATGATGTGGCAGACACGTGTAATCTCTCTCTCTGATGTGTATTCTCTCTCTCTCTGATGTGTATTCTCTCTCTCACTCGCACTCTCTCACTTTCTCTCACGTTCTCTCACTCATCTCCAGATCTCACTGTTCTTCTTCTTTCTTCTTCTTCTTCTTCTTCTTCTTCTTCTTATTCTTCTTCTTCTTCCATCTTCTCTCTTGTTTTTCAATCTTCTCCCTTTACCCGAAAACGATATTCTCCAATGGCAACAAGCAACAACGCATCTTGAGTGGTTGTTCAAGGCAAGGGCAACTGCTCGCTTTGTGGTTGTGGAGATGTTATGCGATTATTCATCTCTAATTCAGTTGAAAACCCTCAAAGGAGGTACTGGAAGTGTGTTAATTGGGGGGTAAGTCAAATTTGGGAATTAGGGTTCATATGTTGGTTGTTATGTTGTTTAAGTGAATTAATTGATGTGATTTTTGAATTGGATTGATTGTGTGCAGGTGAGAGGAGCAAGTTGTAAGTTGTATGTTTGGGATGATCAACTAGATGCCCTCAAAATTCCTATGGTTACTGTTCAACCATTCCAAACCATTCAAGAAATTCCAAAGCAACTAGAGGCATCAAAGACATCATGTGATTGCAAATGTGGTGAAATATTTAAGGATTGGGAGTCTAACAAAATTCGCAAACTGAAGGAGAAGTTGTTAGATGAGAGGAAGAAGAAGAAGAATAAGAAGAAGAAGAAGAAGAAGAAGAAGAAGAAGAAAGAAGAAGAACAGTGAGATCTGGAGATGAGTGAGAGAACGTGAGAGAAAGTGAGAGAGTGAGAGTGAGAGAGTGAGAGTGAGAGAGAGAATACACATCAGAGAGAGAGAGAATACACATCAGAGAGAGAGAGAATACACATCAGAGAGAGAGATTACACGTGTCTGCCACATCATCAAAACATAACTCTGTTAAGACAAAACTAACAGCAGGGACTAAACGATTAACGTTTAGTAATTGCAAGGACTATTTTAAAAGTTTTGAAATTGCAGGGACTAAAGTGGATTTTCTTGACAATTGCAGGGACCAAATGTACTGTTTAGCCTTTCAACAATGGTGAAGAGAGATCCCTTTTGTAAAGAGATCCGTTAATTACACAGAAAGAGGTTTCCTTTTTACGAACGATCTTGGCTTCAGGAGGATTAGAGGGCTCCTCCCCTGATTCTATATATCTCAAAATAGGAAGGAACCAACTCTAGCTTTCTTCAAACTGGGTTTGCTAAAGACTTCTTGGATTACAGACCGGTGGTTTCCCAAAGCCTTAGTGCTTGCTAACTTAGAGAGAACATCGGCTCTTACGTTTTCCATTGTTGGAGCGTGTTTTACCTCGGCTAATTGGAAACAGGTAAGCAACTATTGCACATGGGCCAAGTATTTCTGGAGGATTACATCTTTTGCCTCGTATTGCCCTCCGATTGGGAGACTACCAAAAGAGAATCGGTATTCAAATTTAGCCGAGTAATTCGCAGATCTAAAGCAAGTCGGAGGCCTGCGATGCATGCTTTGTATTCTGCCTGATTGTTTGATGTTGAAAACTTGAAAGTCAGTGATACTTCAATGACGACTTCCGATGGGATTTCAAAAATTATCCCGGCTCCACTCTCCTTGGGATTTAAAGAACCTTCAACATGGAGGGTCCATAACTTTTCCTCGGCATCTGCCGAAGTCATTTTGGCTACAAAATCGGCCAATACCTGAGCTTTCATTGCCGGTCTTGATTCGTATTTGATTCCAAATTCGGAAAGTTCTACTGCCCATTTGATTATCCTGCCAGATAGATCTGGACAATGTAGGATTTGATGAATTGGGTGATTTGTTCGAACTATTACCTGGTGTGCCACGAAGTAAGGTCGGAGTCGTCGTGTTGCTATCACCAAAGCCAAAGCAATTTTTTCAATCTTTTGATATCGAACCTCTGGTCCTTGCAATGATTTACTCACAAAATATACCGGAATCTGTCCCCAGTTGTTCTCGGACTAGGACGACACCCAAAGCTTCGTTCGAGATTGAGAGATACAAATATAACACTTCCCCAGGGATAAGACGGGTTAGTATGGGAGGTTCCGAAAGTACCTTCTTCATTTGGGTGAGCACCTCATCCCAATCTGGGGTCCAAATGAATTCAGACTCTTTTTTGAGAAGTTTGAATATAGGTAGTGATTTGAAAGCGACATTAGAAATAAAGCGTGGCAAAGCCGCAATCATTCCATTTAGTTTTTGAACTTCTTTCTTCGAGTTTGGAGCTCTCATTTCAGTCACTGCCCTACACTTATCCAGATTTTCTTCAATTCCCCTTTCCGTGAGGTAAAAACTCTAAAATTTACCAGCTCGGACGCCGAACGTGCATTTTCCTGGGTTTAGCCTCATGTTGCTTTTTCTAATTTCGGCAAAAATTTCCTTAAGATCGGATACATGAAGGTTCAATTGCTCGCTTTTAGCAATCATATCGTCTAAGTAAACCTCAACCACACGTCCGATTTGCTTCTGCAAGACTTTATTCATCATCCTCTGGTAAGTAGCTCCGGCGTTTTTTAAACCAAAAGGCATAACTCGGTAACAGTAATTTCCGTGTTCAATCACAAAAGTTGTTTTCTCCTAATCCGGTGGAAACATTGGAATTTTATTATATCCCGAGTATGCATCCAAAAACGATAAAACACGGAAACTGGAAGCACAGTTGACTAAACGATCAATGTTCGGAATCAGAAAAGCATCTTTAGGACATGATCTGTTAAGATCAGTATAATCAATACACATACGCCACTTTCCATTAGATTTTTTGACAAGTACAGGGTTTGAGAGCCAAGTTGTGTTCTTGACCTCAGTTACAAAGTTGGCTTTAACTAAGTCGTCCACAGCTTTTGCTGTAGCTTCGGTCTTCTTAATGCTCTGAACCATCTTGCGCTAGGAAACCCACTTCGCCTCGGGGTGTAACATCCCAGACTACTTTTCGAAGTGTCGACTACCCCCACAAACCAACACGAGTCTTTTCAAGATGCTTTGTCCTCACTTACATCGCTTCCTAAAAACTTCCCAGAAGGTCACCCATCCCACTACTACTCCAAGACAAGCACGCTTAACTATGGATTTCTTATGGGATGGGCTCCTGAAAAGAAGATGCATCTTGTTGGTACATGTCATACCCCAATTTTGTCCGACTAATTCAAAATAAAAATTGTCTTTTCGCGGACGCGAGGTTCTAACAGTATTTTTCTCGTAGTTGAAAATAGACTCAAAAATATATGTTGAAGCACACACGCATTATTTTTAGCTGGGTACGCGTGTTATTTTAACCGGGTACACGCGTTATTATTAATTGCGTGTGCATTTTTTTTCTATTCTCGTACGCGCGTTTAATTTTAACGATCTGGCACTATGTTATTTTCGTGGTAGACGCGTGTTATATTTAACCAAAACAAAAATCAAAATTTATAAAGGGAAGTAGCTGTATGTTTATCAACAGGTTTATTTACATTAATAAATTAAGGGTTTCAAGTAACATAATAAAAATTACAAAAGTGCTGTAGCTCTAAGCTACAAGTACGCTGGCTATACAACATAGCCAAAGGCAAGAAAACAAAAAAACAGCAAGCATAACAGTGGGACAAACAGAAAAATCCAATATGCAGCAGCACCAAAGCTTCAAATAGAAGGTCTCTTCTTCCCTTGCATCTTTCTCTCTGCACATACACAAATAGGGAAGAGGTTAGGCATCAAAAACAAGAGTCAAACATGACCAAATGGTGTGTGCAGCAGAGACTTGGATGAAGGAAAAACTGCTCAGAAATTTTAAAACACCAAAACATAAATTACTTGAACCAATACAAGTCAGAGAAAATAGACATTACAGTGCATTCATCTATGCATACTGGACTATAAATTGAGCTTCAAATGCAACTGGGAAGGAGAGAACGAAAAGGAGAGGAAGCGCATTACACATACACTGAACAAAAAACACAAAACAGAGAAAAAACACACAACAAACACACACAGGGGAGGTCCACCTTTACCTGATTCTTCTCCCTTTTAGCAGAACAGCAACACAAACAGAACAACCTAAAAACCACCACGCCTCCGCCGTCACCACCGCGAGCCTCCGCCTTCGTTGCATCCATCTCCGAGTCGTCTCCTCCTCGTCGTCGCCGGCGAGCTGTCGCCGAACGTCTCTCTCTCTCTCGCGCAGTACTCTCTCTCCCTCGCGGTACCCTTCTCTCTCTCTCTCTCTTTCTCTCTCTCTCTCTTTATCTCTCTTGAAAACTCATTCTCTCTCATTTTGGAAATGGAACAACTCTGAGGAGAAGGAGGAAGTCTAGGTTTCTGTTTTGGGGGCGGGGAATTGACGAAGGAGGACAAAGGAGAGGATTTAGGGTTTCCGTTTTGGGGAGGAATCGGCGAAGGGGGAGAGGGGGAAGGATTTAAGTTTCCTGCTTTGATATTAGGCTTAAGTGGGGTGGGTATGGGCCTGTTCTTTCCTTTTTTTTTTAAGTTTTTAATCTGATTGCTAATAATATCCCCCACGTTTTTTGCTGCACCCCCCCAGTTTTTATGTAAAAAATTTATTGTTAGCACTCCCAAATTTCACTATCTCACCCTCTCCCTTTAATCTTTCAAAAAATATTTTCAAATTGATTCAAGTTATTAGTGACTATCACCCAAAGCCTTGGCTTTTTAGATTGTCATGAACGCTATCAAGAGTTATTAGTAATGATCACTCAAAGCCTCTGCTTGCTTGGTCATTACGAAAACTCTTCCCCTTTCCAAAACTCTTTCAAAATATTTTCATTTTCAAGTTAGAACTACGTCGCTTTGATTCTCATTTGGGATACGTAGGAGCGAGTCACGTTCTCATCAAGCGCAACAAATAAAAATCTTTTTTTCGCAATCATAAACATTATCATTTCGCAACAAATAAAAATCTTTTTTTCGCAATCATAAACATTATCATTTCACAACAAATAAAAATCTTTTTTTCGCAATCATAAACATTATCATTTTTCGCAACAAATAAAAATCTTTTTTCGCAATCATAAACATTATCATTTTTCGCAACGAATAAAATCATTTTCACAACCGTAAACATTAATATTTTCCATAACGAAAAATCATTTTCAAACCCATTGTTGCTAGTGGCTAATCAGAACCTTTGTTCGCCCTGCCGCTAAGCGGCAATGTCGTTTTCAAAGAACAATAAGCGATGATCACCCATAACTTTGGTTAGTTTGATCATTCGTGCCAATTAATCTCTTTCGAAAACCATTTTCAAAAGATCAAATAAAAAACGAGTTGCTACTGACGGTCAATCAGAACCTTCGTTCGTCTGACTAGTGGCGGTGACTCCCATTTTTCAAGAGTACTTAGCGGTGATTACCCATAACCTTTGTTAGTTTAATCATTCGCTAAATACTCGTCCTATTTCGAAAACTCACTAAAAAGATAAAAAACAAAAACCTTTTCATGACAACCGAGAACTACGTAGCTTTGAATTCTCCATCGCACCTGGAGATACGTAGGAGCGAGAGGCTAACTCTCGTCAAGCGCCAAAAATAAAATTTTCATTAAGCTTTTCTCATTCATCTTCAAACAAGAAATAAATAGGCAAATCTAGGTATTTTTCAAATCAAACGTAAAACCACACACTTAGTTAAAGGTTCCCTTTCAGTAGAAAGGACGTGTGCGGTGCTAATACCTTCCTCACATGTAATCGACCCCCGAACCTATATCTCTAGTTTTTCAAAAGACCATCTGCCTTGTTCAAAAGACATTTTTCCGATGTTTTGGTCTTAAAATTAAAATATTGGTGGCGGCATCAAAAAATTTCCACGTTGTACATTGAGAAACCCAAACCGGATTTTTCGAGGTGCAACAGTACAGGTAGTCCAAATCAATTCTTTTAAGCCTTCCTTCAACTGTACAGTCTCATAGCTACACAGCCTCAGGATCCCTCTCATTCCGGTGCGAATTCGGTTCATTCATGTGCCCCTTCCCTATAAGCTGTCAAGAGCCGCTCTTTGTCCGTGCTCTGCACCAGCAATCACTCCCCGCCCTCGTCATCCATGGATGTCACACAGGGTGTACTGACAGATGATGGCAGGGGACTTCTGGTGGAATTCCGGACATATCTTCGGCAGACCATGCAAATAGATCGGCATGATCTTTCAAACACTGGGTAAGCTCAGCTTTGACTGCCTCCGGAAAGTCGACACTGATTTTCATAGTTTTCTTAGGGTCGTCCCCCAGCATTACTTCAACAAAGTCACCATCAGGTTGAGGGCGCCTTATTTTCCTTTTAAGTTCCGAAGTTAATAAGTCGTCACTCTCATCTTCCGATCTATCAGGGTCATATCTTGCATCCAAATTTATCACATTGACGTCGGAAGCTTTCAACGTTTTGTCTTTTCCTGATTTTTCTGACGTTGTGAGTTCGGTCTCTTCCCTTGCAGCCACTTCTGCCTTGAGGAGTAAGTTGTAACATCTTTCGGAAGATTCTAAGTCGGCATTAATGGTAATGACTTTGTTTCTTAAAGAGTGAAATTTCATCTTTAGATGTACGATGGAGGTCACAACCTCGAGTTTTCCAAAAGTCAGCCTCCCGATGATACATTTATAGATTGACGGAAAAGGTAAAACCATAAACTTGGTTCGGACAGTCCGAGTTAAAGGCTCCTCTCCAAACGTAACTATCAACTCAACATAACCCATAGGTCTAGTTCGGGATCCATTGAAACCAGATAAGTCTGTTCCCCAATATGGGGAAAGTTCTTGTACCGTAATTTCAATCCATTCCAAAATACTAGCAAAGATAATGTCACACGAACTTCATTGGTGAACTAAGATTCTCCTAATCTCGTTATTAGCCATTACAGTCGAGATTAGGAGTGGTATGTCTTCATTGATTTTTCCGTTCAATAAGTCTTCGTCTCCAAAAGACAATGGAGGACGTGATGATAAGATCGGAGCTGACGATGTGGAAGCCACACACTGAATTTCATTCCATTTTCTTTTGATCGTCCTGGCAGTTGCTTCTTCTGGCTTTGATGACCATTACCATAAGTCGTCCTCTGGACTTCCGGGTATCAGGTTCTTCCTCTAAATTCTCAACGATTTCTTTTCCCTTACCTCCATAATCATCCTTCTCGTTCTTAATTCCTTCTCCTTGTTGATAAGGCTTCTTGACATACTGGCCGAGTTTACCCTTCTTGATCAGGTCTTCATTATCGTTCTTTAAGGCATTACAGCGATTGGTGTCATGATCGTTGCTCCGGTGATACCGACAGTATTTGTTGGTTCCCTGTCCGGACCTTGGTGCGATAGGATTTGGATACCTTATGTCTTTGACATTCATGTAAAATCTTTGCCCTTCCACAAGTGAGCTCGACGTATTCCTGAAGCCTTACGACTCGGGGTTTGTAATCTTTAGACGGACCACCGGTTTGAAATTTCTTATTATCTTCCAATATCGGTCCTGCTTTGTCCATCCGAGGTTTGAAATTTTTAGATTGATTCATCCCAGGTTTCACAAAAAACTGGCTTGCCTCGTCCCCTTCTTCATGATCTATATACTTTTCATAAAGTCGGAGGAACTCCACCAACGATGGAGGTTGATTCACACTTACATCAACCTGAAAAAGCGTACCTTTGCGCAAACCGGACGACAAGAAGTAAAGACGAAATTCGTCATTTAAACTACGTACCTTGCCTGCTTCATCATTGAACTCTCAATGTAAGCTCGGATAGATTCTATCTCTTCTTGACGAATTGCATGTAGAACCATCCAGGATTTTGGTCCTACCTTGGAGTGTGCAAAATTTGCCGAGAAAAGATTAGCCAAATCCTGCCAGGACGAGATTGAATTCGGGGGAATCTCCCTGAACAAAACGCTTGCTGATTTATTCAGAGTTAAAGAAAACAATCCACACATAATCGGACCCGAGGCGTTTCAATACTGCATGGTAGTCTCAGAGTAATCTAAGTGAACATCCGGGTTTCCAGTTCCATTATAGATTTTCAAAATCTCCGGAGGTTTTTCTAACCCGCGAGGGATGGGAAAAAAGTCTATCTCGGCCGTAAAAGGCCCTCTGCGTTGGATCAGACCGGTTAAGAGAAGTTGAGCTGCAGTTGGTGGATTTATTGGAGCTGGGACTTTTGCTCGTTGTGGGGAACGTCTGGACCGGTTTGTATCCGACCTTTCCCTAGGAGGGGAGTGCCTGTAATCGTTCCATTCTGGGGTTCTTCTTGAACGATGTCGGTAACGTTCCTGCCTCGGGATACTATCCCGGCTTATAGAACGCCGCCTTCTGGGTGAGGACGAAGCAGAATATGAGCTTCCTCCATAAGTATCTTCAGGATCATATGTATAATCAATCGTATCTGGAGGTGTCAGAGGTTCTTCTCTCCCTCTTTTGCGAGGGGGAAAATGATGATAGTGTCGACGTCGGGAGGGAGACCGATGTTATCACCGTCCTTGAGTCGTTCTTCTAGAATCCTGACGGGGTGGTGAAACACTAGGAGGAATGTATCGCTGTGGAGAGTTTCGATCTTGAATATTTCGAGCCCGATACACAGCTATCTCGGCCTCTAGTTCAGAGATGCGAAGGCTCCGAGCCTGTTCAGCCTCATTATGCTGACTGAGCATTTGAACCAGCTGATGTACCACATCCACAAGGACCGGCACAACTGGAGGTGGTGGTGGAAGTCGGGTCCTTCCTGAACTTTCGAGAAAAGCATTTCGTTCAGTGTAAGGTAGCGTCACTACTACTCCCTTGAGGGTCCCCCTAGACAAGATTGAACTGGTCGAGGTTGCACCGGTTCAATGATGATTGGGATGCGTTGTCTCGGCCTCAACTAAGGGGCCATCGCTGATCAAAAAGAAGGTGAAAGGAACTAAGTTCAAGATCCTCCAACTGTGGTCGCCAATGTTCTGTACCGTATCTATAGGGATGCTCGATCCTAGATAGTAGGTAGAGTCTGATATTGATCGACGATATTGAGATCCGATATTGAGTTCCGAGACGAGGTGGGGTACGTTACTATTGCGAAGCCACTCCGATGCTAAAGTCAGACAGTGGAGAGTTAAAGCAAGTCTAAGTAGTAATAAATGCGTACCTTACTATTGCAATGAATGCTATATTTATAAGGTCAAAGGGTGCTGGATCAATGGATTTGAACCGTACATTCCTAGATCAGATCCTGGCCGTAGATGATTGGATCCAAGATTGGAAGATGGGTAAGCCCAATTATCTGTTTTTAAAGAGGAGGGGGAATATAGCACCAATGACTTTACTCCATAACAATATATATGGACTAGAAATCCTAAACTTTAATCCATATAACATTTGCCTCTACTCTAAAACATAGGCATCATAGACTTTTCTTAAAGTTTTAACATAAATCCTAAACATTACCTAACCTTAATTCAAAAGACTTGAAATGTCATATGCTATCTTCACCGGAGAAGAGTGTGTCCCAAAACAGTTTTGCCCTGTCCTAAAAACATTCTTCAACTCCTTATTTATATAAATGTAACTAATTTAAGTGATGGTGAAGCAAAAACCATACCAACAACATTAGGCTCAAAGTGGTCCTCCATTTCAAACCATTTCCAACCAGTCAAGCACCTGAATCATCATTATCACTGGACAATCAAAATAAACTTAATATCTTAAAATAAATTGTAAAAAGCAGTTTTCTTAATATTTAGAAATTCAACTTGAGCATTTACCTCTTCCCACACAGTTTAGAATCCCTCTTTGAAAGATATTGCCACCGTGCTTGCGGTCCTTTTTTATTGCACTCTCATTCTCCAAAACACAGAGGTTCCAATACAAAAATTGGTCATGGACACATAACCATCTTCATGGACACATAACCATCACTTGTTGTATTCCACAAAACGAAATCAAGCTTTTATTTTTTGTTTGTATTCACATTTAGACATTGTTGTATAACTAAGTCATTTTTGCCTTTATATCATATCATATTTCTCCACTTCTCCTTCAAAACAACTTCAATTTTTTCTTCAAATACATCTTTATAGAAATTTCGGAATAATAAAATTTCCTTTGCCAAATTTCATTATTGAACTCATAAGAGTCTCCTGTTTCAATTCACTCCATTTTATAAATTTTCTCTTTTCATTTTGTAGATCATAAAATTTAAAAGCTGGGGTCAATTGGAACATGAGACCCTAAAAGCAAACTTAGTAGAAGAAACTTAAATTAATCCGTAACTCTTACAAAAATATATTAACTGAAATTAATTTGAAGGATAAGTAGAGAAAAATGATAAATCATATAGGCAAATGACTTAACTATACAGCAAAATCTAAATGGGAATAGTAACATAGATATAGAAAGTTGGGAAAAAGCTTGGTTCTGTTTTGTGAAATACTTACAGTGGTGGATTTTCCTTCTCTATTGCTATCGCACCAACCACATGATTACAACAAATGAAGAAAGAAAACTCCTATTTGTACAAATTGTTGGTGGCTTATTAATTAATTTTAATTAATTACTACAACAACAACTTTACCAACTTCATTTTAATTACTACTGCTGTTAACAGTCCAATGTGCAATTCCAATTTTCAATGCTAGTCAAAAAGACTACAGTATCACAGACGGTTGTTACATTTTACGTGTCAAAGTTACTCTCACCGTCTCATATTATATGTTACTTTGGGTCATTTGACACGAATTAAAAAATAGTTAATTTTATTGTTTGTTATATGTAATTGAAACTAGAACTAATTAGGTGCTATGAGGTGTTGTAAAATTGTTTAACAGCACTATAGACTTTGTGCAGGTGCTATCTGAAGTGCTATAGCACCTGTGCTGTACAATTGTGAATAAGTGCTATGAGCAGGTGCTGTGTGTTTAGTGCTATAGCACCTGCATTGTGTAATTACTTAGTTAGCTATGTTTAGTTGATGCCTAGTCAACTAATAAAGTCAATGTAAAACTCTATAAATAGCTAAGTAATGAATGTGGTAGTTACACCTCTATTGAGCTAAAACAAAATTCTATTAGGCTTTTAATTTTCTCACCCCCCTCATTATCAATCCCACCCCCATATTTCAAAAAAAACCCAATACTACCACTGTCTTTTAAAAAAAAAAATTAAATTTTTCGGAATTACCTCTTTTAGAGGTAATTCCGGTTCAAAAAAATTAAAAATTTCGGAATTACCTCTAAAAAAGGTAATTCCGAATTTTTTAATTTTTTTAATTTTTTTTTTAAAAAGTTGGTATATGAAATTAAGATTTAAACGCGTTTTATTTTGGAAAAACGATACGAACGATTTACGATTTAAATAACAATACGTCAAAATATATAAAATGCCCAACATAATATAGGAGTACAAATACAACTATGGATCTAAAATGTCTAAAAATGACTGAAAATAACGACGTGAAGTAGGTGACCGGCGACATCTAGGGCATCCCGGGCCAATCCAGGACGCGCAGTGCGTATATATACGATTTGTTTTAATTTTTATTACTAAAAGGCTACTAAAAATAGTCAAAACTACTCTAAAAAAATATAAAAACACCACTAAAAATCTAACAAAACCAAAATAAGGCTATACAATTTTTTTTAGATTTTTTGGAGACTATGACAAATTTGGGAGTTCTTTCTAAGGAAGTCTTGATTCTTGATTTTTTTCGGATTTAATAGCCGTGGTTTCATTACGATCGGAGTATGTTGCTCGAAAACCGATTTTTTAGCCTAAATTATTCGTTCGAAATAAAAAATATTAATAATTCCAAAAAAATTTAATAATTGAAAATAAAAAAATTGTAATTTTCGGAATTACCTTAATTCCGGTTCACAAATGTGAACCGGAATTACCTCATTTCTGAGGTAATTCCGAAAATCTTTTCTGAATTACAGGGTAATTCGAAATTCCATTATTTTTTGAACCGGAATTACCTTTTTTAGAGGTAATTCTGAAATTTTTAATTTTTTTTTAACAAACCATGTAATTTTTTAAATTTTTAACGGTATTTTTGTCCATTTGGGTAATTATGGGGGTGGGATTGATAACGAGGGGGGGGGGAATAAAAGCCATTCTATTATTTTCAGTTACTCTCTCTCTTTCCCTCCAATTCCCTCGGTTCAATTCTCTCTCCCTCTTCTTGAATTCTTCCAACAAATTGGCCTCAGAGCAAAGATTCAGGGCGGCTTTAATGGCGGCCACGCAAACAAATTCAAACAATGGACAATTCCCTGCAAAATTGCTCGTGTTTGATGGAACAAACTATGAAAGATGGACTGCACAAATGAAGGTGATTTTAAGATATCAAGGAATTCTTGAAGTTGTTCGCAATGGAGTCACTGCACTCCATGCAACACCAACAGAGGCAAATCATGCAACACATCGTGAGCAATTGAAGAATGATGATAAGGCTATTTTCCTTATACATCATTGTGTTGATGCTAATGTGCTTGAGAAAATCATTGAATATGAGACTGCAAAGGAGGCTTGGGACGTGTTGTCAACTACATATGCAGGTGATAAACAAGCAAAGAAGATGAAGTTGATGTCCTTGAGGTGCCAATTGGGTTTGATGAAGATGGAATCAAATGAGACCATAGCCCAATTTGTTAACAGGTTAGTCACTTTAACTAATCAAATGAGATGCTGTGGAGAGACAGTGAGTGATGCTATGAAGGTAGAGAAGATCTTGCCTGGCTTGACCCCTAGTTTTGATAATGCTGTATCTGCTATAGAGCAGTCTAAGGATCTAAAAACATTGAAGTTAGAACAATTGCTAGGTTCCTTAGAAGCACATGAAATCAAATTGAAAAATAGAGAAACAATGAAGAAAGAGGAGAAAGACTCTGAGAAGGAATTAGTGGCTCAATCTTGGAAGAAATGAGGTGGAGGTAGTGATTCTTGGAAGAATAAGAAAGGGAGGGGAAAATGGAAGGGAAACAATGGTGATGGTGGAAACTCTAAGCAGGAACACAACAAGAAAGAAAGTGAAAGTGATGGCAAAGGTAAAAAGAAATCAAAAGAACATGTGCAATGCCATAACTGTCAAAAGTATGACCATTTTGCAGATGAATGCAAGAATGAAAGAGTGCCAAGGAATACGAATCATGAAGCTCAGTGTGCATATGACTCTGATAAGGAAATTGTGATGTTGATGGCAGTAACTGAGAAAGGTACAATTGTGATTGAATGGTGGTATCTTGACACTGGTTGTTTGAACCATATGACAAGACACCTTGAATGGTTTTGTGAAATTGACATGAGTATCAAAACGAGCATCAAATTTGGTGATGGTAGGGCTGTAATGGCTGAGGGACTAGGCAAAGTGGCTATCAAGAGAGAGGATGGCAAAATTGTTGTGATAAATGATGTGTTCTATGTTCCTCAAATGAAGAGCAACTTGCTGAGTTTGGGTCAATTACTTGAAAGAGGATACTCCATGAGCATGAAGGACAATCAGATGTGTGTGTTTGACAGTGAAGAGAATGAATTCTTGAAGGTGAAGATGGTTGGTAAGGAACCTTCAAGGTAGGAGTGAATTCAATTGAGCAGAAATGTCTCACTACTAAAGTGAAAAATGATGTGGGGAAATGGCATAAGAGGATGGGGCACTTGAACTTTGGTAATTTGAGCATGTTGTAGAAGAAGGGTATGGTGCTTGGATTGCCTCCAATTGATGAGCCAAGGCAAGTGTGTGGCAAGTGATGTGAAGGGAAGCAACCAAGGAAGTCATACAATGCTGCAATACCTACTAGAGCTATAATGAAGCTAGAAGTGGTGCACTCAGATGTCTGTGGCCCCTTTGAAGTTAAATCCCATGGAGGTAATCTCTATTTCGTGTCTTTTATTTATGATTTTACTAAGAAGATGTGGATTTACCTCTTGCATAGGAAGAGTGATGTGTTTGAAACCTTCAAACAATTCAAATTGTTAACTGAGAAACAATGTGGTAGCTCTATTAAATTGTTGAGAACTGATGGTGGTGGTGAGTATACATTACATGAATTTGAGAAATTTTGCAAGGATGAAGGTATAGTGCATGAAGTGATAGCTCTTATACTCCACAACACAATGGTGCAGCAGAGAGGAGGAATAGAACTCTCCTAAACATGGTAAGATGCATGTTGAAGGAGAAACATCTACCAAATGAGTTTTGGGCTGAAACAGTATATACAGCAACTCACATTTTGAATAGATGTCCAACAAAGAGACTTGAGAACATTACACCAGAGGAAGCTTGGAGTGGCACTAAGCCTATTGTGAAGCACTTCAAGTTTTTTGGCTCACTATGCTATATGCATGTACCTGAACAAAATAGAAGGAAACTTAATTCAAGAGCTCAAGCTATGATCCTTGTTGGATATCACAGCACTGGAGCATACAAATTGTATGATCCTATCAATGAGAAGGTTGTCATTAGCAATGATGTGGTGGTAGATGAGTCCAAGGAATGAGATTGGAATGATAATGTTGAGAAGGAAATAAGTGAGACAGTTGAAATTGAGCTTGAGAATGATGATGAGCAAGGCACTGTGAGAATGATGCACAAGAGAATGTTGATGCTGCAGCACCTGTGAGAAGATCACAAAGACAAATACAACTGCTACAAAGGTTTTCTGATTATGAACTGTACTGTGTAACACCCCAAAATAGTTCAATTAATTATTAAATTGAGTTATTTAGGGTTTTTCAACATTTTTAATTAAATTAAGCTTAAGGCTAACGTGTAGTGTTTATGTGTTAGGAGAGGTTTGAGTAATGGGAAGAGGTATTGAATAGAAGTCCATGAGTGATGGAAGGCCCAAGTCCCATTAGAAGCCCAAGTCCCTTTCCATAAGAGGAAATAGCCGTAGGATCAACTCATTCCATCAAAGTGAAGAAAAGTCTTAGAGAAGTAAGAGAGAGAGAGTCACATTAGGTGGAATAGTACTCGTTAGAGAGAAGGAAGAGCATTTGGCGTGGAAGAAGCTCAAGCTCAAGGGAGAAGAGTTGCATGCGAGTGTTAACTGAAGATTTCAAAGAAGAGAGTGTGTTCTACTCAACCGATCAAGGTAAGGGGGCTCTCTTCCATGCGTAATTTAGTGTTTATGTTGAATGTTTTTGCATGAATGATTTCGGATTGAGTTACGAATTTGTGCTTATGTGTTCTTTAAGTATTACGTTTGTGTTACTTCACTTTGGTGAAGATTGTAATGGTTGATTTACGAGTGGGTCACGTAAGTGACCATGGAGAAGGAAACGAGAGTGAGAACTCTCGGTCTCGGTGGCGTGGGAGTTTAAGAGTGTGTTCTTGAGCTTAATCCTAGTCAGGAGCACCTAAAGAGAGGAAGGAGAAGTTAGGCGCACGTGATAGTAGAGAAAGCTGAGGTGCATGAAGGTTAACGCACGACGTAAGTGTTAAAGCGTAGTTCCTAGACTTGAAGAGGGCGAGTTGAGCTGTACTTGATGGACGAAGGTGCGTAGGTGTAATTAGAACCCGGTCACGAGTGTCGTCAAGTAGTTGCCGAGGTATAACATGGTTATGCCGAGGTGTTTGGGTCGAGACGTAGGGCGTAGGCTAGTCTGCGTATGATAGCCGAGGTGTAGTGGCCGAAGTGGAGTGTATATATACTTAAGCGTAGTTGCTGAAGTGCAGATGTTATGTTATAGCGTGTATCTACCGAGGTGAGCGTACTAAGGTTTAGGTGCGTTGAATAGTAAGTGTAGTGAAGATTAATGTGTCGCAGTGTAGAGAAGGAGGTGCGAAGAGTGGGCCGAGGTGTTGTGTAGTTTAAGCCGGGTGAGGTGAGTGCTTAGGTGTATTGTGCCTAAGTGTAGTAATCAAGGTGAAGTTGTGCGGTTAGGTGTGAAATGACTAAGTGTAGATGATGAAGTGAGGTGAGTGCTTAGGTGTATTGTGCCTAAGTGTAGTAATCAAGGTGAAGTGTATGTGTGGAAGTGTAGGTGTGATGGAAGATAGGGTGGCGTGAGGTCCCGGGGCGAGGTGAAGAACCTACGAGTGGAATGCCAAGTGAGGTGCCACCGAGTTGAGTATTGGTGACGTAATGGGTAGCGATACCACATCGACTTAGCGTCTTGAGATGAGTAGGTGTGCCGAGGTGACGGCGAGCATACAGAGAAGAGTGAAGGTGCCGAGGTGACTAAGAGTGCCGAGGTGACCTATTTTTGACGCATAACGCAGTAGTAGAGCATAGGCGCCACCGTGAGTGACGTTTAACGTCAAGAGTCGTTTAAGGGGCGAATTGGCATAGTCGGTTTAGTCCCTATGTGATGGTTCGATCTGGCGTTGTGAGGCCTTCGTAGTGATGGAGTGGCTCACCGCTGAGGAGCCGAGGTGCCTGTGAGTGGACGAATAGCATTTGTGCCATGGTGGTTGTCTAAGAGGACTAGGCAACGTAAGGCGACGGTGCGGTTTGCACAAAAGAGTTGTAATTTCTGAGTGAATGCATTTGTTCATTGAGTCTCATGAATTCATATGCATCAGCGACGATTATAGACTTCGGTCTCGATACGAAAGACTTCGGTCTGAGTATCACTAGCGACGGATATGCCTAAGTGGCTTAAAAGAGATGGATCCTCATGCATTATACCCTGGAGTTTGGGTTGCATTGCATTGCATGCATAACTCATGTGAATTATGTTGAAATGTTGTTTATCAGCCGAGTTAGCTATATGTGCTGGTTTATACTTGAGTTGCTGTCTGATATGTCAACTGATGTGCTTAATGCATTCTATGTATTTACATTAGTCATGAACCTTTATTACAAATGTTTAGAGACTCACCTCTTCGCTTTCTATGTTGCTCTTTGTGGCAACTTGCAGTACCCCCAGAGTAGAGTCGACTTTGCTTTTGGTTGTTGGAGTCGAGTGCTGCTCTGGTAGTTGTAACACCTGGGCGAGTCGAGTAGGGTAGAGTAGTGTTTGTTTTGGGACTATTCGGTTGTAATGTATATGTTCGACTAATATATATGAGTGTCATTGTGATGTAAACAATTGAAACCATGTTTTGATGGGCGTAGTCCCTTTGGCCGAGTTGCCTATGTATGCATGTATGCTGTTGTTTTAAATTCATAGATATATGCTAAGGTGTTTGAGTGACAATGTAGCATCCTTCCCATGAGAATTTTATTAAACTCTGATTTTCAATTAGTTAATTAATAGAGATAGGAGGGGTGTTACATTAAGTGGTATCAGAGCAAATGTTGGTGCATCCGAGGCCAGTATTGAGTTCCCAGTCCCCGAGTATTAATGCTCGTTTTAATTGTCTTGTCTCAGAGAGTAAGTAAAAATGGCTGGACGTGCTGGAAGAAACGACGCTGCGATAGCTGCTGCCCTGGAAGCGATGGCTGCTGCTATGGGGAATCAGCCTCATCAAGTTGCCGAGGACGCTGGAGCTCGTAGCCTAGCTACATTTCAGAGGGAGAACCCTCCAACGTTCAAGGGGAAGTACAATCCGGATGGGGCGTTAGCGTGGTTGAAGGACATAGAGAGGATTTTTAGGGTGATGGACTGTACAATGGCTCAGAAAGTAAGATATGGAACACATATGCTGGCCGAGGAGGCAGATGATTGGTGGCTGGGAGTCATGCCAAGGTTAGAAGCTACTGGAGAGGTGATTACGTGGGAGGTATTCACGAGGGAATTTCTGAGGAAATACTTCCCTGAAGATGTGAGAGGAAAGAAGGAGATGGAGTTCCTAGAACTGAAGCAAGGGAGTAAGTCAGTGGTAGAGTACGCTGCAAAGTTTGAAGAGCTGGTGAAATTCTACCCTACTATGAGGAGCTACATCCGAGTTCTCCAAGTGCGTGAAATTCGAGAACGGTTTGAGGCCCGAGGTTAAGCGAGCAATTGGGCATCGAAGATCGAGGTATTCTTGACTTGGTGGATAGTTGCGGGATATATGAGGAAGACAACTGCTGCAAGGTACAGGGGTTGGTAAAGAGAAGAAGAACTCTCGGTTTAGGGAAAGCCCTATGAGGTTTCCGCGACAAAGGCAAGTGGAAAGGTTGGGTATGGCAAGAGGCCAAGTGGGGAGGCGCCCTGCAAATGTGGTGTGTTTCCGGTGTGGGAAGCTTTGGACATAAGAAGAACGAGTGCAAGAGTGGAGATAAGAGGTGCTATCAATGTGGCGAAGAGGGCCACCGAGTCAGCGATTGTAGGCGAAAGGATGTCGTGCCGCTTTAATTGTGGAGAAATGGGGCACATCGGTCCTAAGTGTCCCAAGCCCAAGAAGGAGAGAGACGGTGGGAAGGTGTTCGCGCTAGGCTGAGTCCGAAGTGGTGAACGAGATAAAAGGGCGTGCTTCATTAATGGAATTCCTTTGATTGCAATCGTGGATCTTTGGTGCCACGCACTCTTTCATTTCTGCATTGTGTGCTAAAAGATTGGATTTAGTTTTGTCTACTATGGTGAGGAGATGGTTATTAACACTCCAGTGAAAGTCGGGTGACTACCTCTCTCGTTTGTTGAAGTGTCCTCTGTTAGCCTTTGGCGAGACTTACGTAGTTAATTTGATTTGTCTACCTTTGGAAGGATGGACGTCATCACGGGTATGGACGGGTTAGTGGCTAACCGAGAGTTCATATCAATTGCGCTAGTAGGTCGTTAAGTTTCCTTACTTCCGAGGTGGAAGAATCGGTTATGATGCTTCTTTGGCGATTCGCGCAAGGAGTGAAGGAGAGGGCTACTATGTTCGCGTTGTGGGCGTCATTTGTCGAGTGGAGAGTCAAGCCGAGGATTGGTGAAGTGCCGGTGGTGTGAGAGTTCGCGAAGTGTTCCCGCACAAGATTCCCGAGGTTCCACCGAAAAGAGAGTCGAGTTCGACATTGAGTTAGTACCGGGAACTAGGCCGGTGTCTATGGCACCTTATAGGATGTCTGCAAAATGAGCTAGCCGAGTTGAAGAAGCGATTGGAAGAGTTCTTTGGAGAAGAGGTTCATAAGGCCAAGTGTGTGCGCCTTGGGCGCACTTACTGTGTTATTGGTGAAAAAGAAGGATGGAGGTATGAGATTATGCGTGGATTACAGACATACTGAACAAGGTAACAATTAAGAACAAGTACCCACTCCCAAGAATTGATGATTTGATGGACCAATTGGTGGAGTGCGCAAGTATTTTCGAAGATTGACTGAGGTCGAGTACCATCGGATCAAGGTGAAGGACGAGGACATTCCTAAGACAACATTTAGAACTCGGTATGGGCACTATGAGTATTCGTAATGCCATTTGGTGTGACGAATGCTCTGGAGTGTTCATGGAGTATATGAACCGTATATTTCATGAGTACCTAGACCGTTTTGTTGTTGTATTCATTGATGACATTTTAGTCTACTCCAAGTCGGAGGAGGAGCACGCCACATCCGAGATTGGTGTTAGAGGTATTGAAGGATAAGAAGATGTACGCCAAGTTGTCCAAGTGTGAATTACGGTTGAGGCGGTGAATTTCCTAGGTCATGTGATCTCGGTGAAGGTATAGCGATTGATCCTTCCAAAGTCGAAGCCGTGTGTTGCAATGGGAAGCACCAAGTCGACCCACCGAGGTGAGAAGTTTTCTGGGTTTGGTGGGTATTACTGAAGGTTCATTGAGGGTTTTCCAAGTTGGCGTTGCCACTAACTCGATTGACTGTAAGGGGAAGGCATTTGTGTGGGGCCAGCATGTGAAGAAAGTTTCAAGAATTGAAGAAGAGATTGACAACGCCTCTCTGTCTCCGACGCTGCCTAATCCAAATGAGCCTTTCGTGGTGTCTTGTGATGCGTCTAAGTTGGGTTTGGTACAGCGTCTTGATGCAAGAAGGTAAGGTAGTTGCTTACGCTTCAAGGCAATTGAAAATTCATGAGAAAAGAACTACCCTACGCACGATTTGGAGCTTGCTGCCGTGGTGTTTGCATTGAAGATATGGAGGCATTATCTATATGGCTCAAGGTTCGAAGTGTTTAGTGACCATAAGAGTTTGCAGTATCTGTTTGATCAGAAGGAGCTGAACATGAGGCAGAGGAGATGGTTGGAGCTACTGAAGGACTATGATTTTGGGTTGAACTATCACCCCGGGAAGGCAAATATGGTGGCTGATGCGCTAAGTAGGAAATCGTTGCATGCATCAGCAATGATGGTAAAAGAGCTAGAGCTAGAGACCTAAGTTTAGTGTGCGAGCTAACTCCTCAAAGCATTAAGTTGGGAATGCTGAAAATCACAAATGAATTTCTGAGTGACATCAAAGAGGCGCAGAAGCTGGACGTCAAGCTTGTAGACGTGGCAGCAGGTATTGGCCGAGCTGAGAACGAAGATTTTGAGTTGGATGCGCAAGGATTGCTAAGGTATAGAACTCGGATTTGTGTCCCTGATGACGAGAAGATCAAGAGAGCAATCTTGGAAGAGTGTCATAGGAGTAAGCTGAGTATTCACCCAGGCGCGACCAAGATGTATCAAGACTTGAAGGGGTTGTTTTGGTGGCAAGGTATGAAGAGTGATGTAGCTCGGTTTGTGTACGCTTGTTTGGTTTGTCAAAAGTCCAAGGTAGAACATCAGAAGCCAGCAGGGTTGTTGCAACCATTGAAGATTCCAGAGTGGAAGTGGGACAGTATTGCGATGGATTTTGTAACTGGTTTGCCGAGTACATGCGATGGGAGGTTTGATACCATTTGGGTAGTGGTGGATAGATTGACGAAGTCTGCTCATTTCATTCCCATCAACCTCACCTATCCGATGTCAAGGTTGGCAGAGATATACATCCAAGTGATCGTAAAGCTACACGGGGTTCCTCGAACTATTATTTCAGACAGAGACCCAAGGTTTACTTGAGTGCAGGAAAGTTTGCAAGGCGCGTTGGAGTGCGAAATTGCGCTTGAGCTCGGCATATCACCCACATACTGATGGTCGGTCCAGAGAGGACCATCCAGTCGTTGGAGGATTTGCTGAGAGCATGTGTTCTTGAGCAAGGAGGAGCGTGGGATTCGTATCTACCACTGATTGAGTTCACCTACAACAACAGTTTTCATTCTAGCATAGGGATGACACCCTTTGAGGCATTGTATGGGAGGAGGTGCGGGACTCCATTGTGTTGGAGTGAGTCAGGAGAAGGTGTGGTACTCGGACCCGAGGTCGTGCGAGAGACCACCGAGAAGGTAAAGCAAATTCAAGAGAAAATGAAGGCTTCGCAGAGTAGGCAGAAGAGCTACCATGACAAGAGAAGGAAGGACTTAGAATTTCAGGCCGGGGATCATGTGTTTCTAAGGGTCAATCCAGTAACCGGTGTTGGGCGAGCATTGAAGTCGAAGAAGTTGTCTTCTCGTTTCATTGGACCATATCAAATTTTGGAGAGAGTTGGGAGGGTGGCTTACCGAGTTGCTTTGCCACCCAATTTGTCTAATTTGCACGACGTGTTCCACGTATCTCAGCTGAGGAAGTATGTGCCAGACCCGTCTCACGTAATTCAAGTAGATGATGTGCAAGTGAGAGACAACCTCACTGTGGAAACAAGGCCAATTCGAATTGATGACAGAGAGGTGAAGACTCTAAGGGGAAAGGAGATCAGATTGGTGAAAGTGATTTGGGTAGGAGCAGCTGGTGAGAATGCAACTTGGGAGTTGGAAAGTAAGATGCGAGATGCTTACCCAGAGTTATTTGTTTCAGGTAAGATTTCGAGGACGAAATGTTCTAAGTGGGGGAGAGTTGTAACACCCCAAAATAGTTCAATTAATTATTAAATTGAGTTATTTAGGGTTTTTCAACATTTTTAATTAAATTAAGCTTAAGGCTAACGTGTAGTGTTTATGTGTTAGGAGAGGTTTGAGTAATGGGAAGAGGTATTGAATAGAAGTCCATGAGTGATGGAAGGCCCAAGTCCCATTAGAAGCCCAAGTCCCTTTCCATAAGAGGAAATAGCCGTAGGATCAACTCATTCCATCAAAGTGAAGAAAAGTCTTAGAGAGAAGTAAGAGAGAGAGAGCTGTTAGGTGGAATAGTACTCGTTAGAGAGAAGGAAGAGCATTTGGCGTGGAAGAAGCTCAAGCTCAAGGGAGAAGAGTTGCTGCGAGTGTTAACGGGAAGATTTCAGTGAAGAGAGTGTGTTCTACTCAACTGATCAAGGTAAGGGGGCTCTCTTCCATGCGTAATTTAGAGTTTATGTTGAATGTTTTTGCATGAATGATTTCGGATTGAGTTCTGAATGTGTGCTTATGTGTTCTTTAAGTATTCTGTTGTGTTACTTCACTTTGGTGAAGATTGTAATGGTTTATTTACAGTTTGGTCACGTAAGTGACCATGGAGAAGAAATGAGAGTGAACTCTCAGTCTCAGTGAGCGTGGGAGTTTAAGAGTGTGTTCTTGAGCTTAATCCTAGTCAGGAGCACCTAAAGAGAGGAAGGAGAAGTTAGGCGCACGTGATAGTAGAGAAAGCTGAGGTGCATGAAGGTTAACGCACGACGTAAGTGTTAAAGCGTAGTTCCTAGACTTGAAGAGGCGCGAGTTGAGTGCACTTGATGGACGAAGGTGCGTAGGTGTAATTAGAACCCAGTGCGAGTGTCGTCAAGTAGTTGCCGAGGTATAACATGGTTATGCCGAGGTGTTTGGGTCGAGACGTAGGGCGTAGGCAAGTCTGCGTATGATAGCCGAGGTGTAGTGGCCGAAGTGGAGTGTATATATACTTAAGCGTAGTTGCTGAAGTGCGGACGTTATGTTATAGCGTGTATCTACCGAGGTGAGCGTACTAAGGTTTAGGTGCGTTGAATAGTAAGTGTAGTGAAGATTAACGTGTCGCAGTGTAGAGAACCGAGGTGCCAAGAGTGGACCGAGGTGTTGTGTAGTTTAAGCCGAAGTGAGGTGAGTGCTTAGGTGTATTGTGCCTAAGTGTAGTAATCAAGGTGAAGTTGTGCGGTTAGGTGTGAAATGACTAAGTGTAGATGATGAAGTGAGGTGAGTGCTTAGGTGTATTGTGCCTAAGTGTAGTAATCAAGGTGAAGTGTATGTGTGGAAGTGTAGGTGTGATGGAAGATAGGGTGGCGTGAGGTCCCAGGACGAGGTGAAGAACCTTACGAGTGGAATGCCAAGTGAGGTGCCACCGAATTGAGTATTGGTGACGTAATGGGTAGCGATACTACATCAGCTTAGCGTGCCGAGATGAGTAGGTGTGCCGAGGTGACGAGCGAGCATACCGAGAAGAGTGAAGGTGCCGAGGTGACTAAGAGTGCCGAGGTGACCTATTTTTTGACGCATAACAACGTAGAGTCATTAGCGCCACCGTGGTGTGACGTTTAACGTCAAGAGTCGTTTAAGGGGACGAATTGGCATAGTCCAGTTTAGTCCCTATGTGATGGTTCAGTCCTAGGCGTTGTGAGGCCTTCGTAGTGATGGAGTGGCTCACTGCCTGAGGAGCTGAGGTGCCTGTGAGTGGACGAATAGCATTTGTGCTATGGTGGTTGTCTAAGAGGACTAGGCAACGTAAGGCGACGGTGCGGTTTGCACAAAAGAGTTGTAATTTCTGAGTGAATGCATTTGTTCATTGAGTCTCATGAATTCATATGCATCGGCCCGGCGGTTATAGACTTCTGGCCTCGATCGAAAGACTTGATTTGGCCCGAGTATCACTAGCGACGGATATGCCCGAGTGGCTTAAAAGAGATGGATCCTCATGCATTATACCACAGGTTTGGGTTGCATTGCATTGCATGCATAACTCATGTGAATTATGTTGAAATCTTTGTTTATCACCCGAGTTAGCTATATGTCTTTGGTTTATACTTGAGTTGCTGTCTGATATGTGAACTGAGGTGCTTAATGCATTCTATGTATTTACATTAGTCATGAACCTTTATTACAAATGTTTAGAGACTCACCCTACTGCTTTCTATGTTGCTCTTTGTGGCAACTTGCAGTACCACGAGTAGAGTCGGCTTTGCTTTTGGTTGTTGGAGTCGAGTCTGCTCTGGTAGTTGTAACACCTGGAGGCGAGTCGAGTAGGGTAGAGTAGTGTTTGTTTGGGACTATGCAGGTTGTAATGTATATGTTCGACTAATATATATGAGTGTCCGTTGTGATGTAAACAATTGAAACCATGTTTTGATGGGCGTAGTCCCTTTGGCCGAGAGTTACTATGTATGCATGTATCTTTGTTGTTTTAAATTCATAGATATATGCTAAGGTGTTTGAGTGACAATGTAGCATCCTTCCCATGAGAATTTTATTAAACTCTGATTTCAATTAGTTAATTAATAGAGATAGGAGGGGTGTTACATACTGCAGCACCATTGATCACACAAATAATGAAGTTATGCAGATACTTCTATCTGCAGAAACAGAACCTGTCACACTTGATGAGGCTCTTCTTAATGCACATTGGAAAGTAGCAATGGAGGAAGAGTTAAGGTCAATTCAAAAGAATGACACTTGGAAAATGGTGAAATTGCCTAGTACTAAAAGAGCTATTGAAGTGAAATGGGTCTTTAAGACCAAGATGAAGCCTAATGGTGATGTTGCCAAATACAAGGCAAGGCTTGTTGCAAAAGGATTTTTGCAAAAGCAAGGTCTTGATTACAATGAAATTTATGCACCAGTTGCTAGAATTGAGACTATTAGACTGATTGTTGCTCTAGCAAGCAAGAGGAAATGGTCATTGAGTCAATTAGATGTGAAATCTGCTTTTCTCAATGGACCATTAGAAGAGGAAGTATTTGTGAAGCAACCACCTGGATTTGTGAAGGAAGGTATGGAGGACAGTGTACTGAGATTGAAGAAGGGACTCTATGGCCTTAAGCAAGCTCCAAGAGCTTGGAACAAGAGAGTTGATGAATTCCTCTTGAAGATGAGACTAATTAAATGTAGTACAGAAAATGGCCTATATGTGAAACATGATAAAATGACCGTATTTCTTTGATATGCCTTTATGTTGATGATTTGCTTGTCACTGGTGACAGTGAACAAGAAGACTTTAAAAGGAGAATGATGAATGAATTTGAGATGACAAATCTTGGAAAACTTGCTTATTTCCTTGGAATGGAGTTTGTGACTTCCAAGCAATGCATAATCCTTCACCAAAAGAAGTATGCAACTCGATATCTTGAAGAGATTCAACATGAATAAGTGTAATCACCAAGCTACACCAAAGCAGATACTCAGAAACTGATGAAGATTGATGATGAAAAACCAGCTGATGCTACATTGTTCAGACAACTAATATGGTCATTGAGGTATTTGTGCAACTCAAGACCTGACATTACTTATAGTGTTGGCTTGGTGAGTAGATTCATGGTGGAGCCAAAGAAATCCCACTTTATTGCTGCAAAAAGGATACTTCGTTATGTGAAAGGCTCACTTGATTGTGGAATCCTATTTGCAAGCTTTGACATTGATGCAAATGAAGAATTGGTGGGGTATACAGATGCTGATTGGAGTGGTGACATTGAGGATAGAAAGAGCACTTCAGACTACATTTTCATGTTGGGTGTTCCTGGGTGTATTAGCAATTACGAGGATCGCCAACGAATGATTGGACTGACTCGCGCCCGACCCATCACGATCGGCCCAACACGCTGCTTGAGCGCAATTCTCGCCGGCCCGAAATTCTCGCTAAACGGTCGGACATCACTGGTATATATACGCCATTCGCATATGGTATCGTTCGTTCTCAAACCTTGTGCTATCTTGCCCGAGCGACCTCTCACTAGATCGTCGGAGTGTCTTTGCGCAGTACCACCCGAGGTGCTCAACGCGCGTGAAGCGGGACCGGTCCTTTCACCTATTCAACGACCGGCCCATAGACGAATCAATCAACACTTCAACACTTCATTGGTCAAGGTACGATCAATTGGCGACCACAGTGGGAGGCCCGTGCGCTATCCTACCACATTCATGGCTCCACGCCGATCCCCGCACGCGGGCCACCTCTCGACTCAATCCTCCGGCGAAATCAGCGGACCGGACCCGGGCGTGGCGTCACGATCCACACGAATCTCGGGGACTTCCACGACAAGAACCTTCGGTACACAACGGTGCGTGGGCCGGTCCTCAGCCAGATCCATCCGGCCGTTCACGGAGATTTGCGCCGAGTCAGCTGGTTGAAGCGGGCATTCGTGAACCTCTGCGGACCATGTTACTCAAGCCTTTTTGCGAGATCTTGCAAAACAAGAATCGTGTGATCGCAGACCGAGATGCACTCATCTCCCGGTATGAAAGAGGTTCGATTCGGGCGCCAGCGTGCGAAGACGGAGAACCTTCACTCGCCGCCGGCCGTGCGCGAAGACACCGCTCCTCCTCGAAGGAGCATTTCACGCCGAGAGAGCACTACTCATCATTCTCCGGCGAGAAGAAGCGGGGCCGCAGTGTCGCCTCCGGCGAGAACGCGCGTGACGCCGTTCGATGTCCGATGACTATGAAGATTCTAGCTACCGTCCCCGACACCGGTCGCCGCCCACCGAATACTCCTCTAATGAGTCGTCCGGTCACGTCGGTCGAGAAGCGGATCTTGGGATTCTCGTGAAGAAGTGGAAGATTACGAAATGGAAGAATTAGGGGCGTTTCGCATCGCCCTAGGAGAGGCCAAAGCGGCGACCCGAAGGCCTCCTCGGCTTCCACCAATCGCCCATCCGGAGGATTCTATGGAATGCCGGAACAACGAGGCATGCCTCGCAATATAACCCCTTTGGGTCGAGCGGCATTCGAGAATGAGCACGGCCCGTTCTCTGGGGAGATCGCGCGTTACAAAATTCCGAGAGACCTCCGCAAGCCGCCCAATCTCAACAAGTTTGACGCCGGGAGGAGATCCCGACAAGCATCTCCGTTACTTCAACAATTACTGCTGCTATAGGAATTGGGACCGACCATGAAATGCGTGCTCTTTCCCGATCTCGGACGGCCGAGCATTGGAATGGTGGGAGTCTCTGCGACCCAATTCCATCTCCTCCTGGGGACGACTGATCGTAATTTTCTTGTCTCACTACACCGCCAACCGGTGCCAATACCGATACGAGGAATACTTGGACTCGCTGTTCAAGGTGAGAATGAGACGTTGAGACGATATATCGACCGGTTCAATCATCGGCCGAAGTGCATTCGTGACTTGTCGATAAGGACAAGTTGAAATATCTGAAGCGTGGCATTCGGCCCGGACCACCGTTCGTAGAAGAATTCACCACGAATCATTACCAAGATCTCGGTCACTTCTTAACGAGGCTAACGTCCACATGCGGTATGAAGAAACTCGCAGCGAAGAAGGGCCGTCCGCGCCACGACCTAAAGAAGAAAATGCGAGAAAGCCGGCCAAAGGGCATGAAGGTCGCCGCGACAATCGGCCCGACTTTCGAGATAAGGCGTTCGATCATCGCACTCGGCTAAACGCCTCTATTGCACGCAGATCTATAGCGAGTGCCAAAACAATGAATTTGTGGGAGTAAAGCGGCCCGATCCACTCGTGCTCAAGAAGCGGGGCACGACCGACTAAAAGGCTACCGCCACCACAAAAGCAAGGGTCATGATACTAACGATCGTGGTGGCCTCAAAGATGATATTGAAGAGCTCATTCGAAAGGAAAGTTGGGAAAGTATGTGAGGCCGAGGAAGGCGGCCGACCTCAAGAGAGGCAGAAAGAAGCTGATCCTGACAGAGGGAAGGGCGCTCTAGTCGTTTCAAGCGTCCCGCGGAAAGACCGGTCAAGAAGATCGAGCCCCGCGGTCCGGAGGTCGCAACGTCGCTATGGTCATCCACGGTGGCAACCCTTGGGACCGTAGAGAATCAAAGAAAGCCACCAAAAAGAAGTGGGACGAGCTCCTGATGGTCGGTTCAACATCAACAGTCCCACCGGTCTCGAACAGACCCCCCATCTCATTTGGAGACAGCGACCTGCACGATGGCAGGCCAAACAATTATGTTCCGTTGGTAATCAGGGCAGTCATGGCCAATACTGAAGTTCAAAGAATCACAGTCGACCCGGGGTAGCTCGTGCCGACATCATGTTTGAAGGCTTAATTGACAAGATCAAGGTTGACCGGAGCGAGGTAATTCCCCAGGCCGAGCCAACACCCTTGACGGGCTTCAATGGAGCGGTCACCTACCCATTGGGAACGATCGAACTCATGGTCACATTTGGTGACGACACTGGAGATAGCACTTTGTACAGGACGGTCCGCACGACGTTCCTCGTACTCCCCCTCAAATCATGCTATCAGTGCATCATTGGTAGGCCGACCCTGGGCAAGCTAGAGGCCGTGGTATCAACAGTACACCTGAAGATGAAATTCTACAGCAAGGACGACCAGGTAGTTACCCTGGCGGCCGACCTTGAGGCTGCAAGACGAAGCCACGACCTGTACCAGCAAATTTGTGATGAGGTAGACCTTGGCCCGAATGTTCGAAGCACTGGTGATGGCCATCAAGTCAATGCCACCGATCTGGATGCTTGGTGCCACGTTTGAATGTAATGAACAATTTGAGTGTAATGAATGACCGACCTATGAATGAAAAGCAGGCAGGCGCTCTTTTTCCCACTGGGTTTTTTACAGAGGCCTGACCTTTAGAAACATGGTGTTCTTTACTTTCTCGCTAGAATGTATGACCGGTCGCTCAAGACTGCCCGCGGCGAAGGAGCGATCGAAGATTATCAACTTGGTCAAACATAAACGGATCGCCGAAGCGATCTAGACCGAGCGACCATCGAAATGGTCCCAATCGAGCGCCATCGAAATGGCCCCGAGGGTCGAAGGACCCACAAACAGAGTAGGCCCCGAGCGGTCTACAATCGAGAGATCATCGAAATGATCCCAGCGGTTGCCATCGAAATGGCCCGACAACCTTAGATCGTCGAAACGATCTAAATCGAGCGACCGTCGAAACGGTCCCAACCGAGTGCCATCGAAATGGCCCAAGGGTTAAAACCCGCAAACCTTAGATCGTCGAAGCGATGCGAATCGAAAGCGACCGTCGAATCGGTCCCAACCGAGCGCCATCGAAAATGGCCCAACAACGCTAGGTCGTCAAACGATCTACATCGGCGCCATCGAAAATGGCCCAAAGGTTAAGTAACAACCCATCGCGGTGGGCGTCGAAAACGATCTACCTTAAATGCCATCGAAGGGCTCGATTGAAGGTCGCCGAGCGATCCAAGACCCCATTGGGACATTAACTTATCAAAGAATGGATGCTTTCGAAATAAGCACGAATGACGCATCGAACGGCCGTAAAGCTCAAAGACTTAGAGAAAATAAACATACAAGGCGCACAAAGAAAACGACCAAAAACGAGCGCTATTGAAGTAGTGCGAAAGCGGCCACCGAGCGGCCCACAAGTCCAAAATGAATAAGGCGAATAAGTGCAAGTAAATGCAGACAAATGATATAAATTTAAAAGGGCGTAATTAAAAGCAAGTAAAGATTGTCATTACAAATATGGGACGCCGCGCCGGCCCGGCGACCACGAATTGAAGAACCGCACGAAGCGCGTAAAATTGTCGCCCGAAGGCAAGTTACAAAAAGTTACACCGCTCGCAGCGGGCTTCAAAAGAGAATGGTGGCGAGGCGAATGACGCGTTGCCTTGCTCATCATATTCTGCGCAGCAACATGATCTTATTGTTGTCAACATAATGCGTGGGCTTGATCATATTGTCATCAAAGTTGACTCGCAGACGGTATTCAATACCCGCGACTGCCCGAGAGCATTGTAAAAGCGCTCAATTGCAGCCTCCCGACCGCCCAGGCCACCTTTGGATCGTTCCTCCACTCGGCCTTATCGGCCGCCCGAGCAACCTCTCTCTTGGCCGTTGCATCAAGATCGGCCTTCAAAGTAGCGACACAGCAAAGAAGCTCCTTGTTCCTCTTTGCCACCGCTTGGCGGTCTTCCTCCCCGCTTTGGGCCTCCTTCTTCGACCGGAGGAGCTTGTCATACTTTAGCTGCGCCTCGGCTAAAGCCTTGTCCTTTCTGCAAAATTCAGTCGAAGGATTTGTTAGTCGCTCGAACAAAGGTAAATGAAAAGTACAAGACTAAGAAGATAAAATTACCATCGATTCGGCCACCACTCGGCCATGACTTTATCGACCCCATACAGAGTGAAGCGCAGAGCGCCATGGGTTTCTTCGACATCGCTTCTCGGATCGGCCGCACCCAGTGCTTTCGAGTGAATGATGGGAACCTCCTCCGTTGCGGCCGGGACCGACAATCCACGCTTGTCTGCTTGGGTGAGCGATCGGCATTGGGAGGAGGCGGCCGACCTGCCGCCGGCTTTCTTCCCTTGGCTCTTAGGGGTGTGAGGACTTTGGAGGAAGGTTCGAGATTACCCCGACCGAGAAGCGCCAGTCCCTTAGCCTCCTTCAGCTTCGGGGCGCGAGCGGCGGTTCCGGCTTTGCGGCCATCCTTTCTGCAAAATAACGAGTCATGAGTTAAAAGAAACTAGCAGCGGGCTGGACGATCTCTTCATTAGCCTCTTCATCTCGGCCGTCTCCGGCTTCAGGCATAACCTCGTCCTCGACCTGGACGGCTCTCGGTTCCTCATCATCATCTAGGTCGATTACCTCGACATACTCATCTTGTTCAGCGCCAGGGCATCGGCCGATGGTGGTGGTGTAGGTTACTCGGCCGAAGCGGTAGAGTGAGCAGAAGAGTGGGAGCTAGAGTTGGTGTTGCTCGTAGAAGTACTGCTCGAAGAATCAGCATTTTTGTCACCCGAAGACGACTTAGAGTCCGCTTCAGGGGCGTTGGGCTCGCCCGGCCTCGACATATATGTGGCGAAGGATCCAGCGGTTTTCCGAATACGGCGATTAGCTTTGTCCGTGGCATACACAAACACCTGTGATGAAGGGATCGAGTCAGGTCGATCGAGCAAAGCACTCATGAGAGGGGGCGAGCTGGCCATCCCTCGACCTGACACCCCCTATCACGAGGCGTGGGAAAGCACGAAGTACTTTAAAGAAAAAACTCAAGTTTAAAAGAGTAAAAGGGAGCGTTCGACTCGTACCTTAAGCGGTGTTGAAGATCGGTCGCGAATAGACGAAATGCGACTTCAATGCAAGTCGGCGCGACGAGTCGGTCGTTAGCGAGCAAATCTTGAAAGTGTGAGAAATGAACTCATCCGAAGGGGTATTTATAGTGAAGACCCATGGCGCGAAGGGGGGACCGGAGGCGAAGCGCGTCGCAACGTTTCATCTTCTCGCCAATAGTTGTCTCCGCATGACCTCGGAAACACCAAACGTCCACGTCTTAAATGTCGGGAAAAAACCAACCGTCGCGGTAGCACGACCGATGGTTGACGAAGCGTCGACACCGCCTCTACGAGAGAAAGCGAGCGGCGCGCTTTTCTTCAAGAGAACCTCCGGGGGCATCAATTCAAGCCTCGGCCCGCTCTTGCGACCTAGGCTTGGGGGCAACTCGTTCTGGGTGTATTAGCAATTACGAGGATCGCCAATAAAGCAATTGGACTGCGGCCCGACCCATCACGATCGCCCAACACGCTTGCTTGGAGCGCACTCGCCCGGCGAAATTCTCGCTAAACGGTCGGACATCACTGTATATATACGCCATTCGCATATGGTATCAGGTACGTTCTCAAACCTTGTGCTATCTGCCCGAGCGACCTCTCACTAGATCGTCGGAGTGTCTTTGCAGGTACCACCCGAGGTGCTCAACGCGTGAAGCCAGGACCGGTCCTTTCACCTATTCAACGACCGGCCCATAGACGAATCAATCAACACTTCAACACTTCATTGGTCAAGGTACGATCATTGGGAAACTCTCCAATTAGTTGGTGTTCAAAGAAGTAAAGTGTAGTTGCCTTATCAAGCTGTGAGGCAGAATATATTTCTGTTGCATTTGGTGCTAGTCAAGCTCAATGGCTAGAAATGCTTTTGAATGAATTAAAGATGAAGACAGAAGGTGCTATGAAGCTGAAGGTTGACAACAAGTCTGCAATAGACTTGGCCAAACATCCCATTGAACATGGGAGAAGCAAACATATAGAAATCAAATACCATTTCCTTCGTGATCAAGTAAACAAAGGGAAGCTGATTGTGGAGCACTGCAAGAGTGAAGAACAACTTGCAGATATCTTGACCAAGTCCTTGGAGATTGGCAAGCATGAAGAAATGAGAAAGAAGATTGGAATGTGTAGTTTGAGTAGTTTGAATTAAGGGGGTGTATTGTTTGTAATATGTAATTGAAACTAGAACTAATTAGGTGTTATGAGCTGCTGTGAAATTGTTTAGCAGCACTATGGTTTTTGTGCAGGTGCTATCTGAAGTGCTATAGCACCTATGCTGTACAACTGTGAATAAGTGCTATAAGCAGGTGTTGTGTGTTTAGTGTTGTAGCACCTGCATTGTGTAATTACTTAGTTAGCTATGCTTAGTTGATGCCTAGTCAACTAATAAAGTCAATGCAAAACTCTATAAATAGCTAACTCTATAAATAGCTAAGTAATGAATGAGGTAGTTACACCTCTATTGAGCCAAAACAAAATTCTGTTATTTTCAGTTACTCTCTCTCTTTCCCTCCAATTCCCTCGGTTCAATTCTCTCCCCCTCTTCTTGAATTCTTCCAACAAATTTTATATGCGAAAAAGAAATTGTGAGTTAGTTTACTAAATTACTTCTTAATAATGACATTAAAAGATAAATTAGTAGAATAATGGAGCATATGACTGAAAAAGAAACATTAATGTTTTATTTGTATTCTAAAAAGTCATGAATTATTAGACAATTTTTGTTTGCTACAAATTCCTATAATATAGGACCGAGAGATTAAATGCATGAAGACAAACTTCAATCAAATGTGCCAATATGGGTTGGTCCAAGTGGTAACTGGGCTTGGGTGTGGCGAAAACTCTGTTGGGAGAGGAGAATCACACGGGCTGGCAAAGCCGGGTACTCATGGCCAACCAGATTTCTAGTGTAGAGTAATTATCGACAAAGCCGGTAGAAACTACACACTAAAACATGATAACCAAAAAAACCCCAACCAAATATGTACAAAGTAATTCGAAGTGTTCAAAGTCATATAAATGCAAGAAGACAAGGGTAAATAGTCATTTTGGTCCCTGAATTAAGCGAAAATGCAAAATGGTCCCTGAAAGTGTAATCCGTCCGTCACGTTAGTCCCTACCGTTAATGTTCATTGTAACGCCCCAAAAATAATTCAAGTATTTATTTAATTAAGTGGTATATTGGTTGGTTATCTTAAAATAATGATAGGGTATTTGATGTAAATGAGGAGTGGTGGTTAGTAAAGAGTGAGTGGTAATTTAATTAAAAGAGGGAGTAGTGCAAGTAATGGAGGAGGTGTGAATAGAGGCCCATGATAGTTAGGCCCATATCCATGATATATATGAAGGTGTCGAAGGTGAGAGAGTTCATTTGCAATCAAAACAAAGAAAAGTCAAAGAGTAAAGTAAGAGAGTAGAGAGAGAGAGATGCGATAGCCTTAAGGAGGAAGAAGAGAAGATCTTGGCGTGGAGAGTTCAAGTTCAAGGAAGAGGAGCTTGATTGTTGGGGGATCTTGAAGTCTTGGTGGAGAGAGTGCTTATTCTTCAATCTATTGAGGTAAGGGGGCTCTCTTTCACCTATAATAGAGTATATGATGAGTGTTATGTGTGAGTTAGACTAGCTACGATGATTTTTGAGTTGTTTGTGTTGATTGTTGTGTGATTGATGTTGTGTTTGCTTCACTTTGGTGAAATTGTGATGTGTGTATGTGTTGTTGATGATTGGTCATATGAAAGACCTAGTAAATAAATTGGATTTAAGGAACCCTAAGTGCAAGGACGTTATTGTTAGTGTTGGCACCTTCGTTGATTACTTTGAGGTGTGTTGGACAAATTTTGAATAAGAATGTGTGTAGTAGTTGTGGTTTAAGTTTGATCATAGTATGAGAATCAAAGAGAAGAGGGAAGATAAGGGTTAGGCGCCTAGTGCGCCATTCGAAGTGAAGAGGTGTGCCAGTGTCGAAGTGAAGTGTTGCGCCATTCGAAGTGAAGCATTACTGTGTGCCGAGAAGGGTAGGTGCGTTGTAGGATGTGTGTGTCAAAGGTGTGTGCGTCGAAGGTGTGTGCGTCGAAGGATATGTGAGTCGAAGTATGTGATGAAGTGTAAGTGTGGATGTGATGAAGTGTAAGTGTAGATGTGATGAAGTGTAAGTATAGATGTGATGAAGTGTAGTATAAGTATGTCAAAGCTAGTGTAACCGAGGTTAGTGATGGTTAAGTGAAGAAGTGTAACCGAGGTAGTGTAACCGAGGTGAGTGATGGTGAATTGACGAAGTGTAACCAAGGTGTAGTGTATGTAAGTCAAAGTGAAGCTGTCGAGGTGTAATGTATCTAAGTCGAAGTGAAGCTGTCAAGGTGTAGTGTATCTAAGTCGAAGCGAAGCTGTCGAGGTGTAATGTATCTAAGTCGGCGTGAAGTCGCCGAGGTGTAGTGTATCTAAGTCGGCGAAGTCGCCGAGGTGTAGTGTATCTAAGTCGAAGTGTAGTGGTCGGCGTGTGTGTATACCAAGTGTAGTTGCCTAGTGTATATATACCAGGCGTGCGCTTGCTAAAGTGTAGTTGTCGAGGTATAGCGTATATCTACCGAGGTGTGGATATACCGATGTGTAGTGTATGTATGTCGAATCTACTGTTGTCGAAGTGTAGATTTATTAAAGTGTAAAGAATGTATGTCGAAGTATATGGGTGTCGACGAGTAGATGTATCGAAGTATATGGAAGTCGACGAGTAGATGGGTCGAAGCATATGGGAGTCAACGTATAGATGGTGTCGCAGTGCTGATTGAAGTATGTGTGTGTCGACGTGTAGGTGACGAAGTGTAGATGTGACGAAGGGTAGTGTAGGTGTGCCGAGGTGCAGTGTAGGTGTGCCGAGGTGCAGTGTGGTGTGCCAAAGTGCAGTGTGGTGTGACGAAGGGTAGTGTAGGTGTGCCGAGGTGCAGTGTGGTGTGCCAAAGTGCAGTGTGGTATGACGAAGGGTAGTGTATGTGTGCCGAGGTTCAGTTTCAGTGTGCCGAGGTGTTATTTTGACGCCAGAGTGGCGCAGGTTGCTGCCAGGCGCAATTTTGGGTGCTGTTTGGTGCCGAGTACGTCTAAGTTGCTGAATTGTGAAGCCAGTTTGGTCCTTAGGTGACGGTTTGGTCCTTAGGTGACGGTTTGGTCCTTGTAGTGACAGTGTAGTCCACTACTTTTGGTGTCGACGTGACCGGTGAGTTTGATATCAGCCATAGAGCTATTGATTGAGGTATTGACGTTAGCCATAGAGCTATTGATTGAAGTATTGAAGTTAGCCATAGAGCTATTGATTGAGGTATTGACGTTAGCCATAGAGCTATTGACCGATGTAGTGATGTTAGCCATAGAGCTATTGATGATGTCTTGGAGAATTAAGATAGCGGTGTAGCGATGATGTGACGACGGTGTAATGCCGGTGGATTAAATGACGAGGTAAATCCAAAGGATGGCGGTGTCAATTCATACATGGTATGATTGTTTGTGGTTGATGCATTGTCATGGAGTCTCATGCCTTATATGCATCAAAGCGACGAGACTTGCCCGCCTCGATATTGTAGGGCTTCGGCCTTCATATCATTAGCGATGGAGACGCCGAATGGCAAAATAGCGGCGGTGATGGTACCACATGCATTATACCCTTGGTGTTGGGTTGCATTCATGCATATACTCATGCGATTGGTGATGTAGTTTTGTTGATTATGAGTTGATGTGTTATAACTTGATGTTGTGTGTTGTTTATTGAGCCAAGGTGTTTCTAGTTGTCTAATTCCTCTAACATGATGTTTATCATACATCCTATTATGTGTGTTAGAGACTCGCCCTTCTGCTTTCTATGTTGCTTCTTATGTCGGCAAAGTGCAGGTGATCCCGAGTGAAGGTTCTTCCTTCCTCAGTCTGGTTGTGGAGTCTTGCTCTGATACGTAGCACTGGGGGGACGAGTAGTCTATTAGTTGTTTTAACTTAAGTGGTTGAACTGTAACTTGGTGATGTAAGAATTACTTAAAGAACCAGTGTTTTGAGGGTTTGCCCCATTGAACTCGTGCTATGTATCACACTATTATTTTTATTAGTGAAAAGTATTGTTGGCTAGATTAAAGTGATGTTTTGGTGAATGTAGCATTCCCTTGAGGATGTATTTTTAAAAGAAAAACGATTTTTTGAACTCTGATTTTAAATTAAATTACCGTTGAAAAATGGGGTGTTACATGCATCGTTAACTCCGTTAATCCATCCATTACTGTCAGTTTAGTCCCTGAAAGATGTCACTTACTGTCAGTTTGGTCCCTGAAACATATACGTGAATTTATTTTAGTCCCTCGAATTTTAAGTTACTTCAGCAAAATTTTAAACTAGAATTTACTAGCCTTGGCTCAATTTGTGTCTTTGCTTTGCTAGGCTAGTTAACAGGACCTTGCAGCTGTATCATATTCTCTTTTACTTTGATTTGTTACCTTCATTAATCATTAGGAGTGTTTATTGATTCAATCCGAATCAAATCACTTCATGTGTTGAATATGCCTAAATCAATTTCTAAAATCAAAATCTCTCCCTAATTTGTCAAAATTAAATCTGATGTGGAGTTTTATTAACTTATGTGGCAAGTCACATTGGAATGCCACATGACTTTTATATTTTAAAACTGTTATTTTAATCTATGAAATAAATAATATAAAATTCATTATAAACAAAGAGGAATTAGAATTAATAACCGTAACTTATTAAGTTCAGCAGCAGTGGAAGCTTTCGAATTTACATTAAAAATTACAATTGCTATTTAATTTCAATATAGATCAATGATTCTACAAAGTTATGCTGATTGATGTTCTTGGAGCAAATAAGGTCACCCTAACCATCGATTTTCCAATTACAATAGATCTGTGTAGTCCATGAGTCTATTGGAGTCCTTAATCAGCCATTTTAAAATTTTGCTGAAGTAACTTAAGATTCGAGGGACTAAAACAAATTCACGTATATGTATCAGGGACCAAACTGACAGTAAGTGATATCTTTCAGGGACTAAACTGACAGTAACATATGAATTAACGGAGTTAACGACGGACATTAACGGGAGAGACTAACGTGACAGACGGATTACACTTTCAGGGACTATTTTGCATTTTCGCATGATTCAGGGACCAAATTGACAACGAGTTACACTTTTAGAGACCAAAATGACTATTTACCTGGAAGACAAACCTCAAGGCAAATGCTCACAGTTTAGTTACATTACATTGAGATTTGAGATACGGTAGTTACAAAGTGTTTCTTTTTTTTGACACTAGTTACAAAGTGTTTCTAAAAGGTGCCAAACTAGTACTTGAAATTTAACTAGCCCATCAAAGTAAAATTACTTATTAGTAGTAGTACTACCTCGTGTCAGCCAAATAGTAGTACTATGTCAGGATGTTTTAAATTGAAGTTCAAATTGATATTCAATCTGAAATTTTCACAACGGTTACGCCAAGGTGAGGAATTTTGTTGGTGAGTCGGATATAGTGAGGATGTGATTGGTATCAATAAAATCAGTAATTTGCTAATGAGTAATTTGCTAATGAATGAGTCAATTAGTGTGATGACCATTTTGATCGGTAGCAATGTTTTTTCTTTTTTTTCTTTCTTCAATTTACTATGTTTATCAATTAAAATATATTTATGTGTTTACATAACATTAATAAATATTAAATTAGTAAAATACATGTTTTAGATTATTAGTATCAACAAGTGAAGTTAGGTAAGTAAAATATATATTTTTTTATAGACAACTAAGCTAGACATCACCTAAAAGATAAATTTCATTGAGACACGTAATTGATTTGTATATTTATTTGTTTTCATTAGGCTAATAACAAATTAGTGGAATGTCGTTAAGTTTTAAAAAATATAAGTGAAATTGAATAAATTACTCATATTTTTTCAAAAACAATTTAGGAATCACCAAAAAAAAAATATAAAGTCTTTTTTGACAAAAAAAATAATATAAAATTACTTCATTCATCTCATTTTATTTTTCGTTTAAGGTAATGCACGGGCATTACAAAATGATTAGTTATGCTATTTTTTATGATAAAAATGTGTTAGTAATAAAACACACTTATACTACTATTCACTACAACAGATCTAGTTTATAGACAGCGTTTTTTTTCGTCCATGGGCAACGCTTTTGAGTGCTGCTGATTTCCACTCTAACAATGGGCAGCGCTCCATAAAAAGCGCTACCCATTGCCAAACGCGTCATCAAATGGGCAGCGCTTCCTAAAAAGCGCTACCCATTGCCAAACGCGTCATCAAATGGGCAGCGCTTCCTAAAAAGCGCTGCCCATTGCCCCAACGCGTCCTCCTTTAGGCAGCACTTCCCTAAAAGCGCTGCCCATTGCCCAAACTTGTCCCCCTATAGGCAGCACTTCCTTAAAAGCGCTGCCCATTGTTTTTTTTTTTAATTTTTTTTCTGTTTTTGTGTATTTTCCTTTTTATATTTGCAACAAAAAAAATTAAATCATACATCCAAAATATTTTTTAATAGTGATATATATGAATTTATTGTATTTAAACCTGAATTAAATCATACATCCAAAAATTAAATCATTCATCCAAAATACATCCAAAAAATTAAATCATACATCCAAAATAACAAAGAAATCCATTTTTTCTTCAATAGAAAATCAACTTCTAATCTTCAATGGCGCCATATCTCCGAAAGCAATCCATTTTTTCTTCAATCTCTCATCATTGGGAATGTCAAATGTTTTCCCAAGTACACAAAAAAAGTAGTGTTAGTAATTTTTTGAATGGGAATGCAAATCTTTCTGTCGTTGCTGCATTGACATGTAACCTAGTTGATCAATTGAATGGGAATGCAGGATTAACTACAATAGCCCTGAAGTAAAACTTGAGCAAGGGATTAACTACAACCATTGTGTTGTAACTTGAATATACAGACAGGAGGAAACCCAATACACTACGCCAGAATTGTAAAAAGAGATCGCCACCTTTAGTAGCGTTTATAAAAAAACGCTAGCCATTTTAATAACACGCTACACCATTAGTAGCGTTTTAAAGTAAAACGCTACCAATTAGGTAACACGCTAGACGGATCCCTAGCGCTTTTGCTTAAAACGCTAGCAAATTAGAAAACACGCTAGAGCGGATCCTAGCGCTTTTATTCAAAACGCTAGCCAATTAGAAAACACGCTAGATAGATCCTAGCGTTTTTAGAAAGCGCTAGCTATTTAGAAAACACGCTAGACAGATCCTCAGCGCTTTTATTCAAAACGCTAGCCAATTAGAAAACACGCTAGATAGATCCCTAGCGCTTTTTTATAAAACGCTAGGTATTTAGTAAACACTCTAGACATATCCCTAGCGCTTTTACTCAAAACGCTAGGTATTTAGAAAACACGCTAGATAGATCCTAGCGTTTTTAGAAAACGCTAGGTATGGTTAAATAATTTTTTTGTTTCCCATTGAGCTACTTCCTCTTTCACCTAACACTCTTACCGTAAACGCAAAATCACTCACCCGAAACGCAAAACCTAACACCCTAACTCAAATTAACATCATCTCTCTCAACGAAAATCATCTCTCTCAGTGAACATCATCTCTCTCACTCGGACAACATTGGTGAGTTTTCTGCTCTTTCTCTCTGCTTCTTGTTAGATATTAATTGTGGGTTCTAGCTAGTTTAGAAATATATTAGTTTTGTCACTTGTGCACACTAGACTCTTCTTATTTTTTTCACCACTAGCCTCTTCTTGTTACACATAAATTAATTATTTGGAAGACTAGATTATATGGTTCCTTTGTTTTTTTATATGAATTGATTCTTCATTATATTCGAATTGCTTGATGGGTCATATGTTAAAGTTCTCTTCTCGGGATTTTATTATAAATATTTGGCAATTATGGATAGAAATTGGATGTCCGCCAATCGCCTATCCAAGGAGTATATTGAGTGGATTATTTTGTGAGTTTGTCTTCGTTGAACGCTTAGGGACTTCTAGTGGTATGAAATGTCCTTGTTTAAGGTGTTGTTATGTAAAATCGATTCATCGCAGAGGAGTTGGTACGACATTTAAAGGCGAATGGAATTGATCAAAGTTACACTTGTTGGATAATGCACGTGAGAAAAAAGGTGAATCTTCAAATATGAATGATATTAGTAAGAGATATGCGCCACGGTTGACACCTAACACATTCATTTGATGCGAACGAATTTGAAGAGATGGCAAAGGTGGTTGAAGAGGATCTTAATGATTGTCCCGAAATGTTTGAGAAGTTGATAAGCGATGCGAGAGACACCATTGTATGCGGGTTGTAATGAATTCACAAAATTATTGGTCGTGATCAAGTTGTATAACTTGAAAACTCGCCACGGATGGATGGACGGATAAGAGCTTTACCGATTTACTCTCACTTCGAAAGAAATGTTGCGAATGATAATGTGCTTCCTTCTCGGACGTATGATGCAAAGCAAATGTTGGGGTCTATTGGCTTGAACTATGAGAAGATACACGCTTGTCCGAATGATTGCATTTTATTTCGAATGAACATGCGTTGTTAAAGTCGTGTCCTAAATGTAATGCAATCAGCGATATAAGAAGAAAGAGTCCGCTCCACAAAAGGTGTTGTGGTATTTTCCTATAATTCCTCGATTTAGGCGCATGTATCGTAGTTCGGAAGATGCAAAACACTTGACATGGCATGAGGATGAAAGGATTAAAGATGGTATGCTACGACACGGCAGATTCTCCGCAATGGAAAAAATCAATATTGAGTATCCTAATTTCGGGATGACCCGAGAAACCTACGCCTTGCATTGTCTGGCCGATGGATTTAACCCGCACGGTATCGAGTAGCTCCCACAAGACATGGCCCGTGATTTTGGCGATTTATAACTTATCGTGTGGCTTTGCATGAAACGCAAATATATGATCTCAGTCTTTGTTAATTTCTCGGCCCAAACAACCGTGAAATGATATTGATGTATACTTGGCTCCTTTAATTGAAGACTTGAAGCAAATGTGGGAGACTGGGTAGAGTGTATGATGGGTTCGAGAGAAGAAAGTTTCACCACGAGGGCTATGATCTTTGGCACAATTAACGACTTTCCTGCATACGGCAATCTATCTAGATGCAGAACAAAGAGGCGTGTGCATGCCCTATATGTGAAGATAACACAGATGGATGTGGTTGGAACATGGTAAGAAGAATATCTATCTTGGTCATCGTAGATTTTTGCCATCAACTCATCACTATCGATTGTGGAGAAAAAGGCATTTGATGGGAATACGAAACACGTAGAGCTCCCCGCCTTGACTGAGTGAATGTGTATTTGAAAAGGTGGAAGATTTGAACATTAAATTTGGGAAGCCTTTTGCAGGAGAGATTGCCAAACGGGGGTGGAAGAAAAAGTCGATTTTCTTTGAGTTGCCATCTTTGGAAGTCATTATATGTAAGGCATTTCATTGATGTGATGCATGTTGAAAAGAATGTCTTCGAAAGTGTCATTGGTACCTTACTCAATATGCCGGGTAAGACTAAAGATACCATCAACTCAAGGTTGGATTTGGTTAGTATGGGTTTGAGACCTGAATTGGGTCCCAAAGAGAAGTACACGTACATATCTACCTCCTGGCACTCATACTCTATCTAGAAAGGAGAAGACTGTCTTTTGTGAGTTTCTTCATGGAGTTAAAGTTCCGGAGGATACTCTTCAAATGTGGCGACTCTTGTATCGATTAAAGACCTCAAGTTAAAGTCTCTAAAGTCCCACGATTGTCATGTTCTCATGGAGAATTTGCTACCCATTGGTATACGATCCATTTTGCCTAAGAAAGTGCGTCAGACCTTAACCAAACTTTGTTTATTCTTTAAGGCGATTTGTAGTAGAGTGATTGACCCTGGAAAGTTGCCAACATTGCAAAGAGAAATTACCGTCACTTTGTGTGAGCTTGAGATGTATTTCCCACCTTCCTTTTTCGACATAATGATTCATCTAATAGTTCATCTGGTTAGAGAGACACAATTGTGTGGCCCATGTTACATGAGATGGATGTATCCGTTTGAGCGTTACATGAAGATATTAAAAGGATATGTGAAAAATCGATCACGACCTGAGGGTTGTATTGTTGAGCGCTACATAGTTGAAGAGGCTATTGAGTTTTGCACGGGCTATCTATCTAGTCTTGAATATTCTGTGGGACTGCCAAGGTCTCGTCATGCGGGGAAGGATTAGTAAAGGGATGACAGAAATAAATTAGTGATGGTATCAAGGAAAGAACTAGAGCAAGCACACTTGTACGTTCTTCACAATGATAGTGAGGTTGATTCATATGTTGCCAAGCACAAGGAGATTCTTAAGAGTCAATTCCTGGGAAAGAAGCAAGTTTGGTTAGCAAAAGAACACAATAGGAGTTTCATAGTGTGGCTAAAACATCACATTGATGGTGAGTGTGTTTCGAATCCTACTTCGATTTCAAAAAGATTGAGATGGTTAGCAAAAGGTCCAAATATACATGTCTTCTCTTACAACAACTATCTAATGAACGAGTGCACTTTCTATACAAAAGAACAAGATGATCAGAGTAAAATGCAAAATAGTGGGGTGACTCTTGTAGCTCATTCTATGCATGCATCCAAAGTGCAAAGATAGAAATCCCATATATGCGAATATGTCTTACTTTGGCTTCATTGAACACATATGGGAGTTGGATTACAATATGTTTGAGGAGCCCGTGTTCAAATGTGAATGGGTTGACAATAATCTTGGTTTCTGATTGATGAATTAGGGTTCATGCGGGTGAATTTCAACAAGTTAGGATATAAAGATGAACCTTTTATTTTAGCATCGCAAGCTCAACAAGTGTTTTATGTCACCGATCCAGCTTAATATCAATTGGTCTATTGTTCTATTGATCGACAAAAATTTGTGTATAACAACGATGATGATGAAGCACCCGATGATGTTGGTGTTGAGGACGACTCGTTCTTGAACATCGTAACCAATAATAGGGAAAATACTTCTATAGAGGATGTTGTATATTTTAGAAAAGATCATAATGATGGAATTACTATTCGTCGGAAAAAAAATACCAAGACGCGAATTGCAAACAAAATTTTATCTAGGAAAAGGAAAAGGTAATATAGACTTAATGATTTCTCGTTATTTTTATTAATACATAATTATTATATTGTTTTTGTAAATTTAACAATAACATGGATTATGTTATATTGCGATTCGGATGGCATCACTTAGTGATCATGAGATCTAGTGGTCAAGACAAAGAGTCATTTATGTTATATATGGTATAGCTTTAATTTGTAGCTACTTTTGAGTTTCATAATGTAAGTTACTTATTATGTTGTATGATTTGTAAACAAAAATATCTATTAATAGGTTGAATTTTGTGTGTATCTATATATTGGATTGTAATGATATTGGCTGAATTTTGTTGGAATGATATTTGATGAATTTTCTTTGGAAGGGAATGAATTAATAGGTTGTAATTAAAAGGAGAATAAACAAAAATAAAAAAATATTTAAAAAAAAATCAGTCAATAGGTAGCGTTTTAGAGTGAAAACGCTAGAAATGAAGTTAAAATTCACTCAATACCTAGCGTTTTAAAGTTAAAACGCTAGGAATTGTAAAAGAGGAGCTAGAGGATCCCTAGCGTTTTATAGAAAACGCTAGGAATGCTAATAAAGGTGCTATAGCATCCCTAGCGTTTTACATAAAACGCTAGGAATGCTAGTAAAAATAAGCTATAGCATCCCTAGCGTTTTACATAAAAAACGCTAGGAATGCTAGTATATAGTGCTATAGCATCCCTAGCGTTTTACATAAAACGCTAGGAATGCTAGTAAAAATGTGCTATAGCATCCCTAGCATTTTACATAAAACGCTAGGAATGCTAGTAAAGGTGCTATAGCATCCCTAGCGTTTTACATAAACGCTAGGAATGCTAGTAAAGGTGCTATAGCATCCCTAGCGTTTTCTGAAACGCTAGGAATGCTATAGCACCTTTTACTAGCATTCCTAGCGTTTAAAGAAAACGCTAGGAATGGTAAACACGCGCTAGTTGATCCTCTGGCGTTTTATGTAAAAACGCTAGGAATGCTATTAAAATTTTTACAAGGCGCGCCTCTCATCTCCTCACACACTCACGTACAACCCGAACTCATCTACCTAACTTCTCTCCACGAACAACCCGAACTCATCTTCGTTCATCTTCGTTCATCTTCGTTCATCGTACCTTTGCGAACCTCCACGACCCAGAAACCTCTCTTCGTTCATCTTCGTTCATCTCCTTGGTGCTACGACCCGAAAACCCATAAACGCGACCCAGAAACGTAAAACGCAGAAACCCATCCTCTCTCATTGGTGCTATCTTACCACGCAGCTCACTCCCATTTGTTTCCTTTTTTCTCGCTCTCTCTCCCTTTCAAAGGTATTTACTGCACTCACGTACTCTCCACCTCTCTCACTGCAATGACTATTTGTTATGGTTTTTATGGTTTGTTATGTATCTTTTGTATGGCTTTCTCTGTTACTTAGCTCAATGTTGTATCTAATTAGTTGTTAGATTAGTCTAGCTTAGATAGCATTATTAACTTGACTAGTGCATGGCTTTCCTAGTGTATGGCTTTCTCTGTTTACTCTAGGTTACTTAGTGCATGGCTTTCTCTGTTTAGTGCATGGCTTTCCTAGGTTATATACTTAGTGCATGGCTTTCCTATGTATGTTTACTCTAGGTTACTTAGTGCATGGCTTTCTCTGTTTAGTGCATGGCTTTCATATATATGTTTACTCTAGGTTATATACTTAGTGCATGGCTTTCCTATGTATGTTTACTCTAGGTTACTTAGTGCATGGCTTTCACATTGTTACTTAGGGCTATGGCTTCTTCTATATTTTGTTAAGTGTTTGTTGGTTCTAAACAATTAGAAAGCTAAAACTCACTGAGTCTATTTCATTTGGGTCATTGTAAGTCAGATGGCATCACATAGTGATCACGAGAGTAGTCATGGTGGTGATGGGGGTGATAGAAACACAAAGAAGTTCACTCCCCGAGGAATTACATCGAAAAGAATATCGTCAATCGGATAAGTAAAGGACACGAGAAATATAAGGTAAGTTAATTACTAATTATTAATGTTGTTCACTACCTTTCCAAGTATCTAATTATTTAATGATTTAATTATTTAAGGTCCGATGGAGTGTTAAAGGTTTGCCAATTGGAGACAACGGCACAAATTTAATTAGCTTTATTGGTACTAAGGTGAAGCAAATCTTTCCAATTTCAATTAAAAGTTGGAATGAGAAAGATAATCAAGTTTTGCCTAAACCGAAAGATGATTTTTGGGACTTAATACGGTATATAATTTTAGACCTCTTTAATATTCTTATTTAGTGATTTTTAGTTATATTTATTTAATCCATTTTTATGTATAAGTAGAAACACTTTGATGTCGATGATGCCCAAGAGATTGGATCTTCAAGGAAGCGGGAAGGTTGCATAGGGCTTACAGAATCGATGTGGGGAAAAAGTATTCAAACGTCCCCGATGGGACCATCGACAGAGCCTCCAAAGATTGTATGCCTAATTATAACTAAGGAGGATTGGACCAAATTTGTAGATATACGCTCTACTGAGATCCGGATTTCTGGTTAGTATATTAATTATTTAAGTTATATATATATTTCACAAGTAGATATCATTCATTAATGTATACTTATGTTTTTAAATAGAAAAAAGCAAAGCCAATAAAGTGAGAGCTTCTAATCCCGTACCATTTTTATAGATGAGGTTCAAGTGGATATCAAATTCTTGAAGAAAGATTGGTAAGACACAATTAGTTTAATTTATTATGATTTAATGAATATTTTAATTTACAGTTGATTAACAATTATTAAACTTAAATAGCTACTGGAAGAGGGGAAAGATCCAACTCAAGAATCCCTTGATCGTACGATTGTCTGGTTAGAGGCCCGACAAAACAAGGATGGGGAGATTGTGGATCCGAAAACTAAGGAGGTCAAGGACAAAATTGTAAGTATTCCAAAATTCATGAAAAAATTGCAAGTTGGAATTTGTGTCTGACTATATTTTGTTAATCCGTTACTCGATTTTTTTTGACACGTGAACATATTTTTTATTGTCGATTAAATTTCGTTGACACTTGTTTATTATTTCTATCCGTTACTCGATTTTTTTTGACACGTGGACATATTTTTTATTGTCGATTAAATTTCTTTGACACTTGTTTATTATTTTTATCCGTTACTCGATTTTTTTTGACACGTGGACATATTTTTTATTGTCGATTAAATTTCTTTGACACTTGTTTATTATTTTTATCCGTTACTCGATTTTTTTTGACACGTGGACATATTTTTTATTGTCGATTAAATTTCTCTTGACACTTGTTTATTAATTTTATCCGTTATTTATGTTTGTGCATCAGCAAAGCATATCACAATCTGTATCACAAGGAGATTTAACAGATTGTGATGGTCAACAAGATGTCCTTGCTCGTGCCTTGGGAAGGGAAGAGAGACAGGGTCGGATTAGAGGTTATGGATATGGGATTCCTCCTACAACTGTGTTTGGGCCAAAGAAGAGCCAAAGCAAGGGGTGCGGGGATTGTAAAGTCATGGCGGCAAAGTATGACGAGCTATCCAAGAATGTTGCTGTGTTAATGGAAGAGAGACAGATGTTTAAGCAGCTCTTGGCACAAAGGATTGGTGCACCATCCTGTTGCACCACCCCTTTGAACCTATTGAGCTCGCTGCACCCCATAGCGCCCGAGATAGCTGCACCATCCCTTCAACACAGTATTTAACAAAACTCGACCTGTTTTTTGTACATATGTATTTGATAAAATTATCATGTATATTTATTTTTCTTTATAATTGATTTAGGATAATTGTGAATGTGAGCTATATATTGCAAACCCACATCGAAAGGTTGCGATGGGTTTGATATGTAACCAATTGAGTGCCACATCGCACAATCGTGGCCATGCTGAAAACCATTTGAGAGTTAGGGTAGACTATTCAATAGAGGTGTCTGCACCATTGCCTGCTCCAATTGCTAATGCGGATATATTTCTCGTGGATCAAGCACTTAGTACTTTTGTGGCATGGCCCGAACAACTTGTCGTTGTAAGTGACAATATTTTTGTTAATAATTAAATGACTATAATGTGTGTTAACTAACTAGCTAATTAATCATTTTTTTAATATATACTAGGTACCCCATGTGTCCCGACCTTCCCCTTCCATGAAAGTGTCCCAACCTTCCCTTCCACTACCAAACTCTCCCGACCATCTTCTATACAAACCGGTCCAACATGTTGGTCAATTTCCCAATGATGAATTCCGTAACTACATCGATTCTCTAAAGGTCCACATTCAAAAAATGAACCAGATTTACCAAATTTTTTTACCGCCCGATAACATTGTGGGCACAGAACAGTTGGTAATGATCAACATCGAGGATATGAAAGCTATAGTTGAGATGGATTGGGCCACTTGCCATCGATATCGTGAGTATACCGTAGGTATGTATTAAATTATTTGTACACAATAGTTGTTTATATTAGAGTATATATTAGAGTATATATATGAGGATCTGAAAGTTGTATATATATTATTTATAGGTTTTTGTACAATCGTCTTACTGTCCTTTCTCAACGGACACGTAAGTATTTCTTCTTGTGTCCGCTTGTATAGTTGTGTTTCATAAAGGTAACACGTAGGAACGTTCTGGCTATAAAGAGTGAAGTACAAAGTTATATCCATTCACGCTTCATGGAAGCCAAGCATTTGAAGGGCGACTCTTTATTTTTGGCACCACTCAATAATGGGTGAGAAATTTAGTCTTCAATCACTTGTTTAATTATTTTGAGGATTGTATTATACTGTAAATTAATGTGTACTCATTCGTTCTTCATTTACTTGCAGCAACATTGGGTACTCTTTGCAATAAACCCTAAGCAAAATGTTGTCTATTATCCGGATTCACTTCAAGGCCATTACAACGTCTCACGAAGACTTCGTGATGGATGGTTGAGAGGTGTGTATGTGTAACCCTCTCATTTTAATTTGTATAATTTAATATATGTATTTTGTTCAACTTAACGTTATATATATATATGTATGACGTTACAAATGCTTTGAAAGAATACTTGGGATTATCTACGACTAAAACAAGATGGCTACCCATAACCGTAAAGCTTTTTAAGAATCATTCTTATAATTTTAATTGATTTTTGGTCATAAAAATGTGACAATTAAGTTATAATCTTTTGCTTTGTAGTGTCCTAAACAACCAAATAGCAATGATTGTGGGTACTATGTTATGAGGTATATGAAAGAGATTATCACTCATGACAAAGTAACAATCCCAACCAAGGTAACTACTTAGATTTATTTTTATATTGATATTATAATACTTACTCACATTTAATAAACATTTTAATTCTAATTTTATTTCATTTTTTTCAAGATTTTCCCACTTCAAAAACTCTGAATTACTCACAACAACTTACAAAGATGTAAAGGGGGGAGTGGTGCCATTTTGTTTCTAGCTTTTTGTAGCAAGTTTTGAGATTCATAATAGTTTAGTTATTATTTATGTTGTATATATTGGATTTATATTATGTTGTAAGTACTTCTTAGAATGATATATATTGGATTGGAAATATTATTTGATGAATTTTGTTGATCGAATTTTGTTTGAATGATATATTGGATTGGAATGTATTTTCTGAATTTGTTGAAAAGGGAATAAATTTATAGGTTGTAATTAAAATGGAGAACAAACCAAAATAAAAAAATATTTAAAAAAATTCAGTCAATAGGTAGCGTTTTAGAGTGAAAACGCTTAGAAATGAAGTTAAAAATTCATTCAATACCTAGCGTTTTAAAGATAAAACGCTAGGAATTGTAAAGAGGAGTTAGAGGATCCCTAGCGTTTTTGAAAAACGCTAGGAATGCTAATAAAGGTGCTATAGCATCCCTAGCGCTTTATATAAAACGCTAGGAATGCTAGTAAAAAAGGTGCTATAGCATCCTAGCGCGTTTTATATAAAACGCTAGGTATGGTAGTAAAAAGGGCTATAGATCCTAGCGTTTTAATTTAAAACGCTAGGAATGGTACTAAAAGGAGCTATGGGATCCCTAGCGTTTTTATTTAAAACGCTAGGAATGGTAGTAAAATGAGCTATGGGATCCCTAGCGCTTTCTGAAAAACGCTAGGAATTGTAAAAAGCGCTGGGTCAATGGCTAGCGTTTTATATAAAACGCTACGTATGTCTAAAACACGCTGGGAAATGGCTAGCGTTTTTAAAACGCTACTAATGGGGTGTACGCATTAGTAGCGCCAGCTTCTCTAGCGTTTTAAAACGCTACCAATGCCCAAATAAAATGCTAGCCATCCTAGTTCGCTGGCGTAGTGATATGAACTTACTTTAATGTTCTTACTGATATTCTTGGCAAGGATTCACTAAGATTGTTGTAGGAGAAGCCCTACAAACATTTTTAATTCATAGTAGTTAATATACCATTTTTAAAGATAAACTAAAGCTGAAGGCACATGGAACCTCGACTTTGTGATCACATGTATACAATTTAAATTTGAAATTATTTCTCGTGTACATGTAGGACTACATGAACATTATAAAGATACAATTAGTAGGACCATGGGAATGTAAATACATAGGGGGAAGATAACATCAAAATAAATAATTTCAACCAAAGCAAACAAGACACAAACATGCATAAAATTAACAAAAACTGATTAAGTTATAGAGAAAACCTTATAGCCTCTTAGAAGAAATTTTAGAGAGCTTCCTGTTCTTCTTGAAGTCCCGTGACCCAATAAGTATTCGATTTTACTTCACCGAGGGTGAAGAGGGTTGCACTTTCTACTATGCAAGCATAAGAACCATATGCTTGTTTAAGCATCACCGCCAAGGACACAGGACATTTTAGTGCATCATTCATCATTGGACATTAAAAGTATATTAGTCACACAAGTTAGCAAACACAGATTAGCAAACACAAATTAGTAACATTAGCAAGTGATGCAACTAATGGACAATAAATTCATAACAAATGTGTCAAAAGGAATTGTGAATGACATATATTGGAATGCTATCACTATTTGTTAACATTTTCAAATCGACTCAACTAGGAATGCTACTATGCTAGCAATCAGTTACATTCATTAAACCATATCACAACCATTGTTCACACTGATATCTGCTAATGTAAATTGCAAGACTTTGTTCATATGAATCTTCCAAGATCAACAAAACCATTGAGTGAATGCATAGGGGCATGATGACAAAGTGATGAGGTTTGGTGTCCATGGACTATAGACTATACTAGACTTTTAAACCACCAATCATGTATCTAACTTGAGAGCGATTTCCATAAGCACGAGTTACAACCACCACCTGATTGTAGTCATAGTTTCAGTTCAAAAACATTACAAATTACAACAGCTAGCTAGCACAAGTTATAACAAATACTCATTATTAGCTCAAAATAATGAGTACATAACAGATACCCATTATAACAGAAACCCCTTAATCTTTTTTACTTCACTGGTTGAGTTGCACTAAATATAAAAGAGGTTTTGTGTCTGTTTCTCATGTTTTATGCCTAAATCACAATCTCCCAAGGGAAATGCCACCATGCCAATACATGATTTACAAACCTTAATAATTCAATAACTAAACCTTGAATCAATCTCAGAAATCAGAATGAAGGAAAGCAAAAATCTAAATCTAAAACTAAAACCTAAAATCAGAATCTTAGAATTTCAGAAATCAAAAATCTAAGAGTAAAACCTAAAATTAAAACAGAACTTACGAGAATGAGCAGGAAGCAGCTTGTCGGAGCAGAGCAGACGCGGTGGTCGGAGTGGAGTAGGGTTCGTCAGAGCAGACGCATCGGTGGAGGGCGGCGGCTTAACAGTGGTTGGGCGTGAGTTGGGCGTGAGGGTTTCTCAAATTGGGGGTGGAGAAAAAAGTAGATCTAAGAGATAAGGGTTGTGTGAGTGTTAAAGAAGACGAAGAGAGGGAGAGGGGGAAGTGGAGGAGTTGACGGCGGCGACGGAGTAAGAGGGGGAAGACGAAGAGGGGGAAGACGAAGAGTGGGGAAGAGAGGGAGAGGGGGAAGACGGAGTAAGAGGGGGAAGATGAAGATGTGTGAGAGAAGACAAGTGAGGGAAGAAAGAAGGTCCGTGAGAGAGAAAAAGAGAGAAAAAGAAACTCAGCATTTTTTAAAAAGCCCTGGGTATTGGGAGAACGCGTGACCCAATACCCAGCGTTTTTTAAAAAGCGTTGGGTATTGGAAGAACGCGTGAAGACATACCCAGCATTTTTTAAAAAGCGCTGGGTATTGGGAGAACGCGTGAAGCCATACACAGCGTTTTTTAAAATGCGCTGGGTATGACTAGTGCGTTTAAAGGCGATGGGAAGCATTTTTTTAAAAAGCGCTTGGTATGGGTTAGCTGTTTTGGCCATCCGTGGCGTTTTTACTTAAAGCGCTGCTTATAGGGGCGCTCTTTTTTGACAAATCTGGCGTAGTGATTATTTGCCAATAAATTTTGTAGTTAAACAAATGAATTTGAAATGATTGAATAAAGAGGACCCGTATTAAATCCTTATGACGTCACGTTGACAGTTTTAAAATGCAAGTTTGATTACAACATTTTCAAAGTGTAAAATGTTGTTTCAAAGTGTCACCGCTTACAACCTTTCCTTGATCAAATTGTTGGTCCATTTCAAAGTAGTTTCCTTCTGGATAGAGGAACCAGTGATAATGCGATAAAAGTAAGAAGAAGACAAGTGATGTATTGATCTTGAAAAAACTTATGATCGTGTGAATTGGCACTTTCTTCGAAATTGTTTGACTGAGTTTGGATTCCCTCAACTTCTATCAACCTTGTTATAGATTGTGTCTCTTCATCCATGCTCACGCTTATTTGGAATTGTAATTAAGAGATTGCCACCTTTAACTCCGACTAGAGGGTTGAGCCAAGGAAACCCTCTTTCCCCTACCTCTTTATTTTGTGTACGGAGAAGTTGTCCCACTTCATTCATGAAGCACTATTAGATGATAATTGGCATCCTAAGAAGATCTCTAGAACCATCTCCTCTATTTCTCATTTTTTCTTTGCAGATGATGTCCTCCGCTAAGGCTTCTAAAGCTATGTTGATTGCTGACATCTTTGCTCGATTTGCAAGTGAACCAGGTTTGAATATTAACGTTGCTAAATTAAGAGCTTTTTAAACTTCAAAAGTTACTCGTGAAAAGAAGGATAAGATCACTTCTATCAGGTATTTAGAGCATTACTGATCTTGATAAATATATTAGTTTTCCTATGATTAAAGGTCGAGCAAAGAGGGCAGGTTTTAATTTTATTGTTGACAAAATTCAAGGCAGGCTAGCCTCGTGGAAGAACAAACTGCTAAATAAAGTTGGACGTCTTATGCTTGCAAAGTATATCATGAGATCTATCCCTATTTACCATATGCAAGTTTCTTGCCTTCCCCAATCTTCTAGTGATCAAATTGACAGATTAGCGAGAGACTTCATTTGGAATAGTGCTAGGGAGAAGAGCATTCATCTTGTTGGGTGGAATACGATAACAAAGAGAAAGTCTCACGGGGTCTCGGTGTGCGCCTCACTCGTGATGCTAGTACTGCCATGCTTGGCAAGTTGGTGTGGGATATTCTCTCCAACTGGGACAACTCTGGGTTAATATTCTCAAGGCCAAATACCATAGACAATACTTATCTTCTTCTCTCCACCAAGAAGTCTGCCTCTTCGGTGTGGAACACGTACGGTGTGTATGTCTAAGGATATCCTTAGTGATGGTTTCTCTTTTCGGCTTGGAAGTGGTGATTAGTCTCTTTGGTACTTCTCGTGGACTAAATTTGGTAAGCTAGGCAGTAATGTCCCTTATGTTGATGTGTGTGACCTTGACCTTTGTATTCGGGATATAACTCTTCATGACAAGTGGCAAATGGAGAATCTCAGAGAATCTAAATACCATGCTTCCCACTAACAACATTTACCATATCAAGAGCCTGCCTACAATTCAGCACCCAGATGTGAAAGATTGTTGCGTGTGGAAAAGTCAACAAGATGGTAAGTACATAGAAAATGCAGGCTACTCTTGGCTCCTCAAAAAATGATATGTCGAGCTAAACTAGCGTGCCACTCCTTCTTGGAATTGGGTCTAGAACCTTCATGGTCCGGAGAAGGTGAAACACTTAATCTGGGTTATTTGTCACAAGTTTATCCCTACTGCTTCCCTTATGCACCTTTGCCAAATGCTTCCTTCTCCTCTCTATGGTCGCTGCAATTTGGATAAAGATGTCTTGCACTTCTTGTCAAACGGACCTTATCAAAACCTTATCCGACGCACTATTGGTTTTGATAATTAATCTTTCTTTGATACACGATGCTGCTATTGGCTTAATCTTGTAATCACATGTACTACTCACAATATCTTTCGTGCAGCGGTTTGGTGGTTGTGGCGTGCTAGGAACTAACCGGTTACTACTAAGGAGGTTCTTTCTCCTCATTATCTTTAAAGAGAAATATTGAGTCTTGCCTCGCTTATTAATGTTAGTGGTGATGTCAAGTCCAACGAAGCTAGCACCCCTAGATTAGTTACTTGGCATCCTACTAAGGAAGCTGCTACTGTTCTCAACATGGATGGAAGTTGTTTGGGCAATCATGGGCCTTCAGGTGTTGGTGGTCTGATTCAAAATGAAGACGGTGTTTGGCTTCACTGTTTTTATGGAAATACTAGCGTTTCGGATAACCTCCATGTGGAGTTGATGGCTTTGCTTCATGGGTTATCCTTAGCTTGGGTCAAGGGAGAGAGGAAACTAATTTGTTTTTTCAGACTCTTTTCATGGTATCTCTCTCATCTTGAAGTCTGTTGATCCTTGGCATCAAAATGCAACAGTCATCCACAATATCAAGGACCTCATTTCTATGAACTACATCTTCATATTGTTCAATCTTTGCGTTAAGGCAATGCGTGTCCGGACTTCTTGGCAGTTCGATGCGTCTCATGATGAAGGCTTGTGCGGCTGGATCAACCCATTCTAGGGCTATCATCGCTTCTGAGTGATGATGCTAGAAGAGTTACTTTTCGAAGACATTAGTTTGGTTGTTTGTTTTCTGTTTGTTCTTTTTTCTCTCCCTACAAAAAAAATGAATAAAAAATTAGACTCAAGACTAATAATGCAAATGAAATTCGAAGGTAGAACCAAGAAAAAAAGTAACTTATTGATGGAGGCATCATGATAGGAGGATTCATCAAATACCTCTTCATCTCCTCGAAAGCTTATTGATGGTCAGGTTCCCGCTTAAATTCTTTTTCCTTCTTCAGTTTCAAACGTGGATAAAATACTTTAGTTCTTCTAGAGAGATTCGAGATGAATCTTCTAAGAAAATTTATCTTATCCAAAAAAGACTATAATTCTTTTTTGTTTCATGGAGGGGGGACCTCCATGATAGCTTCTATCTTTCTATCCACCACCACCCATCTTCCTTGTATCAAAAAGCCAAGAAATTTTCCTGTAGTAACACCAAAAGCACACTTAATACGTTTTATCTTTGAACCATGTAGTCTTTTAGAATGAAAGCTTCAAGTGTTCTAAATGGTCAACTTTGGAAGCAGATTTAACCACAACATCATCTATATAGTCATGCATAAAACTGGCGATGAATTCAACAAAAAATAAATTCATGGCTCTTTGATATGTGGCACTAGTGTTTTTAAAGCCAAATGGCATCATAACACATTTGAATGTGCCAATAGTACCAAGACATCGAAATGTTGTTTTAGGAACAGCTTCCTCAACAATATTTTTGATTATAACCTGAATATCCATCGATTAGACTCAATATCTCGTTGCCTGATGCTGAATCTACCAGCATATTTTCCACATGCATAAGATAATCATCCTTTAAGGTTGGTGCATTTAGATCTCTAAAATCTATGCAAACCCATAAGGAACCATTCTTTTAGACAATAGGCACTATATTAGAAATCCATTCTTCATACCCAGTAGTTTGAATGAACATATCTTCGAGCAGCGTTTGAATTTCTACCTTGATATTTTGAATGATTTCTAGTGCAAATCTTTGAGGACTTTCTTTCACAGGTTTCTTTCTTGCCTTGAGAGGTAATCTGTGTGTTGGGGAAAACCCGCACACGTCAACGGATCAACCCATGCGCCCAAGAATCTTTGAGGGAAAATAGATGAACACACTACAAGGATAAAGGAGAGAAGAAGACACAAGCAGTTTACGTGGTTCGGCACCTCTTGCCTACGTCCACGGGAACACATCAAACCAAGTTCATTCATCTTCAAATATGATTACAACAATTTGTAACCCTCCCCAATATGTGTATCACCCTACAATATACTCTTCTCACTCAACAAATGATCACCAACACTCTCCTCTACCTAAGACCTGGTTGGAGACCCTTCCACTCTACATGATCACCCAAAGGGTATGCCTCACCTCTCCAATGGGGATATCTCACCTCTTCACAAGTCTCTCTATTTATGGGAGAGAAATGACTTCCATTCATGCATAAGACTTAGTGGACATTAATTGTTCCACATTTCCAATACTTTAGATACATTCACCAACCTTGTGAGATGTATCACTTAAATTTCCACACATTTGCATTTTCTAGGAAATTTGAATTGACTTCCCAACATATCCCCCCTCAATTAAAATTTCCAAGTTTCTTCTCCATCTTCAACTTTGCCACGTTTGTCTGCCCTTCTCATAGCTTGCCTCTCTTGAGTAGCAAATATTCTTCTCATTTTTTTTTCTTTATATTTTTCGCAAGAATCAAGGTCTCCACATGTGCATCTAGCATGATCACCTCTAACCAATAAACTTGAGTGTGTTCCTCGCCATATTTTTGATCTCAATGCTCCTCTACGAGTATTGAATGGTGACGCTTTACTCGTACTTGCACCGCTGTTAGCAACAACCAACAGGACACGCCACCTGACCTCAATTGCCAGGAAGACTTTCGACACAATGATCCCACGCGGATCCACCACCAAACTCGTTGAGATTCAATCTTGTCTGCACCGATCACTTGGTTGCGCCAACGGCTCTGAGCGAGTCCCCTCCAAACCATTAGCTCTGATACCACTGTTGGGGAAAACCCGCACACGTCAACGGATCAACCCACGCGCCCAAGAATCTTTGAGGGAAAATAGATGAACACACTACAAGGATAAAAGAGAGAAGAAGACACAAGCAGTTTACGTGGTTCGGCATCTCTTGCCTACGTCCACGGGAACACATCAAACCAAGTTCATTCATCTTTCAAATACAGATTACAACAATTTGTAACCCTCCCCAATATGTGTATCACCCTACAATACTCTTCTCACTCTAAGAGTTACAAGGAATGATAGCACCAACATCTCACACAACAAATGATCACCAACACTCTCCTCTACCTAGGACCTGGTTGGAGACCTTCCACTCTACATGATCACCCAAAGGGTATGTCTTACCTCTCCAATGGGTATATCTCACCTCTTCACAAGTCTCTCTATTTATGGGAGAGAAATAACTTCTATTCATGCATAAGACTTAGTGGATATTAATTGTTCCACATTTCAAATACTTTAGATACATTCACCCACCTTGTGAGATGTATCACTTAAATTTCCACACATTTGCATTTTCTAGGAAATTTGAATTGACTTCCCACACTGTGTTCCACCAAGCTTCTGTCTAAACCAGGACATCTTCTTTAAATTCATATCAAAAAATATTTATTTTCTTCAAAATTTTAATTATTGGCTCTTTCATGCCTAGGTTCAAGAAAGAGAGCTCAAGTATATTGGTCTTGGTTTCAACCTCTTCAACCAAAGGATATTGTGCATCGAGTTTACCCACTTCGTCTGACCTAGGGCTGGACACCGGTCGGTTACGGCCGGATTCGGTCCAAAAAACACCAATCCGCCACAACCCACAGTTGGAAAAATGAGGTCCAATTTCATCTATTTTTGCTGTCGGTTTGTTCGGGTGGCGGGTATGGTGGGTAGACGGGTGAGCGGTTGGGTTCCAACGGTTACCAAGTGAAGAAGAATGGAAGAAAGGAAGTAAAATTTCTACTAGCTTGTCAATGGTTTTTTTTCACAGGTGGAAGAATAGTCGAAGAAGATGAAGAGTTGAAGAAGAACAACTTAAAACATTAAATAAAATATAAAAAAGTGAGATAAAGCTATTCGGTTAATTAAATAATAGACCTACTATTACATAGCATAGGTCTATACCTCTAGTTTTCTATACTTTCTAGACTATTCAATGTTTAATTGACAGCCAATGAAACGTTTGGGGTCACAGTTCCTAAGAAAAACAATAAATAACGAAACATTTACCAATAAAGTGGAACTTCCGAAGTAAAAATAAGGCGCACAAGACATTTTGTAGACTGTAGTGTTAATAAATGCGGTTGGTTTCGGGTTACAATGGATCAAACGCACAAAATCCGCAACCGACCATGTCAAACCAAGTGAAACCGATTGTCTTCACCCGAGACCCGTGAGACCGATCCGACTCGCCCGAAAACACCTATTATTAAGCGGTTAAGCCAGATTTCGGACGGGTTAGAGTATTCTGTCCACCCCTACCGACCATTCTTGAATCCACGTGGAGCATAATCATATACAATCAAGAAGATCAGTAACCTCTTCTTCTCTTGACATCTCCTTAAAAGATTATTCTTTTGAATGTCTTCTTTCTCTGCATTTGTCGGAACTTTGAACAACAATTACTTTCAATTTCAGAAATTTGAAAATTTATTTGTGGACTTCCTTTGAAATTGGCATCAGCGTCAGCATCCTTGTTTTCAGTCTCCAAAGGATCATTCACTTGAGAAACTATATTAAAGTTGTCTGCCATGTCTTGTTGGTCTCTTGTCACATCAGCTTCAGCATCAAAGGCCGCTCTTATATTATTTTTGGTCATATAGGCCAAAATTTAAGCTATAAAGCTCGAATCCATCATACAAATTCCCATCCGGCCGCATCCAGAGGCGGATTCAAATAGTGTTTTTGGTGTTCTCAGGAACACCTAAACATCCTAGCTTTAGTGGTAGTATACCCATATTTTATCTAAAAGGTCCTGGGTTCGATACACAAGGAACACACATATAACTTTTTTTTTCTTTCTCACAGCAAAAACAAAAGGAACGCTTCCTCCAATCAGAAACCCACACGCTCCTCCAATCAAAACCCACACAAAAACGAAAACGCACGCTACACGCTTCTTCCTTTCTCTGCGTCTTCTTCCTCTTCACCTCGTTCTTTCTTCTTCATCTTCAACAAGCTTCCTTTCTTCTTCATCTTCAACAAGCTTTAATTTCACTCTTAAAAGGTATTGATTTCACTTTTTTGTGGGTCTATTTTTATTTTCATTCTAATGAACTGATTTATTATAATCTGTTGATTTCTTCTTCAGCTTTCGTTGGTTTTGGTCAATCGAAATCTATTGATTTCAGAATCTGTTGATTTCGGAATCTATTGATTTCAAAATCTGTTGATTGCAAATCAGCTTTTGTTGATTTCAGAATCTGTTGATTTCTTCTTCAGAACCTCTTGCTTTCTACTTCAGCTTTCGTTGATTTCACTCTTAAAAGATATTTGTGCTAGTTAACGTATGTTTGATTGTACAATTTGTGACCAGGAAGATTCTATTTTTGTGGATAATAAGAAAACCATGTATAGCATGCTTGAGTCCTTGCGATTCATTTAAAGTGGTTGATTCAAAATTGTTTGTGAGGTTAGGAGATTTTATCCAGCTGACTTTGATGATGTTGATGATGTGGAGTTGTCTAGCCAACTTGATAATTATATTAGGAGTGTTAAAGATGATGATAGATTTTCCAATTTGAATGGGCTCTCGGATCTTTGTAAGACTCTTGTGCAAACAAGAAGAACAAGACCTATAGATTTGTGTATAGGCTTCTGAAATTAGCTTTATCTTTACCGGTGGCAACCGCAACTGTTGAGCGGGTATTTTCAGGAATGAAGTATGTGAAAGATGAATTGAGAAGCAGGATGTCCAACCCGTGGCTTAATGATTGTTTGGTGACATTTGTGGAGAAAGATGTTTTTAGCACAGTCGATGATTTAGATATCATCAAATGCTTCCGGTCTATGAGAAAGAGGAAAATACAATTAAACTTGGATTAAAAGGTACTTTATTTTGGAACATTACTTTATCGTTGTTTTTTTTTGTAAAATCGTACAATTGTTAAATCATTGAAGAAAAAGAAACACCCTATTCTAAAATTTTGGATCCGCCCCTGGCCGCATCATGACTTTGTTCAATATTATTAGGGTCTAACTCAAAACCAACATGAGGTTTAAGGACCATGGTTAATGGTTCACCTTTCTCATTAAAGTGACCAGCGCTTTCCTCAATCTTGGATGGGCTAACATCTTCCCAAATCTTATCGGCATTAAAGATTTTGGCATCAGGAGTATTTAAAGTTGTAGGATCAGCTTCAATAACTTGGAATTCATTGAGATCGTTATAGATAAACATCTTCTGGTGTAGAGTAGACAGTACCCAACCCATCGATTGAGAGTAGACAAAACTGCACCCATTGCATGGATCCATTTTCTTCCTAACAATAAGTTGTAATTGGATTTCAAAGAAACCACCACAAACATTGTGCTTCGAGTATTAGTACCCACTTGAATACTAAGAGCAATGATCCCCTTAGACTTCGAACGTTTGCCATTAAAATCCATTATCAACAAATTGTGTGGAACTAGATCCTCATAGTCTTTTTGAGCCTCTCCACCACACCTTTAGGCATTAAGTTGATTATCACACCTCCATCTGTGAGAACTTTGTTAACAAGAATGTAGCCATCAATCCTTATTTGTATAAACAACGTGATTGCTCTGCATTGTATGTGATCGTACCTAACCAATAGAAGTGAAGTCCTGGTGATGTCCTTAGCTCAATCACGGTTGGACGGGTAGTATTGAAGTCTTGGCCGCACACGGGTGGTACCTACAAAGACACTCCTACGCTCAAGTCAGCGGTGTGCAACGGGCAGGGTCACAAGGTAGGGTTACGTACCTAATTTTCGGGATCTGTGATGCTTTTATAGTGATAGTGAGTTAGGCGCTCTGGCCGTTGTGTCTTTTGCGGGCATGGCCGCATCTTGCGGAGCAAGCTAGGTATTTGGCCTTCTGAGTTGTATTGGGCTTCGAGCCCACTCCGAAACAGTTGCCCCCCAAGCCTAGGTCGCCTGTGGGCGGGCTAAGGTTTGATTTGTTGCCCCCGAGTGATGCCATGTGCGGCCGAGTTGCAGTGCGCATCCGGTGTCGATTCCATCAGGTGTATGGGCACTGCCACACAAGGTCGTGGTCAGACTCGCGGTCCAGACATTGGGTCACGCGGGACCGAGTTCTATCTTGGGGTCGCTGCCCCCTGCGTGGCCGTTCTGACCACTTTTAAAGTGATTTTGTCATATATGCTGAAAAGACAGGTAATTTAATGACGTGGCTTCACGTTTTCCGATGTGACGCTTGGGTTTCTCCAAGCGTGCCTGTTCATTTCTGTCTCAGACTAAGTAATGATGGCAGGCGAAGAGTTGCGCCTTTTCATTTCGGGCCCAACCCAATCGTTGGCCTAGTATATAAGGAGTGGGAGAGAGCTTCATTTACATCTCACTCTGAAATCTCCGCTAGTTTTTACTCGCTCGCCACTTCAGATTGCTCACTCGCTTAGTCCTGTTCGCTCGAAGACTGTATTTATTCGACCAGCCGCTGCTTTAGAGTTAACAAGTAACCTCGACCGACTTTCTTTTGATCCTATTTTTCTTTAAATTATTTTTCTTTAGAGTCAACAGGTAACCTCGACAACCAAGTTGCCCCCTTCCCTTGAGTGCGCTTGACCTTGACAATCTTTACCCCTCCACAGGTTTATTCTGGCACGGACTAAATAGACCGTCCGAATCTCTAGGGCCCCGCCGGTGTCACTCGCACATAGCATGGCTCAGCCGTCGCAGCCCGTTTCTCCCCCTTCCCGCTCGTCCTTCAGGGCCATACAGTCGTTGGTGTCATGCCCCTTGCTTTTATGGTATCTATAGTATTTTTTGGTCGGCCGGGCCCCTTTTTGGGGATGAGAGAGTCAGGCCGTTTTACGCCAACGAACTCATTGTTTTGGCATTCTGTGAAGATTTGTGCTATAGGTGTGTTCAACCTCGTACGATGCTCATACTTTCTAGGCCGATAGTCTGCCCTGGCTTTGCGAGAATTGTCTTAACCTTTGACCGACCTATTCTGCTCTTCCTTGGGCCGCACAGGGGCGCGCTTTCTAGCGAGAAGTGCTTCCTCGTAGGCCATATGGTCGTTAGCCCTCAAAGGAACATGATGAGGTCCATGTAACGGTTCAAACCAAACTCTTGTGCAAAGATGTGGTCTGGTCTAATGCCACGCGTTTGGTACTTGCTTTATCTCTATCCGATAGATCGCGAACGGTGTTGGCCTCAGCGTTAAACCGTTCTATATATTGCCTCAGCGACTCATTATCATCTTGGACAATGGTATCCAAGTGTTCTTAGTATCGATCTTGGCACCAGTTGGCCGTATAGTTGGCCAAGAACGCCCTGACTAGGCCGTCACAAGAGGAGATAGTGTTAGGGTGCAAGCTTTCCCACCATTCCAATGCTCGCTCCTCGAGGGACTGTGGAAAGAGTCTGCATTTCATGGTTGGGCCTAGCTCCCTGTAGCTGCAGTAATTGTTGAAGTACCTTAAGTGCTTATCTGGATCCCCCCGACCGGTGAAATTATTCAGATTGGGAGGCTTTCTCAAGTCTCTGGGAATACGATAACGACGTATCTCCCTAGTAAATGGTCCTTGGCCGTTCGAAACGTGGTTGGGTGCGAACGGCTGCATAGCGAGGTAAGCTTCGTTAGTTGGCATTCCAAAGAGTCCATTGATCGGTTGGCCTGGGTACCCTTCGTTGATCGGTCCTCCGTGGTACTGAGGTAGGAGCTGTGAAGAGGATTGCCCCCTGGGGTGCTCGGATCGGTGTCTCCTAGGTCGATAGGCGCCCTAAGATACGTCTCGTATCTCACCATTGCGATAGTCACGAAATTCATCGTACGAGTCCTAGGACCGACTCCTTGACCTTCGTGAACCGGAAAACTCACACGAAGAGTATCTTGTTGGCGACCGACCTATATCCAATCGGTAGCTGGAATCTGAGTAGTCGTAGTCATACGAGAGGGAACAACGACTGCGCCCATTCCTGTGAGGGGGCGACCTATGCGCCTACCCTGCTGTAGGAAGAATTAAATGCGGATATGCTTCTGCGATGTCGAACGTCGTCGCTTCGACGAGGCGTCCTATGCCTGCGAGTTGGTATATCTTGGGCTCGAGGATCTTCGGCGCCCGCACGCGGGCAGGTCGAGGTCGATACCCTTTCATAATGGGAAAGAAGTGCATCACGGTCGGAATGAGTGATTCTTGTTACGTAGTATTTGGAGGAATGTCCGGTCACGTGTTCTAGCGGGGTTCTACGATTCCCGCCTCGACCAATTTGGCGGGAGTTCTTTGTTCTTTGCGGTGGTTGTTGGACGGGTTCCAACACGGTCCTTAAGCGCCACGCACTGGGGTTCTTGGTGAGGGTGCCTTGCGACTCATGAGCGGTTATGGGCACTCCTGCGGGGTATGTTGAGGACGAGCGTTACGTCTAGAGAGCCGAGTGCGGGCGGTCGCTCTCGCGTGGAGCCATTATGAGATTAGGATAGCGCTCGGGCCTCCCACTGTGGTCGCCAATTGATCGTACCTGACCAATTGAAGTGAAGTCCTGGTGGTGTCCTTAGCTCGATCACGGTTGGACTGGTTGTATTGAAGTCTTGGCCGCACGCGGGTGGTACCTGCCAAGACACTCCGACGCTCAAGTCAGCGGTGTGCAACGGGCAGGGTCACAAGGTAGGGTTACGTACCTGATTATCGGGATCTGTGATGCTTTTATAGTGATGGTGAGTTAGGCGCTCTGGTCGTTGCGCCTTTTTCGGGCATGGCCGCATCTTGCTGAGCAAGCCAGGTATTGGGCCTTCTGATTTAGGAGAATAATAGTTAGATTTTTGTCTGTTAGTTTCTAGGTTTAAATTTATTTTTGTTTTTGTCTTTTGAGATACTTGGTACTTTTAATTCGTTTGTTTTTTTTATCCTTCGGTTGGCTATGACCGGAGCTCACCTAGCGAATTGGCAGATGTAAAAAAGGCAAAATTTCGCTTCGGGTTGCTTGGTGATGGGACTAGCTCTCTAGACGATAGTGACTAAGTTCTCGATCATTGTTTTGCTTCAGGTAATCTGGCGACGGAGCTTGCTCGCTTGGTGATGGTGTTAAAAAATTCTAGCATGTGTTGTTTTGCTTCGCCTATGTTACTTGCTTGCTAGGCGATGGGTCACTTACTCATCTCATATTTAAGCTCGCAACTCGAATTTTAGGTTATTGTGATCATTGGGAACAATCTCGTCTTCCCCTCTGAAGTCTGTGATGGCAAGGATTCGCACTCCGTTGACCGCCGTTGATGACTCAAACTTGCGAACAAGTCATTGGAGCATCAATGTTATCAGCTTCTCCGTTTAGTTAGATTTTTTCTCTTGTTATTTATATTTCTATGTCTAGCTAAATTTTCCATTGTTGGGGATGAGAAACGATTTAAAAAACCCTTATGTTTTTGAATTACACCTTTGTTATTTGAATGAATGTTATGAGTTATGTTTCAATCTTTGTCTTAATGCTTTCTAGGATATTCAGTCTTGTGTAAAAAAAAGAGGATATTATCACTCTTAAGTTGATTTATGATATATGATTGTGAATGGATGTGTGAATTACATATGCTTTAGAATTGAAATATGTTTATCTCTAGTCTAGGAATAGTCTTTGGTATTCAAAATCATAAAATAATCGTTATTATTACTTATTTCTTTTTAAAGTCACTTAAGGAATTAGAGATTTTATTAAGTATAAAGGTTCTTTAACCTAAGGAATTAGATTATAATACTTATAACAATTTGCTCATAACTCATAAAATAAGTTCAATAATACATTTGGTTCGTTAGGCATAAGAGTGAAGTAAATTGAAGTTCATCCCTAACGCTCTTTAATTCATACAAATTCGCACTTGTGTTCTTGTTATCATTATAATTTAAAATCACTAAAAAATATTTAGAGCTTTATCACTTTAATTTCTTGCCAAACAAATCCAAATTAGTTCCTATTCAATTTAAATGTTAAACTGTTAAATTGATAATTAACCGTAGTCCTGGAGTTCGTCGCTCGGTCTTTCTGTAATTTTTTTTTGTCATGATCCTGTCACAAGGGCTTCAAATGATCTTCATATTGTCAGACGGAGCATCAAATATTGCAGAATTCCAGTCAGGAGGAGGTTCTAGTCTTGGAATTATTGAAGATCTAGACATGGAGCCTCCTAACATAGGGACTTCCCCTTGGAATTATTCAGCATTTTCAAAATAATCTTCCAATTCCTCAATCCCTAGTATCTTTTCTGCATATTTTGCGGGTAGCACATACACTACTACACATTTGTCATTTAGTTCGTCAAAAAGCTCTGAATAACAAACATCAATCATCATCATCATCATCATCTCATCTTCATCTTTATATTGTACAAGTTTCTTGTTGTCATTCTTTGGAGTTTTTCCCTTAGAATGGCATCTAGCATTTTGTTAGGTAACATTGTTATCTTCTTTCTGCTTAATAGTGACATTAGGGCTCTGTTGTGCTTCATAGGATTCAGTTCTCCTTATTTGAGTCCTTGTCATACTTTGTTCTTAGAAACCATAATTCTTATATTGAGTGTAGTCAGCATTCGAACTTTTACCCCTCGTATACACGTTTTTGGGTTTGTAGTTTCTATCAGTTTTCCATTGCTTTCGATGAGGGGCAATTCATGCCCCTGATCAACTTATTTTGAGGGACCTGAACATATTTCCTTTGTGCATGGGGATAATGAGGCTATTTCAAAACTGAGATTTTATGAAGGGGATGTTTCTATGTAAAATACGAGTCCGGTTTATGTCACTAAATGACACATTTAGTGATAGTCACTAAAGAGATACAAATGTAATTTACCAATTAATAAAAAATGAATAACTCTTATTTATAAGAGTAATTTATATTCTTTAGGCTTAATTTAATGTGAATTCTTAAGTAGTTATGTTGTTAAATATGTGTTAACAAGTGTTAATAAGGGTTAGGAACTGATATGTGATAGATTTGGAGTTTTGGTGCCCTATTTTTATTTTTAATTCGTTTGCTCAATGTCGCAACATCGAATGCTATAGAATGCTATAGCATTGCGTGTTGCATCAGCAAGAGAGAGGAAATCAAAAAGTATAAATTTGACACTCTCACTTTATGTCACTTCAGGGCAATTTTTAGAGACATTTTCAGCTGCTGAAGTCACCAATTAGAAAGCTTTATAGGAACACTTACTTGCAAGTGGGGAGATCATTTTGGTTGGTGGCTTGTCAAATCATCTTTTTGGGAAAGTGGGATATGCCGTTGCAAGAGATTTTCATATCCAACACACTTCATACTTGCTGGTTCTAATGGAGAGAGTTTTTAACACATTTTCTCTCCATTTTCGTTCAAGCTCTCAAAGTAAAAATTCTGTACGTCAATGCTGCGAAGCAATGCTGTAGCATCACTGGATTGATTCATGTAAAGGAGTTTGAGTAGTGTATCTTTTATGCTCTTTTCTTTTCTTTGTATTTTCAGTAATATGAATATGGGTTCTACCCTTGTTGATGTTTATCATGAAGTAAGCCTTTTGTAGTTGGGATGCTTAATGCTTTGTAATGACTTTTACTAGTTCTAATGTAATGGTTTTATGTTTGCATTTTAATCCTTATGTTAAACTTTTTCGAAACTTAATTATTTTAGAACTGATCTGATAAATATAAGTACATTCATAAATTCAGACATTGTTTATAATTCAAACTCAAAGGTTAATATGAATTGGTGGTTGTTAAAGGACACTTTAACAACCCATGCTTAAACCTAGAAATAAGAAAGTATAGTCCATAGGGTGAAAATATGGGTACTTCATATACAGAGGTGAGCTTATTTAAGAGCTTAGACATAAAACTTGTAATGAAATCCTGATGTTAGTGACCAAAAGGCACACATCAGTTGCTACAACATCCAATGCTTCAACATCGTATATTGCATTGTTCTATTTTAAAGAATTTACTTAGTGTAAGGCATTCCAACTATTTTTTTACTTTGAATTGTCATACTATCTTTACTTATTTACTTACATTTATGTCATTCACAATAATTGTTGAAATTTTTTTATTTTTTATTTTTACTTGTTTTTCCTTCACTAGTTGCTATTATATTAAACTCTAAAATGAACGTCAATCCTTGTGGGTACGATCTCTAATTTATCACTTTATTACTTGTTGTGATTGTATATACTTGCATATCATCATTTTCTATACAACAAGTTTTTGGCACCATTGTCGTGGATTGTTAGTTTAATTTTGTTGTTTAATTAGTTAGCAAATTAGTGGTAGTTTTTACCCTGGGTGTTTTGTTCTCTGTTATTACAACATTTAGGTGCTATAGCATCTGCCCAGGTTCAACTCACTAGAATTTCAGTTGGATCTCGAAATAAGAAGAAGATTTAGGAGGTTGCCAAGAATTCAATATCAACAAGGCTTTAGAAGACTTAGCAGAATTGCTACAATGTCTGAACATGGTTCTAGTAGAGATGGTAGAGGTCCAATCACTGATATTTCAGGTGCTCTCAGTGATCTACAAGACTGGTACAGTCAGCAATTCATCCATCTACCCCGCATAGGTATTGCCAATGGTAGAGACAGACCTATGAGAGATTATGTTTTTTAACAGTTTTTAGTGCTTCAAACAATTGGTCAATTTAGTGGTGCACCTACTGAGGACCCACATTTGCATTTAAAACAGTTTTTAGAAGTATGTAGTAATCTTATAATTCCTGGTGTTTTTGATGATGCTTTTAGACTCAAGTTATTTCCATACTCCTTAAAGGATAGAGCTTAAACTTGGCTTAATTTATTGGAGCCTAAGTATCCATGACATAAACATCAAGTCAACTCAAATAACAAGTAAATACCCTCCAAGGTTCTTTGGTTGCACATAAAAGGTCTCATAAGATGAAAATAAAATCCATCAAAATAGAGTAGCAATATAACCACAAACATAACATCACCAAAAATGTATTTCATCACCAACACCACATATGTAAGTAAAGTTATATCCCTAAAGTCTATTTAGCCATCCAAGCTTCTTATCATTAGGCATGGCAATAAACATTTCTCTCCAATCAGGATCCTTAAGCTTATCCAAGGTTTTCATATAGGTGTCTTCTGAAATGCCTTGTATCTCACACAAACAGTCACACACTTACCAAGGGAATGAGAGCCGCCCACACCATTATACCTCTCAGCTTTCGCCATAGATGCTTTTTCCCGTGCTGTGAGTGCTTCTCCCTCCCATTTGACGTGATGTTGATTATCTCTTGGATTTATGAGCTTTGGCTTGAATTTTCCGTTTCCTACTAAGTGCCAGGCCCTCTACTTCTTGTATATCATCATCTGAACTATCATCAACAGGATGCACATGTCGCTTGATCATTAGTGTCAGCACTAGTCGCCATCTATATACGATAAATAAGTTCAAAATTAATCAAGCAAACCAGAGCTATCCAAAATCATAAGATTATGTAATGTAATTCTATCAGGGAATCACTCATATGGGTGAAGAAATGCTAACCATTAGGGGAGGATTATAGGAAAATTCAATCAAGTTGTGTTGTTAAGGTGTGACCCATTAATCTCAAAGCATATGCATAATATATTTAGAACAACTTTAGCCCGTAGAACAAATATCATCAGCTGACATACCATGCTTCTTCCTCTCTTTTCATTAGTAATAAGCTTAGCATGAGCTAACTTTCACATGAATTCATGATATCTGAAATAAAATCATGAAGCATGAAATGTTCTGCATGGCGGCCTCATATCCACAATATATTTCAGTGCATGCAATATTGTTCTCATTATTGTTTTTGTAATGGCAAGCAGAAAATAACGAACTAATTCATTCATTTACTTCTCAGAGTATATATCACTGATATAACACTATTGGGTCATTTACTCTATACAACATGAATGGGCCTGACTAAACATACAAGCCCAATACTAAATGAACCCAATAGCATTACTAATACAAATCACTTATTACATTCCTTCCCTTAAACTGGAATGTTTCAAGAACAACACAAACAGACAGAGATACAAGCTGATAAGCCAGAAAAATTACAATGCAGAAATACAGAAAAATTAGATCTACACACTACTATAGCAGCAACAACATGTTGAGGCATCAACACCTCAAGCAACAATTATGTACAATCATCAGTTCACAGTATCCTTCAAGTAACACAGTCCAAAACATTCTCCGAGTTTAACAAAACTTTCATTCTTCAAAGCCTTAGTTAATAGGTCAGCCACTTGATTCTGAGTACTGCAGTATTTAAGCTCTATCACACCATCTTTACAAAGGTATCTAAGGAAGTGGTACCTTACATCAATGTGCTTTGTCCTGCCATACATCACAAGTGATAGAAGCTTCAGCAACTACCAAACCTAGAGTAATCACTCTCTAGATTACCTAGGGTTATTTTATTAGCCACACGGCGAAATCGAATGTTTACACAGACGCTCTCTAAGCGCCTCCTTGGAATCTATCCAAGACAATTACTAAAATGAAAGCTAGATGTCAATCCTTTGTCATGATTCCTCTTTATATATTAGGGGAATAGAGCACAGGATAGCAAAACTACTAACTAACCATTGACAGTTATTATAACTAACTGACAGTTATTACAAAAAGACATGTGACCAACTAACTTCTAAAAAACAGAAATAAACCTAATTAAACAAAACATACCTGCACTTATACAAACATAAGGACAGAAACAGAAACTTTACTTCATATTTCTTCTAGAATACACTTGTAAGGGTCTAACAATGCCTCCCCCTTTTTCATTAACCTTGTCCTCAAGGTTGAATTCAGGGAATTGCATCTTCATTGTGCTAGCATCTTCCCAAGTGGCTTCATCAGTTGGGCAACCCTTCCATTTGATTAACACTTGTTGTCTTTGATGTCCCTGCAACTGTGTGCTTCTTCTTTTTAATATAGTTTCTGGTTCATAGGCTTTCCGTGTCTCTTGCAGCTCTTCCTGTGAGGTGCACTCAACAGATGATTACCGATTGCTAGTTTAAGTTGTGAGGCATGGAACACCGGATGAATTCTGGCCGTCTCGGTAATTTCAATTTGAAAAGCTACTTCACCTATTTGTTTTATCACCTCAAAGGGACCATAGTAACATGCTGAGAGTTTAGGGTGCAATTTGGTTGTCATAGAGGTTTGTTTGTGTGGTCTTATCTTAAGGAATACCCTATCCCCTACTTTGATGGGTGACTTTTTTCTATGAGCATTTGCATATTTGACCATTTGTTCTTGTGCTCTTTGGAGGTGTAGTTTAAGTTGTGCAAGGCATTCATCGCGGTTGAACAGATCATGTGCCACGGTTTCCACTAGTATCTCACCAGGAATATACTTAGTAAGGGTAGGAGGGGGTCTCCCATATACTACTTCAAACAGGGTGGCCTTAATGGAGGTTTGAAAACTCGTGTTATACCAATATTCGGCCCACGGTAGGAACTCTAACCAAGCCTTAGGTTGCTCACAACAGAAACATCTCAAGTAGGTTTCTAAAATCCTATTGATTACCTCGGTCTGTCCATCACTCTGGGTGGTATACTGTGCTCATTTTTAGCTTAGTATTTTGTCTTTTGAATAGTTCTTGCCAAAAGCAACTTAGGAACAATGGGTCTCTATCACTCACTATGGAAATTGGCACGCCATGGAGCCTCACTACTTCTTTAAAGAATACATCAGCTACAGTCTTAGCTGTATAAGGGTGTTTAAGAGCGATGAAATGGCTATATTTGCTTAGTCTGTCTACTACTACAAGGATAACTTCATACCCCTTGATTTTTGGCTGCTTCACAATAAAGTCCATGCTTAACTCTTCCCAAATAGCATTAGGTATAGGAAGTTGTTGTAGTAAGCCTGCTGGGGAACTAGCTAAGTATTTACTCTTTTGACACACTTGACAAGCTGCCACATAGTTAGTAATTGTAGTTTTCATGCCTATCCAATAAAGTGATTAACCTATCCTTCTAAAAGTCCTATAGATACCCGAATGTCCTCCTATGGGCGTGGAATGAAATTCTTCTAATAGGGTGGGTATCAATTTGGATGTTGCTAACAAAACTAACTTACCCTTATAGTGTAATCTTCCTTGTTCTAATGTGTAGTGTGTGTGAGAATTAGGGTCTTTGGTGAGGTCCATTTTGATTTTATTAAGTATAGGGTCTTGGTCTACCTCTTCAGCTAGAGTTTTACTATCTTGCCAATTGATGACACTAATTGGACAGAATGCTAGGTCACTGCCAGTTTGTAGAGGTTGCTGTGGCTCACTATTCTCGGTGCTAGCTGTAGGGCTGGTAGGTGTCTTGGTTTCTAGGGGTGCCTCCTTAATGATTTCACTCTCCTCAAATTGTCTAGAGAGTGCATCCGCCACTTTATTGGTGGAACCTTGCTTGTATATAATCTCAAAATCGTAACCTAGAAGTTTCGCAATCCAGTTTTGCTAGTTTTGGGAGATGATTTTTTGTTCAAGTAAGAATTTTAAACTCTTGTGATCTGTATAGACTTTGAATCTTCTACCTAATAGGTATGGCCTCCAATGTTGAATTGCTAGCACAAGTGCCATCAATTCCTTTTCATAGGTAGATTTGGTTAGGGATTTGTCGGATAGAGCTTTGCTAAAGAAAGCTATAGGTTGTTTGTGTTGAGTTAAGACATCACCTAACCCTAAACCAGAGGCATCACACTCAATGTTAAAAGGTTCATTAAAAAAATTGGGCATTGCTAGGACTGGAGCCTTTGTAATAGCTTGTTGCAGCTCCTGGAAAGCCAAGGTACTATCATGGTTCCACTCAAATTGATCCTTCTTAAGAAGATTGGTAAGAGGTCGGGCAATCTTGCCATAATTGTGCACAAACTTTCTATAATAGCCCGTGAGGCCTAGAAAACCTCTAAGTGCCTTAATTGTCTTAGGAATGGGCCACTTAAGGATAGATTCAACCTTTTGGGGGTCCATGGAGACACCATTCTTACTAATAACGTGACCCAAGTACCTAACTTCTTCTTTCCCTAACTCACATTTTTTTAAATTGGCATGAAAGGAATTAGTCTCTAGGGTGTGTAGAACTTGTTGTAGGTGATCTAGATGCTCAGGCCAAGTTTTGCTATAAACTAGGATATCGTCAAAAAAGACTAAAACAAATTTCCTCAAAAATGGTTTTAGGGTCTCATTCATTGCGTGTTGAAAGGTTGAAGGAGCATTAGTGAGGCCAAAGGGCATCACTAGAGTCTCATAGTGACCCTGGTGTGTTCTAAAGGTTGTCTTGTGTATGTCTTGCTCATCCATCCTAATTTGGTGATATCCAGCTCGCAGGTCAATCTTAGAAAAGTACCCTGCCCCTTCTAATTCATCTAAAAGTTCATCTATAACCGGGATGGGGAATTTATCAGGGATAGTTGCTTTGTTCAAGGCCCGATAATCTACACAAAAGCGCCAGGATCCATCCTTTTTCTTTACTAGAATGATGGGACTGGAGTAGGGGCTATTACTTGGTCTAATTATGCCGGCTTTCAGCATGTCCTCCACCTGTTTTTCGATCTCAGTTTTTTGCAGATGTGGGTACCTATATGGACGTACATTGATAGGACCTTCCCCATGCTTGATTGGAATCTTATGATCTATGGCTCTCTTAGGGGGTAATTCTGTAGGTTCAGCAAAAACTCTAGGATATTGTTCTAGTAGTGAGGTAATGTCATGTGGCACGGTGTCACAGGATGCACTAGCTAGGTGGTATTGGGGTGGTTCATATTGATTGTCATGGTTCCACACAATAGCCATAGCATCGATCTCTACAAGTTTAAGTAGTTGCTCGGGTGTAAGGAGGGACTTACCAAGGGTAGGATCTCCTTTGATTACTACTGGTCCTTGAGGAGTGGTGAACTTCATAGTTAAGTTGTTCCAATTAGCTTGCACCTCACCCAAAGTAGCCAGCCATGAGACTCCTAATACCATATCTACTCCACCCAATTCAAATATGAGCGCATCCATAGTGAATGTATACGCATCAATAGTGATGGGGACTCCCCTGCATTTTCCTAAGGTGTTGCGCTTGTTACCATCCCCAAGTCTCACGTTGTAAACCCCTGCAGCATCTATCATCAAACCTAATCTCTTCACCAGCTCTTGAGAGATAAAGTTGTGCGTAGCACCACTGTCAATGAGAATAACGATGATAATGCCGTAGATGATAGCCACCACTTTCATAGTTCTAGGTTGTGTTAGGCCTTTGGAAGCAAAATGAGATAGGGAGATTGAATTGAATTCCTCTTCACTGTTATCAGGTGAACCTTCAAGGTTGCTCTGTTCACTTTCCAAAACCACGATCTCACCATCGTCGGTGATGTCTTCGTTGTCTCCCAATATCATTACACGTAAGTTGCCTTCCGTGCAACGATGTCCAGGGTTGTATGGTGCTCCACACGAGAAACACAGCTTTTCTTTCCACCTTCTAGCATGCTCTGTTTTGGAGAGGAAGCGAGTCCAAGGTTTGCTCTGTGAATTGGAGGAAGACGCTCTAGTCATGTTGCTCGTATTTGATGATGCTGTAGAATTGGTGGAGTTGGATTTTGAATTTGCCGGAGAGTCAAGAATTGGACGTCGCGACCCGTTTGGGTCATTGCGTGACCCGATGCTGGAGACGATACCTGAGCCATGAAAACGCGAATCTTTGTACCCGTTTGAGGACGAAGGTGCGTTGCGGGGATCACGGTGCGCTTCTTCCACGTGGCGAGCTAGTGAGAGGGCCTGTACGACTTTCTTGGGGTTTAGAAGGTGAACCATGTCGCGAATGGACTTGCGTAACCCATTGAGGAAATATCCGAGCAAAATGTGCTTCGGAGTGCCTCTCGCCTGGGCCAATAATAATTCAAACTCACGTATATAGTCGTTAACAGAACCACGTTGTCGTATACTCGATAAGCGTTCATGGACTGACCCGAGCGCGCAATCTCCAAACTGTTCCATAATTGCCTCTGAGAAAACTTCCCAGGAGGGATCTTGGACATCATCAGCCCAGTATTGGAACCAATGTATTGTGTCACCTTCCATGCATATCAGTGCGAGTTTTAATTTCTCGGAATCTGCCATAATTCCCTGTAACTCAAAAAACTTCCTTGCACGCGTTAACCATGCCAATGGGTTGTCCCCCTCGAAGGTAGGCAGCTCTACCTTCTTTGTCCAAGCCTTAGTAATGTCTGGATGTTTTTCCCCAGTGATATCAATGATTGTAGGAATGGAATGGTGATTCTGGTTAACTGTAACAGTGTTCTTGGGTGGTTCTTGATTGTTCTTGGGTGGTTCTTGGTTGTTATTAGCGTTTGAACTCACTGGTGGCAGAGTTGCAGAGGGTGTTTGGAGGGCCTGTAGAGTTTTCCTGACGTCTTGAAATTGAGAGTCCAATTTCTTGTTGATGGAGGAGTTTCAAGAACCAAGGTGCTGCAATTGGTTGTGGATGGAGGAGTTTTCTGAACCCAGTTGCTGCAATTGGGTGTTGATGTCAATGCTTAGCTTGTCCAGTTTTTTATTGAATGTTGTTTCAACCTCTGCAAGACATTCGTCCATCTTCTTCTCCAGATTTGCGACATCTGCCTTCGTCATGGTTCTTGGTAGGTCGGACCAATTGATAGAAGCTTCAGCAACTACCAAACCTAGAGTAATCACTCTCTGGATTACCTAGGGTTGTTTTATTAGCCACACGGCGAAATCGAATGTTTACACAGACGCTCTCTAAGCGCCTCCTTGGAATCTATCCAAGACAATTACTAAAATGAAAGCTAGATGCCAATCCTTTGTCATGATTCCTCTTTATATATTAGGGGAATAGAGCACAGGATAGCAAAACTACTAACTAACCACTAACAGTTATTATAACTAACTGACAGTTATTACAAAAAGACATGTGACCAACTAACTTCTAAAAAACACAAATAAACCTAATTAAACAAAACATACCTGCACTTATACAAACATAAGGACAGAAACAGAAACTTTACTTCATATTTCATCTAGAATACACTTGTAAGGGTCTAACAACAAGATTCTTTGAGATCTTGATTGCAGAAACATTGTCACACATCACGCTTAGAGGTCCATCTTGCTTCCATCTCGGTTCCTCTAGAATCCTCTTAAGCCACACACCTTGACACACACAATATCTTTGCAGCTACAAACTCGCTTGATGAGAAGAGAGTGTCACTATGGGTTTGTTTATTGATGCCCGTGAAACCGCACCACCACTCAAAGTATAAACAAAGCCCGTAGTGCTCTTCATATCATCAATATCACTGCGTAATCAGCATCACGATGTCGCACAAGCCTAGTATTCTGTTTGCTCTTGTAGAGTATCCCCATCTCGATGGTTCCCTTCAAATATCTCAACACACGCTTAGCCGCAACTGGATGAGTTTACATTTTGGTTTATCCATAAAGCGGTAGAGTAAGCTAACAAACAAAGTTCGTGTCCAGTCCGGTAGAATTTAAGTACATTAGGCTACCAACTAGTTGCTTGAAATTAGTTGGATCCACTTCCTTGTCATTATCATTCCTAGAGAGTTTATTTCCGGTGACTCTTTGGATTACTAATGACTTTACTCTCACTCATGCTTTCTGCTTAAAATTTAAAATCGAGTACCTCTGTTGAACAATGAAAATGCCCTTTGTATCTTGAGTAATTTCAACCCCTAGGAAGTGTTTCATCCCTCCCAAGTCAGTCATATAAAATTGTTTCTTCATTGATTCCCTAAAATCATAAATCATCTATGCATTATTTCCAGTGTACAATACATCATCCACATAAAGACTAATAATGATAAGATCACTCTCATTTCTAGTTTTAGTGAATAATGTGTGTTCATGTGGACATTTCCTAAAACCTTCCTTGGCAAAATATGTTTCTATCTTACAAAGCCTTTTTCAAGTGATACACCATGGTTTCCTTCCCTTTCTTCACATAACCCTCGGGTTGGCTCACAAACACATCTTCTTCAAGCTCTCCATGAAGGAAAGCACTTTTCACATCTAATTGATAAACTTTCCACCCTTCTCGAGCTGCTATGGCTAAGATACACCTAATAGTATCCCATCTAGCTACAGGAGCAAAAACCTCAGCATAATCAATTCCATGTTGTTGACTATAACCTTTAGCAAATAACCGAGCCTTATACTTTTCAACCTTCCCTATTTCATTGAATTTGGTTTTGAAGATCCATTTTACCCCTATAGTCTTTGCATTCTTGGGTAGGTCAGTTAGTATCCATGTATTATTCCTCTCAATGGATTGAATCTCACTATCCATTGCCTTTCTCCACTTATCATGCTTGACAGCTTCAATAAATGTGATAGGGTCAGCAGAGTTCTCAAGCACAACAAAACTATGCACATTTTCTTCCCTTAGGGTGTCTCTCTCACACTCTAATTTTGCAGTGAGGACATAGTCCTCAAGGTATGAAGGGGTCTTTATAGCTCTACCAGTTCTAGACACAGAAACAATTCCTGCAGGCTCATTAGTCTTACTAGTATCTGAGTCAGTGTTGTTAGGCTCATTTTCTTCACTTGTAGGATTAGTTTCACTATTCTCATTAGATTCTCTCTCATCAACTTGACATTTCTCATTACTACATTCTCCCTCCTCATCAAGTTGACACTTACCATTGGTGTCCAACTTACCTTTCCATTGCCAAACTTCCTTTTCATCAAACACAACATCTTTACTAATTACAATTTTCTTGGTGACAGGATTGTAAAATCTATAGGCCTTAGATTCATCACTCACTCCTAGAAAGATACACTTAACACTCTTGTCATCAAGTTTCTTCCTATAAACATCAGGTATATGGACATGTGCAATACATCCAAATATTCTAAGGTGTCCTATAGCTGGTTTGGTTCCACTCCAAGCTTCCTCAGGGGTGGTGTCCCTAAGAGATGTAGTAGGGCTTCTGTTGAGAATGTAAAAAGACCATTTCACAGCTTCTGGCCAAAATTCTTTAGGTAATCTAGCTTCTTTAATTAGACTCTTAACCATATTCATAGTAGTCCTATTCTTTCTTTCTGCTACTCCATTCTGTTGGGGAGTATAAGCAGCTGTGAGCTGCCTTCTAATGCCTTGTTCAGCACAAAAATTGTTAAAGGCATCAGAATTGAACTCTCCTCCCCTATTAGTTCTAAGACAACTAATTTCACATTGAGATTCATTTTCAACCATAGTTTTAAATATCCCAAATACCTCTAGAGCATCAGACTTCTTAGAGAGTAAATAGACCCAACCTTTCCTAGAGAAATCATCTATAAAGGTGATGAAATACCTCTTGTTGTTGTTTGATGAAGGAGTGATTGGGCCACAAATGTCTGAATGTATCAACTCCAGCTTCCTTGATGCTCTCCACTTGCTTATCTTGGAAATGGCTTCTCTGTGTTGACTTCCTATCAAGCATTCGGCACACTTCTTTGTTTGTTCCTTCACCACTGGTAGAACCTTCACCATCTGCTTCTGATGAAGAAGTTGCAGCCTTTCATAGCTCAGATGTCCAAACCGTTTGTGCCATAGCTCGGATTGATCTTCACTTGTCACTTGAAGACATGTTGGAGGAATAGGTGTTGCCATCACTGTGAACACCTTGTTTGCAGCCATTTTTGATGTCATGATCAAGCCCTGTTGCTGGTGATACACCTTGCAGTAGTCATCTTCAAAAACAACCTTTAAGCCATTTTGTTGCAATTGATCGATGCTAATCAAATTGTTCTTCAAATCAGGTATGAAGTAAACCCCACTGATTAACTGTACCTTCCCTTGAATCTTGATCCTTATGCTTCCTTTTCCCATTACCAACAGCTTCATAGCATTCCCCAACTTCACAGTTTCACGAAATGATTCATCAAGATCAATGAACCATTCTTTGACTCCGCACATATGATTGCTACAACCGTAGTCCAAGAACCACCGATCACTCATCAATTCACGCTTTACCTCTTCATACGCCATTACGAGTGTCTCTTCATCTTCGTCGAACCCAGCATAATTGGCCTCTTTTGCTTCTTTACTATCACCATTTGGGCACTCACTTTGGTAGTGACCCATCTTGCGGCATCTATAACACTCGATATGTTCCTTTGAGAATTGCCTACCCCTACCTCTTCCTGCATTACTGCGTCCTCGTCCTCTACCTCCGCTTCTTGCATTTTCAGAGATCTTCAACGCTTGCTCTTCTTCTTTAGGGCCATTCATACGTTGTTCTTCCACTAGTAAACTGCTTTGAAGAGCGTCAATTGACATCGTATCCACGCCATTGGCTTGCTCAATTGAACATGCAACATAGTTCCATTGAGTGGTCAACGACCTCAAGATCTTGTCAACAATGTCAGATTCAGTGAGTTGGGGGAGCCAAAGGAGGATATAACATGGGAATACTACTATGATATCCAGCAAAAGTTTTCAAATTTTAATCCTTGAGGACAAGGATTTTCTTAATGGGAGGGTATTGTGATGGTTTATAGTTAAACACTGCATTTTATTCTATTTTTACTATTCCATTTACTGGTTTATAGTTCCATTTTACTGTTTTATTGAAGTTACTAGTTTGCCCTTATGAAAAGTGTGCATTGCACATGCTATGATGTAACTGAATGCTACACACATATAGTGTGAATGAAATATTCTGTGATATTCATTCATTGATATCACAGCAACAAATCTTCCTTCTCTCTCTTACTGGAATTCATTCCCTAAGATCCAAATACTATCACAGGTGGCGGCGGCGGAGCAACCAAGGTTCACGTAGGTGAGAGTGCGCTTTTCCCCATGAGTGCGTTTTTCTCTTCGTGAGAGTGAGAAGCGTTACCACGAGAGTGAGAGTGTGAAGCGATAACAGTGTGATGCATTTTTTTCCATATAATTACTCTTTTGCCATTAATGAAAACTAGCCTTGTTTTCTGTATTTTCTGTTTTTCTCTTTGAAAAGTAAAATTGAAAACAAAAATAGCTTTTTGGTGTTTCTGTTTTTCTCTTTTAAAAACAGTAAATAGAAAACAGTTTTCAAAACAATTTTTAAAAACAACCCAACCAAATAAGTTTTTTCTCTTCTTAAAATCTTAAAAACAAAAAATTGTTTTTAAAAACTGTTTCAAACAGGCCCTAAGTCTATCCACACTTTGAATAAAATGGCTGAAAAGATTTTAACAAAATATTTTCAACCTATCAAAAATGCCAGGATGAGAAATGAGAAAGGTATAAAGAACTATTTGAAGCACATGAAAGGTATAAAGAACTATTGAGAAAGTGTACTCACCATGGAATTCCTGTCATTATTCAAATGGAAACATTTTATAATGGGCTAGAACCGAAAACCAGGCTCATGCTTGATACCTCATCAGGTGTAGTGTTAGTGATTTTATCCTATAATGAAGATTGTGAGCTTATAGAGAATATCGCAACCAATAGCTACCAGTAGCTTACAAAAAGGGTCAGTGCTCAAAATAAAATAGTTGGGGTGCATGAAATTGATTTGAATAAAAGTCAACTGGAGTCACAAGAAATGGGGGGTTTGAATTGTGACCCTTTTTAAACTTTTATATGGATCGACCAATATACTTAAGTGGCAAGTTGATCTATTGAAGTAAAGATGACTAAGGAAGCTAGTTAGAAGATTCTTTGTATCTTCTGAATCAATCATTCATGAGAATGCATATTGGTGACGGGTAAATGTGTAGGTCAGAGTACTGAGAAGATAGTTTGAGTGTATTTGAGGGTTTTTGAATGTCTTCTAAGTACTCTAGCAGTGTTGAGAAGATATATACATAGGAGTGGTTGAATTTGATCTTCTAACACAGGATAAGATATGTGAGGATACTATTTGAAGTTGTGTTTCTATGTAATTCAGATATTCTCACATAGATGATGTACGTTCAATGTATTGAGAGAGGTTTGATGGTTTAAGACAAGGTTTAGGTGTTTAGTAGATAAATCATGATTGTGAATCATTGAGATTCTAAGTCAATGCTTACAATAGAGTGGAAGAATGATTTAACAATCTAGCAAGGATGTAAATCACACAGCAAGATTTATAGTGGTTCCCCAATAATGGCTACATCCACTCCTCACATCCAGTGAGATTTTTCACTATTTCACAGAATAGAATAAAAGCGATCACATGCTACAACTTGATAGTTTTCTTCCACAGCTCTTTTAACTATAGCACTAGGTTTTTTTTCCAATTTCTAGCAACTTAAACCTCTAAGGAAAATTTCTTAGCCCTCTTCCTTCACAATACAATAACCAATGCTTATTGGTTGTAAGGTATCTAACTCCTAAGACCCACTTAGGCTACTTCATTAACAATCTAGCAACGCATGCCTTGTTAAGAAGGTAAACAGATAAGATAATATGTGTTTTCTATTTGGGAACTAAATTAGCTAGGGTGATTACAAGATTTGTGTCAGTGTTTCCCTTCCTAGGCTAAATCATACTCAGAATAAACTCCCATTTGAATATATAAGCTCACTGAGTATGGTTGAGAGAGATGATAGACATTCTGAAGCTTTGATGAGGAGCTACAGAAGCTATATATATGAAACCATGTGAGTGGAAGAATTGATAACTCCTTATGAGTCTTGAATATCAATCTTCTAGGAACTTCATATACCATATTTATGCTGTTAATGATGATCTTGGTTAGATGCCTTCTATATGCTTTGTATCCTTGTGAAGCAACTACTGAACATGTCTTTTGAGCATGTTCTTTTTGTTGTCTTCTGAAATCTATCTTCCGAGCTCATGAGGAGTCTTCTGAATATCTTCTGAAGATCTGCTGAGTAACTTTGATATTTATAATAGGTCAAGACTTGTTATCTTTATCTTAAATTGTTACTATGCATGACCTGTGAGATCCTTTGAGTGTTCAAAGAGTATTATCTTTGATGGTTTTGTCTTTTGAACACTATGTGCATGTGGGCATGCACTTTCTGAAGACTTGAACTGATTTAGGTAATGATATCTCTTTATTCACAGTTCTTTATTTTCATCTTATGTTTCTTCAGGAATAAGGAGCTTTCTACTCATGATGAGTCTTAAACATAAGATGTTTCAAGGGATATCTCATTGTAGTTTGAGAGTCCTTTTGCAAGCTTCTGATGGTTGTCTCCTTATGAGATGAGAGTGCCTTCAGATGTTCATTACCTTTTCTCAGTTGAGTTCCATAGTCATTTAGGAAATGCTTGTAGGATGCTTTGAAGAACATATCTTATCTTGTCTTGAGAAGAATTTAATCCATTGAAAATACTCTTTCTTGTTCATCAACATTCATTGAATTACACATAGGACTGTGTCTTCTTGATGCATATTAGACTTTTTCTCGTGAAGTTTTTATTGAAATGCGTAGTTTTTATCTCTTCACTGAATATATCGTCAGTTGAATCCTCCTAGCCTTTCTTTATGATAAATCTCTTTTGCTCAGCAGATATATTCTTGAGATGAGAGTGATTATGCCCTGTTCTTATGATAACTCAAGGAAACACATTAGATCCACAATGGAATAGATAACTTAAGCACTTGTCAATATGGTTTGTTTTCATCAAAACTGTTCTAAGGGATTTTGCCTCAACAACAATCATTGAAGTAACAGTTCTATCTGCTCAAGTGGCATCCCTCAGCAACATGATTATAAATCTCAACACTCCCTGTGCTACAACATCAACATCAGCACCTGTTGTTGCCACACCAGAAGTTAATAATCTTCCATTCAGCAAGCCCCTCCAAGAACAACAAGTTGTGTATATTGTGGAAGATGTCACTTGTTTGAAGAATGTACAAGGAATCCCATCTCTCTCAACTATGTAGGGTACAACGAGAATAACAATCCCTACTCAAATACCTATAATCCTAGTTGGAAATATCACCCAAATTTCAGTTGTGGAGGTAATGCAGCTACAACACCAGTAGCTGCAGCACCTTCCACAACACCTTGATTCTTTGCTCATCATGTTCAAATACCATATGCACCAACAATGAACAACTCCTTGGAATCTCTTATGAAAGCATTTATGAGTGATACAAAAGCATTTATGATTGAATTATTAGCACTTATGAGTAATACAAGAGCAACAATCCAACATCGTGGTGCTGCTATCAAGAACTTTGAAAATCATGTCTGACAAATGGCCACTACACTTATCCAAAGACCAAGTGGATCACTGATAACTCATATTTATATGAGTTATTTATGCCTTTATTCATGTAATTAAAGTGAGTTCTCAACTTATCTTATTATTGTAGTTGTAGGAAAAGAAGGGCTAGAAACTGTTTTGTGTTAATTTGGCGCATCTGGTGCCCTTGTGAGCAATTTAATGTGTTTTGTGAGTGCTGCAGTGTTAAGCGCTATAGCGTCTAACGCTATAGCGGTAAGAGGGCAGGCCAGCTGAGTATTTAAAGCAAAAGTGCAATTTTGGCGCCAAGCTCTTTATTCCAGATCTCGTTTACTGTGTCCACTGTTCACGCTGACACGCTCGGATTTTATTGGATATCAAGGGACACTTGGCGTTTCTTGAGTGGAAGGCTAGCTTTAGTTGGTAAAAGGGCTACATCACCTTTTTGTACTAGCTTTGGAAACAACACTACAACAACTCCTTCTCTCCAACAATACACTACCTTCGAAAATAGAGAGAGTTTTAGAGAGAAGAACTTGACAAATTTTTTTCCACCATTAAACACTTTCAAGCTTTTATTTTTATTGTAATTGTTGTTTACCATTCTCTTCGGTGTAGAACTGACGTTATAGCGTTGTCTTTGTGGATGACTTGGAAGCTTCGGTGTGTATCTTTTGCCACCATTTCTTCTCACTTTGTTCACGGTAATATGAGTGTCTTATCTTGTATTTTCTTGATGATGCTCAACATGAGCTAAATACCTTGAGTTGGATTGCTTGAGTCTTTGTAATGAACCATTAGTATTGTATTTATAATATTTCACGTTTTGCGTTTCAATCTTTGTGTCATACTTCTTTCAAACTTGTTTTAGGGTTGGCCACTTAAAATGGGTACATTCGTGGGTTCACACATGGTCCATGGATAGATTTCAAAGGTTGACATGAATGAAAGTTTGTTTAAAGACATTTAAACAAAGTTTGCTCCCTCTAGACATAGAAATGCAATAGTTCATAGAGCAAAAGTTGTGGGTTCTTCATTATACAAGGGTGAACTTATTTAGAACCTAGACATAGGCATCTTGTAATGAAACCCTGGCGTTAGTGACTGAAAAGCACAAAAATCATTTGCAACAGCGCTTGACGCTATATCGTGTGATGTAACACCCCAAAATTAATTAGATGAGTATTTAACTAATTTAATTAGGTGATTATTTAATTTACTTAATTAAGTGATTATCTGACTAATTTAATTAAGTAATATTTTAGTTGGCCATATTTAAATAATAATATGGTAATTAAATGGTGAGTATTTTAGTTAAGTGGGATAAGTAAGATGGGATTTATTTTATTACAAGAGGCGAATTAATTTAATTGGGGAGGTGTAAATAAGGCCCAAGGGCCATTAGTGAGCCCAATTTCTAGTCATAAACCTAGGGGTTCCTAAGGTAGAGACTCATTGTGTCTCCTTCAAAGAAAGAAAAGAAAAATTAGAGAGAGAGAGGAGAAGAGGAGGGCTGACGGCGTAAGAGGAAGGAAAGGAGGAAACTTTCCTTGAAGTTTTGCTTGGTAAGTGAATCTTTGGTTCATTCTTCACCATTTTTGTCTCTCCTTTAGGTGTTGTAGCCTCCATGTCCTAACCCTTGTCCATTTTGATTTCTCCATTATTACCCAAGGAGAGGACACTCACGGTTTTGGCTGGAAAAGGAAGGAGGAGTACTCCATTTTGTGGTTTTTGGTGTTTTCTTGGAGGTTCTAACTTAATCAAGGTTAGGGGATTCTCCTTTACATCTATAATAGGTTGTATGATATGTGTTGTGTAGGAAATAGCTCTAGCATGATTTAATTGTGTGGATTTGTGTTAATCTTATGGTTGTTGTTGTGATTGTATTTGATTTGTTGTTATCATGATGCTTGGTGCTAGAAATAAATGTGTTGTTGTTATTACATGCCATGTGTTTGTTAAAATGCTTCAATGTGAAGGATTATGAGAATGTGTGAATTAAGTGATGTTGACTAATTGTCCAAGATGAGTGTTAATTGATTGAGAATTGAATTGTTGAATAAAAATGTGGTTGAGTGGTTTAATTAGGTATGTTTAAGGTGGGGGGCGCCAATTTTACAAGGAAATGGCGCCTAGGGTGAGGTTTTGTTCGGTTGGTGGTCATTCTTTGAAAAGGCGCCATTTGCTAGGCAAAATGGCGCGTGTGTCTTGTGTTTGGGCCGGCGAGGTGCGTGCGTGTGTGTGCAGAAGCAGGCGCCATTTGCTAGGCAAAGTGGCGCCAGGGTCACTATTCAGATGGTTGGGCATGTGCAGGGGCGCCAATTCCTCAGGAATTTGGCGCCTGGGGAAGTGACTGTGGGTGGCACGGTGTGCAGGGCAGGGTGGGCGCCAATTCTCTGTGAATTTGGCGCCTGGCGCCATGGCTGGAATGTGTGCAGGGGGGGCGCCAGTTTGCTAGAAACTCGGCGCCCAGTGAGCGTGTGTGAGTGTTGTGTGGGGCTGGGCATGGTATGGGGCGCCAAAATGGCTGCCCCTTGGCGCGTAGCTGTGCCAAAATTGTCTAAGTGATGCTTAGCTCCTCAATTTTCAAAATAATCCCTTAATTTTCAAAATAGTCCCTTGATTTCCAAAATGATCTGCAAGCACTAAATTAATCCTTAGTGAGTCAAAATAGTCCTTAGGAACCAAATTACTTTTGGGTGTGTCAAAATGGCCCTTAGGTGTTGAAAAGGTCCTTATGAGGTGTTTTGGTCCTTAGGTGGGATTTTAGTCCATGGTGTGAGATTTAAGTTAATAAATGAGGTGTGGTGGTGAGGTGATGATAAAGAGGTGGTGTGGGCTTCGACCAAAGAGGTGGGTTAATACTTGATGTGATAAACTTATGATGGTATGGGCTTCGGCCAAAGAGGTGGGTTAATACTTGACGTGATAAATTTATGATGATGTGGGCTTCGGCCAAAGAGGTGGGTTAATACTTGATGTGATAAACTTATGATGGTATGGGCTTCGGCCAAAGAGGTGGGTTAATACTTGACGTGATAAATTTATGATGATGTGGGCTTCGGCCAAAGAGGTGGGTTAATACTTGACGTGATAAATTTATGATGATGTGGGATTTAGCCAAAGAGGTGGGTTAATACTTGATGTGATAAACTTATGATGGTATGGGCTTCGGCCAAAGAGGTGGGTTAATACTTGACGTGATAAATTTATGATGATGTGGGCTTCGGCCAAAGAGGTGGGTTAATACTTGACGTGATAAATTTATGATGATGTGGGCTTCGGCCAAAGAGGTGGGTTAATACTTGATGTGATAAATTTATGATGTTGTGATGCATTGTCATGGTGTCACATAAATCATATGCATATAAAAGAGGTGGTGTGGCTTCGGCCAAAAGAGGTGGTATGGCTTCGGCCAAAAGAGGTGGGTGCCCGACGGGGTTATTGAGGTGGTGATGGATCCACATGCATATTGCATACATGCATATACTCATACTTCTTAGAAATTTTTGGTGATGCTCAGTTAATCCATTATTGCTGCTTCTTGGTATTATAATCGAATGATAAATGTCTTAATTGTTGTGGATTGATGTTGCTAGATGCTTCCATCATATAATGCTTATCTTACTTGTTATTATTTATGTAAAGAGACTCACCCTACTACTTTTATGTTGCCTGCTCTCGTGGCAACGCCAGGTGATACTGAGTGAAGGTGTTCATGCCTTTTTGGGGTGTTTGTGTCAGCTCTGATAAGTAACACCAGGGACGGGAATTGTAGTATTGCCATTCTATTTTATGTAATAGACTGATTTGGATTATGTACTGAATATGTTAAACTTAGTTTTTACTCCGCTGTGCTGTAAAACTATTTTCTGGATTATTGTAAACTTAAGACAGGTTTTGAGGGTTCGCCCATCTTGATATGATATATAATTCGCGCACTAGATGCGTTTGAGTTTTAAATGCTATTTTGTGGTATTTTGATGAAATGTAGCACTCTCTTTGAGGTGCGTGGAAAAGTTTTAAAAAAAACTCTGATCTTTATTTATTAAAATAGTAATTAATAGAAGGGGGTGTTACATGTGACGTTAGAACGCTGTGCTATTTGGGAATTTACTTAGTTAGATCAATCCAACTTACTTTTCTCATATCTTAAAACCACTCTTTTATTGTTTTCTTCAAACACTCTTTTTCATTGATAACTTGTGACTAAAATCATTTGCTACTTGTTCTACTAAGAGTTAGTGTAAGTTAAACTATAAAATTAACATCAATCCCTGTGGAGATGAACTTTACTTATCAATATATTACTTGTTGCGATTGTGTACACTTGCACAACTACTTTTCGCACAACAAGTTTTTGGCGCCGTTGCCGGGGATTTCATTTAATTTTTATTGTTTACGAATCCTTACACTCTTAGTAAGATTTTACTCTGGTATTTGTTTCTAGTGTTATAACAGGAAACGTTATAGCGTATGCCCAGGACAGAGCCACCTGATTTTGAGTTTGATCCAGAACCTGAGAGAAGATTCAGAAGGTTGAGACAACAACAAAGGTTGCAACAACTCAGGCCAACTATGTCTGAGCATAACACTGTGACTACTGGTAGAGGTACTCTTGGTGGAAGAACTCCTTCTCAAGCTGGAGGCAGAACTCCAAGAGGAGGAAGAAATCAAAGAGGTGGAAGGCAAGGTCCTTTTACTTTTACTGAACCAGATGAAGAATATTGGTACAGAGACAGATCCATAAACCAATGTCCTAATCCAATGGTAAATGATAGAGATAGGCCAATGAGAGACTATGTTGTTTTTGATCCAACCTCAATGGAAACAAGCATTTTCAGGCCTGCTGTAACTGCTACTCATTTTGACTTCAAGCCAATGATGTTCCAAATGCTCCAAACCAATGGTCAATTTGGAGGTTCCACTCAAGAAGATCCCTTTGCTCATTGGAGAAATTTTCTGGAAGTTTGTAGTAACTTCATCATACCTGGCGTGAGTGAGGATGCTTTTAGGCCAAAACTCTTCCCATACTCTTTGAAAGATAGAGCAAAAGCTTGATTAAATTCCTTGGAATCCAACTCTATCACAACTTGGGAAGAGATGACAAAGAAATTTTTAGAAAAATACTTTCCTCCGAACAAAAACGCCAGGACGAGGAATGATATTACATCCTTCAAGCAAAAAGATGGTGAAACATTGCATGAAGCTTGGGAAAGGTGGAAGGAGTTGCTAAGGAAATGCCCTCACCATGGGATTCCTATAGTAATTCAAATGGAAACCTTTTACAATGGCTTGGAAGCACCAACAAGGTCTATGTTAGATGCCTCATCTGGAGGTGTGATTCTAAACTCCTCTTACAATGAAGCATGTGAGCTTATAAAGAGTATTGCCATCAACAGCTCGTCATGGCCCACTGAAAGGTTAAACCCTGCCAAAAAGGTAGCAGGGGTTCATGAAGTGAGTGAAGTCTCTACTCTTTCAGCTCAAGTGGCAAATCTCACAAATATGATCAAGGGTTTGGGTACTGCTAACGCTATAGCATCTGATGCTATAGCGCCTAAGGAATCAACTGTGGCTGCTATTGAACAAGCTCCACCTAGAGAAACTAGTTGTGTATATTGTGGAGGAGCCCATCTTTATGAAACATGTACAATAAACCCTGCTTCTGTGAATTATGTGGGGTACAACAAGGGCAACAACCCCTATTCTAACACCTACAACCCAGGTTGGAAGAACCACCCCAATTTCAAATGGGGGGGGGGGTAATACTGTCAACACAAGTACAAATGCTCCAGCTATCCCACCAGGTTTTCCAGCGCAACAAAATCAAAGACAAAATGCCCCTGCTATGGACAACTCCATGGAATCTTTGCTGAGGTCTTTTATTAGTGATTGTAAAACAACTATACAGACCCATGAAGCATATATAAAGACCTTGGACAACCAAGTTGGGCAAATTGCCTCTGCTCTCACTCAAAGGCCGAGTGGTGGACTTCCTTCCACTACTGAAACCTCAACATCTCATGCACCAAGCAAGGAACATGTGAAGGCAATAACTCTGAGTAGTGGGAGGGATGTGAATGATGCGCCCAAAGTTGCAGAGTCAGGTGTTTCAGAAAAAGAAAAAAATACTACTGACGTTATAGCGCCAGACGCTATAACGTTAGATAAGGCACCTGAACCTAAACTTGTGCCTAAATACCCTGCTCCACCTGATCCTCAAAGGCTAAAGAAGGCACATGAAGACAAGCAGTTCAACAAGTTCCTGGAGGTCCTGAAACAACTGCACATCAATGTCCCCTTGGAGGAGGCATTACAACAAATGCCTAATAATGCCAAGTTTATGAAAGATGTTCTTACAAAAAGGAGAAGGCTTGGAGAGTTTGAAATTGTTGCCATGACTGGAGAGTGTAGCATGTTGATGCAAAATAAGCTTCCAAGAAAATTAAAGGACCCTGGTAGCTTCACTATAACCTGCTCCATTGGAGATTTTCATTCAGGTTGTGCCTTATGTGACTTAGGAGCAAGTATCAACTTGATGCCTAAGTCCATTTACAAACAATTGGGTATAGGAACTGCCAGACTTACTTTTGTATCCCTTCAGCTTGCTGATAGGACTCTTGCCTATCCTGAGGGGATACTAGAAGATGTTTTAATAAAAGTTGACAAATTTGTTTTTCCTGTGGATTTTGTTATTTTGGATTTTGATGCAAATAAGGAGGTACCTAATATCTTAGGGAGACCATTTCTGGCTACAGGGAAGACACTAATTGATGTTCAAAAGGGAGAGCTAACAATGAGGGTTAATGACCAAGAAGTCAAGATTAATGTTCAAAATGCCTTAAAGCTCCCTGAAGCCAAGAATGTTCTTTTGTTGTTTCTTTTGACCAAGTGGTTCAAAAACATTTTCAAAAAGCCAATGACCACTTGGGAAAGGTTCTAAAAAACAATGATGAGCCTGAGCTTATTAAAGAAGGAGTACTTCAAGAAGAAGAAATGACTGTGAAAGAAGTTTGGGCTAGAAGATATGAGTCACTTGAACAAGAAAACTTAAACCTCAAGAAATGTGTTCCTTCCATTGTGAAACCACCTGTCCTTGAGCTCAAGGAGCTACCTAAACATCTGAAGTATGTATATTTGGGGGAAAATGAGTCCCTTCCTGTAATCATTTCTTCTGGTCTCACCAAAGATCAAGAGGATGAGCTCATTGCAACCCTAAAGAGACACAAGAAGGCTATTGGGTGGCAAATGGCTGATATTCATATGGGATTAGTCCAACTATCTGCATGCATAGAATAGTTTTGGAGGAGAACTCTAAACATAGCATTGAAGGGCAGAGAAGGCTTAACCCTATAATGAAGGAAGTGGTGAAGAAAGAAATTCTCAAGTGGCTTGATGCAGGCATTGTTTATCCTATCTCTGACAGTGCATGGGTGAGCCCTGTGCAATGTGTTCCAAAGAAAGGTGGGGTAACAGTGATCACTAATGACAAGAATGAACTGATTCCTACAAGGACAGTGACTGGGTGGAGGATCTGCATGGACTACAGAAAGTTGAACAAGTCTACAAAGAAGGATCATTTCCCTCTCCCCTTCATTGATCAAATGTTGGATAGGCTTGCAGGTAAGGAATATTATTGCTTTCTAGATGGTTATTCTGGTTACAACCAAATAGAAATAGTTCCTGAGGATCAACAAAAGACTACATTCACATGTCCTTATGGTACATTTGCCTTTAGAAGAATGCCATTTGGTCTGTGTAATGCTCCTGCAACCTTCCAGAGGTGTATGATGTCTATCTTTTCTGATTTCATTGAGAAGTCTATGGAAGTTTTTATGGATGACTTCTCTGTGTTTGGGGAAAGTTTTCAACTGTGCCTGACTAACTTAGAAGAAATCTTGGTGAGGTGTGAAGAAACAAACCTAGTCCTAAATTGGGAGAAATGCCACTTCATGGTGCAAGAAGGTATTGTTTTGGGACACAGAATTTCCAAGAAGGGATTGGAGGTTGATAAAGCAAAGATTGAAGTCATTGAAAAATTGCCTCCTCCCATAAATGTTAAGTGTGTTAGAAGCTTTCTTGGTCATACTGGATTTTATAGGAGATTCATTAAAGATTTCTCAAAAATATCCAAGCCTCTATGCCATCTACTTCAGCATGACACTACTTTCACCTTTGATGAGGCATGCCTTGAAGCCTTCTAGAAATTGAAGAAAGCTCTAGTCACTACACCTATCATTGTCACTCCTGATTGGAGCAAACCGTTTGAGCTTATGTGTGATGCAAGTGACTATGCTGTTGGAGCTGTGCTAGGTCAAAGGTATGATAAAATCTTCCATTCTATCTATTATGCAAGTAAAACACTTGTTGAAGCACAATTAAATTACACAGTCACTGAAAAAGAGCTATTAGCTGTGGTTTTTGCCTTTGATAAATTTAGATCATACTTCGTGGGTACAAAAGTTATTGTCTTTACTGATCATTCAACCATCAAGTATTTGATCTCAAAAAAAGATGCAAAACCTAGGCTAATTAGATGGGTTCTCCACCTCCAAGAATTTGATTTGGAAATTCGTTATAAAAAGGGGGTGGAGAACCAAGTTGCTGACCATTTGTCTAGAATTGAAGGAGAAAATGCAGGTAAAACATTTGGTGAAATCAAGGAGATCTTTCCTGATGAGAAGTTGTTGGCAACAACTGTGCAAGCATGTAACGCTATAACGGTTGCCGCTATAACGCTAGACGCTGTAGCGGCTGATGCTACTTCACCTTGGTTTGCTGACATCGTGAACAACTTGGTTAGCAGAATTGTGTCTGCAGATTTGAATTACCAACAGAGGAAAAGGTTCTTCCATACAGTGAAGGAACTATTGGGATGAACTGTACCTCTATAAAAAGTGTCAAGATCAATTGTTGAGAAGGTGCCTCGCAGAAGAAGAACAACCTCAAGTGTTAGAGCACTGTCATGCTTCACCTTGTGGTGGACATTTTGGAGGATCCAGAACTGCAGCTAAGGTGCTACAATGTGGCTACTATTGGCCTACTTTGTTCAAGGATGCTTAAGAAATGGTGAAGAATTGTGAGAGGTGCCAAAGGACTGGGAACATCTCCAACAAACATGAAATGCCTTTGACCAATATACTAGAGATTGAACTCTTTGATGTGTGGGGCATGGATTTTATGGGGCCCTTTCCCCCCTCTTATGGGAATTTGTACATCTTAGTGGCAGTGGATTATGTTTCTAAGTGGGTTGAAGTTGCTGCTCTCTGCAACAATGATGCCAAGTCAGTAAGCAAGTTCCTTCAGAAAAACATCTTCACCAGGTTTGGAACACCTAGGGCCATTATTAGTGATGAGGGATCTCACTTTTGCAACAAGTTGATTGAATCTTTTTTAGGAAAATATGGGGTAAGACATAAAACACTCCTTATCACCCCCAACCAAATGGGCAAGCTGAGCTGTCCAATAGAGAGATGAAGAGGATGCTTGAGAAGATGGTGGGACCTTTAAGGAAGGATTGGTCAGTTCATTTAGATGATGCTTTATGGGCTTAGAGGACAGCCTTCAAAAACCTTTGGGAATGTCTCCCTACAGACTTGTGTTTGGAAAAGCTTGCCACCTCCTTGTGGAATTACAACACAAAGCTCACTGGGCCATAAAAAAGCTCAACTTTGACCATGATAGGGCTGGGAGGGAAAGGCTGTTGCAGCTAAATGAGCTTGAAGAGATTAGGCACTCAGCCTATGAGAGCCCAACTATTTACAAAGAGAAAACCAAGGTGTGGCATGACAAAAAGATTCAGAAGAGGGAATTAATTGAAGGGGATCAACTGCTTCTGTTTAATTCAAGGCTCAAATTGTTTCCTGGGAAGCTCAAGTCCAGATGGTCTGGTCCTTTCAAATTGGTAAAGGTTTATCCTCATGGAGCTGTAGATTTGTATGATGAAGCAACCAACACCACCTTCAAGGTGAATGGCCAGAGGGTGAAGCAATACCATGGTGAACATGTGGTTAGGGACAAGACCACTATTGATCTTCAAGACCTCTAACATTAAAGAGGAAGTCTGGTTGAAGACTCTTAAAGCAAGCGCTCTTGGGAGGCAACCCAATGGTTTAACTAACCAAAATTTTGAGTTTCTAATTTTTGTTTTGTGTAGGAGTGAAAGTGGTATGTTGGATATTTTTGCATGGAGTGTTGTGGAAGCTTTTAACGCTATAGCGTTAGGTGTGTTGTTAGCGCTATAGCGTTAAGGTGTGGGGTCTAATGAATTTTCAAAAATAGGTTTCCAGTGAGCCTCGCATTAAGTGATGACGTGGCACGCGCGCTTCTGATCCTGTTAACTGCTACTCCCTAGCGTGCCACGTTTCACCAACTCCCATCACTTCAGTCATTCCACCCATCACCAAACGGTCAAGTCATAAATTCCCCAACTCCCAATAACCTCCAATCCACCCACTCTCCTCGCTCTCGCAAATTATAACCAAGTTACCTCTCTTCTTCAATCTCCCCACTTCACCCATCTCTCAATCTCCCTTTCTGAAACAGTTCTTGCATTCTTAAAAACCTGAAAATCCCTAATTTCCTTTTTAATTCCCAAACCGTTCAACAATGGTGAAAAATCAATCCACTGTCAAATCCCCTAGAAAGACCAAAGCAGCTGAACCCAGTTCTTCCAAACCCTCTGATCCTCAAAACGACCCCAATCGTTTCTAGAGAATGAACTTTATCGCAGAAAGGGGTTTCAAATCTGATAAGGCGCCTGACGCATTCACTTCTCCATCAAGCATAAAGATACTGGTCGACAACTTTTATCAAACATCGTGGAAACTATGTCGTGCCAGTGGTGAGAGAGTTCTACCAGGGCATCCCACCTCCAAAGGAAGGAAAACCCCAAACCTATTATGTGGTTAGGGGTGAGATTGTTGACTTCAGTCCTAGTGCAATCAATGAATTTTTCAAGTTGGGATATTCTGGAAAGGTTATAGAGAAGAAGCTCAACACCTGGGGCGGAGAGGAAATGGAGGAAGTAAGAAAGAGGATATGTTCTGAAGAATCAACCTGGGAAAAGTTTGGATCTGAGTTCAAGCTGAAGAAAACATTCTTGGTGGATGAGGCTGCCATGTGGTTCACATTCATCAGGCATTCTCTTATGCCCACTTCCCACACAACATTTGTGGAAAAGGATAGGCTGATAGTCCTGGATGCAATTCTAGAAGGTGAAAGTATTGATGTGGGGAAGATAATTGCAAGAGAAATCAAGAGCAGAGTCAAAACAGATGGTAATCTCTATTTTCCATGTTTAATAACTGAGTTGTGTAAATTGGCTGAAGTAGAAATAGTGATTAGAGATGAGAGAAGATCCCCTCTTGGAGCTATCCCTACTGTGTTCAAGCCAAGGCAGAGAAGTGCCGCTATAGCGTCTGACGCTATAGCGCTTAGTCAACTAAAGAAAAATCAGCAAGCACTCTGCAAGTTTGTTAAGGCCAAGTTTGAATGGGAGAAGTCTGTTCTGGAGAAATTGTCAAGGGGTAAGGAATTGATGGAGCCACCAATGTTCCCGGAGTGGTTGATAGATGATGAAGGTATGCAAGAGCCACTTCAACCAGATGAAAGGGTCACCAAGAAGGCTGCTCTTGATGAGCTCAAGAAGAGAGCAAGAAGCCCAATCTTGAATAAGGTGAAGAGCCCTGCAAAGAAGAGGAGGAAGGTGAGTAGTGAAGAATCGCTCAATACTGAAGATTTGGAGGAGATAAGTGAGGAGGATGAGGAAGAAACAAGGCAATTAATGAAGGAAGTCAATGAGTCTGAGGAAGAAGAAGATTCTGATTCTGAGGAGGAGTCTGGTGAGGACCACCCAGAGGGAGAGAAAGGCACTGAAAGTGAAGATGAGGAAGAAATTCAAGCTGACCAACCACCTAGTGTAACACCCTAAATAATTTAATTAAGAAATTGATTAAATTGTTAAAGTGTTGCACTATTTTTAATTATATTAAATTATAATATAGTGTTTATAATTTAGTATTTTAATTTAATAGAAGGAAGTGGTATTAGAAATACGGAGTCATTTTGTTTTGGGCCAGAGCCCAAGCCCAATGACTTAGGCTCCTAGGGTTGGTGCAATTCGCACCAATGGTCAAAGAAAGAAAGAAAACGAAAGAAAGGAGAGAAAGAGAGAAGGAAAACGGCGCAAGGAGAGTGAGAAGAAGGAGAAGTGGATCGCACCAAGGAGAAAGGAAGGAGAAGGAGATTTGTTCTTTGAGGTTTTGTAGGTGACTACGTGAAAGAGCTTCTCTACTGGTTTAAATTGAGGTGGGGAGTCTCACTCTATAATAGAGGATATAATAGGTTGTATAGAGTCATAGAGTTTGATTTGATGTTACTTCATTGTCAATTGAGTGGTTGTTGGGTGAATTTGAGAAATTACATGTTAGAAATCGATTTAGGGCTTTAAATTGGGGTTTTATGTTCTTGATTGGTTTTTTCGCATGATTGAGTGTTATGGTATGCAATTGAGTGTGTTGACATGATTATAATTTGTATTTGAGTGATATAAGATGACTTGAATTGAAAGAATTTGAGAATTTGGAGTTTTTGGTGTATGGGCGCCAAATGGCTAGGATTCGCGCCACATGTGGTTTATCGTGATGAGAGCTATGGTGGTGTTGTGTTGCTATTCGCGCGCCACTTTGCCGAGCAATTGGCGCTGGGTTACCGCTTCATGTCTTTGGAATGGTGTCCAGTATGCAGTGTGTTGCTGCTCGCGCGCCAAGTTCTTTGGAAATGGCGCCAGCAATCGTGTGAGTCTTTGGGAGGGTGTGTTTGTTGTCTGGGCGCCAGTTTACTAGAAATGTGGCGCCCTGTGCACTGTTCACGTGCACATAGAGGGTGTTTGAGTGGAACTTGATGTTATGTGCATATTTCACCGAGCCAAATTTGTATTCACTCGCCCAAACTTCATTTAAAACATTTTTGGCTCGAGTGGTTTTAGTTTTTCACGTGTCATTTGGGAGATGTCCTAGAGAGCAATCCTGTGGCGCTACACGTGTGCGCCTATAGGGTGGGTTAAGTGACACTTAGAGTTCCAAACACATTTTATCGTGCCATATTTTGTATTCACCGCCCAAACACATTTTTAAACATTTTTGCTCGAGTGGTTTTCTCGCTTTGCGTGTGTCCTTTGAGAGATGTCTTTGGTGGGCAATCTTTGTGGCGCCATTAGTGTGCGCCTAGTGGGTGTTTTGAGTGGAACTTAGAGTTCTAGGCATATTTTACCGTGCCATCTTTTGCCGCTGTTCCCCAAAACATTTTTAAACATTTTGGCTCGAGTGGTTTTCTGCTTAAACGCGTCTTTGTGTGTCTTTGGGTCAGTGTGGGCGCCAAATGTCTTTGCCAGTGCACGGGCAGCGCTGTGTCTCGAGTTTGTGTCGAGTTGTGTCTAGGATCATGCTGCCTGCAGGGCGCCAGTGATTGCTAGAAAAGTGGCGCCCGATGGTGTGTTGCCACAGGGCGCGCCATTGCCGAAGCCGGCGCTAGTCTTTGTGTTGCACCGAGCGCGCCAGAATGTGGGGAAAATGACGCCTAGTCTTTGCCGGTGACTAAGTGAGTCTTTGTTTTGGTCCCTGGGGGGACATTGTGGTCCCTAGGTGATTGTTTTGGTCCTAAAATGGTGGTTTAGGTGCACGAGTGAGATTAGTCCTCCATTGTGAATGTGTCCTTGGGACTTGAGTATGTTGAGTTAGCAACCGAGATGATTGGGCCATGGGGGCATGAGCCATGAGGGCTAGAGCCATGAGGGCTATAAACGAGATTAAATATGAGGTGAGAAAATAATATATTAATTGATATTGTGAATGTGCTTGTGTTGTATTCATGGAGTCTCATGCATACATTCGGCTGCGGTCACGACGTTATAAACTGATTGTGAGGCCATGAGGGCCAGGCCATGAGGGCCAGAGTCACGAGGACTCAATTTGAGAATGATATTGCCATGAGGGCAACTGGTACCACATGCATATCTACATTGCATACATTCTCATGAACACCTGAATATTATTGAGTGATGATTGGTATGATTGATTGTGCTGTGAACTGTGACTGTATATATTGCCTATTATCACTTTTATTATATAGTTCGAGACTCACCCTTTCTGTTGTTGTTTACCACAGGTAGCCATGAGTGAGGGCCTTCTACCCTCACTACTCCCCGAGTCGGTCTGCTCTGATACGTAGCACCTAGGGGTTGGGGTTTAGACTGCCATTTGATTTTGTTTTGCTCATTGTGGAGCCTTTATGTATATTGCGTACTTATTTTGAGATGTAGCTTTACTTCCGCTGAGTAACATGAGATATGATCCCACGTTTTATATGGTGTTATGTATTGATATATATTTCTGAGCTGAACCGACTGTTTGAGCATTTTTAAGAGAGGAGCGTAATACTCCAATTAATGAAAAATGATTTTTATTACCCTGATTTTTGAATTAAACTGCCGGGTAGAATTGGGGTGTTACATTAGTGGTATCAGAGCAAAAGTTCGGTCTGTCCGACCAATTGTGTCTGTTGTCATGTTGTGTATGACGATTAGGAGTCTTGAAATAGTTCTCGAATGGTTGTTTATCTTTGCAGTTGCTAGGTTGATATGGCCGAGAAGAGTTGATGTTGCACTTCTTTGGCGTTGCAAGCCATAGCGCGAGTTATGGGGACTCAAAGAGAATCACCGAGACCGTAGTCCGGCAACATTCCGAGAGAGAGAACCCCTACCTTCAAGGGAGAGTACAACCGGATGGTGCATTGACTTGGTGAAGGAGATTGAGAGGATCTTCAGGGTGATTAGCCAGCACCGATGAGCGAGAAAGTCGTGCACTGTACACATACTTTATCTCAAGAGGTGATGGTGGTGGTTGGAGACCGGTGAGAGGTTGGGTCTTTGCGCAGAGGAGATTACTTGGCCGTGTGTTCGAAGGAATTCTTGAGGAAGTATTTCCGGAGGGCGTTAGAGGTAAGAAAGAGCCGGAATTCCTTGAACCGAGGCGGGGAGTATGTCTGCATTCGAGTATGTTGCCAAGTTCACGGAGTCAAGCTAAGTTCTACCCCATTATCTTTGAAATTTGGGCTGAATTCTCAAAGTGCATTAAATTTGAGAATGGATGAGAGCCGATATCAAACAGTGTAGGGTATCAAAAGATTAGAGTATTCTTGATTTGGTAGATCTAACTGCGGGATTTATGAGGAAGACAACAATGCCCGCTCTAGGGTCATGAGAGACCGGAGGGGGAAATTTCATAACAGGGTAAGCCATATGAGGCGTCTGGCGACAAGGGGAAAGCAGAGGTATGCGGGTAGTAGCAAGTATCTTTGGTGGAAGCAGTCCGCCGAGGGTAGGAGAGTCCTGCTGAGGCGGGAGGCCCGAGTGGGAGATGCTCCTGCGATATTGTGTGCTTCAAGTGTAGCAAGCCGGGACCACAAGAGTTTTGATTGTAAGTCCGGGGAAAGGTATGCTTCAAGTGTGGGAAAGAGGGTCACATGGCATCCGAGTGTGATCGTAAGGAAAGCCGTGTGCTTCAACCTGTGGTGAAGCGGGTCACTTTAGCTCCAAGTGCACCAAGCCAAAGAAAGAGAGGTCTCTTCGGAGAGTATTTGCACTAGCGAGTTGGAGGGACCCAATGAGATTAGAGGTACATGTTTCATCTATGGTACACCTTTAGTTGCTATTGTTGACACGGGTGCTACGCACTCTTTTATTGCTTCATGCATCAGGCCGAAAGATTGAATTTAGTTCTGTCTACTATGGAGAGAGGATGGTTATCGACACTCCAAATGGCGGGGTTCGGTAACTACTTCTCTAATGTGTGCTAGGTGCCTCTGTCGCTTTTTGGCGAGATTTTCCGATTGACTGATTTGTTTACCTTTGGGTGGGTTGGATGTGATTACGGGCATGGATCGTTAGTAGATAACCATGTGCACATCAAGCTGCTTTCAACAAGTCTGTTAGCTTTCTTCTTCCAAGAAGAGGAAGAGTCGGTTTTCTTTGTCTGCACGAGCAATTGCGCGGGGTAATGAAAGAGGGTGGGCAATTTGTTTGCTTTGATTGCGTCTATGTCTCGCGAGAACCAAGTCAGTAGTTGATGGGTTGCGGGTGGTGTGTGAGTTCCACTGAAGTGTTCCTCGATGAGATTCCTAGTGTGCCACCGAGAGGAAGTTGAGTTCGGGATTGAGCTTGTGCACGTACTAGGCACGTGTCTATGGCACTGCACCGCATGGGATGTCGGCTTCTGAGTTGTCTGAATTGAAGAAGCAGTTAGAGGAGCTTCTTGAGAAGAAATTTGTGAGGCCTAGTGTGTCACCATGGGGAGCTCCAGTTTTGTTGGTTAAGAAGAAGGATGGGAGTATGCGTCTGTGCGTGGATTACAGACAACTGAACAAAGTAACTATCAAGAATAAGTATCCTCTCCCGAGGATAGATGATCTGATGGATCAGCTGGTGGGTGCTAAAGTGTTTAGCAAGATTGACTTGAGGTCGTGGGTATCACCAGTTAAGGTGAAGGATGAAGATATCCAGAAGACCGCGTTCAGGACGAGGTATGGCCATTATGAGTACTCTGTAATGCCGTTTGGTGTCACAAATGCACCAGGGGTGTTTATGGAGTACATGAATCGGATCTTCCATAGCTACCTGGATCGGTTTGTGGTTGTGTTTATTGATGATATTCGGTGTACTCTAAGTCCGAGGAGGAACACGCAGAGCACTTGAGGTTGGTGCTAGAGGTCTTTGAAAGAAAAGAAGTTGTATGCCAAGTTGTCAAAGTGTGAGTTACGTTGCGTGAGGTGAGCTTCTTGGGTCACATTATTTCGGTGATGGTATAGGCGTGGACCCGACCAAGGTTGATGCAAGTGTTGCGGTGGGAGAGCCCAAAGTCTGTGATTGAGATCAGGAGTTTCTTGGGGTTGGCTGGTTACTACAGGAGGTTTATTGAAGGGTTCTCTAAGCTAGCCCTTCCGTTAACTCAATTGACCTGTAAGGGAAGAGCCTTTGTGTGGGATGCAAAGTGTGAAGAGAGCTTCCTAGAGTTGAAGAGAAGGTTGACCACGTCTCCAGTGTTAGTATTGCCTGTGCCGGAGCAACCTTTTGTTGTATACTGTGATGCTTCCAAGATGGGTTTGGGAGGTGTATTGATGCAGGATGGGAAGGTAGTTGCTTATGTGTCCCGACAGTTGAGGACACATGAGAGGAACTATCCTACTCATGATTTAGAGTTGGCTGCTATTGTATTTGTTCTGAAGATTTGGAGGCACTACCTCTATGGTACCAGATTTGAGGTGTTCAGAGATCACAAGAGTTTGAGGTACTTGTTTGACCGATGAGCTGAATATGAGATGAGCGTTGGCTAGAGTCTAAAGGATTATGATTTCGGCTTGAACTATCACCCCGGCAAAGCTAATGTCGTGGCTGATGCTTTAAGTCGAAAAACTCTTCATATGTCAGCTATGATGGTGAGGGAATTGGAGTTGATTGAGCAATTCCAGGATTTGAGTCCGGTTTGTGAAGTGACACCCCAGAGTGTCAAACTGGGCATGCTGAGGATTGGGAATGACTTCTTGGTTAGTATCCAGAGACGCCGAAGTTAGATGTGAAGTGGTTGACTTCTTTGATCATTTGGTGAGCAAAAGCTTGTAGATGGGGATTATGATAACTCTATTTTATATAGAGTATTTCATATGTTTAAACTTAGTATTTGCTCTCTTTCAAGTAATAATAAAGAGATTATATAGTATTTAGTGTGATATATGATATCTTGAGTGAATTGAATGGTTATAGTTAGTTATAGGCCATTTTGGATATATTGTGGTATGTTTGATGTTTTTGTTCGTGCGATCTCAATCGTTGCTGCATCAATGCTCTGCGATCCTGCATCAATTCTGCGCAACTTGGTGAATAAGCGACTGTTTCATATGCATCCACATGCAATGTGATGACCTCTGCGCCGCTTCCCGATGCCATCCAACAATGTATAGTAGGCGCCTACAATTCACACATAGCTATAGGCATAGCTTTGAAGAGTCATCAACATAGGGACACTTGTTCTAACACCATGGAACCGCCTACTATATGATTAAGTCAAAGATTTCAACATGGATAAACCTCTGGAAAGCAACTACAGCTATGATCCACTCAAGATGACTTCAACATGAAGGAAGGAAGCACCTCACTTGAAGGCTATAAAAGGACCTCACATCTTCATTTGGAAATATATCACAATCCATAAGTTAGATCAAAATTTCAATATACATAGTTAGTTTTTATATTTTTAGAGGAAGAGGAAGGAATTCATAAATCCTCCTTTACTCATTTTCATAGTGTTTGTATAGTGCTAAGGAGTAATGCTAGTGCATTGCTAGAAGACTTCATACAAAGGTTTTCAACATTTGTAACTTTACTCTTGTTGTTTCTCTTTTGTGATTTCTATATATATAAACATGGTCTATTCAGTTTATATATATCTTGCAATGTCTCTTGTTAGCTAAACCTTTCTTAGTTGGAATGTTCTAATCATTTAATGAGCTTTTAAGTAAGTATGTTGCATGTATGTATGTTTGTACTTTAGTTCTTGCTTGATAATCTTTTCAAAACTTATTTTGAACTTGATCACTTAGAATAAGTAGATTTGTAAATGACCGGACATGGCTTACAATTAAGAACTCAAGAACTAATATGGGTGAGTGTTTTACATAAAGAAAACTTTGTGAAAACCATGCTAAGTCCTAGACATAGGATAGTATAGTCCATAGGATAATTGTGGGTACTTAAAATACAAGAGTGAATTCACTTAAGCAAAGTGATACTTGTTAGGAGGCAAGATTGGCACTAACACCCCTTTCTTTCTTGCATAGAACAAGGATCATAAGAGTGGTAATGAAACTCAAGAAAGTGACCGAAAGGCACATAGCTAATGCAACAAAGATTCAATCACCATTTGCATCACATACTGCATCATACACTTTTAAGTAAATTACTTGATAAAGACATTCCAACTAGCTTTTCTCTTTTACACTATCAACATTCTTTCTTAGTTTTCTAACTTAGTTGTGATCATCAACCAAAATCCAAAATTATTTTATTACTTTGTGACTTTACACTTTATTACTTTATATTTGTTTTAAAAGTGAGTTTTTCAATCTCTGTGGGTTCGATCTTTTTACTACTTGTTTTTGGACAGTGTATACTTGCACTCAAGTGTATGTGGCATTTCCACACACCAAGTTTTTGGCGCCGTTGCCGGGGATTGAAGTAAATTCTTTTTAAAATTCTGATATTGAGTAATTTAGTGTTGTATATAACTTCTGGTTTTTAAAGTTTCTGTTAACAACAGTACATGGTACCTAGTATATGTACAGAACCAGAAACAGAACTCCAGAATATAGTTTAGATTTAGAAATAGAAAGAAAATTCAGGAGATTGCTAAGACTCCAGAAACAGAATCAACAAGCTTGCAACATGTCATTCAGTGAAGAACAAAGCTCAAGGCCACACTCAGTGAGAGGAGGCCCTGGATCACAGCATGCTACTGAAGAAGAAGTTCATAGAGAAAATCTCATCCACATGGATCACATAGGTATGATTAATGATAGAGATAGACCTATGAGGGATTATGCTCAGTTTGATCATCAAAACATGCAAACTAGTATAAATAGACCTCATATTGATGCCATGCATTTTGAATTTAAACCTATGATGTTTCAAATGCTTCAAACTATTGGTCAATTTGGAGGATCTCCTCATGAAGATCCTCATTTGCATTTAAGGCAATTTCTAGAAGTATGTAGTAATTTTATTTTACCTGGTGTCAGTGAAAATGCATTTAGATTAAGGTTATTTCCATATTCTTTGAAAGATAGAGCCAAGGCTTGGCTAAATTCTTTAGAGCCTAACTCTATCCATTCATGGAATGAAATGGCTGAAAAAATTTTAGGAAAATATTTCCCACCTATCAAAAATGCCAGGTTAAGAAATGATATTACATCTTTTAGACAAAAAGAGTTTGAGTCTTTATTTGAAGCATGGGAAAGATGGAAGGAACTTTTAAGAAAATGTCCTCATCATGGTTTACTCATTATTATTCAAATGGAAACATTTTATAATGGTTTGGAACCTCAAACCGAATAATGCTTGATGCATCATCCGGTGGAGTGTTATTAAATCACATACAATGAAGCATGTGAATTAATTGATAGAATAGCGACTAATAGCTCTAGTTGGCCTCTTGGAGAGGGTAAGTGCCCAAAAGAAACCATCGAGGTACATGAAATCAATGATATATCTGCCCTATCTGCTCAAGTAGCCACTCTAGCTAATTTGATGAAAAACTTCACTTCGCAATGCTATACTGCATCTAATGCAGCTGCATCACCGTAAAGCACTTTATTATCTGTGATGAGAACAAGTACCTCCAGGCACACCTAGTTGTGTGTACTGTGGAGGAGGTCACTTGTATGAGGAATGTTCTAGCAACCCTATCTCTGTAAATTATGTAGGTTATAATAGGAATAACAACCCTTATTCCAACACTTATAATCCTGGTTGGAAAGATCACCCAAATTTTAGATGGAGCAACAATAGTGCACCTGCATCTAGAACTACTCCAACTACACCAAGCAACCCACCGATTCCCACTTCGAATAACCAAAGAAACTCTCAACCTACCACCGATAATTCTCTAGAAACCATGCTTAAAGCATTTATAGGTGAATCTAGAATCGCTAGACAAACCCAAGATGCTTCCATTAAGAACTTAGAGAATCAAGTTGGTCAATTAGCCACACTTCAGTATCAAAGGCCACAAGGTGCCTTACCTTCAAATCTGAAGCTACTCCTTCCCAAACCAAAGGAAAGGAGCAGGTTAAGGCTATTTCATTAAGAAGTGGTAAGGATCTTGTAGAGTTAATCGAGAAGGAAAGTGTAGATAAGGGAGAAAAAGCCAAAAATCAAAAGAAACCAATGCAGAAGCATCTAGTGCTCCCCGCATCACAAGAAGTTCAAAGTCCACTACCTAAGTTAGTACTGAATACCCTCCTCCTCCTTACCCTCAAAGACCTAAAAAGCACATGAGGAGAAGCGGTTTGGTAAATTCTTAGAGGTACTAAAACAATTACACATCAATGTTCCTTAGTAGAAGCCCTCCAACAAATGCCAAATTATGCAAAATTTATGAAGGATGTGCTTACTAAGAGAAGAAGATTAGGTGAGTTTGAAACAGTTGCCATGACAGAAGATTGTAGTTTGCTTATGCAAAATAAGATCCCTAGGAAATTGAAGGATCCAGGTAGTTTTACAATTCCATTTTCTATAGGAAAATCCTATATCTGGTAAAGCTTTATGTGATTTAGGTGCAAGCATCAACTTGATGCCTAAATCTATTTTTGACCAGATTAGAAATAGGAAATGCAAAACCAACCACCGTGACACTTCAATTAGCGTGATAGATCAATAGCCTATCCTGAAGGTATCATAGAAGACATCGTAGTTAAGGTAGACAAATTTGTATTTCCTGTAGATTTTGTTATCCTTGACTTTGATGCAGATAAGGAAGTGCCTATTATCCTAGGTAGACCATTTCTAGCAACTAGTAAAACCATAATTGATGTGCAGAAAGGTGAACTCACTATGAGAGTGAATGATCAAGAGATAAAATTCAATGTAATGAATGCTATGAAGTATCCTACAGAGGAAACAGAAGAGTGTTCATCCTTATTCTCTCTAGATCAATTGGTAGAAAAACAATTTTACAAGCAGTATGATCACTTAGCCAATGCAGATGCACTAGATGCAGCTGCATTGCTAGATGATGAAATACTAGAAAAGGAAAATCTGCCAATAGAAAACTCTTGTAAGGAAGTATGGGCTAGGACTTATGAACCACTCAATCTTGAGGATCCAATTCTCAAGAAGAACTTACCCTCAATAGAACAACCTCCTAAGTTAGAATTGAAGATACTGCCTGAACACCTTAAGTATGCATTCTTAGGAACAAATGAGACTTTACATGTTATCATTGCTTCTGATTTAACATCAAAACAGGAGAGTGATCTCATTAGTACTCTCAAGAAGCATACCAAAGCTATAGGTTGGCAAATGGCAGATATCAAAGGAATTAGTCCTTCTATATGCATGCATAGAGTCATTTTGGAAGAAAATTCCAAAAAGCGAAATAGAGAGTCAAAGAAGACTAAATCCTATTATGAAAGAGGTTGTGAAAAAGGAAATCATTAAGTGTCTAGATGCTTGGAATCATATACCCCATATCGCATGCTGTGCTTGGGTAAGCCCCATGTCCAATGTGTACCAAAAAATGGGGTGTGACAAGAATAGCCAATGAAAAGAATGAGTTGATACCAACTAGAATCACACACGGGGTGGAGAATCAGTATGGATTACGAAAAACTCAACAAAGCTACCAAAAAGGATCACTTTCCTTTACCATTCATAGACCAAATGTTAGATAGATTAGCGGGGAAGGAATTTTATTGTTTCCTAGATGGCTATTCAAAGCTATAATCAAATAGCCATTGAGCCTAAGGATCAACACAAAACCACCTTTACATGCCCTTATGGAACCTTTGCCTTTAGAAGGATGCCATTTGGCTTATGTAATGCACCTGCTACATTCCAAAGATGCATGATGTCTATTTTCTCAGATTTCATTGAGCAATCAATGGAAGTATTCATGGATGATTTCTCTATCTTTGGAGAAACATTTCAAGTTTGCTTAACAAACTTGGAACAAATTCTCAAGAGATGTGAGGAAACAAATTTAGTCTTAAACTGGGAAAAGTGCCATTTCATGGTACAAGAAGGCATAGTGCTAGGACATAGAATTTCAAAGAAAGGTCTAGAGGTAGACAAAGCTAAAGTTGATGTCATTGAGAATCTACCACCACCAAATACAGTTAAAGGTATCAGGAGCTTCTTAGGCCATGCTGGTTTTTATAGAAGGTTTATCAAAGATTTTTCAAAAATCTCAAAACCATTATGTATGCTTCTGCAACATGATGTAGAATTCAACTTTGATGAATCTTGTATAGAAGCTTTTGACAAGCTTAGAAAGGCATTGGTGACAACACCAATTATAGTAACTCCAGATTGGAGCAGGCCATTTGAATTAATGTGTGATGCTAGTGACTTTGCAGTAGGAGCAGTCCTAGGGCAAAGGTATGATAAGGTCTTTCATTCCATATATTATGCTAGTAAGACATTAATTGAAGCTCAGGTGAATTACACAATCACAGAAAAGGAATTATTAGCTGTGGTCTTTGCATTTGAAAAATTTAGATCATACTTAGTTGGCACTAAAATTATTGTCTATACTGATCACTCTGCCATTAAGTATCTAATTTCAAAGAAGGATGCAAAGCCAAGGCTGATAAGGTGGATTTTACTCCTACAAGAATTTGATCTAGAAATTAGAGACAAGAAAGGAGTAGAAAATCAAGTAGCAGACCATTTATCAAGGATTGAAGGAGAATCACTTGGTACACAAGGAGAAGAAATCAAGGAGAGTTTTCCAGATGAGAAACTATTGGCAATCACAATCAATGCAAAACATGAAACCGCATTTGCTATAAGCAATGCAGAGCATCAAATGCATCTGCACCATGGTTTGGTTGATATTGTAAATTTCCTTGCAAGCAAAGTAGTACCAATGAGTATGACATATCAACAAAGGAGAAAATTCTTCCACATGGTTAAACAATACTATTGGGATGATCCATTCCTTTACAAGATGTGCCCCGATCAATTAATGAGGAAATGCATACCAAGAGGAGCAACAAGCGAAGGCTTCACGCATTGCCATTCTGCACCTTATGGAGGACACTTTGGAAGCACTAGAACAAAGCAATGTAAGGTATTACTGATGCAGTTATTTTTGGCCTACTTTATTTAAAGATTCTTATTTTATGGTCAAATCTGTGATAAATGTCAAAGAGCAGAAATATCTCTACGATAAGCATGAAATGCCTAGAACAAATATTTTAGAAATAGAATTATTTGATGTTTGGGGCATGGATTTCATGGGACCTTTTCCACCCTCTTTTGGCAATTTATATATCTTAGTAGTTTATTGATTATGTGTCCAAATGGGTAGAGGCGAGCATTACCTAATAATGATGCTAAATCGGTGAGTAAGTTTCTGCAAAGAAATATATTCACTAGATTTGGAACTCCTAGAGCTATCATTAATGATGAAGGTTCACTTTTTGCAATAAAATCATAGAAAACCTTCTAGCTAAGTATGGAGTTAAGCATAAGATAGCTACAACATACCATCCTCAAACTAGTGGACAAGCGAGAATTATCCAATAGGGAAATTAAGAGAATGCTAGAAAAATGGTAAGTCCAAATAGAAAAGATTGGTCTTTACATTTGGATGATGCTTTATGGGCATATAGAACAAAGATTCAAAACACCCTTAGGAATGTCCCCTTACAAATTAGTCTATGGAAAAGCATGCCATTTACCAGTAGAATTGGAAAACAAATCTTATTGGGCTATCAAGAAGCTCAATTTCAATTTGAACAAGGCGGTAAAAAGAGAATGATAGAGCTTGATGAGCTAGAAGAAATTAGGCAAACCTCTTATGAGAATGCTTTGAAATCTACAAAGCTAAGACTAAGAAATGGCATGACAAAAAATTCACAAAGAGAGAATTGAAAGAAGGAGGACTAGTTCTGCTATACAACTCTAGGTTGAAGCTATTTCCTGGAAAACTAAGGTCAAGGTGGTCAGGACCATTTAAGTTGATAAAGGTTTATCCACATGGAGCAGTAGAATTATTTGATAAATCCTCAAATCTGTCTTCAAGGTGAATGGTCAAAGAGTTAAAATGTACTATGGTGAACATGTGGTGAGAGACAAAGCCACCACCTATTTGCAAAATCTCTAAGTGAAAAGAGGTAGTCAGGCTGACAAGACTCTTAAAACAAGCGCTTAATGGGAGGCAACCCATTGTTTTTAATTATTTTTGTGCAATTTTATGTTTTTAGTTGTTTTGCAAAAATGCAGAGAAACTAATGCAGCTGCATCAAATGCACTGCATTGAGGAAAAATGTGCCCTGCATCAGAAAATTATAAACTTGAAGAAAATTGGTTAAGTGTGAATCAAAAGGCTTCAGGAAGATCAAAGGAGGTTAAGTAAGATTAATGACACATTGGTAGCCAAAGCAAGACACTTGGCAAGATGCATGCGCAAAGACGCAATGCTAACGGCTACCTAATTAATCCACTAACTTCCCTCTTCCCCGAAACATAAAGCCTTCATTGTTACCGTTACCCTTCATTCGCAAACTCTCACAAATTCTCTCATCCAAACACAAACTACCCTTCCCATTCTCAATCCAATTTTTTCTCTCAAATCACAAAAGCAATCAAAAACCTAGAATTTCAAAGCAAATACAATGGTGAAAAAGCAATCAAACCTGAGAATCATCGAACAAGCGGCCGAACTCCCAAAAAGAGAAGAAAGCCATGCATGCAGGATCATCATCATCAAAGAAAGGCAAAGCCGAGAATCATCAATCGAACCCGATGACAATATTCATCTATGGAACATGCATCTACTACCCGAGAGAGGGTATGATTTGAAGAAGGCAAGCCCATCATTCATGTCAACAAAGTACCAATCTCAATTGGGACCACTTTGTGCTACCACGAGGAGGCTACATTGAAGATTTGGTGAGAGAATTCTATCTTTGGAATCACACCACAAGAAGGAGCGTAACATTCTTACACTTCCATGGTGAGAGGTAAAATTGTACATTTCCATGCCAAGAAATTAAATGAACATTATATGCTGAAATATAATGGGAATGATTTTGAGAATAGAGTGGCCAATGCCTTTAAGAAAGAAATGGAAGAAATAAGGAATAGGATTGCTATACCGAGGAATTCATTTGGGAGAAATTCACACCTAATGAGATTAAGCTTAGAAGTAATTATTTGATAAATGCATTAGGTAATTGGCATTTGTTCATAGCTAATTCAATTCTGCCTACATCACATACATATGCTATGACCAAAGAGAGATTGATCTTGCTAGATACAATTCTCTCTGAAGGACATGTAGACATAGGTAGATTGATTGCTAGGGAAATTCTTGCATGTTCAAATAAGTCAAAGGGATTTCTGTTTTTCCCTTGTCTTATTACTGAGCTATGCATGAAAGAAGGAGTCCCTATAGCTGCTAATGAACAAAGAAAATTTCCCCCTGGTAATTTAAGTGCTGAAGTGAAAGAGAAGTTGAGAAATGTAAGAGGCCCTGCACCTGCAATGCAAGAGCATTACATGCAGAAGCAGAGGGCTGTATGGAAATTTCAAAATGATCAACATGATTGGCTTCAATTGGTCTTTGACAAGATATTTGATCTTGTGGGCCAAGTGAATGCCCCTGAATTTCCTACTTGGGTACTGAGAAGTGAAGGTGAAGAAGAGGAAGAGAAAGAGGCTGAAGAAGGAGGAAAAGGAAAGGAGAAAGTAGAGGAACCTAGCACCAAGAGGAAGGTGACTAGGAAGCAATACAAAGTGCAAAAGAAGGTTGTGGTAGAACCTGTTGTGGAGGAATTATATGATTAAGAATCAAAGTGAGGATGAGGAATTAAAAGAAATGGATAAGGAGTTAGAAGAAGAAGAGGAGGAAGAAAGTGATGAGGAAATTGATGAAGAAGAAGAGGAACAAGCTAGAGGTGTGATCCTAGAGGAAATTGCTAGGCAGAAATATGCCAAACCCTCAGCATCAACCCAACAACCAGAAACCCCTATCACTTCACCAGTTACCAAAACACCCATCATCTCACCAAACCAAGAATCCTCCTCCATTCCAAAATCACCATTACCCTCCCTCAATGATCCACCAGTCCTATCACAATCACCACCACAAACAACCCCTCCACTACCCTCTCCAAGAAAAGAAACACAAGAAACAACTCACACAGAACAACCAACCCCTGTTATGCCAACAGACCAAGCAGTACCTTCTGACCCAAGCAACATTATTTCTAATGTTGTATCTGCTCTTGAGAAAGAGATTGTGCAGGAAAGAGAAGAAGAAGGACTCGACAAAGGAGATAAAATTGAAGAATCATCTGCAAAGGAGACAGTAACTCAAACTGTTGAGATGCAGAGTGATGCTCCTGCATCACTTGTCTTTGCATCACAACAGGCCAAAACTGTGCATGATGAGGCAACAATTAAAATGGTTCTGGAACAAATGGCACAACAGAAAAGGGATGCATTACACAACACTCAGAAATTCTTCAAGCAACCTGCAGGGAAGGCAGCAAAATTAACACCAAAGAGGAAGAAATCGATGCGATCAAGATGATGCACTGCGCATCAATTCCGAAGAAATTCCCGCAACTACACGAGTAGGAGGTGCATCCGCACCTCTGAAGCAACACCAAGCAAGCCCAAGGAGAAGAAGCGGAAGGTGAAACACACTCCTCCATCCAGTAAAGCACCGAATTAGGAGTGGAGCCAAGAAATGAGTATCATTTACATGTTTTCACCTACTACTTTGCTATAACTTGTGTTAATTCTGCTTTGAACTATTTCCTGGTTGTACTAATCCCTCTCCCTATTTTTGAACAAATGATTTGTTTTTTTGAAACAAGTTTGCAAAGTGAGGACACTGCAACCCCTTAAGTTTGGGGGATTTGCATGTTATGTTATGTTTTTAATATGTTTTTATCTAATATGTTGTGTGTTTATTTAATATGTTTTATATAGTAAATATATATGTTTTTAAGTAGTTTTTAGTTTGTTTAAATATTAGATGTACTTAACAAAGTAGTATCTAAATATTTTAGTAGAAAAGATCAATTTTTCAAAAATATGGTGAAAGCCCTATGGATGGAATTTCAATGATGAAAAAGAGAAAAAGCCTTATTTCTCGGAAAAACCAAAATTATTTTCACTTCAACACTTCAAAACTGAGTTTGTGAAAAGAACCTTGCTATTTAAAAGATCAATCTGATGCAAGGGGAATTTTTGGTAAGCTTAGGTCAAAACAAAGCTTTACTAAAAAGAAAGAAGAGCTTAAAGAATTAAGTTTGGGGGTGTTTTATGAAAAACAAAGGCTGAATTTCAAAAGTATAAGAGTAAACAATGTAGAAAAAATACAAAAAAAGTGGACAAGCCATATCCTGAATCTTTTGAAACTATACCTGTGCCTAAGTAAATGAATGCATCTGGAGGTCAAAGACCTGTGCCATGCAGGAATAAATGTATCTGGAGGATAGTTCAATAAACTGAACCTGTGCCAAAGTGGAAAGAAAAAATATATGCATCTGGAGTTTTGAAGAAATAAAGGCAAAATGAAAGATTGTTGAAAAATGAAGTTCATAGGGAACTCCTCATGAAAATCCAAATCAAACTGATCTATCTTCTAGAATTATAGTTTTTAATAGTTTGTCTTTGTCATTACTTGCGGACAAGCAATGGTTTAAGTTTGGGGGTGTGATAACTCTATTTTATATAGAGTATTTCATATGTTTAAACTTAGTATTTGCTCTCTTTCAAGTAATAATAAAGAGATTATATAGTATTTAGTGTGATATATGATATCTTGAGTGAATTGAATGGTTATAGTTAGTTATAGGCCATTTTGGATATATTGTGGTATGTTTGATGTTTTTGTTCGGTGCGGTCACGTCAATCTTTATCGCATCAATGCTCCTCCCTGACCGATCTGCATCAATTCTGCAAGAACTTGGTGAATAAGCGACTGTTTCATATGCATCCACATGCAATGTGATGACCTCCTGCCTGCTTCCCTGATGCCATCCAACAATGTATAGTAGGCGCCTACCATTCACACATAGCTATAGGCATAGCTTTGAAGAGTCATCAACATAGGGACACTTGTTCTAACACCATGGAACCGCCCTATATGATTAAGTCAAAGATTTCAACATGGATAAACCTCTGAAAGCAACTACAGCTATGATCCACTCAAGATGACTTCAACATGAAGGAAGGAAGCACCTCACTTGAAGGCTATAAAAGGACCTCACATCTTCATTTGGAAATATATCACAATCCATAAGTTAGATCAAAATTTCAATATACATAGTTAGTTTTTATATTTTTAGAGGAAGAGGAAGGAATTCATAAATCCTCCTTTACTCATTTTCATAGTGTTTGTATAGTGCTAAGGAGTAATGCTAGTGCATTGCTAGAAGACTTCATACAAAGGTTTTCAACATTTGTAACTTTACTCTTGTTGTTTCTCTTTTGTGATTTCTATATATATAAACATGGTCTATTCAGGTTTATATATATCTTGCAATGTCTCTTGTTAGCTAAACCTTTCTTAGTTGGAATGTTCTAATCATTTAATGAGCTTTTAAGTAAGTATGTTGCATGTATGTATGTTTGTACTTTAGTTCTTGCTTGATAATCTTTTCAAAACTTATTTTGAACTTGATCACTTAGAATAAGTAGATTTGTAAATGACCAGACATGGCTTACAATTAAGAACTCAAGAACTAATATGGGTGAGTGTTTTACATAAAGAAAACTTTGTGAAAACCATGCTAAGTCCTAGACATAGGATAGTATAGTCCATAGGATAATTGTGGGTACTTAAAATACAAGAGTGAATTCACTTAAGCAAAGTGATACTTGTTAGGAGGCAAGATTGGCACTAACACCCCTTTCTTTCTTGCATAGAACAAGGATCATAAGAGCTGTAATGAAACTCAAGAAAGTGACCGAAAGGCACATAGCTAATGCAACAGCATTCAGTGCAGCTGCATCACATACTGCATCATACACTTTTAAGTAAATTACTTGATAAAGACATTCCAACTAGCTTTTCTCTTTTACACTATCAACATTCTTTCTTAGTTTTCTAACTTAGTTGTGATCATCAACCAAAATCCAAAATTATTTTATTACTTTGTGACTTTACACTTTATTACTTTATATTTGTTTTAAAAGTGAGTTTTTCAATCTCTGTGGGTTCGATCTTTTTACTACTTGTTTTTGGACAGTGTATACTTGCACTCAAGTGTATGTGGCATTTCCACACACCAGATTACAGGTTGGATTCCCAGGGTGTGTTGAGATTCAGGGACAGAATTTGTGTTCCGGATGATGCTGAGTTGAAGAAGATGATACTTGAGGAGAGCCATAGGAGCAAGTTGAGCATTCATCCGGGTGCTACTAAGATGTATCATGATCTAAAGAAACTGTTTTGGTGGCCTGGTATGAAGAGGGACGTAGCACAGTTCGTTTATGCATGTTTGACTTGCCAGAAGTCAAAGATTGAGCACCAGAAACCTGCGGGGTTGATGCAACCTTTAGAGATTCCGGAATGGAAGTGGGACAGCATTTCAATGGACTTTGTGACTGGGTTGCCAAATGTAACACCCCATTTCTACCGGGTAATTTAGAATAAAAATCAGAGTATAAAAATTATTTCTCATTAAATGGAGCGTTACACTCTTCTCTTAAAAACACTCAAACAATCGGTTCAAATTTCATAACAAAATATCAATACATAACACCGTAACAAAAAGAGGAATAACTCATATCATGCAAATGGAATATAAAACTACATCTCAATAATGGTACTCAAAGCAGTCTCAAAACAATACTCATAAGCTCAACAATGAGCAAAATAAAACAACTAAAGTTCATAACCCCAACCCCAGGTGCTACGTGATCGAGCGCGATCGACTCGGGAGTAGTGAAGGTAGCAAGCCCTCACTCATGACTACACCGTGGTAAACAACAACAGAAAGGGTGAGTCTTGAACTATATAATAAAAGTGATAATAGGCAATATATATACAGTCACAGTTCACAGCACAATCAAATTATACCAATCATCACTCAATAACATTCATGTGTTCATGTAAATGGATGCAATGTAGTTATGCATGTGGTACCATTTGCCCTCCGGCAGTCTCATTCCAATTTGCCCTCCGGCAGTCTCATTCTCAATTTGAGTCCTCATGACTCTGGCCCTCCGGCCTGGCCCTCCGGCCTCCATCAGTTTATAAACTCCTCGACCGCAGCCGAATGTATGCATGAGACTCCATGAATACAACACAAACACATTTACAATATCTCAATTCACGCACTAACTCTTACCTCATTATTAATCTCATTTATGGCCCCCATGGCCTGGCCCTCCGGCTCATGCCCCCTTTAGGATCAAACTAGCACTTAGGGACCAAAACAACACCTTTTGGACCAAACTGTCACCTAGGGACCAAAACAACACCTAGGGACCAAAACCACACCCTTAGGACCAAACTGTCACCTAGGGACCAAACTGTCACATTAGGGACCAAGACCTGCACATCAATGACCAACACCTCACCTAAGGACTAAAATAGCACTTAGGGACCAAAACTGTACTTCCAGGACCAAAACATCACTTAGAGGACCAAACCAGCACTCAAGGACCACAACAACACTTAAAGGACCAAAACAACTCCATCAGACTACAACAAATTTCTCTAAGGACTAAAACAACTCCATCAGACTACAACAACACCTATGGACTAAAACAACTCCATCAGACTACAACAAAGACCTAAGACTTTCAAAAGAGGAATCGATTCATAGCTACTTGTTTTCAAAAGAGGAATCGATTCATAGCTCTCATTTTTAAAGAGGGAAATCGATTCAATGCTTCATTTCTAAAGAGAGGATGAATCGATTCCTTGCTTTCATTACTAAAGGGGGAAATCGATTCTTGCCTTCATTTCTAAAGGAATGAATCGATTTCTAGCTTTGTTTTTAAAGAAGAAAATCGATTTCTGGCTTCTATTTAGAGCCCAGAATCGATTTCCAAGTTTCATTTTTGGAGGAAAACCATCGATTCTTTAAACTCACTATTACCTACATCGTCCAGAGACAACCAAATCAACTAATTTTTTCCAAAACCAATCATCAACAACAATCCAAAAACACATTGTGATCATACTAACACTCTCAATTTCATGTCTTAATCATCAATCATGGATCAAAAACGCAAATCATCACAATCCAAACCCTAACACTAGCATGTAATCGATTTTCACCCAATTCACAATTTTAATTCAACAACAATTCAATCAACCATCAAATATCATCAAATTAAGACCCTATGACCTACATACAACCTATTATACCCTCTATTATAGAGTGAGACTCCCTTACCTTAAATTAATCAGAGAAACGCCCTTCTCACCGAGTCACGTACAAAAACCACAACAACAACTCTCTTCTTTTTTCCTTCTTCTCAAGGTGCGATCCACTCTCCCTTCTTTCTCTCCTCTTAGTGCCGTTTTCTCTTCTCTCTTTTCCTTTCTCTCTTCTTACGCTTTCTTTCTTTCTTTCTTTCACAAATGATGCGAATCGCATCACTCCCTAATGCCTAGGAGCCTAAGTCAATGGGCTTGGGCTCTTGGGCCATTCCATACCACTCCTAATTACCGATTACTACTCCCTTCAATTAAAATAAAACAACACTTTAATAATTTAACATAACTAAATAATGCAACCCTTTAAATAATTTAATCAAATAATTAATTAAATCATTTAGGGTGTTACAACTCTCCCCACTTAGGAAATTTCGTCCTCGAAATTCATACCGAGTCAAAAGCTCTGGATAAGACTCCCGCATCCTACTCTCCACCCTCCCAAGTCATGCTCTCACCAAAGCAGCTCCCAACCAAACTACCTTGACCAAAGCAATGTCCTTCCTCTCAAAGACCTTCACTTCTCTATCATCAATCCTCACCGGCATAGTCTCCACAAAGAGGTTCTCTCGCACTCCACATCATCCATGTGAATTACATGAGACGGTCCGGAATATACTTTCGAAGCTGGGACAAGTGGAACACGTCGTGCAAGTTCGAAAGATTAGGCGGCAAAGCCACTCTATAAGCAACCTTTCCAACCCTCTCAGTAATCTGGTATGGTCCAATAAATCTAGGAGTTAACTTCTTTGCCTTCAGAACACGCCCAACACCAGTCATAGGCGTGACCCTCAAGAACACATGCTCACCAGCCTGAAACTCCAAGTCCTTTCTCCTCCTATCATGGTAACTTTTCTGCCGACTCTGAGACTCTTTCATTTTCTCCCTGATCATTTTCACTTTCTCCGTAGTCTCCCTAACCAACTCTGGTCCAAGAACAACACTCTCCTCGTACTCATGCCAACACAAAGGAGTCCTACACCTCCGCCCATACAGTGCCTCGAAGGAGCCATCCCTATGCTCGAATGATAGCTGTTATTATAAGTGAACTCAATCAGTGGGAGATGTGTATCCCACGCACCTCCCTGCTCTAGCACACAAGCTCTCAGAAGATCCTCCAAAGACTGGATGGTTCTCTCTGTCTGACCATCAATCTGAGGATGATAAGTCAACTCACCTCGGCTTGGACCCCAAAGCCTCCCGCAAGCTTCCCCAAAACTCGGATGTAAACCTCGGGTCTCTGTCCGACACAATACTCTTCTAACCCCATGAAGCTTCACAATCACCTGAATATATATTCTAGCCAACTTTGGCACAGATAGGTGATGTTGATAGGAATAAAATGGGCGCACTTGGTCAACCTATCCACAATCACCCAAATAGTGTCGAGACCTCTCACAAGATTTTTGGCAACCTATCCACAAAGTCCATGGAAATGCTTTGTCCCACTTCCATTCCGGAATCTCTAAAGGTTGCATCAACCCCGCAGTTTCTCGGTGCTCAATCTTTGACTTCTCGCAAGTCAAACATGCATAAACAAATTGTGCTACATCCTCTTCATACTGAGCCACCAAAATGCAGTCTCTTCGGATCATGATACATCTTAGTAGCACTGGATTAATGCTCAACTTACTCCTATGGCTCTCCTCAAGTATCATCTTCTTCAACTCAAAGATCATCCCAACACAAATTCTGGCCCCCGATCTCAACACACCCCGGGAATCCAACCTCAGAATCCCCATCTACAAATTTGTTCACCAAAGAACCAAAGAAGTCAACCACCTTCACATCTAACTTCGGGCGCTCTCGATACAAACCAAGAAGTCATTCCCAATCCTCAAGATACCCAACTGACACTGGGTGTCACCTCACAAACTGTGACTCAAGTCACGGAATTGCTCAATCAACTCCAATTCCTCACCATCATAGCCGACATATGCAAAGTTTTCCGACTTAAAGCATCACCACGACATTAGCTTTGGGGGTGATAGTTCAAGCCGAAATCATAATCCTTCAGTAGCTCTATCCAACGCCTCTGCCTCATATTCAGCTCCTTCTGGTCAAACAAGTACTTCAGACTCTTGTGATCACTGAACACTTCGAATCTGGTACCATAAAGATAGTGTCTCCAAATCTTCAGCACAAACACAATAGCAGCCAACTCTAAATCATGAGTAGGATAGTTCTTCTCATGTGTCCTCAACTGCCGAGACGCATAAGCAACTACCTTCCCATCCTACATCAACACACCTCCCAAACCCATCTTGGAAGCATCACAGTACACAACAAAAGGTTGCTCTGGCACAGGCAACACTAACACTGGAGACGTGGTCAACCTTCTCTTCAGCTCTTGGAAGCCCTCTTCACACTTTGCATCCCACACAAAGGCTCTTCCCTTACAGGTCAATTGAGTCAACGGAAGGGCTAACTTAGAGAATCCTTCAATAAACCTCCCAGTAGTAACCACCAACCCCAAGAAACTCCCGATCTCGATCCACGACTTTGGGCTCTCCCACCGCAACACCGCATCAACCTTGGCCGGATCCACGGCTATACCATCACCGAAATAATGTGACCCAAGAAGCTCACCTCACGCAAACTAACTCACACTTTGACAACTTGGCATACAACTTCTTCTCTTTCAAGACCTCTAGCACCAACCTCAAGTGCTCGCATGCTCTTCCTCGATTTTGAGTACACCGAATATCATCAATAAAAACAACCACAAACCGATCCGGATAGCTATGGAAGATTCAGGTTCATGTACTCCATAAACACCCCCGGTGCATTTGTGACACCAAACGGCATTACGGAGTACTCATAATGCCCATACCTCGCTCGAACGCTTGCTTTACGGATGTCTTCATCCTTCACCTTAACTGGTGATACCCGACCTCAAGTCAATCTTGCTAAACACTTTAGCACCCACCACCGATCCATCGGATCATCTATCCTCGGAAGAGGATACTTATTCTTGATAGTTACTTTGTTCGGTTGTGCGTAGTCCACGCACGCACGCATACTCCCATCCTTCTTCTTAACCAACAAAACCGAGCTCCCATGGTGACACACTAGGCCTCACAAATTTCTTCTCAAGAAGCTCCTCTAATCGCTTCTTCAATTCGCATAACTCGTGGCCGACATCCTGAGTGACGGTGCCATGACACGTGCCTAGTACCAGGCATAAGCTCAATCACGGACTCAACTTCCCTCTCTGGTGGCACACTAGGAATCTCATCAGGGAACACTTCAGGGAACTCACACACCACCGCAACCCATCAACTACGACTTGGTTCTCACAGACATAGATGCCATCAAAGCAAACAAACCGCCCACCTCTTTTCATTACCCCCGCAATTGCTCAAAGAGACAAAGAAATGTACTCTTCCTCTTCAGGAAGAAGAAAACTAACAGACTTGTTAAAACATTTGATGTGCACATGGTTATCTACTAACCAGTCCATGCCCAGAATCACATCCAACTTACAACCAAAGCTCTTGTGACCCGGCTTGTCACACTTGAAACACACAACATCAGATGGGGCATCTCCCCCACTTGGCTTTCTGCCCTCAACAGACCTCCTAACTGTCATACACAACATGACAAATAGACACACTTGGTCGGACAGACCAAACTTTTGCTCTGATACCACTAATGTAACACCCCATTTCTACCCGGTAATTTAGAATAAAAATCAGAGTATAAAAATTATTTCTCATTAAATGGAGCGTTACACTCTTCTCTTAAAAACACTCAAACAGTCGGTTCAGCTCATAACAAAATATCAATACATAACACCGTAACAAAAACGTGGAATAACTCATATCATGCAGCGGAATATAAAACTACATCTCAATAATGGTACTCAGCCGTCTCAAAACAATACTCATAAGCTCAACAATGAGCAAAATAAAACAACTAAAGTTCATAACCCCAACCCCTAGGTGCTACGACGAGCGCGCACCGACTCGGGGAGTAGTGAAGGTAGCAAGCCCTCACTCATGACTACCTGTGGTAAACAACAACAGAAAGGGTGAGTCTCGAACTATATAATAAAAGTGATAATAGGCAATATATATACAGTCACAGTTCACAGCACAATCAAATCATACCAATCATCACTCAATAACATTCATGTGTTCATGTAAATGGATGCAATGTAGTTATGCATGTGGTACCATTTCCCCCGATAGGCCTCATTCCAATTTGCCCTCCTAGCCTCTCATTCTCAATTTGAGTCCTCATGACTCGCCCTCCTACTGCCCTCCTCGCCTCACCATCGCTTTATAAACTCAAGACCACGGTACCAATGTATGCATGAGACTCCATGAATACAACACAAACACATTTACAATATCTCAATTCACGCACTAACTCTTACCTCATTATTAATCTCATTTATGGCCCCCATGGCCTCTGCCCTCCTACCATGCCCCCATGGCATCCTCGGTCACCTCGATTACTCGCTCAACATAATTAAGTCTCAAGGACTATTCACAATAAGAGGACTAAACCTCACTCGTGGACCTAAACCACCCTTTAGGATCAAACTAGCACTTAGGGACCAAAACAACACCTTTTGGACCAAACTGTCACCTAGGGACCAAAACAACACCTAGGGACCAAAACCACACCCTTAGGACCAAACTCACACCTAGGGACCAAATGCACATTAGGGACCAAGACCTACACATCAATGACCAACACCTCACCTAAGGACTAAAATAGCACTTAGGGACCAAAATCTGTACTTCCAGGGACCAAAACATCACTTAGAGGACCAAACCAAAGACTCAAGGACCACAACAAAGACTTAAAGGACCAAAACAACGACCTTCTAAGGACTAAAACAACTCCATCAGACTACAACAACACCTATGGACTAAAACAACTCCATCAGACTACAACAAAGACCTAAGACTTTCAAAAGAGGAATCGATTCATAGCTACTTGTTTTCAAAAGAGGAATCGATTCATAGCTCTCATTTTTAAAGAGGGAAATCGATTCAATGCTTCATTTCTAAAGAGAGAATCGATTCATTGCTTCTATTTTGAAGAGGGAAATCGATTCTTGCCTTCATTTCTAAAGGAATGAATCGATTCCTTGCTTTCATTACTAAAGGGGGAAATCGATTCTTGCCTTCATTTCTAAAGGAATGAATCGATTTCTAGCTTTGTTTTTAAAGAAGAAAATCGATTTTTGGCTTCTATTTAGAGCCCAGAATCGATTTCCAAGTTTCATTTTTGGAGGAAAACCATCGATTCTTTAAACTCACTATTACCTACATCGTCCAGAGACAACCAAATCAACTAATTTTTTCCAAAACCAATCATCAACAACAATCCAAAAACACATTGTGATCATACTAACACTCTCAATTTCATGTCTTAATCATCAATCATGGATCAAAAACGCAAATCATCACAATCCAAACCCCTAACACTAGCATGTAATCGATTTTCACCCAATTCACAATTTTAATTCAACAACAATTCAATCAACCATCAAATATCATCAAATTAAGACCCTATGACCTACATACAACCTATTATACCTCTATTATAGAGTGAGACTCCCTTACCTTAAATTAATCAGAGAAACGCCCTTCTCACTGAGTCACGTACAAAAACCACAACAACAGCTCCTTCTTTTCCTTCTTCTCAAGGTGCGATCCACTCTCCCTTCTTCTCTCCCTCTTAGTGCCGCTTTTTCTATTCTCTCTTTTCCTTTCTCTCTTCTTACGCTTTCTTTCTTTCTTTCTTTCACAAATGATGCGAATCGCATCACTCCCCTAATGCCTAGGAGCCTAAGTCAATGGGCTTGGGCTCTTGGGCCATTCCATACCACTCGGAACTACCGATTACTACTCCCTTCAATTAAAATAAAACAACACTTTAATAATTTAACATAACTAAATAATGCAACCCTTTAAATAATTTAATCAAATAATTAATTAAATCATTTAGGGTGTTACACCAAACACTGTGAGAGGGTTTGACACTATTTGGGTGATTGTGGATAGGTTGACCAAGTCTGCACATTTCATTCCTATCAACATCACCTATCCTGTGCCAAAGTTGGCTAGGATTTATATTCAGGTGATTGTGAAGCTACATGGGGTTCCGAAGAGTATTGTATCGGATAGAGACCCAAGGTTTACGTCTGAGTTTTGGGGAAGCTTGCAGGAGGCATTGGGATCCAGGCTGAGGTTGAGTTCAGCTTATCATCCTCAAACTGATGGTCAGACAGAGAGAACCATCCAGTCCTTGGAGGACCTTTTGAGAGCTTGTGTGCTCTAGCAGGGAGGTGCGTGGGATGCACATCTCCCACTGATTGAGTTTACTTATAATAACAGCTATCATTCGAGCATAGGGATGGCTCCTTTTGAGGCACTGTATGGGCGGAGGTGTAGGACTCCTTTGTGTTGGCATGAGTCCGGTGAGAGTGTTGTTCTTGGACCGGAGTTGGTTAGGGAGACTACGGAGAAGGTGAAAATGATCAGAGAGAAAATGAAAGAGTCCCAGAGTCGGCAGAAAAGTTACCATGATAGGAGGAGAAAGGACTTGGAGTTTCAGGCTGGCGAGCATGTATTCTTGAGGGTCACGCCTATGACTGGTGTTGGGCGTGCCTTGAAGGCCAAGAAGTTGACTCCGAAGTTTATTGGGCGTGCTGCATCACCGAGAGGTTGGAAAGGTTGCTTATAGGGTGGCTTTGCCACCTAATCTTTCGAACTTGCACGATGTTTTCCACGTGTCACAGCTTCGGAAGTACATTCCAGACCCGTCTCATGTGATTCACATGGATGATGTGGAGGTACGTGAGAACCTCACTTTGGAGACTATGCCAGTGAGGATTGATATTAGAGAAGTGAAGGTGTTGAGAGGGAAAGACATTGCCTTAGTCAAGGTAGTGTGGTTGGGAGCTGCTGGTGAGAGTATGACTTGGGAGCTGGAGAGCAAGATGCGGGAGTCATATCCAGAGTTATTTGACTCAGGTATGAATTTCGAGGACGAAATTTCCTAAGTGGGGGAGATTTGTAACACCCTAAATAATTTAATTAAGAAATTGATTAAATTGTTAAAGTGTTGCACTATTTTTAATTATATTAAATTATAATATAGTGTTTATAATTTAGTATTTTAATTTAATAGAAGGAAGTGGTATTAGAAATACCGGAGCTGCTGTTTTGGGCCCAGGAGCCCAAGCCCAATGACTTAGGCTCCTAGGGTTGGTGCAATTCGCACCAATGGTCAAAGAAAGAAAGAAAACGAAAGAAAGGAGAGAAAGAGAGAAGGAAAACGGCGCAAGGAGAGTGAGAAGAAGGAGAAGTGGATCGCACCAAGGAGAAAGGAAGGAGAAGGAGATTTGTTGCTGAGGTTTTGTAGGTGACTACGTGAAAGAGCTTCTCTACGGTTTAAATTGAGGTAAGGGGAGTCTCACTCTATAATAGAGGATATAATAGGTTGTATAGGAGTCATAGAGTTTGATTTGATGTTACTTGATTGTCAATTGAGTGGTTGTTGGGTGAATTTGAGAAATTACATGTTAGAAATCGATTTAGGGCTTTAAATTGGGGGTTTTATGTTCTTGATTGGTTTTTACGCATGATTGAGTGTTATGGTATGCAATTGAGTGTGTTGACATGATTATAATTTGTATTTGAGTGATATAAGATGACTTGAATTGAAAGAATTTGAGAATTTGGAGTTTTTGTGTATGGGCGCCAAATGGCTAGGATTCTCGCGCCACACAGTGTCTTTCGTGATGAGCTATGGGCTTGGTGTTGTGTTGCTATTCGCGCGCCCACTTTGCCGAGGAATTGGCGCTGGGTTACTTGTTCATGTCTTTGGAATGGTGTCTGTGGTGCGGTGTTGCTTTGCTCGGGCGCCAAGTTCTTTGGGGAAATGGCGCCCAGTCAGCAATCGCTTGATTCTTTGGGAGGGTGTGTTTTGTAACACCCCTTTTCTACCCTTATATTACGTGTCATTTATCGTGAGTAATTCTTTTTCAAAAATAAAAATTGTTTTAATTGATAGAAAAGAAATGCTACAAATTCCTTAAAAACTCATCAAATATGCACTCTTCAAATTTGTGCAATCAAACATCGATTATGGAAAATCCCATCCTCATAAAACACAATCGCAAATGCATAAACACCAACTCACCAAACACTCTCAAACACGCCTCAATGTAACAATAAAACTCAAGATACAACTATTAAACAAATTATCCAACTCCACCCACGCCCTAGGTGTTACAAATGATCGTAGAGCGACACAACAATACATCCCAAAACTAAAAGAATAAGGCAAACAAGTCCTTCACTCGCGGGTACTGCAGCGTTGCCACAATAGAGCAACATTCCAAGCGTAGGGGTGAGAATTCCAATGGAACATAATCGATATATATAATAGAGGATGAGAGCGCATAATCACAAGGTATCATCATCATCACCACATCATAAATACACAACACCAGCTCCAATCACAACAAAGAACAACTCACGCTTATGATTATGTATGAAAATGCAACCCACACGCGGGCATATGCATGATGGTACCATATCATCTTTAAAAACCACTCAAGGCATATCTTCATCATAGAAGAAAAACCACTCAAGGCATAACATCATCAATATTAGTCATAGTATGCACATGCCATGATACTCTATAACACATGTGCAACTCAATCAACACTCACTCGAAGTACTCATCATCATCATCATAAAAGAAATAACCACTCAAGGCACGTCATCATAAAACACTCGTAGAGTGTATTCGTCATTCACATCACAATCTTAAATAACACATCATCAAAATTACTCATAGCATGAACCGACACATTCATCAACATCATATAGTCACGTCATCATAAGCATATATATACATTACGGTTATCTTTTAGCTTTGTGGATTATAAAATAGTAAACTGATTGACTATGGGATTACTCAGGTAACTGGTACTACTTGCAAAAGGCATTGGCCACATTTGCAAGGCTCTCAGTGATGCCCTTGTAAATACACCAGTGAAAGAAATTTCGACCTTAGTGGTAAACCACGGTCTAGCCATAGTCAAGGAGTACACTAGTAGTATAACCTCTTACAAAGAATTCAATTATATAAACATAACAATCACATTTTTAGTAGTGGAAACAACCCATTTGGTTTGGAAAACATTGTACTTACATTTGAGAAAAACATCATAATTGTAAATTGGAGAACCTCCCATTTAATTTGCAACGAATAATATAAAATATCAGCCCATTTTATTTATAAATTCAGCCACTTTAACACGCCCTTTCGTTAACAAAATAAACTCGTAAAATTCGGTTCTTGACCAAAGAACAAAACTAGAGAAAACAAAGTGACTTTTTAGGCGCGTAATTGGAATTCAAAACGGCAGAATTTTTCGAGCCAAATTCAGCAAGAAGCAAGATGTCTTGCTAGCGCATAACAAAGAAGAAATATAACAATAAAATAGCGTGGAAAGACAGCAGTATTTTTTTTCGAGCCAAAACAAAGCAAAAAAAATGCTGACTTTGTTTGGCGCATAACAAAGAGAAAAACTAAGAAGATTTTAATACAAAAACTGCACCTCATTATTTTGTAAAACAAAGAACATAATAATTAAAAAAAAACAGCAACTCATTATAAAATTCCACAAAGAAAAAGCGGAAATTTCATTTTTTTGACAAAACAACAACATTTTTAATCAAAAAAAAAAACAGCAACTCATTTCATCAAATAATTCATCAACAACTCCAAATACCATTAAGTTTTATGCTAATAACATCACCAAATCATTTCGAAAATAACATCAATTGCTCTTCAACAATTTCAAACTATTGAACACCATCAAACACATCAAATTCATCAATTATCAAACAACAATATCAATCATCAACAAAATCACATCACTTTAGCATCAAAACCCCACAAAACCCTATCCATACCCAATTATGTTAAACGAAACGCTCACCCTTACCTTAATTTAAACCGTAGGACTCCAATAACACCAAAATCACCCAAAATAGCAAGCTTTCCCTTCCTCTCCTTCGCAAATAACAATGGCTGTCCCTCCTTGAGCAAACTTGCGAACCAACAACAACAAGTAATGAGGGATTGTAAATCACCACAATAGGAAAAGGAAAAAATTTGAGAAAGAAAGGACCAAAACCCTTACCTTGAGCAACCTTGAGAAGTTTCTCTCTTCTCCTTTCTTTCTCCTCTCACGGCGCACTACCCTTCTTTTCTTCTTCTTTTGTTTTTCCTTTCTTTTCCTTCCTATGCAACTAAACCTAGTCTATTTATATTTTGGGCTCATAAGGTTTGGGCCCTTTTTACACCCCCCTTCCATCGCTTCCACCACTCCCTAACACAATAAAATAGTTACCACATTATAACTCAATATAATTAAAATTAGTGCAACACTTTAAATAATTTAATCAACTACTTAATTAAATTATTTAGGTGTTAAATGTTTGCTGTCTGGGCGCCAGTTTGCTAGAAATGTGGCGCCCTGTGCACTGTTCACGTGCACATAGAGGGTGTTTGAGTGGAACTTGATGTTCTGTGCATATTTCACCGAGCCAAATTTGTATTCACCTGCCCAAACTTCATTTAAAACATTTTGGCTCGAGTGGTTTTAGTTTTTCACGTGTCATTTGGGAGATGTCCTAGAGAGCAATCCTGTGGCGCTACACGTGTGCGCCTATAGGGTGGGTTAAGTGACACTTAGAGTTCCAAACACATTTTACTGTGCCATATTTTGTATTCACCTGCCCAAACACATTTTTAAACATTTTGGCTCGAGTGGTTTTCTGTTTGCGTGTGTCCTTTGAGAGATGTGCTGGTGGGCAATGTTGTGGCGCCATTAGTGTGCGCCTAGAGGGTGTTTTGAGTGGAACTTAGAGTTCTAGGCATATTTTACCGTGCCATCTTTTGTCGTTGCCTGCCCAAAAACATTTTTAAACATTTTGGCTCGAGTGGTTTTCTGTTTAAACGTCTTTGTGTGTCTTTGGTCGGTGTGTGGGCGCCAAATGCAGCTGCCAGGTGCTCGGGCAGCGCTGTGTCGAAGTTTGTGTCTCGAGTTGTGTCTAGGATCTGTGCCGCCTTGCAGGGCGCTGATTGCTAGAAAAGTGGCGCCCGATGGGTCAGCAGTGTTGCCACGGGCGCCAGATTGCCGAAGCTCGGCGCTAGTCTTATGTTGCACCGCGGGCGCTGAATGTGGGGAAAATGGCGCCTAGTGCTGCCTGGTGACTAAGTGAGTGCTGTTTTGGTCCCTATGGGACATTGTGGTCCCTAGGTGATTGTTTTGGTCCTAAAATGGTGGTTTAGGTCCCTGAGTGAGATTAGTCCTCCAATTGTGAATGTGTCCTTGGGACTTGAGTATGTTGAGTTAGCAATTGAGATGATTGGGGGTGCCATGGGGGCATGAGCCATGAGGGCTAGAGCCATGAGGGCTATAAACGAGATTAAATATGAGGTGAGAAAATAATATATTAATTGATATTGTGAATGTGCTTGTGTTGTATTCATGGAGTCTCATGCATACATTCGGCTGCGGTCGCGACGTTATAAACTGATTGTGAGGCCATGAGGGCCAGAGTCATGAGGACTCAATTTGAGAATGATACTGCCATGAGGGCAACTGGTACCACATGCATATCTACATTGCATACATTCTCATGAACACATGAATATTATTGAGTGATGATTGGTATGATTGATTGTGCTGTGAACTGTGACTGTATATATTGCCTATTATCACTTTTATTATATAGTTTGAGACTCACCCTTTCTGTTGTTGTTTACCACAGGTAGCCATGAGTGAGGGCCTTCTACCCTCACTACTCCCCGAGTCGGTCTGCTCTGATACGTAGCACCTAGGGGTTGGGGTTTAGACTGCCATTTGATTTTGTTTTGCTCATTGTGGAGCCTTTATGTATATTGCGTACTTATTTTGAGATGTAGCTTTACTTCCGCTGAGTAACATGAGATATGATCCCACGTTTTGTATGGTGTTATGTATTGATATATATTTCTGGGCTGAACCGACTGTTTGAGCATTTTTAAGAGAGGAGCGTAATACTCCAATTAATGAAAAATGATTTTTATTACCCTGATTTTTGAATTAAACTGCCGGGTAGAATTGGGGTGTTACAGCTAGCCCTACCAGACCACACTCACCATTGATCCCATCTCCACAAACCCACAACCAAGTCATTCCCGAAACACCCCAGTCTGAAACCACCATTTCCCCACTTAACCGAACAATAACCAAATCACCTCCACAACCACAACAACCACTACCTATCCCTACACCATCCCAAACAGAATCCCAACCATCATCACCCATAGCTACAAAAGAGCCAATTTCAGAAATATCACCACAACAACAACAAAAATCCCAAAGTTCCGATCATCGAGGTCAGGCGTTATATAACGCTGACGCTATAATAAGCGTCTCTGAGCGATCATATTCAAAATTAATCATTGCGCTTGCAACCAAATCTCCAAGGCTCGAGCAAAGGGAAAACAGGAGCCCAAGAACAAAATCTCATGCTATTGCAGGTATAGAGGAAGAGGCCCAAGCTATGGCAGCTAGTCCTGATAAAGAAATAGTAGAAGGCCCAATTCCAATTGCAAGACTAGAGCCTGTGCTGAAAGAAAAGCACATTGCCCAAAAGAAGAGGCCAACATATGCTTCAGCTAGAAGAAATCAAGGTGCCAAGCTTGCGGCCATTGAGGAAGATGTGGTTGAAGGGGATGATAAAGACGAAGAGAAAAAGGACACCAAGGGCCTGAAGAGGAAGTTTCTGAGCAGGAGAAGGAAGCTGCTAGCAAGTTAGTTGAAATGATGGCTGCTAAAGGAAAGGAAAGTTCCAGTGCTAGCGCTATAGCATCTGACGCTATAGCACCTGAAGAAGACAAGGAAGAAAAGAAGAAAAGAAAAGCCACCAGGTCCACTCAGCCAAGTCGTGTCAGTGCCAGGACCAGGCCTGGCATTATTAAAAAATAGTTTTAACCCTTCTTTTGTAGTTTATGTAGTATGAAGTTTGAAATAAATTGTGAAGCGCTATAGCGTTGTTCTTGCGCTTCATAACTGTTAAGAACTTGTTTTAATTGTGTTTTTGTTTAAATCCTAGGCCTCTCCCTAGTCCATTTAAGCAGTGAGGACACTGCTCATCTTTATTTGGGGGGGAGGACATAAAGTACTTTGTTTCCAGTTTATATTTCATAAATGTGTTCTGTTTGGGCTAATTCTTAGTGATGATTGTGTGAGTGAGTAAAGAGTAGTCATGCTTTTAAATAATATCTATGTTTATTGCTGCTCCCACACATGAAAATCTCTGTGCTTAAGTAGAAACTTAGTTAGCCTAGGACTATCTGATGCTTAGGTTAGTCTTGGTTAACCAAGGTGAGATCAAGGCTTGACTAAAAACTTGAAGAGCTTTTGAAGTAAAGTTTGGGGGTGCTCAGGCTATATAAAGGTTAGGTACAAAGGTCTTAGGGTGGTCAGTGACTTAAAAATTCAATGTAAATTCTCTGTGATGTATATATCATGTAAAGGTTGTAGCTGCCCGAAACAAAAGCTGGGCTGTTCCAAAGGCTAATAAATAAATAAATAAATAAATAAATAAAAAGAGTTGAATAATTGCTAAGGAGCCCAATAATGAGGGGGCTACAGCTAGTAAATCTCTGTTTACCATAGTCCAGCGCTATAGCATCAAACGCTATAGCGTTGCTGTTTAGTTTCAATAAGTTAGAAACACTGGCCATAGACCTAAAGTACCTAGTTAAGCCCTTTGTCATGCCTGAAATCTTCTATTTCGTTGTGAAATTGTTAGTCTAGTCTTTGTTTTGAAAAAGTTATTAATTTCACCAAAAGAAGGCCACTCTTTCCAAGGCTAAGAAAAATCCAAATCTAGCTAGAAATTGAGATAAGTCAGAGATCACACACACACTATTGAGCAGTAATAAGCTTAGAAGTTGTTGAATTGCATTGGTGTGTGGGTGTGAGTGTGAATCTGAAGGTTAGCCCCTTGAGAATATGTTTGACAAAATGTTCATTGGAAATGTAGAATTGATCATGTAATGTGTGTTGTACATATATGTATGTAGTTTTGTCTTAGTTAAGTGTCATTACTTGAGGACAAGCAATGGTTTAAGTTTGGGGGTGTGATAACTCATATTTATATGAGTTATTTATGTCTTTATTCATGTAATTAAAGTGAGTTCTCGAGTAATATTCGTATCTTACTTATCTTATTATTGTAGTTGTAGGAAAAGAATGGCTAGAAACTGTTTTGTGTTAATTTGGCGCATCTGGTGCCCTTGTGAGCAATTTAATGTGTTTTGTGAGTCTTTGCAGTTGTTAAGCCTATAGCGTCCTAACGCTATAAGCGGTAAAGAGGCGAACCACCGAGTATTTAAAGCAAAAGTGCAATTTTGGCGCCATGCTCTTTATTCCAGATCTCGTTCTCGTGTCCACTATTCACGACACACGCCGGATTTTATTGGATATCAAGGACACTTGGCGTTTCTTGAGTGGAAGGCTAGCTTTAGTTGGTAAAAGGGCTACATCACCTTTTTGTACTAGCTTTGGAAACAACACTACAACAACTCCTTCTCTCCAACAATACCATACCTTCGAAGATATAGAGAGTCTTAGAGAGAAGAACTTGACACATTTTTTTCCACCATTAAACACTTTCAAGCTTTTATTTTTATTGTAATTGTTGTTTACCATTCTCTTCGGTGTAGAACTGACGTTATAGCGTTGTCTTTGTGGATGACTTGGAAGCTTCGGTGTGTATCTTTTGCCACCATTTCTTCTCACTTTTTTCACTGTAATATGAGTGTCTTATCTTGTATTTTCTTGATGATGCTCAACATGAGCTAAACACCTTGAGTTGGATTGCTTGAGTCTTTGTAATGAACCATTAGTATTGTATTTATAATATTTCACGTTTTGCGTTTCAATCTTTGTGTCATACTTCTTTCAAACTTGTTTTAGGGTTGGCCACTTAAAATGGGTACATTCGTGGGTTCAGACATGGTCCATGGATAGATTTCAAAGGTTGATATGAATGACAGTTTGTTTAAAGACATTTAAACAAAGTTTGCTCCCTCTAGACATAGAAATGCAATAGTTCATAGAGCAAAAGCTGTGGGTTCTTCATTATACAGGGGTGAACTTATTTAGAACCTAGACATAGGCATCTTGTAATGAAACCCTGGCATTAGTGACTGAAAAGCACAAAAATCATTTGCAACAGCGCTTGACGCTATAGCGTGTGACATTATAACGCTGTGCTATTTAGGAATTTACTTAGTTAGAGCAATCCAACTTACTTTTCTCATATCTTAAAACCACTCTTTTATTGTTTTCTTCAAACACTATTTTTTACTGATAACTTGTGACTAAAATCATTTGCTACTTGTTCTACTAAGAGTTAGTGTAAGTTAAACTATAAAATTAACATCAATCCCTGTGGAGACGAACTTTACTTATCAATATATTACTTGTTGCGATTGTGTACACTTGCACAACTACTTTTCGCACAACAATTACTACCATCAACTACAGAAGCTTCAACTTCACAAACACTTGGTAAAGAGAATGTCAAGGCTATATCATTGAGAACTGGGAAAGATTTGACAGGTTCATCTACTGTAATAGGTGATGGTAGAAAAGAATAGGAAAAAAATGAAAAACAAAAAATACAAAAGATGGTGCGTGCAGCATCCAATGCTGTAACATCTGAACCAGCACCAATGTCATCACCTAAGTTTGTTCAAGAATACTCTCCTCCTCCTTTTTCACAAAGGTTGAAGCAGGCTCATGAGAACAAAAAAATTGGTAAATTCTTAGATGTGTTGAAACAACTCCACAATCAATGTTATGAAATATGTGTTCACCAAAAATAGAAGACTAAGGGAGGTTGAGAGAGTAGAAATGACTATAGAATGTAGCATGATCATGTAGAACAATATCCCAAAGAAATTGAAGGATAGTGGCAGTTTCACAATATCATGTTCTATGTGTAAATCTTATTCTGGCCGTGCACTATGTGATATAGGGGCAAGCATCAATTTGATGCCCAAATCCATATTTAAACATTTTGGTATTGGTACTGCTAGGCCTACCACTGCTACCCTTCAGTTAGTAGATAGGTTCATAGCCTATTCTAAGGGGATAATAGAGGATGTGCTTATTAAGGTTGACCAATCTGTTTTTCCTGTGAATTTTGTTATTCATGATTTTGATTGAGACAAGGAGGTTCCTATCATTCTTGGGAGACCATTCTTAGCTACAACCCAGACCTTGATTGATGTCTAGAAGGGAAATTTGTCTATGAGAGTCAATGAGCAAGAGATTAAATTTAATGGGATGAATGCTCTCAAAATCCATGATGCAGGAACTAAGGAGCATTCTTTTGTGATATCTCTTGATTCTATTGTTGACAAACACATCCCCAAGCAAAGTGACCACTCAGCCAAGGCTGTTGCCAACACTAAAAAAGAAGAGCTTGTGGAAGAAGGTTTGTTACAAGGTGAGGCCGCTGGCAAGGAAATTTAGGAAAGAAAACATGAGTCACTGGAGCTGAAAGACTCAAGCCTAAAAAAAATAGGCTTAATTACTATTTTGCTCCTCCTAATTTTGTCAACTCACGATTTTAGTCCCCCAATTTTCTTTTCATGAATTTAGTCCCCCTATTTTCACCAACTTACGATTTTAATCCCCCAAGAATTATTTTCACGAATTTACTCCCCCTATTTTCGCCAACTCACAATTTTAGTCCCCTTAATCTTCCTAGAGGGGGACTTTGATTTTAAAAATTGGAAAAATAGGGGGACTAAAATCATGAGTTGGCGAAAATAGGGGGACTAAAATTGTGAGTTGACAAAAATAGGAGGACTAAAATCGTGAGTTGGCGAAAATAAGGGGACTAAATTCGTGAGAAAAATTCTTGGGGGACTAAAATAGTGAGCTCGTGAAAATAAGGGGACCAAATTCATGAAAAAATTTCCTGAGGGATTAAAATCGCGAGTTGGTGAAAATTGGAGGACCAAAACTGTAATTAAGCCAAAAAAATATCCCATCAATTAAGAGCTCCGAGGAGAGTGGGGGAGGAATAAAAGGATCAGAAGAGACTGCTAAAGAGAGTGGGCTTGAGCGAGACCCTAAAGCAGCCCTCAACCAACAACAAACCCCATCACCCCAATCCCCACCTCATAAAAACCCATCTCCACAATCACCATCCAAACAACCCATACCACAACCCTCACCACCAAAAACCACTAAAGAAACTCAAGGCGCAGCTAAAATCCAACAAAAAGAAACAACACAGCCACCACCTCATCCAAAACCACAAGTTGAAGCGAACCTTGCTGTAGCGTTTGTTGCTACAAAACCTCTGAACAAGTGAATGTTGCAACAACCAAGAAAATTCAAAGAAAAGAGCTAATGGAAGGGGAAAGTTATTCTGTTCAATTCTAGATTAAAATAATTCTCTAGAAAGCTCAAGTCAACAGGGTCATGACATTTTAAATTGGTGTATCCTAAAGAGGCAGTGGACCTGCTTGATGTGGCCACTGGTTGCACATTCAAAGTTAATGGCCAAAGGGTGAAGCAGTATTTTGGAGTACATGTGGTGAGGGACAAGGTCAACACAGAGCTACCCCAACTCTAACCTAGGGTGTCTAGCTGAGGACTCTTAAACCAAGTGCTACTGGGAGGTAACCCAGAGGTTAACTAACAACTTTGCTTTTTGATCTATTTATGATGTTGCAGGTTTGTTGTTTATTAAGGAGTTTTAGCTAGGGATATGGTAGCATCTGATGCTACAACATCATTTGTAGAATCTGTAGCTGAGACAACAGAGTAGAAATTTTAAGAGCAATAACCTGAGATTCAGAGCACTAAAGTTGCAGCATCCACTACTGCAACAAATGAAACTAAACCAGAAAAGAATCTTGTGTGTCTTAGTGTTTAGTGTGAGTTTGTTGTTTGTTTTTTAATAAACCTACTAGATGTTGTAGCATCAGTAAATGCATCCAATGGTTGTGTTAGATTTCAAAATTCGGTTGTGTTAAATGTTTTCAATTTCAGTATTGTATTGTCCAAAAGGTCTCTTTCATTAGAATTGCATCAGGAGTAGGGACACTGTTAGGTCTTACGTTGGGGGAGGACCTTATAAATGTCAATGTTATGTTTTGTTTGAATAAAAAGGCATGATTAGTTGCAATTTTTAAATTTTTCAGTAATAGAAGTTGTACTTGTTGAGCTAAATTTAGTGATGATTAAGTATTATGTGTAGAGTAGCCTGTCTTGAATTATGAATAGTCTTATTGCTGCTTCTACACTCAAACTCTAGGCTTAGTTAGGACCATAGTTAGCAAGGAATGATCTCACGCTAAAGTTAGTGTTAGTGAACCAAGATCAATGCCAAGTTTTTACTAAAATCTTAGAGCAGCTTATGAAGCTAAGTTTGGGGGTGCATCTGTTATATTGAGGTTAAGTATAAAGATTGTAGGGACGATAGTGCAATAGGCTCACAAATTGTTACAAATGATCTAGTATAATGTAAAAAGCTGCAATTGCCTGATGTATAATGATGTAACTGTTCAAAATGTTTAAAAAAGAGAATAAAAAGGTTCAGCAAAAAGCGCATTGCAACTAATCTGTTCTTCAAGTCACCAATGATATAACATCACTTGCAACTAATCTGAAATGCTTAATCTAGCCCTCTGTCGTGCTTTGAAGCCCCGTATTATTTATGTGAATTTGTTAGTCAAATCTTTTTTTTGAAAAATCCTTGGCATGATCAAAAGAAAACTACTCTCTCTAAGGCTAAGTGAAATTTTGAAACTAGCAAGGAACTGAACTAAGCCTAGTAGTCAAACAATCACAAATGAGCAATACTAATTCTGGATATTGTGAAAAGCAATGGTGTGTGTGTGTACGTGTGTGTGTTGGGTGTGAATCTAAAAATTTGGCCTAATGAGAGCAATTTTGAAAGTCTGTTTGATTTAAAGGTGCAACTACTTTGGTCTTGATATTTAGTTGTTGTTCTGTTTTTATTTAGTTGTTGTCTTTGTAAAGTGTCATTACTTGAGGACAAGCAATGGTTTAAATTTGGGAGTGTGATAACTCTTATTTGTAAGAGTTATTTATATTCTTTAGGCTTAGTTTAATGTGAGTTCTTAAATAATTATGTTGTTAAATATGTAAATATGTGTTAAGAACTGTTAATAAGGGTTATGAACTAATATGTGATAAATTGGAACTTGTAGTGCCTTCTTGTAATTTTTAATGTCTTAGTTCAGTGTTGCAGCATCAGATGTTATATCATTGCGTCATGCTTCAGCAAGAGAGAGAGAATCAAAAAGTATATATTTGGCACTCTAACTTTATGTGAATTCAGCGTAGTTTTTAGAGACATCTTGTGCTGCAAAAGTCACCAATCAAAAAGCTTTATAGGGACACTTGTCCACTTAAAAGAGGGAAATCATTTTGGCTGGTGGCTTGTCAAATCACCTTTTTTGGCAAGTGGGATATATCTTTGCAAGAGGTCTTCTTCTCCAACACACTTCATACTTGTTGGTTCTATTGGAGAGAGTTTTTGACACAATCTTCTCTCCATTTTCATTCAACCTCTCTTCACGAAACTCAAAGTAAAAATTATGCACTTCAATGTTGCGAAGCAATGCTAAAGTATCACAGGACTGATTCATGCAAAGGAGTTTTAGTAGTGTATCTTCTATGCTCTTTTCTTTTCTTTGTATTTTCCGTAATATGATTATATGGGCTCTATCCTTGTTTGTATTTCCTTGTTGATGCTCTTCATGAACTAAGCCTTTTCTAACTGGGATGCTTAAAGCTTTTTACTGAATTTTTACTAGTTCCAATTGAATGTTTTCATGTTTGCATTTTAATCCTTGTGTGAAAGTTTTTCCAAACTTCTTTAGAACTGATCAGCTAAATATAAGTACAATCATAAAATCAGACATGGTTTATGATTCGAACTCAAGGGTTAATATGGATGAGTAGTGGTTGTGAAACTGTGGGTACTTCATATCCAAGGGTGAACTTATTTAAGAGCTTAGACATTAGACTTGTAATGAAACACGGACGTTAGTGACCGAAAGACACACATCAAGTACTACAGCATCCAATGCTACAACATCATATATTGCGTTGTTCTGTTTCAAAGGATTTGCTTAATGAAAGGCATTCAAACTATCTTTTTACTTTGAATCTTCATACTATCTTTACTTGTTAACTTACATTTTTATTATTCACAATACTTGTTGACAATTTGTTATTGTTACTTGTTTTTCCATCACCACTTGTTATTATATTAAACTCTAAAATTAGTGTTAATCCCTATGGGTATGATCTCTACTTTATCACTACATTACTTGTTGCGATCGTGTATACTTGCACATAACCCTTTTCTACACAACATTACTCTTGGAGTAAGTTGTTCCCCACTATTTAATTTATTTTAATTATGTTTGTATATTTAATTTGAGTATGTTCCGTATCTTGTGAATATGTTGATTATTTTAGTGCTATTTAATTTTTATTTAGGAACTTGTTAGTGCTATTTAGTTTATATTAGTCTAGTGTAACGCAAATTGTAAACATATTGAAGTATTATTTCTGTAATATATTTAGCGATGTGTGTGTTCCAAAAATTTTGCACCCCCTCGCCCAGGGTTCTGGGTCCACCACTAAGATTACATGGAATAATATAAGTAAAAATAAAACAATAGACTTCTTGTGCAGTCAAATTAAAATTCAAAATACAAATCTTTATATAACACCATACAAAAGATGAGAAGAACGCATCTTTTTTACAATGTAGTTTGGGAACCACTTAGCTAGTGCGCCTATGAGCCCAGCTAGTTCATCGATATAAATTTCAAGTTCAATGACAGAAATATGATAATCAACCTTCCTAGCACGTTGTCAAAAAAAAAACCTTCCTAGCGCCATTATTGCATTACCAGTCTCACACATGATATAACTGTTTTTGGAGTACATGTTTTATTTTTAAACTCTCATAGTCCTAGAACATTTATCATTTACTAATTTCATTTTCAATTTTCACAGCATCGAGGCATGACTTTCCTTGTAGCTCTCGCGAAAAGTATGCTTTGTAGTAATCTCCTACAACAATTCTTTTGAACAATGCAGGCCTTTCAGGAGTAACAAGGCTTGGTGTTGGACCTATGACTTTGCTCATTTGAGGTCTGTGAAATGTGGCAATGGAGATCCTCTCTTTCTTTGAGTTAATTGTTGCTCGATGTTCAATACTCCGGTAAATTCCATTTGTCAGTATATGCAAAACCATTTATGGTTAGGTAACAAATATGTATATTTGATTTATTGATTTATGTAACACAAACACTTCAGATTGAAATGTGTCTAGTATCCAACATGTGTCGATGTTGAATATATTGACACAATACTGACGCATGTGGTTACAGTCAAACCTTTCATGGGTGGGTGCTGACTTTTGAGTCGGAGTTAGTGCTTTATTGTTTGTGAAATTTTGTTTGCCAATTACCTCCAAAGTGTCTCCGATGTTTACAATAAAAGAATTGGTGAGTGGTTTAACAGAAATCCACTCTCCATTGTGTCTTATTTGGAGACCTTCTATATCATTGGCTTGGAGAAGGATGGTCAAGGCACCGGCGTCAGAATGAGGGTTGATTCCAATCACACTTTCTGGTTGTGGACATGGAGGGTAGTAATTCATTCGCATTGCTTGACTTAAATCATCAAATAACTCTAGCGCTTCATTTGGTTTGATTTTAAGAGCTTTTTCCACTTGTTTGATTATCATAGTGAAAAGTTTCTCCAGTCCTAAACAACAGCTCTCTAAATTTTCTCTGCAATATAAAATAATATTTTTCCACTTGTTTTATTATCGTTGTCTACATATCAATGTCAGTGTCATACTCGGTTTCTGTGTCAATGTCAATGCTTTATAGATAATTACTCCTTTTTTGTAATTTAGAGGCTGGAAAGCCAATGATAGCAAACAAAAAGAAAGTGAGAGTAAAGCAAAACCTTAATGGTTGAGGAATATTTGGAAATAAATGCGAATTCCTTTCATAAGATGGAAGAGTTAACATGACGAGCATATCTGCCCATTCTAACTTTTGATCTTCAGATGTAACATGTATCTGACGAAATCCCTGCATGTCTGGCTGGGGTTTGCCTAAATTTCTTCTTCTCTTCCAAGGGAAGACTTAAGAAGTCTTTAACGCCTATCTTCACGCTTTTCCAATTTGTGTTGATCCATCAGCGGTAGTACCGCAGCTATTGCAAAAATAGGGAATCACTATTTCAACGATAAAACAAGACAATTACGTCATAAGCACAACATTATTAGAGAGTGTCTCTCAAAAGGAGCTGTTAATGTGGATCATATACGCACTGATCAAAACTTAGCTGATCCTTTGACAAAAGGATTATCTAAAGAAAAAGTCCAAAATACATCTTAGCGGATGGAACTACTGCCATTAGAATCATGAGTCACTCATGATGGTAACCTGACCTAAAAGACTGGAGATCCCAAGAATTAGGTTCAATGGGTAATAACAAATTGTGGAGTGATACGAGATGAACATGCTATTATAAATAAAGAAGCATGAATCCTGAAGCGATGTAAGGCTTAGGTAAAAGAAACTCTTAATGAGATCTATACTCTATGTGGAGTGGAGTACCTAGCTACAGGAGTACTTTTGATAGACTCACCTTTGTGAAAGTGAAAGTGCGGCCGCTTCCTACGGAATCATTGGCAGAATTCCTAGAGCGTTCACTAAATTAGGATAGACATGTCATGTTGACCAAGTCTCCAACGGTCATGTTGACCAAGTCAACGTGTTGTCTCCACTTGCTGAGTCGTTGTTGAGTCGTTGCTGAGTCATATATCTAAGGGTGTATATCTAAGACCGAATTTTCACAGTGCAATGATCTTTCTTAATAGTTTCGAATGGGTTGTTTTATCCTGGGGACATCGTGGTTGATAGTCTGCTTGCACAATTTTCAGCAGTGCCACAAAATGTCTTAAAAAGAGCAACCTAGTTCGCGACTCATCCCAATAATCTCTTCGGTTTTGTTTTTGAATCATTTGAGTGTTTCTATTGATTTTTTTTTTGTCTGATGGTCGGGCTGACAAGTGTCAGGACCTAACACACACAAATGGGAAAACCAAAGCTCGACATCTGGGGGGATCGATCCCAACAAGCAAGTATCCACAAACGACATTTATGGCACTGCGACGAATCAGACAAGCGTTTCATTAAATGAATAATGTTACCAATCATTAAGTGATGAAAATTATATTCCTTAAAAATATAAATGAAAAACTAGAATAAAAAGCATAGACTATCGATCCCATATGAAAGCTCATCTTTATTATTTCATGAATTGTAGTACATTAAGTATCATCATGCTAATCAAATTTAAAATTTGGCTCAAACGGTACACCAGTCTGACCACAGCAAGGCAAGCAAAGGCAGTTGCCTATAGGGCAAGTGGCAGGGTGTCCTTTGGCTTTACAAGCTTTGACACATGCAGGTGGACATTGATCAAGTCTCATTGCTTCAATATATGATTGGTTTCCTGCTGAAACATAAAATATAATTAAATCAAGAACAATATAAAGTTAACCAAGATAGGTATAAAGAGAAAGGGTGGGAGACCAACCAGTCATACAAATCAAAAGGATCAACAAAAATGCTAACATGTTGCTCTTTGCCATGGTTTCTTCTTGACAACTCTGCAGTATTTTCTATGTGATGATATAACAGCATGAAAGCACACACATATATATAGAGAAGAAAGATGTAAATGGAAAATGTTATATTTTCACGATGCTTGTATCTATCTCTAATATCATTATAACAATTTTTAAAATTCAATTTAAAGAATATAATCATTAATTAATAATTTTTTTGACTCATTTTAATTAATTGGTCAAAAATCGTTGAATGATTGGTAACAATATTAATTAATTTGAAAATTTGAAAAAATATAATCTTAATTAATTTTGTTTAATGAAACGCTTGAAAAAATTATTAATTATTACATTGGTCAAAAATTATTAATTATTACATTGGTCAAAAAATTGTAAATGCAATTAATGATCTCTTTAAAATATAAGTATATATATTAATAATTAAATAAAAAATAATCATGTATAATTAAATTATTAGAAGTAAAATACATATGACATCATCAATTACAATTAGAGCTAAATTTAATCAAATTAAAACATAGACTTTTTTGGCCATACATACCTTCAAGAACTAAATAGCATGAAATATTGTAAAATGTAACAGCGTAAGATGTAAAAAATGATATTAAGTGAGAAACTGTTTTTAAATTTTTAACTATAGTTGTATCATACTAATGAAAATATTATTCAATAATAATATTACTTTATAATTATAAAGTACTAAATTATTCACTAAATCATTAAATACCTTTCAAAAAAAAACTCTATCATTAAATTATTAACAAGTTGTAGCGACCGAAAAATCCGGAAAAAGATTCTTCCTGAAAAAGGTTGTTGGTTGGTGTTTTTTAGTGTAGGGGTCCTAGGACTCTTCGAATCATGCATGTCATCGATCTAGGATCTTTGACTAACCCGATTGTACAACCGACTTAGTCCCCTACTTTTTGAAAATGGTCTTTTGAGAAATTGGTTTGATGTGAGGTGGGTTGGTTTTAGAATAGGTATTCTAGGACTCTTGAACTGTACAGCCCACTCATCCTAGAACGCTGACTAACCCGGTTGTACAACCGACTTAGTCCCCTATTTTTAGGAAAAATAATTTATTTACATTTTTATAAGTTTTTTTAGGATTACTGAACTGTACAGCTCATTGGTCCTAGGATGATGACTAACCCGATTGTACAACCGACTTAGTCTTTTACTTAATTTTGGGGTAGAAAAATATTTAATTATTGTTGTTAATTTAATGAGAAAGTATTTGAGTTAAAAGGAATTAAAAAGAATGAGCAAAGGGTGAAAATTGCAAAAAGGGGTGTAGTTAGTTGTAGGAAAGTGGTATAATTAAAACTAAGGTGTGAACAGAGTAAGGCCCAATCGCATTTTTTTGAGTTGGGGGTGTTGACTAAAGAATATAAACAGATGGGTTTAAAAAAACAAGGGGGAGCATGCATGAATTAACAGAGTGCAAATAGAAAATCTGACCACTAAATTAAAAAATGAAAATAATAATATAATATAATAAACATGTAAGGCAATACACTAAAAGCCAAACCTAATTTTCATGCTCTCCCCCCTACTTGCGCCGTTTCCTTCATTTTGGTAGAGAGAGAGAGAACAAAAATGTTGGAGAGAGAGAGCTTGAATTTTGGAAGAGAGAGGGAAATAATTAAGGGTATTGGCGAAGGCTCAGGGAGAGTTTTGGATGGTTTTTTTTTTCATATCTTCTATCTTCTCTACTATTTCCACCAGTTAACACCAATTTAACCCATCTCTAATCATTGTTTAAAAAACTATGCCTTTTCCTTTTTAACAGATTAAACTAGATCCATCCTTCATTTTAATCCTAACTCTATCAACATGTGGCTGATCTGATGCTTGTACTGGTTGTCTTAATCCTTTTTATTCTGAACATTAGTCTCTTGTAAAGAACCGATCTAACAATTTTAATCTCTAATCCAAATATACACAACAACTTGAATACGTAAACCAATTTTTATCCAAAGTGATGATGTTGATTTCAAACCAATATTAAATACAGTGTTTTCACCGAGATATCTATTTGATAATACTTAGACAGAGACTAAACCTCTTACTCCAGCTTCTAAAACGTCTCCGAAATTGCTTGTTGCTTATGTTTAAGCACGGCTACGGTTTGAATGACTTTGATCTCGCTCTTTGGGTGTTATTGTTGACGCATCGCTTCCTTCTTTTTCGAACTCGGAAATTCGAATATGTGTATTTCAGTGGATTAGGATTCTGATGTTGAATCCTAATCCTTTTTAGGTGATTTTTTTTGCAGTCTCACTGTTGTCTCCCCTTCTCCTTAGACTCCGGGTTGACTGTTTATTTATACTAAAATTCTAGGTTTAACCATTAATGATCTTTGACTGGGCCTTGACCCTATTCTTTCAGATCTGGATCCAAGCCCAGAAATAGCCTTTGGAGATCAGTTGGAAACCCTAATCTATTATTTTGTATTTTATTTCGGATTCTTTATTTTTTTGTATTTTTAGCATCACTTTTTTTGCATTTTTTTGACTTTGGGACGTTATGGACACTCCTAATTTGTAATAAAAATTAATTTATCTTTTTTTGACATTTTTGGACTACATTTTGCTCAAATTGGGGTATAACAGCTGCCCCTCTTTATTTATATTTTACTAGAAAATGTGAGGTGTATTCAAATTTTCGTAGTAGAAATAGAAATAAAGATAGAGTAGACGTCAATTTTGTTCGTTTAGATGGGAAATAGAGGGTTTAAGAATATACAGGGAGCGGTTAACACTTGGCATATTAATTGAGAACAAAATGAAGGATCGTTTGGGATCTGAAGGAGCACTAAGGCTCTGAAGGCCCACTCGGGGTTTGAAGGAGCATTAAGGCTCTGAAGGACCACTAAGGGTCTGGAAGGCTGCCTAGGCCTTATTTGAAGGATCATTGTGGTCTGAAGGAGCGCAACTAGCTACGGTACTAGTTAAACGGTCTATAGGGGCCTTTATACTCGAGCGGCCATGATGGGTCACGATCAGGTCTAGAACTGATATGTTGACCATGAAGGACGTCCAATGTGTCTTAGGCTGACACAGCTAGTCTGAAGGACCACGCGGGGTCTGCGAAGGTCCGTCGGGCTCGACTCCGACGTTGCGACACTGGGCCACTTAGGGGCACTGCTCTGAAGGACCACTTGGGGTCTATAGAGTCCGAGGATCAACTCGATGATCTTGTGATACGATATGAGATCAACGCTTAAAGCGCTGATATTAGAGGAACAAAATATAGGGACTGACACTTTATGTGTTTATCCGAGCACACCTAACGAATACATCTACTGAGAAGGGGAATACCAGTCTACGTTTGATGAAGCAATTAATGGTGCAAGCAATGATTGTTATCTGGTAGGATGTGGAATGACTTTTTCTCTTTTTTCTTTTTGCTTATTGCTTTTCGCTTTTTTGTTTTTTTTTTGAAAAATGATGAATGCCAAATGTGAATATGATGCAAATGAAATGCTCGGGTGCAAATGCTATGGTGCATATGATATGGTGGCTGGGATACGGAAACATTTTTTTAATTAATGATGAGATGCGAGAAGCAGGGGTGAATATTGATCATTCTTTAGAAAAATTAGTTTTGATTCAAACTTCGGCAATCTCAAGGTTGTTATCTACAGACACTGATATGAAAAATTACTTGACCGTATTTGCAGGCTCGCTTATTTTTTCTTCTATTATGATGCCTCATGATGACCGAAGTTTATGTCCACGAAGTTACCTAAGTGGATTTTTAGCATCACATGATCAACTTGTGTTTTCTCTCTTTGAAGCTTTGTTTAGTAAAGACGTATGTTAGTGCAAGTATAGATGAATGAGTCAGTTAACTTAGGGTTCTAAAGGCTTAGGGTGAGGCCATTTGTGGCACATGAAGGGGTGAATGACTGACTGATCTTTGTCAAGGTCATGAAAGGTAGGTTTTTCCAAGCCAAGGAATGCAGGATCGTCCCCCGATTTAGATTTGATGACAGTGAGTGCATAACTTGCCCTTGTCTAGTGGTGACAAGCTAGGGGTATAGAAGATGATGAATTGGGAATGCACTGACTTTCGAAGCGAGAAATTTTGTCTCCACCCATAGAGTTTAGTGTTGCCCCATTTATGGTAAGGACAAGATTGCCCTGACTAGAGTAGCAGCCTTTAGGGTAATGAGTTGAGAAATTTCCACAGTATGGTTTTATGGATGGGAGTATAACGGAGATGAGATGGATGCAGGTGAATTTCCCCAATTGTAGGTGGAGTGAAGGGTGACAGGGTTGCCCCAGTTGATAATGGGATTTCAAACGGTTGCCTTTAGTGAGATTGGGGAAGGTGACGGAGTTAGGGTTATAGGTTTTTGAGATGGTCAAATATGGTTGTATAGACTGAGAGTGGTATGGGATGGACATTGGACAAATTTCCCCAAGTTCAAATGGAACAAATGGTGAAAGGATTGCCCCACTTTTGGATCTAGGTGATGATCCTAGCATAAACCTTTTGGTTATTTTGAGAATGACCCTCAGACTATGATAGTCTTGAGTTTGCTATGATGAAAACTACATTTGATGATCACTAGACCTTGTCTTGGTACAATTGTAACTTGAATGAATCTTGTAGTACAAGCCCTTTGATTTCCTTTCTTTTCTGAGTTTTTTTTTTCTTGAGATATATTTTTTTTTGAGCAAACATATTATAAACAAATAAACCTACTTGTCCTGAAATTAAAACTTTGAGAAAACAAAAGCAATCAGTCATTGATCGGAATGGATTGTTAGAGTTGTAACGTGGCTATTGGTTAATGGTTTATGATGGAAAAGATCATTGGGCTTAAAGAGGTGTTTGAGAATTGATGGGACTGATGATTTTTTTATTTATTGAGTGGTACGATTAGACTAATGGGTAATGATTTATGAGGGAAAGGGTTATTAGGCTTGTTTGAGGTTTTATTGAGACAGTAATTGATGTGCCTCAGGGTTGTAACTTGGCCAATGGTTTATGGAGGATAGGGTATTGAGGTCAAAGGAAGTGTTTGAGGGTTTATTTTAGACGAGGATTTCTTATGTGTTTAATAGAAAGAAGCGTCAGTTCACAATTTGTACTACTTTCGCTTTTCACTTTTTTTTTTCTTTCTCTTTGTAACACCTAAATAATTTAATTAAGTAATTGATTAAATTATTTCAAGTGTTGCACTAATTTTAATCATATTGAGTTATAATGTGGTAACTATTTTGTTGTGTTAGGGAGTGGTGGAAGCGATGGAAGGAGGGTGTAAAAAGGGCCCAAACCTTTTGAGCCCAAAATATAAATAGACTAGGTTTAGTTGCATAGGAAGGAAAAGAAAAGAAAAACAACGAAGAGGAAAAGAAGAGAGTTTGCGCCCGTGTGAGAGGAAAGGAAGGAGAAGAGAGAAACTTCTCAAAGTTGCTCAAGGTAAGGGTTTTGGTCCTTTCTTTCTCAAATTTTTCCTTTTCCTATTGTGGTGATTTTCAATCCTCATTGCTTGTTGTTGTTGGTTCGAAAGATTGCTCTGTTGCTCAAGGAGGGACATCCATCGTTAATTGCGTAAGTAGAGGAAGGAAAGCTTGCTATTTTGGGTGATTTTGGTGTTATTGAGTCCTACGGTTTAAATTAAGGTAAGGGTGAGCGTTTCATTTAACATAATTGGGTATGTGATGTGGTTTGTGGAGTTTCTTGATGTTGTTTAATGATTTCTGATGTTGTTTGATAATTTTGATGATGTTGATGATTTTGATGAGGTTTGATGATTTCTGATGTTGCTTGATAATTTTGATGTTGTTGATGAATTTGGATGATGTTGATGAATTTTGATGATGTTAAATTGATGATATTGATTGTGTTTGAGATGACTGAGAATTGTATCATTTGGGTGTATTGATCGTGTGAGAAGGAGAGAACTCAAGAAAGCCATGAATCGATTCCTTCTTGTGGTGTTAAGAGTCATGAATCGATTTCTTCTTGTAGTGTTAAGAGTCATGAATCGATTTCTTCTTGTAGTGTTAAGAGTCTTGAATCGATTCCTCAATTGTATTGTCAAGCCAAGAATCGATTATTCTTGTTAAAAAGGAACCAAGGAATCGATTGTTCTCTTCAAAATTCAAGGCAACAATCGATTGTTCTCTTCAAAATTCAAGGCAACAATCGATTGTCCTCTTTAAAACTCAAGGCAATAATCGATTTACATCTTCAAAAGAAAATAAGGCCAAAATTGATTGTTTTCTTTTCAAAACAACTTCGCTTCAAAATAATCAAGTCGTGAATCAATATTGTTCACCGTGTGTCTTAAGTTGTGTCATCTTTGTTTTATGAATATATCGTGTTGTTTTTCAAAAATATAAGTTCTTTGTTTTGTTACTAAATTTGATGTCGTGTTTTGCGAAACTAAAGTGCGCTTTTTTTAAAATATAAGTGGTCATTTTTTGTTACTAAATTGATACTTGCTTTCTCTCAAGTTTTGTTCTTTGGACGAGGATTGAATTTTCTCAGTTTATTTTATGATTGAATTGCTGTAAGAGGTTATACTACACTAGTGTACTCCTTGACTATGGCTAGACTGGGTTTACCACTAAGGCCAGAATTTCTTTCACTGGTGTATTTACAAGGGCATCACTGAGAGCCTTGCAAATGTGGCCAATGCCTCTTGCGAGTAGTACCAGTTACCTGAGTAATCTCATAGTCAATCTGTTTACTATTTTATAACCCACAAAACTAAAAGATAACCGTAATGTATATATATACATGCTTATGATGACGTGACTATATGATGTTGATGTGTTATTTAATGATTGTGATGTGAATGACGAATGCACTCTACGAGTGTTTTATGATGATGTGTTATTTAATGATTGTGATGTGAATGATTTAATACACTCTACGAGTGTTTTATGATGACATACCTTGAGTGGTTATTTATTTTATGATGATGATGATGAGTACTCCGAGTGAGTGTTGGTTGAATTGCACATGTGTTATAGGATCTCATGGCATGTGCATACTATGACTTATATTGATGATGTTATGCCTTGAGTGGTTTTCTTCTATAACGAAGATATGCCTTGAGTGGTTTTAAAGATGATATGGTACCATCATGCATATGCCCGCGTGTGGGTTGCATTTTCATACATAAACATAACTGTGAGTGGTGCTGTTGTGATTTGAGCTGGAGTTGTGTATTTATGATGTGGTGATGATACCTTGTGATTGTCCCTTCTCATTCCTCTATTGTGTATCGGATTATGTTACTTTGAAATTATCACCCCTTCTGCTTGGAATGTTGCTCTATTGTGGCAACGCTGCAGGTACCCACGAGTGAAGGACTTGCTGCCTTATTCTTGTAGTTTTTAGGATGTATTGTTGTGTCGCTCTCTGATACTGTAACACCTAGGGGCGTGGAGTTGGATAATTTATTTAGTAGTTGTATGCTGATTTTTAATTGTTACATTGTGACGTGTTTGAGAGTATTTTGGTGAGACGGTGTTTAGGCCGCTGCGATTGTGTTTATGAGGATGGAATTTTCCATAATTGATGTTTGATTGCACCAATTTGAAAAGTGCATATTTGATGAGTTTTCTGAAGCTGTAACATTTCTTTTCTATCAATTAAAACAAATTTTATTTTTTTGAAAAAGAATTACTCTGATAAATGACACGAAATATGAGGGTAGAAAAGGGGTGTTACATTAGTGGTATCAGAGCAGTTCGGTCTGTCCGGCCGGTGGTTGAGTCATCAAGTTGAGTAACATTTGAGCTTTGTTACTCGTTTCTGATTGTTGTTTTCCGTTGCAGTACTAGAATGGCAGGACGGAACGATGCTGCACTTGCTGCTGCCTTGCAGGCTATTGCTGGGGTTGTGGGTAATGCTACGGGTGATGGAACGCGCAGTCTGGCCACGTTCCAGCGTGAGAACCCTCCTACTTTTGAAGGCGGGTATAATCCTGATGGTGCCCTTGAGTGGCTAAGTGAGATGGAGCGGATATTCCGTGTCATGGATTGCACCGATGCTCAGAAGGTTCGCTATGGCACACACATGTTGAAGAAAGAGGCTTATGATTGGTGGAGAACAAACTAGTCGGGGTTGACGATCGCCAATGAGGAGATCACGTGGGCGATGATTTGAGAGGGAGTTCAAGAGGAAATACTATCCTAAAGATGTCCGTGGAAAGAAAGAGGTGGAGTTTTTGAGACTTGAGCAAGGTAGCATGATCAGAATCGAGTATCTTTGCCAAAATTTACCGAATCGTCCCAAGTTTTATCCACACTATGATGGAGAGGGTCTTGAGTTCTCCAAATGCATCAAGTTTGAGAACGGGTTGCGTCTTTGACATTAAGAGAGCCATAGGGTATCAATGAGATCCGAGTATTTCCGTTGTTGGTTAATAGTGCGAGAATTTTTGAAGAGGACAATAATGCTTTCTCTAGAGTTATGAAGGAAAAGCAAAAGAATTTTTCGGCCTGGGAAAGCCATATGAGGTGCCTACTTGGTAAGGGCAAAGGGAAGTTTGTTGGTAAATTTGTTGGTGGGTCTAAGCGAAGTGGGGAGATGTCTGCGGCCGGTGTTACTTGTTACACGTGTGGAAAGGTAGGCCATAAGAGTCAGTTTGTCCAAATAATGAGAAAAAGAGATGTTACAGTGTGGAAAAGAGGGACACATGGCTTCCAACCGTGATAGGAAGGAGGTGTTGTGCTTTAATTGTGGGGAGAGTGGTCACATCGATTACACAAATGTCCAAAGCCAAAGAAAGAGAAGTCCACTTTGGGAGAGTTTTTGCACTTTGGCGAGTTCGGAGGACCCAATGCGATTAAAGGTACATGCTTCATCTATGGTACACCTTTAATTGCTATTGTTGACACTGGGTGCTACGCACTCTTTTATTGCTTCATTTGTCTTTGAAAAGTTGAAATTAGTGTTGTGCATTATGGAGAGAGGATGGTTATCGACACTCCAAATTAAGGGTTCGATAACTACTTCTCTAATGTGTGCTAGGTGTCCTCTCAATCGGTCTTGGCGAGAGATTTTCTGTTGATCCGATTTGTTTGCCTTTGGGTGGGTTGGATGCGATTACGGGCATGGATGGTTAGTAGATAACCATGTGCACATCAACCGCCTCTAGTAAGTCTGTTAGTTTTCTTCTTCCGAAAAGGAAGAGTGCGCTTTCTTTGTCTGTTTGCAATTGCGCGGGGTAATGAAAGAGGGTGGTCGGTTGTTTGCTTTGATGGCGTCCATGTCTGCTGAGAACCAAGCCGTGGTTGATGGGTTGCGGTGGTACGTGAGTTCCTGAAGTGTTTCTGATGAGATTCCTAGTGTGCCACCGCAGAGGAAGTTGAGTTTGGGATTGAGCTTGTGCACAGTACTAGGCTGCGTATGGCCGCATCAATGTCCGCATCCGAGTTAGCGAGATTGAAAAAGCAACTTGAAGATTTGTTAGAAAAGAAGTTTGTGAGACCGAGTGTGTCACCTTGGGGAGCTCCAGTGCTGCTAGTGAAAAAGAAATATGGGAGTATGAGGTTGTGTGTAGACTACCGTCAGTTGAACAAAGTTACAATCAAGAATAAATATCCTCTTCCGAGGATTGATGATCTGATGGATCAGCTGGTGGGTGCTAAGGTTTTTAGCAAGATTGACTTGAGGTCGGGTTATCATCAGATCAAGGTGAAGGATGAAGACATCCAGAAGACCGCGTTCAGGACGAGGTATGGGCATTATGAGTACTCTGTAATTCCGTTTGGTGTCACCAATGCACCAGGGGTGTTTATGGAGTACATGAACCGAATCTTCCATAGCTATTTGGATCGGTTTGTGGTTGTGTTTATCGATGATATACTGGTGTACTCTAAGTCTGAGGAGGAACACGCAAAGCACTTGAGGTTAGTGCTAGAAGTACTAAAAGAAAGGAAGCTTTATGCTAGGTTATCAAAGTGTGAGTTCTGGCTGAAAGAGGTAAGCTTCTTGGGTCACATTATCTCTGGTGATGGTATAGCTGTGGACCCAGCTAAGGTTGATGCGGTGTTGCGGTGGGGAGAGCCCAAAAGTCCGTGGATCGATTAGGAGTTTCTTGGGGTTAGTGGTTACTACGGGAGGTTTATTGAGGGGTTCTCTAAGCTAGCCCTTCCGTTGACCCAATTGACTGTAAGGGAAGAGCTTTTGTGTGGGGCGCCAAGTGTGAAGAGAGCTTCCAAGAGTTGAAAAGGAGGTTGACAACATCTCCAGGTGCTAGTGTTGCTGTCTTGGATCAACCTTTTGTTGTATCTTGTGATGCGCCCAAGATGGGTTTGGGAGGTGTATTGATGCGGGATGGGAAGGTAGTTGCTTATGCGTCCCGCATGTTGAGGATACATGAGAAGAACTATCCTACTCATGATTTGGAACTAGCCGCTATTGTGTTTTGCGCTAAAGATTTGGAGGCACTATCTCTATGGTACCGGTTTGAGGTGTTCGGTGATCACAAGAGTTTGGGGTACTTGTTTGACCGGAAGGAGCTGAATATGAGACAGAGGCGTTGGTTAGAGTTGCTGAAAGATTACGATTTCGGCTTGAACTATCATCCCGGCAAAGCTAATGTCGTGGCTGATGCTTTAAGTCGGAAAACTTTACATATGTCAGCAATGATGGTGAAGGAATTGGAGTTGATTGAGCAATTCCGTGATTTGAGTCTGGTTTGTGAGGTGACACCGCAGAGTGTGTCAGTGGGTATCTTGAGGATTGATAATGACTTCTTGATTAATATCGAGACGCCGAAACCGGATGTGAAACCGTGGATTTGTTGGTTGCGGGTGATCGAGCGGTGGATGGGGATTTCGTGTTGGATTCGGTGGAGTATTGAGATTCAGGGACAGGATATGTGTTCCTGATGATGCCGATATGAAGAGAATGATACTTGAGGAGAGCCATAGGAGCAAGTTAAGTATTCATCCAGGTGCCACGAAAATGTACCATGATTTGAAGAGACTGTTTTGGTGGCACAGTATGAAGAAGGATGTAGCACAATTTGTATACGCATGTTTGACTTGCGAGAAGTCAAAGATTGAGCACCGTGGCGGCGGGGGTTGATGCAACCGTTGGAGATTCCGGAATGGAAGTGGGACAAAGATTTCCATGGACTTTGTGACAGGTTGCCAAACAACGTGAGAGGTTTGATTCTATTTGGGTGATTGTGGATAGGTTGACCAAGTGCTGCTCACTTTATTCCTATCAACATCACCTATCCTGTACAAAGTTGGCTAGAATATACATTCAGGTGATTGTGAAGCTTCATGGGGTTCCGAAGAGTATTGTGTCGGATAGAGACCCGCGGTTTACATCAGAGTTTTGGGGAAGCTTACAGGAGGCTTTGGGGTCCAAGCTGAGGTTGAGTTCAGCTTATCATCCTCAGACTGATGGTCGGACAGAGAACCATCCAGTCTTTGGAGGATCTTCTGAGAGCTTGTGTGCTGGAGCAGGGAGGTGCGTGGGATACACACCTTCCACTGATTGAGTTCACTTATAATAACAGCTACCATTCGAGTATAGGGATGGCTCCTTTTGAGGCCTTCAGATGGGCGGAGGTGTAGGACTCCGTTGTGTTGGCATGAGTCCTGGTGAGAGTGTCGTTCTTGGGCCGGAATTGGTTAGGAGACTACGAGAGAAGGTTAAGATGATCGGGAGAAAATGAAAGAGTCCCGAATCGCGAGAAAAGTTATCATGATAGGAGGAGAAAGGACTTGGAATTTCAGTGGTGAGCATGTATTCACGAGGTCATGCCTATGACAGTGTTGGGCGTGCAATCGAAAGCTAAGAAGTTGACTCCTAGATTTATTGGACCGTGCCAAATCACCGAGAGGGTAGGAAAAGTTGCTTATAGGGTGGCTCTGCCACCTAATCTTCGAACTTGCACGATGTATTCCACGTGTCGCAGCCTTCTAAGTATATTCGAACCGTCTCATGTGATTCACATGGGCGATGTAGAAATGCGTGAGAATCTCACGGTGGAGACTATGCCGGTGAGGATTGATGATAGAGAGGTGAAGGTGTTGAGAGGAAAAGACATTGCATTGGTCAAGGTAGTGTGGTTGGGAGCTGCTGGTGAGAGCATGACTTGGGAGCTAGAGAGCAGGATGAGGGAGTCCTATCCAGAGCTATTCGACTCAGGTATGAATTTCGAGGACGAAATTTCCTAAGTGGGGGAGAGTTGTAACACCTAAATAATTTAATTAAGTAATTGATTAAATTATTTCAAGTGTTGCACTAATTTTAATCATATTGAGTTATAATGTGGTAACTATTTTGTTGTGTTAGGGAGTGGTGGAAAGCGATGGAAGGAGGGTGTAAAAAGGCCCAAACCTTTTGAGCCCAAAATATAAATAGACTAGGTTTAGTTGCATAGGAAGGAAAAGAAAAGAAAAACAACAGAAGAGGAAAAGAAGAGAGTTTGCGCCGTGTGAGAGGAAAGGAAGGAGAAGAGAGAAACTTCTCAAAGTTGCTCAAGGTAAGGGTTTTGGTCCTTTCTTTCTCAAATTTTTCCTTTTCCTATTGTGGTGATTTTCAATCCTCATTGCTTGTTGTTGTTGGTTCGAAAGATTGCTCGAGTTGCTCGAGGAGGGACATCCATCGTTAATTGCGAAGTAGAGGAAGGAAAGCTTGCTATTTTGGGTGATTTTGGTGTTATTGGAGTCCTACGGTTTAAATTAAGGTAAGGGTGAGCGTTTCATTTAACATAATTGGGTATGTGATGTGGTTTGTGGAGTTTCTTGATGTTGTTTAATGATTTCTGATGTTGTTTGATAATTTTGATGATGTTGATGATTTTGATGAGGTTTGATGATTTCTGATGTTGCTTGATAATTTTGATGTTGTTGATGAATTTGGATGATGTTGATGAATTTTGATGATGTTAAATTGATGATATTGATTGTGTTTGAGATGACTGAGAATTGTATCATTTGGGTGTATTGATCGTGTGAGAAGGAGAGAACTCAAGGAAAGCCATGAATCGATTCCTTCTTGTGGTGTTAAGAGTCATGAATCGATTTCTTCTTGTAGTGTTAAGAGTCATGAATCGATTTCTTCTTGTAGTGTTAAGAGTCATGAATCGATTCCTCAATTGTATTGTCAAGCCAAGAATCGATTATTCTTGTTAAAAAGGAAGCAAGGAATCGATTGTTCTCTTCAAAATTCAAGGCAACAATCGATTGTTCTCTTCAAAATTCAAGGCAACAATCGATTGTCCTCTTTAAAACTCAAGGCAATAATCGATTTCTGTCTTCAAAAGAAAATAAGGCCAAAATTGATTGTTTTCTTTTCAAAACAACTTCGTTCAAAATAATCAAGTCGTGAATCAATATTGTTCACCTGTGTCTTAAGTTGTGTCATGTTGTTTTATGAATATATCGTGTTGTTTTTCAAAAATATAAGTTGCTGTTTTGTTACTAAATTTGATGCTGTTTTGCGAAACTAAAGTGCAGTTTTTTTTTAAAATATAAGTGGCTGTTTTTGTTACTAAATTGATACTGTTTTCTCAAGTTTTGTTCTTTGGGCGAGGATTGAATTTTACGAGTTTATTTTATGATTGAATTCTTTGTAAGAGGTTATACTACTAGTGTACTCCTTGACTATGGCTAGGTAGGGTTTACCACTAAGGCCAGAATTTCTTTCACTGGTGTATTTACAAGGGCATCACTGAGAGCCTTGCAAATGTGGCCAATGCCTCTTGCGAGTAGTACCAGTTACCTGAGTAATCCCATAGTCAATCGGTTTACTATTTTATAACCCACAAAACTAAAAGATAACCGTAATGTATATATATACATGCTTATGATGACGTGACTATATGATGTTGATGTGTTATTTAATGATTGTGATGTGAATGACGAATGCACTCTACGAGTGTTTTATGATGATGTGTTATTTAATGATTGTGATGTGAATGACGAATACACTCTACGAGTGTTTTATGATGACATACCTTGAGTGGTTATTTATTTTATGATGATGATGATGAGTACTCCGAGTGAGTGTTGGTTGAATTGCACATGTGTTATAGGATCTCATGGCATGTGCATACTATGACTTATATTGATGATGTTATGCCTTGAGTGGTTTTCTTCTATAACGAAGATATGCCTTGAGTGGTTTTAAAGATGATATGGTACCATCATGCATATGCCCGCGTGTGGGTTGCATTTTCATACATAAACATAATCGTGAGTGGTCTTTGTTGTGATTTGAAATTGGAGTTGTGTATTTATGATGTGGTGATGATACCTTGTGATTGTCCCTTCTCATTCCTCTATTGTGTATCGGATTATGTTACTTTGAAATTCTCACCCTTCGCTTGGAATGTTGCTCTATTGTGGCAACGCTGCAGTACCACAGTGAAGGACTTGCTTGCCTTATTCTTGTAGTTTTTAGGATGTATTGTTGTGTCGCTCTCTGATACTGTAACACCTAGGGGCGTGGAGTTGGATAATTTATTTAGTAGTTGTATGCTGATTTTTAATTGTTACATTGTGACGTGTTTGAGAGTATTTTGGTGAGACGGTGTTTAGGCCGCTGCGATTGTGTTTATGAGGATGGAATTTTCCATAATTGATGTTTGATTGCACCAATTTGAAAAGTGCATATTTGATGAGTTTTCTGAAGCTGTAACATTTCTTTTCTATCAATTAAAACAAATTTTATTTTTTTTTTAAAAAGAATTACTCTGATAAATGACACGAAATATGAGGGTAGAAAAGGGGTGTTACACTCTTTCTTTTGAGCTGAGTGAGCTGATAAAATTGATGCATCATTTTTTTTGATGTGGAATCGATCCTTGTCTAGGGTGATTGAGAGTTTTTTGGAATTTTTGGCTTAAGGTGGGTGGAAAAGGATTTTTGAGGATATGGAAATATGGTTCAACTTCATTTCAAATGATGATTGCTCGTTTTCTCAAAAATTAACTTAAGGACAATAATTTATTTATTTTTATATACTTGCTCTTTATTTATTTATTTATTTATTTATGCCCTAATTTTTGCTTAGACTGCTCTTACGAGTTTTCAACCTAACAGGCCTTTTTGATTTTTTTTTGTAAAGGACTTGCACCAAGGGAATACAATGTTGACAAGGTATTTTAGAGATCACAAATTTTCCCCAGTATGGAGGACCTAAAGTGTTATTTCATCAGTGAGAACAAACCAAAAAGTTGACTAGGTAGGGAGTATGTACTTTAGGGTGGTCGGGGTGAGATTAGACTTGGACGGGGGATGATGACAAGGTAAGGACATTAATTGACTCAAACAAGAATGAAGGCACATGTCACACACAAGTTACTATACAAATACTTCGTAGAGAGTTAACATTAGTTAAAGCATGAAAGAAACTTTTGACAGACCATTTCGGTCATTCATCATAGGATTCAACACTTTGTTAAAAAAAATGTGAACGAGCTGCTAATTTAAAAAATTGAGTGCCTTGAAACACCTTGATCTTGCAACTAAGTAAGACTAAACTTTTCCAAAGAAGAGTAATTTATTTCACAAGAACGTCTCATCTCTCATCATAGTTTTTCTCTAAAATTTATACTGTTCTTTTTTTTTAATGCATGATGTAAGTATGCAATGAATGAATGTGCATGATATGCGAATGGATGTATGTGAAATGAGAATGTAATGATAATGTACGTGCATGAAATAATAATATATGATTTTATTTATCGCGCTGGGGAATTATAAGTTTTACGTTTGGAGAGTAAAGTACAAAGTTTGACTTTGACTTTAGCATGAATGGCTTCTCTCCAAAATAAAGCTTTTAATTCTCAAACGGTCATAAAAATACATGCGACATGGGATTTTTTTATTGCAAAGAAAAGGAAAAATGCATGAGGCATAACTTCTAAAAGCTTGTGGAATATAACAATTTTTGTTTTTTTTGATTTTTTGATTTTTTTTCTTGATAAAAGATGGTATGCATCAATATTTGTTTGAATGCAAGGGTATGAAGCTCCTTTGTGACCCTAGGAAGGTATCCTATTGAGTGGGTCTAAGGTTTCTTTTATAGTGAACCTCACAAGGATGGTTCTTAAGAATCCAACACATGGTCCCTAGAGCCAAGAATACTGACCCCAACAATAGGCAAGCTATTAGAAGGGATAGCATCCTTAAAAGGAATCAAACTCTAGGTGAGATTTTCATGACCACCCAACGAGACGTACGTCCCGCAGACCATCACTACGCAATCTCGTTCTAACTTAGGTTTGTACTCGAGTCCGGGTAGGGGACTTTTCTCACATGTGTGTGATGTGTAGAGGTGTAGTGTGTGTAGGAGCAGTTTAAAATAACCCAAAGCTGCAAACAAAACAAACATTCATACAAATATTGTCTTCTACCCTAGGGTTTATATATCACATAAAAGTATAACATTCAAAAATAAATAAATAAGGGAAGGGTACAAATTAAATTAATCCTAAATAATTAGACTAGGTTTTGACTCTCTAAAAAGAATTAAGTCCCCAGTGAAGTCGCCAGCTGTAGCGACCGAAAAATCCGGAAAAGGATTATTCGAAAGGTTCAAAGGAAGCCGCCACCAAATTTAGTTTAAGGGCAAATTCGGAAAATCCCTTTAGGTTTAGGACAAGAAAAGTTTAGGGTTCGGGAGTCGTTATGCGTAGGGAAGGTATTAGCACCCCACGACATCCTTGGTCTAATTAGTTATACTTTATTAATATTTTACCCTTTTATTTATAGTGAAAATGACTTAATTAAATTTTTAACAGTGCTTGACAAGAGTTGACTCTTGCTCCTACGTACCTCCGGATGCAATGGAGGAATCAAAGCTACGTAGTTCTTCCTGAAAAAGGTTGTTGGTTGGTGTTTTTTAGTGTAGGGGTCCTAGGACTCTTCGAACTGTACAGCTCACTGATCCTAGGATGCTGACTAACTCGATTGTACAACCGACTTAGTCCCCTACTTTTTGAAAATGATCTTTTGAGAAATTGGTTTGATATGAGGTGGGTTGGTTTTAGAATAGGTATTCTAGGACTCTTGAACTGTACAGCCCACTCGTCCTAGAACGCTGACTAACCCGGTTGTACAACCGACTTAGTCCCCTATTTTTAGGAAAAATAATTTATTTACATTTTTATAAGTTTTTTTAGGATTACTGAACTGTACAGCTCATTGGTCCTAGGATGATGATTAACCTGATTGTACAACCGACTTAGTCTTTTACTTAATTTTGGGTTAGAAAAATATTTAATTATTTTTGTTAATTTAATGAGAAAGTATTTGAGTTAAAAGGAATTAAAAAGAATGAGCAAAGGGTGAAAATTGCAAAAAGGGGTGTAGTTAGTTGTAGGAAAGTGATTAATTAAAACTAAGGTGTGAACAGAGTAAGGCCCAATCGAATTTTTTTGAGTTGGGGGTGCTGACTAAAGAATATAAACAGATGGGTTTAAAAAAACAAGGGGGAGCATGCATGAATTAACAGAATGCAAATAGAAATCTGACCACTAAATTAAAAAATGAAAATAATAATATACTAATATAATATAATAAACATGTAAGGCAACACACTAAAAGCCAAACCTAATTTTCATGCTCTCCCCCTACTTGCGCTGTTTCCTTCATTTTGGTAGAGAGAGAGAACAAAAATGTTGGAGAGAGAGAGCTTGAATTTTGGAAGAGAGAGGGAAATAATTAAGGGGATTGGCGAAGGCTCACGGAGAGTTTTGGATGGTTTTTTTTCATATCTTCTATCTTCTCTACTGTTTTCACCGGTTATGATTTTAACACCAATTTAACCCATCTCTAATCATTGTTTAAAAACCTATGCCTTTTCCTTTTTAACAGATTAAACTAGATCCATCCTTCATTTTAATCCTAACTCTATCAACATGTGGCTGATCTGATGCTTGTATTGGTTGTCTTAATCCTTTTTATTCTGAACATTAGTCTCTTGTAAAGAACCGATCTAACATTTTTAATCTCTAATCCAAATATACACAACAACTTGAATACGTAAACCGATTTTTATCCAAAGTGATGATGTTGATTTCAAACCAATATTAAATACAGTGTTTTCACCGAGATATCTATTTGATAATACTTACACAGAGACTAACCTCTTACTCCAGCTTCTAAAACGTCTCCGAAATTGTTTGTTGCTTATGTTTAAGCACAGCTACGGTTTGAATGACTTTGATCTGCTGTTGGGTGTTATTCTTGATGACCGCTTCCCTTCTTTTCGAACTAGGAAATTCGAATATGTATATTTCAGTGGATTAGGATTCTGATGTTGAATCCTAATCCTTTTTAGGTGATTTTTTTTGCAGTCTCATTGTTGGCTCCCCTTCTCCTTAGACTCCGGGTTGACTGTTTATTTATACTAAAATTCTAGGTTTAACCAATAATGATCGTTGACTGGGCCTTGACCCTATTCTTTCAGATCTGGATCCAAGCCCAGAAACAACCTTTGGAGATCAGTTGGAAACCCTAATCTATTATTTTGTATTTTATTTCGGATTCTTTATTTTTTTCTATTTTTAGCATCACTTTTTTTGCATTTTTTTTGACTTTGGGACGTTATGGACACTCCTAATTTGTAATAAAAATTAATTTATCTTTTTTTGACATTTTTGGACTACATTTTGCTTAAATAAATTAAATAAGATGACTAAAACAAGAAAAAAGAAGACGGACGAAATTGGGGTATAACACAAGGCTTTAATTTAATTATTAAATTGATAAATAATTAAATTAATTAATTAATTATCAATATTTTTAAATTTAAAATTAAATTATTAGTTAATAATAATAGTAATTATTAGTGATAACATTTTAATGATTAATTAAAATGAGTCAAAAAATTAATTACTTAAAAATTAATTTGACTGAAGTCTTCTAGAAAATAAAAGTTTCATTTAAGTTAAATTGTTCTTTTTATTTTAATTTTCTAATTATTATAAATTTGTTATGAATATTGGATATTGGATGTCCATTTCTCTTCCACTTTTACTTGTGATTACTACCTTTGTAATGACTTGTTAGTGGCTCTTTATATGATGATCTTTCATTTCCCTTCTACCCTATAAATAAGACTATCTCATATGTGTATTGGTACACTTGAAGTGAATATAAAAATCTCTAATCTTCTTCCACATTTCTTCTTGTCATCTTCTTGGTCTTTTATCTCTTATTCATAATACGTTATCAGCACGAAGTTCTACCAATCTAAGATTTTTTTTATGGAATCCATAAAGCATCGGTGGTTTGGATGTGTTGAAGAAGATCCATAAAAGCATCGGTAACTACATTCTGGGATGTGAGGTTCTTTTTGATCTTTGGTAACTACTTTGGTCATTTTAATCTTTGTATTGTCTAATTTTTTTGGGAGTTGTTTTTCTGTTGTCTAATCTTTCTGTTAATATGTTGTCATGTTTATATTAGATTTTAAGTTGGATTTAAGGATTTATTTGATGCTTTGATTTTATGTGAACGGTACCACATATTTGGGAGATGGATAATTTTGTAATCTATGATGATTTTTTTTAATTAATTTTCTAATATGTTTTCGTTAGTGGCCCCTTACTTCCCTCTCACTTATAATTGTGTTTTAAATCATGGTTTTCCTTTTGGCTAATATGCTCTTGAAGGATTTTAGTTACTTGATTGTTTCTAATCAATCTAAGGTAGTAACGGTTCTATGTTGTACTTTGATTCTGTAATATTTTTCTTTCAATCCTGTGAACTTATCAACAACTTTTACGTTATAATTATCATCCAATTTTCTTATTGATCGAATATTATATAAACTTTTCATTATTAATGTTTCTAATAATTAAACTAGTCATTGAAATGATCGGTTCAACGGTTCTGCAATCTGTGATGATTTTTTAATTGTTGAACCACATTGGATGGTGCATAGTTTTACAACAATATCTGGAAGTATAATCCCGTCCCCTTACTTACCTACTTATTGTATTATATAGTTACCAACTTTTGTCTGGCCTTTTGTGTCAAAAAAAAAAACTTTTGTCTGGCCTTTTACATATTTATTTGTTCTATGAAGCCACAATGCTATTGCCAATAATTCTTCTTCTTATTTTTTTAATTGTGATCTTATTTTTGTTTTATCTCATTTTCTATTTATTTATCATTGTTGATAAAAATTTGTTACATAACTCTTGAAGAACGATAAATTCATCATCCATGCATCCCTGAAGGATTGTGGTATAATTCCTGAAGAACTATGTATCATTGTTTATGAAATAGATCTTGAAGAACTTTAAAAAAAATTAATATACAAGCATCCCTGGAGGATTATGGTATAGTTCCTGAAGAACTAATGATTTGGTAATCAAGTATCTTTGTAGGATTGCATAAAGAATGATTTTCTCTATCATTGTCTATGAAGATTTGCTTTAGTTCTTGAAGAACTCAAAGAAAGAAAATATTCAAGCATCCTTGAAGGATTGCTCATAGTATATATGATTTTCTTGATTATCATTGAAGAAATTTTGTGGTATAGTTCTTGAAGAACGAATTGGTAATTTAAGCATCTTTGGTGGATTGCACAAAATACATTTTTCTTTGCTCATCTCTTATGGAGATTTGTTGTCAAGTTTCTGAAGAACTATACATTTGGACAATGACTAAAATCTATAAGATCTACTTGATCTTAGTATATTTTGAAGTAAAGGAAAAGACATGTAATTTATGTCTCAAATATTCTCATGAATTAGCAAAATGAGAAAATATTTTCAGAAAAACATTACGAATCAAGATTATGTGATATTGTGATTGTAAAGAATACTCACAAACCACTCAATGAATTTAAGTTCATTCCTAGAAGTGAATGACTCACATTATAATTTTGGTACAAGAAAAGTTGTGGTAATGGCACTACAACATTTTTGAGTTTAGACGACGCCTCTCATTGCCACGGCTAAAAAACCGTGGTCTAAACATGGAAAAGGCCACGGGTTTACAATTGTGGCTATTGAGATGGGTATAGGCCACAGTTTCGAACACTTGCTGTGAGGCTACAGTTTTAAAACTGTATAGGCGACAGTTAAAAAACTGTGGATACCTAAGACCACACTTGTTAGGCCGTGGTCTTAAAAATTAAATAGGCAACGAATTAAACTGTGGCGTGAAAGGTTGCCTTTGTGTATAGACCACATCTAAAAAACCGTAGACTAAAATGTAACTGAAAAACCGTGGACTATAGGCGTTTCTGAAAAACTAGGCGCCAACTAATAAAATTTAAGCGCTTCTTTTCCTAACAAAAAAAAGTGCTTCTTTTCTAAAAAAAACCTTCCAAAAAAAAAACCCTCTTTTTACTCTTTTCTTTAATCTCCTTTCCAAAAAACCCACCGTCGACCAAGCTGCGTTTCTCTCTCTACGCAGAACGCTCACCCACCGTCGAAGCTGCATTTTTTCTCCCCTCACTTCGCGTTTCTTCTCTGAAAACACCCACTTCGCGTTCCTTTCTACGTTTCTACGCACAACACTCACGCAGAACACTCACGCAAAAACCCTTCTCCAAAAACCCCACACTTTATCTCCTGCGTTTCTTCTCCCCTCACCTTTGAAGTTGGTTCTTCTAGGATTCTACGCAGAACATGATCGTTTATTGGAGCTGACAGGTTTGTTCCCTTTCTCAGCTTCTATTTTTTCCCCTTCTTCTTCTTTAGAGCTTCTATTTTAATTTGGGATGGATTTTGTTTTCTAGGTTGTTGGTTTGTTGATGTTTAGGGTTAAAGTTGTTCCATTTATGCATGATTTGTGGATTCTGTTGTGCCTAATTTCTTGATTTGTTGATTTTAGGGTTTAAAGGGTTTCATTCATATATAATAAAAAAGGGTTTTCATTCATACAATCATACCTGATATGTTGATTTGCTGATTTGATGATGTTTAGGGTTTAAAGGGTTTCATTAGAACAACCCTTATCAGCGAGCACAGTATTATTTGTGAAAAGCCAAATCACTTTGTATAATCATATCAATCTACTTTTCTGTAAATTTAAATTTTATTTGTAAGGAATCTACTTTGCTGTTTGTATATAGAGGTTTGATGGTGTAATTTCATCATGTAATGAGTCATTATTATTGAATGCAAAGACCAATCATTAGTATTGAATTCTTGAAGCAAGATCAGCTGCTTATTTGTTGTTATTAAGGTTTATTCCTAGAAGAGCTAGTAGTTTTATCTCTATTCGCTTTGAATAAGTCATAGTCCTTAACACCCAGTTGAAGAGCTATTAGTCATGTTATTGAAATGTTACTTTATTGCTGTAAAAACTTACCAATAAACCAAAATCTAATATATTTAGTAAACGGAATAAAATGGTGAATAGCACATGAGTTTTTATTTCCCTTAGTTCTTCTATGGAATTTATTTCCTTACAAGGTATATGAATAGATTTGGAGATTTTTACATGTGTTTATTTACCTAAGTACTTGACTATTGGAGTTTATTTCCTTTGATGTGGCAAAACTGTGATTCCCTTAGTTCTTTTATTTTCTTTGAACTCAAATTTTAAAGGGTTGCTTTAATGATATCGAGACAATAAATTCTGTTTTGAAGATTTTGTTCTGTTTTTTTACTAGCGTTGTTTTCTTTTTCTGCCTGGAAATTTAAATGGAAGCTGCTCATTCAGCCTATTCATGGTTAAATTTCTGTTAGTAGGTTCAGCTTCTGTTAGCGAGTTTGACTCTGTTTGGTTGCAATCCAACTCTCGACGGCATTCATGCGTTTGTCCGAAACTTGCATCTCATCCAAAGCTGCTTGTCTCCGTGTTAAATAACAGTGCATCCAGCAAGTTTTTCTTCAAGGTAAGCTTCAATTAGTTTGTTTTATAAAAATTAATTTGAATAGTTGTGTAAATTGCTCAAGATCAAGTGTGTGTGGAGCAACTATTCTTATTCTACTTGATTTTTTTCTTTGGGTTGATTCTATTTAGATTTAATGTCATGGACAAAGAGTGGACTAAACTCCCAAGATATAGTAGAGGGTATAAGAAGGTTGTTAAGTCATTTTTAGATTTTATGTATACTATAGGAAAGCCTCAAGGCGTGAGATTTTATGTCCTTGTCTTGAGTGTAAAAATGGTTTTTGGTTTAGAAGAAAAGTGGTATTCAATCATTTAGTAGGCAATGGTTTTCTAAACGGCTACAACATTTGGGTAAACCATGGAGAGAATATACCATCGCCTGTGACGAACAATGTCACCGATGATCAAGAGGGCTCACATGACGACATTGGTGGCTTATTGCACGACACATTCAGAAATGTGGCAGAAGCGGAAAGGGGAAATGAGGGTCCCAATGAGGATGCTAGAAAGTTTTACAACTTGATTAAGGAGGCTAAACAAGAGCTATACCCAGGATGCAAAGACTTCTCTACTCTAGAATTATTAAAGGAAGCCATGCCAATTTTAAACATTCCTGAATCTTTTAACAAAACAAAATCCATGATTAGTGACTTGGGCCTTGATTATAAAAAAATTCATGCATGTCCAAATGATTGCATGCTATATTGGAAAGAGCATGAGAACGACACCTCTCGTAGCGTATGTAAGTTGTCACGATGGAAGGAGTTCCCTCAAGTAGAAGGCGAGTTTGAGGAAGCAAAAAGTGAACATAAAGTGCCTGCAAAGATTTTGAGATATTTTCCCTTGATTCCTCGGCTTCAAAGGCTATTTATGTGTTCAAAGACAGCGGAGTCAATGCGATGGCATGATGAAGAACGCTCTAAGGATGGGAAACTGAGGCATCCTGCTGATGGCCAAGCATGGAAGGATTTTGATAGACTTCATCCAGAGTTTGCTTTAGATCCTCGTAATGTAAGACTTGGCTTAGCAAGTGATGGCTTCAATCCATTCCGGACCATGAGCATATCACATAGTACGTGGCCTGTCATGATGAAAGTATACAACTACCCACCTTGGTTGTCCATGAAGTCTGAAAGTACATTGTTATCATTGTTGATTCCTGGACCAACATCACCGGGGAACAATATTGATGTGTACCTTAAACCGCTAATTGAGGAGTTAAAGGAGTTATGGGAATTAGGGGTAGAGACATATGATGCCTCAAGAAATCAAACCTTTAAACTTCGTGCAGCTCTCCTATGGACTATAAGTGACTACCCTGGGTATGCAATGTTGTCAGGTTGGAGCACCAAAGGAAAGTTGGCATGTGCATGCTGTAATTATAACACAAATTCATCCTACTTGAAACACAAATACAAGATGTGTTACATGGATCACCGCGTCTTTTACCAATGAGTCATGCTTGGAGAGCTAACAAAAGGTCCTTTAATGGAAGGAAAGAACATAGGTCAAGCACCACCTTTGTTAAAAGGGACAGAAAATTCTAGAGTCCCTAAGATCTTTTAAGAATGAATTTGGAAAGAAAAAAAAGCGAAAAGTTGATGGTCCATGGAAGAAGAGATCAATTTTTTTGAGCTACCTTATTGGGCTGAAAATACATTGCGTCATAATCTTGATGTAATGCACATTGAGAAAAACATATTTGATAATATTATTGTGACTCTTTTGGATATGACTGGGAAGTCAAAAGACCATCTTAATGCTCGTTATGATTTGCAAGATATGGGAATTAGAAAGAAACTTCATCCAAAGGAGATTGGTGGTGGTCGTGCAGAGTTTCCCAAAGCTTGTTTCTCGATGAACTCACATGAAAAGTCTATTTTCTGTAGTATGTTTAGGGGTTCTAAATTACCAGATGGGACTGCATCAAATATTTCTAGGTGTGTGCAAGCTGGTGATAAGAAAATATCGAACTACAAGAGCCACGACGCATTTTCATGCTACATTACTTATTACAAGTAGCAATTAAAAGCACCATGCCTAATGCGGTGGTGAGCCTCTAATTCATCTTGGGTCCTTTTTTTCGCTCTCTGTGTATAAAGTTATCCAAGTGCAAGATTTGGATTTCTTGGAAGCAGACATTGCAAAAACACTTTGTCAATTGGAGATGATTTTTCCTCCTAGTTTTTTTGACATAATGGTTCACTTGCCTATTCATTTGTCAAATGAAGTGAGATTAGGTGGTCCCGTTCAATTTCGGTGGATGTATCCCATCGAAAGATACTTGTGTAAACTTAAGAGTTATGTCCGTAACAAAGCACATCCAGAAGGTTCTATTGCCGAGGGGTATTTGGCTGAAGAGGCGTTAACTCTTTACTCAAGATATTTGCATAAAGATGTCGACACAAGGCTGAATAGAAGGAATCGAAATCATGACAACAATGATTTATGTGAAGTAGATCTAGATGATTATTTTTCATACATTGGTCATCCTTTGGGGAAGAAAAATGGTGACTCGTTTTCCCTAGATTCAACAACTAAAGCCCTAGCTCATCGTACCTCTTATTCAACTGTGATGCTGTTCAAATATACATCAGGTACCTTAATAGTGAATTGTTCTCATACTCATATAAACTTGTTTTAGATTTAATCTAAGAAAATACAATGTTGTATTTGTAGAGAGCATGATGATATTGTCAATAGTCGCACTAAAAAAAGAAAGTGGATCAAGGCCAACACCCAAAGCCAAGATTTTAGTGAATGGTTTAGAACTCGAGCCTTGAAAGATGATGTATCGGATCAGCTAAAGGAATTATCTAGAGGTCCAAGTGATGTTGCAAAAAGGTTTTCAGGTTACCTTATCAATGGATATAGATTCCATACTAAGAAACGAGATGCAAGGAGGAAAACCCAAAGTTCCGATGTCACTTTGGTTTCATTGACTCCAAGTTTTGCAAGCTCTAAGGATGGGAATCCTACAACAGTAGCCATGACTTATTATGGAGCAATCAATGATATAATTGAGCTAGACTATTATGGTCACTTCAAATTTGTGTTGTTTAAGTGTGATTGGTTTGAGGTTGAAGAAGACAAATTTGGGCTTACTAGTGTAAAGTTAAATAAAAAGTGTTACCAAAACGATCCTTTCGTGCTTCCTTCTCAAGTCCATCAATGTTTCTATGTGCAAGATCCTCTTGATGCAAATAGGCATTATGCTATGAAAACTGTTCCCAGAGATTTATTTAGCATGGGTGACCAATCAAATTTAACAGCCCAAGAAGCTTACCAAAATGATCCTTTTGCTGATAATGACGGTGAATTCAGTTGGGCTAGGGATGATATGCCTGCAACAATGATTGAGAATCCTTTAGATGTTATGCAAGAAGCTGAAAATGAAGATTATTCAGATGAGAACTAACATTTAGTCGACTTTTTTGGTCTTCTTTATTATTTTAGTTGAATTTGTAAGTTTGTGGGACTCCAAACATAATCTGTATGCATAATTAGATCAAGAAATGCTATCTTTGTGTTATACTATCTTTGAAATGCATAATCTCTATGTTTTGTGTTATACTATCTTTGAAATGCTAAGATGATATTTTTCTTGGGTTTTTAAGTACTTTCAATATTCTATCATACTCATTCTGATTAACAAAAATTTTGTGATTGGACTTTTCAGGACACAAATGCAAAAGGAAGCAAACTTGACAAGAAATATGAACTCTCAAGAGAGGGGTCAAAGAAGTACTTCCAATATTGATCTAGGTCAATATAGATCAAGCCGTGAATTGCTCCGAGTATTCCAAATCAAGCGTGAAAAGGTATTAAAAAATATTGGAGGATCTAATCCACCTATGACTGAAGCTAAAGGAGAAGGCAAAGGCAAGCTTCCAAACACTAAGCAAGTCAATTCTCAAGCAAAAGCAGTTGAACAATTCAAATTGTCTGACTTTGCGTGTTTACCAAAGAATTTTGGATTCAACTAGGGAGCTTAGAACAACAAAAAAAATCTCTGATAGTTCAAGTAACACTCAACCTAATATTCCTACTCAAAGTAAAACAACAACCGAAGGATCAAGGGATAAACAACAAATCCTAAAAGCAACAATAGCTGGAAATGACATTTCAATGCAAAAGAATCAACAAAAAAAAGGGCAATATCTGAAAATCATACTTCAAGGGAAAAGGAGCAACCTAAGAAAAGGATGGTTGAATATGATACCTCAAGGGATATACAACAACTTAAGAAATCAAGTGCTGGAAATAACCTTTCAAAGCAAAAGCATCAAGAAAAAACAAGGGCAATATCTGAAAATCACACTTCAAGGGAAAAGGAGCAATCTAAGAAAACGATGGTTGAATATGATGGATCAAGGGATATACAAAAAGTTAGAAAAACAAGTGCTGGAAATGACCTTTCAAAGCAAAAGCATCAAGAAAAAAGAAGGGTAATATCTGAAAATCACACTTCAAGTGAAAAGGAGCAACCTAAGAAAAGGATCCCGTTGTGTCGATTCATGACAATCGATGAGTTTCTTAAAGAAAAAGGAGAAGTAAATGAAGAGTTGGAAAATGAAAGTGATGATGAAGAATATGACCCTATGGAAGAAGAAGAAGAAGAAGAAGAAGAAGAAGAAGAAGAGGAGGAGGAAGATGAAGAAGAGGAGGAAGAAGAAGTAGGGAATTTTGAAATTAATGGCAATGAAATTGAAGGTAAAATTTTCTTTTTGTTGAAATTGTGTAATGATTAGTTTAATTTTTTTCATTTGATACATGTATATGTGATAGTGAGTATTATTATCATCTTACTTCACACAACTTTAATGTCAAAATAGGGACAAGAAATAAAAGAACAAGGGGACCAACAAGGTGTTTAAAAATACATGCAAGAACTAGCGAAGATCGTCAAGAAGTTACTTTAGATGAGGATGGAGAACCAATTGGACCCAATGACAAAAGCAGATCGACTTGAGCTATTTCCTTGGAACTCGCCGAGAATGCGGAGTTTTGTCCCTTGATATACACAAACTTCAAAAGTTTTGCTCAACGATCGTAAGGATCGTTTATGGAAATATGTCAATGTATGAGAATTAAAGTTTCAGATTTGTTTGAAATGATCAAATTCTTGTCCATGGATGATGACAATTATTGTTTTTTTAGGATAAGTACATTATTTCGATAGAGGACGTAAAGTCAGTGTTTTCTCGCATCAATGATGCTTGGAGAAGCTACAAAAGCAAGATAAAAAAAGCATTTCTTGAAGTACAATAGCATGAAGGAAAGGTTACAACACCGTCCCAAGAACATACCTCGCCTCATTTCAAGAAGTTGCTTGGCATTTTGGACAAATGAAACCATTCAAGTAAGATAATAGCATTGCTTATTAATTTAAATTTATATTTCATTTTCAGAATTTAATTTCTTTCTCAATGCATCAATTAGCAAAAAAATGCAGCAAATAGGGCTAAACAAAAGTACATGCATCGTGTTGGACCATAGAATTTTGCTAGAATTAGTGCAAAATTGGTATGGTAATCATGTGCTTTTATGTATAATATTCTATATCATATTCTATATGTAAATAAAATAGTCTCTTAATTAATTTTGATTTCAATCTTTGTAGCGTGCAAATAAGGAGGATGGAGAAGAAGTTACCCAAGCTGAAATGTTTATCCATACTCGCAAAAGCAAGAAAGGGAAAAAAGTAGATGATCAGACACAAAATGCAATTGTAAGATTAATTTTTCTATTCTCCAATCATCTCTCATATAGTGCAATTGTTAGACATAAAAGTAGTGGTGGTGTTACATGTTAGGACATAAAAGTAGTAGTCTTTGAAATTTATTGTTGTGTTCTTTGGAAAAGTGTCATTACAAATCTTCAGTTTTTAGTTTGTTGTTGGAAATTTATTGCTGTGTTGCTTTGTGGATTAAATACATGCAATTTATTGCTGTGTTGCTTTGAGAATTAAATACATGTTATTATTTGAAATGTGTTGCTCCTGGTTTTGTGTTGCTGCTGCTTGGAATTTTTGTTGTACTTTGTGTTGTTGCTGTTTTTGTTTCAGTTAATGTGCCTTATGTTAAAAATGCTATATATAATTGTATGTATAAGGATATTCTTGAAGAATCAATTGAAACTTCAAGTGAAGATGCAAAAAAGCATTCCGATCATTGCTTGGCAAAGAAAAGTCCGTAGAACGCTGCGTTGCCATGGAAGAACTATGACTCCATCATTAATGAAGAAAAATGAAGAAATTGCTTCGTAAAGAAGCAATATTCTAGTAAAATTACAGCTTTGGAAAGGAAGATGCAAGCATATGATGCTCTTTTAAAAGTGTGTTGATGCAACAAAATCCAAATTTAAGTGAAGAAGTCACAACAACTTAATGCAGAGTGCTTTTGAAAACAACCATAGTGATGCACCACACAATATTGTTAACAATTTGGCACTTTCTTCTACATCAATTAATGCTCCTCTTGAAAAGGTATATGATCTTGTAGAATGTGTTTACAATGTTTGTAATGTTCTTGAATGTCATGGATATGTAACTTTTGTAATGATTTATGTTTATAGGTTGGAAATGATTTTGAAGATCCTAGAGATGATTTTGAAGAGTGATGTCATACAAGTGGAAAAGACTACTTTTGGATTTTGATGAGCAATGTTGCTACAAGCATATGAAGATTTTATTGTGGATCTTATATTAATTGATGAATGTGCTTTTTATATTTTTTAGATTCAGTTTATGTTGCTATATTTTGACTATTAATGACAATCGACATGATGAACATATTGCTTAATGCATAATATTAACTTTCAAAATTTGCTTGTAAATCTTTTCTTAATATATTGTTCATATTTAAAAAATTGATGTTTATATCTTGTTTAGCGTTAAATTAATGTCATATGATTATTTAAATATTGTCTTGAATGATAACTTAAATGAAAGTAGTATAAAATATTAAAATAAAAGCAATTTATAGGCCATAGTTGTAAATGCGTAGCTTAAAATTGGTTCCACGGTTGAAAAACCGTAGCTTGAAAATATGGTTTAAAATTAGGCCACAGTTTTTAAAATGTGGTTTAAACATAAGGGTCACAATTTTAAAACTGTGGCTTAAACGTATACGCCACAGTTATTTATGTGTGGCCAATTGTTAACCGTGGCCGGAAGCTACACTACTAACCGTGGCCTGTTTTAATAACTCTGGCCACGGTTTTATTGTTTCGTAGCCTAATGTGCCAGAACCGTGGCTTAAAACAAAAGGCGACGCCCACCTAGGCAGCGCTTTAACAACTGTGGCCAACTCGTGGCCTAAAGTTCTGGCCACGGTTTTTTGACTTCTGGCCACGGCCTAAAGTCAAAAATGTTGTAGTGTGGCCATTGATGTGGTAATATTGTCATTATCCTATTTAAGTGTCATTCGTATCATTTGTGATTGTGACCTTTGTTATTCCTAATAGTGGTAATGTATCTTTTGGAAAAATGTAATTTTTCTTCTTTCTTTTGCTTGGAATTCCAAATAAATATGTTGCATGAAAAGAAAGGGGGAATAAGAAGATTTGATTGTATGATTAAATCCTAATGAACTAGACACTTTTAAGTTCAAAAGAATTTACATATTTGTTTAGCAAATATAGTTCTCTACTGAGAGAGACTTTCAATGCTCTCTACTGATATTTTTTTTTCGAGAAATTGTATTTTATGCAGCTCCTTAAGTTTGATCATTGTAGGCATATAATATTGTAGAGGCTTAAGTTTCTCATGCCAATTTTTTATCATATTCATTTTATTTTAGGATTGAATGAGTATTGACACTAGCATCAATAATGGAGAAATGTGTTTCTCTCATAGTAGAACTACCCATATTATTATAAAGGATAAAAAAAAATTCTCCTATTTAGTGAAGCAAGAAACCGAAGTTAGTACTATATCTTGCTCTTCAAATATAATTGAAGGCTCCTAAGAGCTAATATACTATTATCCAGGGAACAAATTTACAAACATTATATTCCCTTAAGTCTCGTAGAAATTTATTAAGTTTCAAATATATACATATAAATAGAAATCATATTGAAACGAGAGATGAAGGAGATATTGAATATTTTTATATAGCGAGGCATATTTTGATAAAATACGTGTAGTGGAAAAATTGTCTACTTTTTCCTCCGATTTGTATTACACTTATTTATGTGCAATTGAAGCACATGTTGTTGTAAACTGTAAGTTTACATATCATAATAATTTAGTTGTTGGCAAGATCGGTTGGGCCATCCCGAGTATATTATGATGCGAATAATAAATTTCTATGTGAACTTGTTTTGAAGAGCCAGTAGTTTCTTCAATCTACTAATTCTTGTGTTCACTATCCAAAGGAAATTGGCAATTTGAGAATAGTAAATCTCTCATATTTCTAGAACTGATATAAGGTGATATTTGTAAACAAGTACACTAATCACGTGGACTATTTAGATATTTGTGGTTTTAATTGATGCATCAATTGAAGGCCACATATATATTATATATAATTGTCGTCATCTCACAACCTAAGTTTGTGAGATTGTTTGCTCAACTAATTTGAGTAAGAGGTCATTATGTGAATTACCTTGAAAGCATATGATAAGTATTGTATGTCTATTAGAATTGATATTGGATATCACACGTCATACGTTCATTCAAGAATGATCTTGAAGAACCATTCTTTAGATGTCTAAAGCTAATTACATGACCAATACTTATGAGATAACAAGTTCTAATTTCTACTTGGGAGCATGCAAACTTACATGTTGTAAAATTGATTCGCATCAAGCCAACAAGTTATCACAACTCTTCCCCTTTACATTTTGTTTTTGGTCACGAACTTAATATTTCCCATCTTTGAATTTTTGGACGTGCAATGCACTATGATGGGTCCTAAAAGAATTTTGGAAATATATATTGGATATAAATCTCCATGTATAATATAGTATCTTGAGGCAACAATTGGAGACTCGTTTAAAATCCAGATTGATGATTATCAATTAAAGAATTAGATTTTCCAACATTAGGGGAAGAGAATAAGCAGCTGTAAAAAGGATATCAGTTGGTATGAATTATCATTATCTCATATTGATCCTCAGACTAAACAATGTGAACTAGAAGTTCAAAAGATAGTTCATTTGCAAAGCTTAGCAAATTATCTAACAAATGCATTTACTGATCCAAAAGGTGTGACCAAATCATATATATCAGCTGCGAATGCTCCAATAGAATGGATGTCCCTGTTGGACAATCTAATATTGCAAATGAGTCTAAACCACACCTGAAGCGTGGTAGGCCAATCGGTTCCAAAGATAAAATCCTCGAACGGCAAAAGGAGCTAAAAGTAAAAATAGTCCAAGCGAGGATATAGAAACTCTAAAAGAGTATTCAGACATAATTGACATTACTGATTCTGGAAGAACCGATCGTACTGAAAAGTTATGAAATTAAAGAGATCTCAATGAATTATGTCAAGAATAAAATACAATGGAACCGAAACGAAGTCAACGTTGACTATGTTTTTACTAAATATAGCGCTAAATGTGATAAATAATAGTGAGGATCATGGACCAAAGTCTACTAAAGATTGTATACAATGTGAATTTGCCAAAATTTAAAGATAAGCAGAATGTGAATGGTGAAATTGTGAGATACAAAGTTCGACATGTTGCTCAAGGGTGAATGCGAGTACTTTCAGTACTTAATTAGCCTTGTAGTGCATGAAGAGCTCAATTTTCACAAAAATGAATATTACTACAACTTATTTGTATGACTCGTTTGTTAGTCATAATTAATAAAGATCCTCAAGGATTTAATATTGCAATGCACACTTTTCGGATTTTGAGATGAATACCCACATCGAATCAATCCTCCATGAGATAATATAATTTGAACACATATGGTAAAGGAGGGATACAAAAATGACATCACTTATCCGTATAGTTTTATAAAAATATTTGGAAAAGAATTTGCTATAACTGATGTCTATGTTGATGAGATAAATATTATCGGAACTCCTGAAGAGCTTCCAAAAACTATAGACTGTTCAAAGAAATAGCTCTAGATGAATGACCTAAAATTATATCTGATGGATTTTGAGGTTAAACCTGTAGTTGACCTCTACATGGAAATCCTAGAAGGATCCAAGATACAAAGAAATATGGCAAAATAGCACCCGAGGTCCCTTAACTTATTTTCTGTTTTCGCTTAGGTCCCTTAACTTTTAAAGCTTACGTTTAGGTCCCTTAACTTTTTAAAACGTTTCACTGTAGTCCTATTTAACGTTTTAAACTTAACACTGTTAAACAGTGTCTGATGTGGCCATTATAGTGCCTATGTGTCATAATCCATGTCATTTTTAATTATTTATTTACTGCCATGGCATTTTTAATTTAATTCTTAATAAAAATAAAAATAAACAGAATGGGTTAATCATCACTCTTCTCTTCTTCTTCTTCCTTTCATCTGCTTCTCTTCTCCCATTCTCTTCTCTTCTTCTTCAAATCTGAAACCCTAAAGTTTTCACCTTGTTTTCATTTTCTGTACATCAATATATTTGGAAAGAAAACAAGCAAATATAAGATGAACTGAAAACAAACAATTATAAATGAGGACAGATCTGGAAAACCCATTGAGAAAACCAAATCAAATTAGAATTAAAAGATGGATTTTGTTGTTCAATCCTCTTTCATTGTGTTGTTTTATTCGATTTTGATTTGTGGTTCCCATCCCAAGAGGTTAATTTCGTTTAGAATCTAATGAAGATAAAGAGAAGGAGATGAGAGGAAGAAGAAGAAGAAGAGAAGAGAATGGGAGAAGAGAAGGAGATGAAAGGAAGAAGAAGATGAGAAGAGTGATGATTTATAACCCATTCTTATTTTTATTAAGAATTAAATTAAAAATGACATGGCAGTAAATAAATAATTAAAAATGACATGGATTATGACACATAGGCACTGTAATGGCCACATCGCACAATCGCTTTAACTGGTGTTAGTGGTAAAACGTTAAATAGGACTACAGTGAAACGTTTTAAAAAGTTAAGGGACCTAAACGTAAGCTTTAAAAGTTAAGGGACCTAAACGAAAATGGAAAATAAATTACGGGACCTCAGGTGCTATTTTTCCAAGAAATATCTTCAAATAAATTCTTTTGAAAAATAAAGTCTCATATTGATCTGCAGAAATTATTTATATTGATTACATGAGTTGTGTGGCAAGCAAATAACAAATGTCTCAGTCCTGAAGACTATAAAAGCATGCATGCATATCACAAACCAAAATGCATCAGAAAAGGGGTAAGATGGATATTTATGTTTGGCTATTGTAATGAATAAATCATTTTTATGTATGTTACACAAATTAATAATGCAGATATACAGTGTTTTTCTGATCTAGATCAAGTCAGATTACAAGTCAGCTATTATCTACATGTGGTGACACTGAAATATCTTTATGGTCTGCAAAACAATCTATGGTTCTTGCTTCTTCATTTCATGTCCAAATGCCAACAATTCAAGGAAGATGCTTTGAAGATAATACTGATCGCAAAGTTCCATTAAAAGAGGGTACAATCACAAGTGACAGTGGAGAAGATTGTTCCATATGCACTCAGGGAGAAACTCCAAATGTTGAAATTCATATTCTGAAGTGGTGCTTCAATCAGGGAGAGAAAAGCTGCACTCTTTTTTCCTTTGCCATGGTTTTGTCCCACTGGGTTTCCTGGAAAAGTTTTTAACGAGGCAGTTCCCTCTGGTAGGATATTGTACTCTTTTTCCTTCACTAGATTTTTTCCCACTGGGTTTTTTCTTGTAAGGTTTTAATGAGACATATCCTCAATGGACATCCAAGGGGGAGTGTTATGAATATTGGATATTGGATGTCCATTTCTCTTCCACTTTTACTTGTGATTACTATCTTTGTAATGACTTGTTAGTGGCTCTTTATATGCTGATCTTTCACTTCCCTTCTACCCTATAAATAAGACTATCTCATATGTGTATTGGTACACTTGAAGTGAATAGAAAAATCTCTAATCTTCTTCCACATTTCTTCTTGTCATCTTCTTGGTCTTTTATCTCTTATTCATAATAAAATTATCTTTTGTTAGATCTTTTCTTTTTTTCCAAACTCTTTGTATTTTTTGTTACCTCTATTAGTTTTTGCAAATAAGCACAAAGGTGAAAATAATATCAAATTTCTAATCAAAATTAAAAAAAAAACTAAAAATGATTTAGAACTCAAACAGAAACTTAGGGCCATTTCTATTAGTTTTCAAATTTTCATTTTTTGTTTTTAATAGGATACGTACAGGATAAAGTACAGTTTTGGCTCTTATCTTTAACATTTTTGTTTACGCTATTTATCTTCAAAAAGGTTCACAACATCCTTTATTTTCTTAAAATGGTTTAAAATGGTTCTTCCATTAAGTGAAAGTTAAATTGGGCTTACGTACTTGAAAAGTGACGTGGATAAATTGGCTATGGTCATTATATATTTTTTGTTTTCGTCCATTATCTTTTTAAAATATTCATTTACATCCTTTATCGTTTTGCAGTTAATTAAAATAGTTCTTTTAGTAAATGTTTGTTTATTATGTTTCCTTTTTGTTTTTGTTTTTTTTCTTTTTGGTCTCTTTTAAAATGTTCATTTAGGTCCTTTATCTTTTTTTAAATATTTGTTTATGTCTTTTGTCTTTTCACACTTAATTAAAGAAAAATCATGGATGGAACAAACGAAAAGTGAAAAACAACACATAATAGGACAATGTCTTTTAGTTACCTTTTACCTAGTGTAATACATCAAAAACCGATATTTCTCCTTTTATAATTGTTCAACGTGTGTGACTTCTTACACATGGTATAAAACTTTTCATAACATGTAGGATTTGTCTTAATTAAAATGTTTATTCTGTTAATGTGCAATAAAAAAAGAAAATAATTTCTATTGCGCTAATATAGAAATTAAAAAATGATAGTTAAATATTAAATTATAAAAACGAGAATAATTTAAAATTTTTTAAATTCACTTTTGTTCTATTATTTAAGACCAATCATATTAGTTATGAGAAAATTTTATACCAAAAGTAAAATAGAATTTTTTGATTTCTATATTAGTGCAATAGAATTTTTTTCCTTTTTTTAATACACATTAATGGAAGAACCATTTTAAGTAAGATCAATCATATTTGTTACGAGAACATTTTATACTAAATGTAATAATTCACACTCATCCAATAATTATATAACGAGAAAGCTTCGTTATTGACGTACTCCATTGGGTAAAAGGTAATTTAAAGGGCTTGCCGTATTATGGGCCGTTCTTCGCTTTCCATTTCGTACCATTCATAAACTTCGTTTAGTTAATTGTGAAAAGGCAAATGACATAAACAGATATTTTAAAAAAGATAAATGTCGTAAATTAACATTTCATAAAAGATAAAGGAAAAAAACAAAAATACAGGAAACATAATTAACAATCACTTACTAAAAGGACCATGTCTTCACCAAAAAGGAACTTACTAAAATGACTATTTTAATTAACTGCGAAAAGATAAAGGACGTAAATGAATATTTTAAAAAAGATAAATGACGAAAATGAAAAAACATATAATGACCTAATAACACGATCAGCTGCTTATGTAGACAATTTATCCACGTCAACGTAAGTTCTATATAACTTTCACTTAAGGGAAGGATCATTTTAAACCATTTTGAAAAGAGAGATGACGTAAACGGACCTTTTAAAAGATATAAAAATCGTAAATAAAAAAAGAGTGAAAGATAAATGACCAAAACTGTACTTTAGCCATACATATACTAGTACACGAATAGTCAATGAGAAGAATATCCAATGTGGATATTAGTGGTGCGCGATGTAATTATAACCTATATTGAAATGGTGCAAATAATTTTAAGGATAAATACCACTTTTGGTCCTTTATCTTTGCTCTAAGTTTCACTTTGGTCCTTTTATCTTTTTATTGGTCCGTTTTGGTCCTTTATCTTTCATTTTTGTGTCAGTTTGGTCCTTTATCTTTATTTTGTTTCATTTTGGTCCTTTATCTCACTACAACATTTTTGACTTTAGGCCACGCCAATCTTTGCCACAGCTAAAAAACTGTGGCCTGAACAAGGAATAGGCCACACTTTTACAAATGTGGACAATGAGATAGACATTAGGCCACAGTTTCATTAACTTGCTGTTAGGCTACAGTTTAAAGCTGTATAGACTATGGTTAAACAAGTGTGGATACCTAAAACCACATTTGTCTAGTCGTTGTCTTAAAAAATTTATTCTAAAACATGTAAAACCGTGGACTAAACAGTTTTTATTTAGAGACCACAGTTATAACCGTGGACTAAAACTAAAATGCAATTTATAAAAACCGTGGACTATAAGAAGTTTTATTTTACCCTTTAGTAAAATTGGGGAGTTAAGGCGCACTTGTTAAAAAATTATGCGGAATTAGGCGCTTTTGTAAAAAAAGATAAACAAATTAGCCAAACTTTCCTCTTCCAAACGCAGCGTTCATCTCGTTCACGCAAAAACGCAAACATTCCTCTTCCAAACGCAGAAACTCTTCCATCGCACAACCCAACCGTTCCTCTTCCATCGTTCCTTTCCATCACTGTTCCATCGTTCCTCTCTTCATCATTTATGCAAAAATCCAGAGCAACTAAGCACAGAGAACTCAAACGCAGAAACCCTACCGTTCTTCTTCCATCGTTCCTTTCTGTCATTCCTTTCCATCTCTGTTCCATCGTTCCTTTCTATCGTTCCTCTCCATCTCAGCTAGAAACCCTAAAACAGAAACCCTAGCGCAAAAGGAAAGGAAGGGGTCTCAGCTAGAAACTCTAACACAGAAACCCTAACGCAAAAGGAGAGGAAGGGGAAAGCGAGATTGAAAGTTCAGAAAGAGAAGAAAGCCAAAGAAGAAGCTCGAAAGCAAACATTTCATTCAAGCAAACACAAAAACCCTATCGAAGCTTCTCAAAGGGTGTTAGGTTGGTTCACTTTTTTGCTACTCAGATTTTCGTACATTTTTTATTTTCTCTAATTTTCATGAACAAGCTTCAACCTCAGTGTGATTTACTTTTTTTGCCCCTTTCTGTGAGTTTTTTTTACTCTTTAAAATGGCGAAGGTATCTTTTGTTTCAAAGTGATATTTGTAACTGAAATAACTGAAATTTCTTTGGGGAATTTGGATTTTGGAGACCTGGAGAATGGTGGATTCTGTAATTGAATGCATTCTTTGGCTTTGGTTCTTAGTGGTTGGTTACTGTACAAAGGTTTTTGGTTTTTGTTGATGTTATAATCATGATATATTGTATAATTATTATTAAGATGTATTGTATAATTACTAGCTTCTAGTTATTCTGCCTATACCATGTCACCTTGGCTTTAGCATTATCATTATGCATAAACCAACAGCAGCTGGAAAGAACCGATTATGCAGGAGTTGTTCTTTTAGTTCAACGAGTATAATAGGACTACAGCTAATGGACCAAATATATAACCCACCTATGCATAAAAATTGAACATCTCAAGTAAGTTTTAAATCCTTTTAACATATACACTTGTTAAACTTATTTGGATTTGGATAGTCAGTCCCTTGTACTAAAATTAAAACTGCCATATCTTTTTTAAAAACTAAAAACTAGGGATATATTTCTTACTTTAAGTTTTCTTGCAACTTCCTTGGATACTTCATTACTCAACAATGCCACTTTTCATTGTCTTGGCTTTATTTTTCTTTTTGCTCCTGTTTGGGTTGCTTGAGTTTTACCAAAAGATAACATGTAGAATTTTTTTTAATTCTAAGTATTTTGCTTAGTATTTACTCAACAATGAATATAGTTGATCTGCCAAATTTTCTTGGAGTATTGTTCACTTGCGAAATTTGTTTGAGTTGTGCTTGTGGTAAGCATAGGCCCACTTCAAATATTTCTTATTCAGTTAATTAATGTCTGATCTGTTTCATATGACCCAATTAGGCTAGCTTCTCAGAAAATGCCATACTGACTAGTTGTGTGAAGCCACTGGTGCAGAACAAGCAACCTCTAATTGTACTTATACATCTCAAGTTAGTTGACCCTGAATTTCCTTCACTTTGTAAGTCCCTAAGTCCCTACTTTGTATTACTGGTTTGACTATACTTCGAAATATTTTTCATCATTGTTCTGTTCGCTTTGAGATCTATGTGTTATGTATTCATCCCATGCCTGCAGCATGGACTCTTCCAATCATATACTAGAGTACAAAGGGAATGTAAGGAGGATAGGTCATTGGCGATAGATAGATTCTCAGGTTGTGTGTGTGTTGAGAACTGAGCTGGAGATAGAAACTGATGATTACAGTTTGTGTCGTCCTATTTCTGTTTATGTGGTTTGTAACATATTGCCCTTCATGCATAGAGCACAAATCTTGTTGTTTATTGATTAGAGTAGTTTGGTATTTCAAAGTCGTGTTATTTTAATTATTGATTGATTAGAAAGAAAGAAAAACTAAACTCAACTGATAAATCTCAGTAAGGGTATTTATGCTAGTTTGATGGACATATTTGGATACCATCTTTACTTCATAGAAATGCAGATAGGTTGGATTTCTTTCCTATTTTCAACATTAACACATATGGATTTTATATCATTTTATTTTATATGTTTCTTTGATGATACTGCAGATCTTGAATGGTTAGGAATAAGTGAATTTACCACTTACCAAAGAAAGAACATGGCTTTAGCATTTGGATCTTATTTTGTAAGCATATAGTTTTTCCAATATGTTTTGACTTCTCAGTTCATTGGCATGATACCATACTTTCTGCTATTATGTGTAATGTTTATTTAAATGTTAATTATCAGTTTCTCATTCTTACTCTATATTTCCAGTCATACTTACGACTGTCACAAAAACTTCATACAGTGAGAAATGTTCACTGATTATGTCATTCATGGCATTTATCCTTCATGGTATATATTGTGAGATTATAACAACAGGCTTCATGGTTTATATCTTGTGAGATTATTTGTTGGCCCTTTCAGCCCTTAATCCCTAATTTTTTTTCGTAAGACCATTGCCGCCATCTCGTCAGAGATCACTCTTTTACTTTGGCAATTTCAATGACAATCTGACCATCAGCTATGGATCCAAAGAAGATGATGATAGAGCCTTAGACACACTTTCAGAATTATCGACTTCTATACACCAGACAAAGGAATCCTTTGCTTCTGAAATTGTCAGAAGCTTGGACATTTTATCCATGAATATGCTTTGTACTTTCAAATGATGATGACTTTATCCATGAATGATGTATAATTTATACATTAACATTAAGCCTTATTTCACTTAGAAATTTCAATTGTTGTAGTTTGTCCATTTCTATTTTTGTGGCTTGCTTCTATTTCATGGAGACTAATATTGATATTTAAAAAAACATGGACTTCAATTTATAGGCCACGGTTATTTATGTGTGGCCAATTGAAAACCGTGGCTTAAACCTATAGGCCACGGTTAATTGTGTGTGGCCAATTGAAAACCGTGGCCAAAAACTATACTAATAAACCGTGGCTTATTTGAATACATCGGGCCACGGTTTTGATATTTCGTGGCCTAATGTGTCAAAACCGTGGCCTGAAAGAATAGGCGACGGCCACCTAGACAGCGCCTAAAAAACCGTGGCTTAAAGTTTAGGCCACTGTTTTTTGACTTCTAGCCACGGTTTTCTGCTGTTGCCTAAAGTAAAAAATGTTGTAGTGTCTTTCATTTATTGTTTCATTTTGGTCCTCTTAAACAAAAATAAAAAAAATGAAGCACACCATGAATGTGCTCAAGAACACCAAGAACACTTTGATTTCTTGTTTCTTGAATAACTCATGCAATACGCGACCAAAATGTTCTGTTTAAGAGGACCAAAATGAAACAATAAATGAAAGATAAATGACCAAAATGAAACAAAATAAAGATAAAGGACCAAACTGACACAAAAATGAAAGATAAAGGACCAAAACGGACCAAAAAAAAGATAAACGCCCAAAATGAAACTTAGAGCAAAGATAAAGGACCAAAAGTGGTATTTGGCCTAATTTTAAACATTTTTAAAATTTTATTCCAAAATATTGTTCCTTGGCTATGTATATTATCTCCCTTTATGTATCATCTTGTTGCCTATATGTACACTAAAATTTGTATGTTATTCAAAAATATCCAATGTGGAGATTAGGGACATTAACAAGCTTAGAATTTATAGGCCCAATGCGTTCTTGGAGAGGATTAGACAAAGTTGCCCCATTCTTTGTCAAAATTGTACTAGGTGGACTGCTTTGTTTGCAATGGGACAAGGAATGACCAATGACTTGACAAAGAGAATAGAAAATGGTAGCTTTCTCATACTATTCTAGGGTATAAAGCAAATCCATCCCTTAAAACCATAATCGATTCATGTAATTGCTCAGATAGATCAATATCAATCAACACCCTAGCGAAATGTCCACAATGTCTTGAGCCTAGTGTTCATCAATAGATATAGGTGTGCCCAAACCAGAAGCAATCTTAAAGAGTATATGTGGGCGCCAATATTCTAGAGGTAGATCATGAAAACAAATCCAACATTGTGTATGAGTAGGTTTTTGTTTTGCAAGGTTGAAATCCAGAACTCATTGTGAGAGTCGAAGAGTACATGGTTGTAGGTTCCATGTGCCTATGCTCCACAGACTATGCAAGTCCTCTAGCAAAGAGAAGGTAAACTTAAAGAAGCCTCTTCTAAGAGGTATCATCTTCCAAGCTCCAATAGGTTTCCAAATATTGGAGAGCTTGGAGGGAAGGGAATCAGATCGAATGGGTTTGTCTCCCCTTAAAAGGATCAATCAACTATGTGAGTTGTTTTTACTACTTTCAAGGCCAAGAAGATATCCAGATACTTATATTTTATTAAAGAGGTCATCGCCCTTGTAGCAAGATTTAGGGAGTTGATCGAGATGTCGATTCTATTGTGAAGGGCCTAAGCAAAGGGGTTTATTTGAACCTGATCGGAAGGAGGAGAAGAAGGTTACGTTGAATGGCTTGTTTATCAAGTGACGTAGCAAAACAAAATCAAGGGAAAACAATATCAACACCTACCCACATTAAGACGACGGCGTCTACCTCCCAAATGAGATAAAGATACATGCAAGAAAAATAAAGAAAAAACAATCAAAAACCAAGATCCAAAGAGGAAATCGGTTTCTGGGTTATCCTAAAACAACATCATACGTAGAAGGTTACCTGGAAAATCCAACTTCCTCTTCCTAAATGAAGTAGAGCCACACAAACGAAGTTGTCAGAGAAGAATGAGTAGCGAGAGCAGCATCCTTTGACCTCACTTTTCCTTAGGTTGATGGCAAACAGCTTTCGCGATGAAGAAGATGATGAAAGCTTAGATGCGACTGTGCAAAGAAACAAATTAAGCAGTGACACAGGAAAAGATTAAGCGATTCAACGAACAGATCTCTAGATTTGGGGTTTTCTTAAAAACATCCAAGAAGCATCTCGACGCCTCCCAAAAGAATGTTTCTTTCAACACCAAAACAGATTAAGTACTCTTTCTTGGATTAATAAAAGCCAGATCCTGAGTCGTGTTTGAAATATCACCAGGAACTAATCTAATTGCAAGATCCCAAAAAAACCTTTGGTTTTACTTGTCTCACTAAAAGGGTTTAGCTCGAGATAGATGAAATCAAAGCAAATAGGATCTGAAGAGATCAGATCGAAAGGTTATGAAATGGTGGCCATCTCAGCAATGGGGTTGGCGACTTCCGAGAGCAGATACATGAAACACCTGAACCAGATCGTGACCTGTCCCTACTTATGTGACACAACACACAACAGATCACAAAGCAAGTTTCAAAAAATAAACAGCTTGAAAATTTTCCTTTGAGAGTTAATTATAAGAGGTTTACAGAAGTTGAAGTCGACTTTGTTTCATCACATAAGGATTCTGTGTTGCAAACACAACTTTAGAGTCTTGAAAGATCAGCAGTACACACACAAAAGAGACATTTCACTACAAGAAAATCAAGAGATAGCAATAGTTGAAATTGGGATTTAGCGTCAATTTCAATCGTCATTAAAATTCTTTCTATCAAATCCAGAATCGATGTTAAATCTAGCGATTCTAAGGCATACAACGTCGATCAGAAGCACCTGATGCCAGCCTTGTGATGTAAAATCCCATTTTTGTTAGTGTTTTCACACTACTCCTACTGATTTTTCAAAAGGTTTATATGTGCAGGGTTGTTGGCTTTAAACAAATAGAATTACATTTATACAGTGGTGAAGTACTGTAAAGATGGTTTTGAGTGGCATGTTTCTTTTTGTCCTTCAAAGTTGGAATTTAAGTGCTCATGTGAAAGACGGGAATCACTTGGTATTTCATGTGAACACTTACCTGGATATAGTGCAGTTGTGTAATTGTGTTTTCATAAAACTTTGGACAAAGGCAAGGAAAGACTCAATTTCCATGAATAAATAGCCAAATTTGGTAGAGTTGACCCGACATTGGCCACCCACTACAAGAGCAGGGTGGACCGTTGTCATAAAATGGAAATTGTGGTTTTGGAATGTGGCATGCCAAATTTCTTACGAAAAACATTTGAGGTTGTTACAATACATACTCAAAAAAGTTGGAATTTTTGCTGGTAAGGTGAGGATGTTGTACTTACATATGTTGATCCATTTAATAATCATACCTTTGGAAATCCTTCAGGTGTACGCCGTAAGGGCTACATCATAAAGTGTACCTGAAAAGAACAACTAAACACCCAAAGAGAGCACATAGAACCGATGAAAGTTGTGGCACGATAGTGGAGGTTTAAGCGTCGTTGATGCAACTAACAACAAAGGCTTTGAATTGTCATCATTGCAGAGTTGACACAGTAAACATTTTGAACTCTAGTTATATTTTGATAGTATTTGGTCTTAAACTTTTAAGATATTTATATTATTCTTATGATAAATGTTAGCATTACTCTATTTTTGCAAACTCTCTCCAACACTTTTTCTATGATTGATTAAAACTCATGTGGTTTCACTAAATTAATGAGTCGCATATCCAAAATCCTGGGACCCAAATGTTGGAGAGAGTGTGTAGAAGAGAGGGGTATGCCTTTCTTATTGGTGTTGAATATGAAAATGTGTCGTCGTTCTGCAAATCATGTAATTGCCTCGGTCACTCGACTCAGAACTGCAAGCATGGAGTTACAGCAGAACAGACTGTCAAGAAAGCAGATTTGGTTATGACAAATAATAGAGTGAGGAAGGAGGTCTCATAGAAAAATCCCTTTCGTCCTATGCCTCACTACGTTCCTAAGACTGATAAAGGAAAATCTATTGTTGTGTATGTAAAAGAGACTATTGTTGGGCCTTCTGTAACTGGGCCTCAATCTAAGAAAGCAGATTTGGTTATGACAAATAATGGTTGTAATCGATTTCGGGATATTAACAACATTATTTTGTCTCCTTAGGAGGTAGAAGCGTACCCAAATCCTTTGTTGGGTAGGGTGGCAACCACGGCTATGGCAGGTCATTATAACCCGTTAATGGGATTTACAGAACTACTTAAGGCGCAAGAAGTGAATAGAGGTGTTTCTAATGAGGAAACCAATTCGGTTCAAATCATCCTAGACACACTTGCTTCAGACAACGGTGTAAATCAGCCTGCTAAAAATAACTCTATTCAGATAGAAGATATTCCTGATACCACTAGTGGTTGTAATATGGAAACTCTTGTTGTTCGCTCTAATGCAAACGTTGCTAATGATATGCGTATTGCTAGTCGCTTTTAGGGTGATTCGGGTGGTGAGTCTGAAGATGAGCATATCTTTGAAACAACTGATTCCAAGGTTCAGTCATCTAAGTATTTGGTGGACTCTACCGGCGATACTTTTACAGAGGTTCTATCTAAATCCCAAAAGAAAAAATTCAAAAGAAAGGAAGCTAAATGACCCGATCAAAGGGTAGTCTCAAACACTCTTCTCAATGTTAAAAACTCGTTATTGGAACGTCAGAGGCATTGGCAATCTGATACAAGAGTAGTGTTAAAAAAGCTTTGCAAAATGCATAAGCCTGATTTTTTGTTTATTTCTGAACTTGGGTTGGAATTGATTAGATTCCCACTAATTTTTTCTCTAATTTGCAGTTGAAGTTGTTTGCTAAGAATAATAGAGGATCGTTGTCCTCTAATCTTTGGTGCTTTTGTACAGATGCTTATAATCCTGCAGTTATTTCTTCTACTAGCCAGCAGGTGGCTTTCTCTATAGTTGTGGAAAATCAAACTCTTAACTTCTCTGTTGTTTATGCAACGTCCAATAATCACATTGCTAGGCGACAAATTTGGAGAGATTTGACTAAGTTGCAGTGGGATCACTCTGCTCCATGGGGTTTTATATTGGTGATTTTAATGCAGTTTTGTGTGCTCATGAGCATAGAGGTCAGGGACTTCCTTCAGTTATTTCTTGTGATGAATATGATTATATGGGTTCTATCCTTGTTTGTATTTCCTTGTTGATGCTCATCATGAGCTAAGTCTTTTCTAGCTGGGATGCTTAAAACTTTTTAATGAATTTTTACTAGTTCTAATTGAATGTTTTGATGTTTGCATTTTTATCTTTGTGTGAGATTTTTTCCAAACTTATTTTAGAACTGATCAGCTAAATATAAGTACATTCATAAAATCAGACATGGTTTATGATTCAACTCAAGGGTTAATATGGGTGAGTGGTTCTGAAAGGACACTTTAACAACCCATGCTTAAACCTAGACATAGGAAAGTATAGTCCATAGGGTGAAACTGTGGGTACTTCATATCCAGGGATCAACTTATTTAAGATCTTAGACACAAAACTTTTAATAAAACACTAGTGTTAGTGACCGAAAGGCACACATCAATTACTACAGCATCCAATGCTACAACATTATATATTGCATTGTTCTGCTTTAAAGGATTTACTTAGTGAAAAGCATTCAAACTATCTTTTTACTTTGAATATTAATTCATATTATATTTACTTGTTTACTTACATTTTTGTTATTAACAATATTTGTTGACAATTTGTTATTATTACTTGTTTTTCCATCAGCACTTGCTATTATATTAAACTCTAAAATTAGCGTTAATCCCTGTGTGTACGATCTCTACTTTATCACTATATTACTTTTTATGATCGTGTATACTTGCACAATATTACTCTTGGAGTAAGTTTTTCCCCACTGTTTAATTTATTTTGATTATGTTTGTATATTTAATTTGAGTTTGTTCAGTATCTTGTGAATATGTTGATTATTTTAGTGCTATTTAATTTTTATTTTCGAACTTGTTAGTGCTATTTAGTTTATATTAGTCTAGTGTAACGCAAATTGTGTAAACATGTTGAAGTATTATTTCTATAATATATTTAGCGTTGTGTGTGTTCCAAAAAATTTGCACTCCCTCGCCCAGGGTCCACCACTGGATTACATGGAATAAATGACGTGGAACGTATAAGTAAAAATAAGCAATAAACTTCTTGTACAGTCAAATTAAAATTCAAAATACAAATATTTATATAACACCACACAAAAGTTGAGAAGAAAACATCTTTTTGACAATATAGTTTGGGAACTCACTTAGCTAGTGCGCCTATGAGCCCATCTAGTTTATCGATATAAATTTCAAGTTCAACGACAGAAATATGATAATCAACCTTCCTAGCACCATTATTGCATTACCAGTCTCACACATGATATAACTGTTTTTGGAGTACATGTTTTATTTTTAAACTCTTATAGTCCTAGAACATTTATCATTTACTAATTTCATTTTCAATTTTCACAGCATCGAGGCATGACTTTCCTTGTAGCTCTCGCGAAAAGTATGCTTTGTAGTAATCTCCTACAACAATTCTTTTGAACAATGCAGGCCTTTCAGGAGTAACAAGGCTTGGTGTTGGACCTATGACTTTGCTCATTTGAGGTCTGTGAAATGTGGCAATGGAGATCCTCTCTTTCTTTGAGTTAATTGTTGCTCGATGTTCAATACTCCGGTAAATTCCATTTGTCAGTATCTACAAAACCATTTATGGTTAGGAAACAAATATGTATATTTGATTTATTGATTTATGTAATACAGACACTTCAGATTGAAATGTGTCTAGTATCCAACATGTGTCGATGTTGAATATATTGACACAATACTGACGCATGTGGTTACAGTCAAACCCTTTCATGGGTTGGTGCTGACTTTTGAGAGTCTGAGTTAGTGCTTTATAGTTTGTGAAATTTTGTTTGCCAATTACCTCCAAAGTGTCTCCGATGTTTACAATAAAAGAATTGGTGAGTGGTTTAATAGAAATCCATTCTCCATTGTGTCTTATTTGGAGACCTTCTATATCATTGGCTTGGAGAAGGATGGTCAAGGCACCGGCGTCAGAATGAGGGTTGATTCCAATCACACTTTCTGGTTGTGGACATGGAGGGTAGTAATTCATTCGCATTGCTTGACTTAAATCATCAAATAACTCTAGCACTTCATTTGGTTTGATTTTAAGAGCTTTTTCCACTTGTTTGATTATCACAGTGAAAAGTTTCTCCAATCCTAAACAATAGCTCTCTAAATTTTCTCTGCAATATAAAATAATATTTGTTAAAGTACCTACATAAATAAAGCACCGACACTTGAAATTAAAGATATGTCCTGTGTCTAACACCAACACTTCAGTTCAATCCCTTCTATTTTCTCAACTTATTATCGTTGTCTACATATTAATGCCAGTGGCATACTCGGTTTCTGTATCAATGTCAATGCTTTATAGATAATTACTCCTTTTTTGTAATTTAGAGGCTGGAAAGCCAATGATAGCAAACAAAAAGAAAGTGAGAGTAGAGCAAAACCTTAATGGTTGAGGAATATTTGGAAATAAATGCGAATTCCTTTCATAAGATGGAAGAGTTAACATGACGAACATATCTGCCCATTCTAACTTTTGATCCTCAGATGTAACATGTATCTGACCAAATCCCTGCATGTCTGTTGGGGTTTGCCAAAATTTCTTCTTCTCTTCCAAGGGAAGACTTAAGAAGTCTTTAACGCCTATCTTCACGTTTTCCACTAGTGAAGGGTCGACTCCATGATTAACCAGCTGTAATAAATTTAAATCATAAGCTGATAAAAAATTCAGAATATAATAACTACAAATTAACAGTTAAAGTTAGAAATGATTAACTCAAACAAATGTATTCCTTCATGCCAATTGGCTTTTATAGTGGTATGATAAACCATAGTTTTTTTTTTTAGTTTTTTACAAGAATAATAAACGGTACTAATAGAACTAAATCTAAGTGGTGCACCTTTTTTTTTGTCTATAAACTTATTCACTATGTGAAGTCCTTCATAAGAGATTCTAATTAGACGAAGTGGCGTAAGTTACACGATAAAAAAAAATTATACTATAGATAAGACTGCCAACAAATAATAGCCAACCATTATTTTTCCTGTGTAGTCTGGCAAAAGTAGACTTCAATAAATTTAAAGGCATAGTCAAGTTTATCCAGTTAATCTGCATATGAAAAATATAATATAGGAGAAGCAGAGTAATAGTTAAAAGGTCCGTTTGAATAAATAGTTTAATTCAGTGTTTATGGCATAAATGCTTATCGTATAAGAGCTTATGTATAAACTATTTTTATAATATAAGATAAAATAATACTAAATTATTTTTCTACAAGTTATAAGTTATTTTCATAAACTATCCTGAGGAGTTATGGAAGTTAGCTGAAAACAACTTATAAACATGTCATAACCTGTTTCTATAAGATCTCCCAAATAATCTCACAAGTACTTATGTATGTAGATAAACCCAAATAAACCGATTTAAACGGCCTCAAAATTACCTGAAAGAAACCCCATTCTTTACAAGCATAGTCAAAATTCTCTAGCTCATCTGCATCTTCTGATAGCAATTTATTCAAGTCAACGACAGGAATTTGAGGTGAAGAAGTTGTATCCGATGCAATAAAAACAGGTTCTTGATTTGGACGAAGGTATCGCTCTGGAACTTTGGTGATCGGTTGCTTTGACAGCTCGTAAACTGAAGGCACCAATAAAGAGGTTCCAATTTTGCTGATGGACATTTTTCTAATTTTCTTCGAGTGGTGATTATTTGAGAAAGCACTATGTTTATAAAGAGGTTGTCGGTCATTATTAGAGACATTATTAATGAGGTTTTTTTTTTCACCCCTCCTTATCTCTCACACCACTATAAATACCATTTTGGACAAAAATACCTCTAATTTTATACAAAATTTTGAAAATACCTATGCTTTTGGTGGGGGTTTGTTGGATTTCCGGATTTACCTTATAGATAGGTAAATCCGGTTCACATTTTATGAATCGAATTTACTTGAATTTTTGGTAAATCTGGAAATCCAAAAACCCCCATTGGTTTCCCGGATTTACCTCATAGGTAGGTAAATCCGGTTCACAATTTATGAACCGGATTTACCTACTATGAGGTAAATCCGAAAATCCAACAAACCCCTACTGGTTTCCCAGATTTACGTCATATGTAGGTAAATCCAGTTCATAAATTGTGAACCGAATTTACTACTTATGAGGTAAATCCGGGAATCACAAATATCAGAAAGTTAATTTTTTTTTTAAAAAAATAGAGGGTATTTTTGGAATTTTTGGTAAAATGGGGGTGTGAGAGAGAAGGAGGAGGTGAAAAAAACACTATTAATCATGTTGATATCCAGCCAATTAGCAAATAGGTTGAAAAGTGAAACATGGTGGCCAAATTACCACCCACCAAATCTTGTCATGCATGAGTGAAATTTTCAAAGGATGGTGCCAATTATTTCAAAGGTGGCAACTACATGTTTTTGCATGTGGTGGTGAGCAGGGCCGGCTATGAAGCCCTGATACTTTAAAATAGGTCACGTACCTGTATCTGATATGTATTCGATACTGATACGTATCGGATACTTCCGGATACATATCTTGGGAGTATTCTAGAATTTATATTTATTTTTAAATAAAAAAAGACCAGATACTTACAGGATACTTGTCGGATACTTACCGGATACGTATCCTGGGAGTATCCTATATTTTATATTTATTTTTAAATCAAAAAACAATAAGATATTTACTCTTTTATTCATTATTTAAATAGAAATAAAATGGATCCAAAAATGGCACAAGTTATGTGCATACTAATCTTCGTCTTTTTTCTAGAAAAGATGAAGGATATGGCAAAGGAGAGACAAATATGTGGGGCGTTAGTGGAGATGCACATGATCCACTTGATGGTGTTAGAATTGAATTAGCAGAGATATCTCTTGATGAACCAGAGAGTTGGAAGCTATGTTATTTTTTGATGATGGATATGGAGGAGGGGGGAATGACACAATTAGTGTTAAGTAGTTAATAATAGTAGGCAATTCTATAAAGCTTAAACTTATTTTGGATATGACTTATGGTGTTGTTTTTTGCTATATTCTAACTTGAATAGTAAATTGTATATCTTTTGTGACATGTTCGTAGGAGGAAAAATATATTTTAAAATGGGTGGGAAAAAACATTTAATTATGCTTACTTATTTTTTGGGTTACCATGTCATTTGGTGCATGCTTCCACGCACTTTGTCGATGACAAATCTACACAGGGAACTCCGATCGTCCCACGAGTACTGACTTTGCTTGGCCTGCAGGTGGTTCTCTCCTCCCTATAGAATTTTTTTCACACCCAAAATTTGAACTCGGGACCTTGGAGTGGGATTCGAGTCTAGTTACCACTTGGACCAACCCTTGTTGGTACTATGCTTACTTATTTTGATCACAAGTATATTTATGTTTTATATTTTTAAATTTTAATTAAATTTTTTATTGAAGTATCCCTGCCGTATCGTATCTTGATTTTCAAAATTTTCCCGTATCCACGTATCCTGTCGTATCCCGTATCCGGGCGTCATAGAGGGCCGGCCGGCCATATGGGGTGCAGTCATGTGCTAGTGAACAAGGTCTCACCCCAACAAATACATTTTAGGGCCCCAAAATTTTGTTTGGCCTAATAGCAGCACATCTAGTATAAGTAAGTTTACACGGGGCAGACATTTAAATGCAAATATATTTTTCTATTTTATGTGAACAATACATAACTTCCAACATTTTAGTCAAGACAAACCACTTTTTAGTCATTCAAATATATAGGAATTAAAATGTAATAATATGATTTTGATTATTGATGATATTTTAGTTAGTAATTCTCGTTCCCCTTAACATTTTATTCAAGATTGACAATATTTTAGTTTTGATATCTCTTTTTAAGTAGTTAGAAGATTGATATTAGTTTAAATTTGTATTACAATGTTATTTATAATTTAAATAATAAAGTTTGAGTTTTTGATAATTTATTTGATAAAATTATAATTAGGGCTCACTTTTAAGATTTGAACAGGGTCTCAAAATTGTTTGGGACGGCCCTGGTGGTGAGTTTGTTGGAAATTAAATGTGGCATGTCTCAAGCATCTATAAATAGATGCATGCAGCAAGATGAAATGTATTCCAGGGAGGGGGATCAAAGGCAGAGGAAAGAAAAGAAACGTAGAAAAATATAGTGAGAGAAAAATAGAGTGAGTAAATCCTGAGAGTGTGGGGAAAATACACTTGGGTAGCTATCATCTCTATTATTCCTTTAATATCGCTAGTTTGCAATATTTGGATAGGAGTGGGTCTCACCGGAAATACTATGTTGTATCTTTTGAGGGTTTAAAGAGAGGAGAGGATATTGTAATTATTTTTTGATATAGTGGAATATTTTTCGGAGTTTGTCCCGTGGTTTTTCCCTTGGTGTTAGAGGGTTTTCCACGTTAAATACTGGTGTCCTTTATTTTTAGTTTCCGTGTGTTCATCCAAACTTGTTTTCGCACAAAAGTCTGCTAGGGGAAATTATTTGTTGTTTTAATAACAACTGACGCTAATTTTCCCAACAAGTGGTATCAGAGCTCGGTTAACGGGTTCTGACGAGGAAAAAAAATTGTGGTCACTGTGGCGGTACTGGTAGAAGTACTATTCATTCACCCGTGGGGAAATATTTTTTTTTCGTGAGAAAGATGCAGACCTTGAAGTTTGGAATTGAAAAGTTCGATGGGAAGATGAATTTTGGCTTGTGGCATATACAAGTCAAGGATATCTTGATCCAATCCAGATTACACAAGGCATTGAAAGGTAAACCAACCTCTGTTTCAGATAAAGATCCGGAGAAAGATTCCAGCAAAGATTCTGACAAAGGACCCAGCAGATCTAGTATGAGCAATGAAGATTGGGAGGAAATTGATTTGAGAGCGGCAAGTGCCATTCGGCTATACTTGGCCAAAAATGTCGTAGCCAATGTGCAAGGCAAGGCAATTTGACGACCAAGGAACTTTGGGAAAAGCTCGAGGAGATGTACCAGACGAAAAGTCCAATCGAGTGTATCTTAAAGAACACTTTCATACGTTGCGAATGAGTGAAGGCACAACAATCTTAGATCATTTGAGTGTTCTCAATGGGATTGTCTCTGAACTAGAACGCTGGGAGTTCAAATAGATGATGAAGATAAGGCTCTGAGGCTTATCTGGTCTCTTCCATCGTCCTATGAACATATGAAGCCAATTTTGAATCTTGGGAAGGAGAAGGTTTTCTTTTCTGAAGTTACCAGTAAACTCCTTTTGGAGGAGAAAATGTTGAGTGAAAGAAACAATTTCACACATGAAAACTCAGTGTTGGTAGCTGGAAGTTGGAAGAAGAAGAAGAAATCAACAAAGGAGAATCTTGTATGTTGGGGGTTGGGCAATCAGAGCACCTTAAAAGAAATTGCCCAAAAGGGGGAGCAGGTTCGGCAAATTGCTCCAAAACTGACGTAAATAGTGTTTCTCTTGATGTTGCGGGAGATAAATATGACGAGGTCATATGATGCCTTTTATAGGCATGTACATCCTCTGGTATGGAAGATACCAGGACAAACGATGTGTTCTATTTGTGGGTCCATAATTGCGCACAGGGCACTGGTTTCACAATTGTGCAGAGTGTGTGGTGAAAAAATATGTCGATGGCAGATGAAACTTCCGAAAAAGTGAAAAATGGAAGTTGCACTATAATTTTTCTACAGGTTTTTTCGACATGTGCCGAAAGAAAGGAAATCTTGAAATGTGTTGATTTCAAGTTGTTAAGTTCTTTATGGTGGAGCATGATAATTATCAGATGTGAGAATTATGACTATTGGTGTAAACAGTGTTAGCATATGTTCTTTTGTAGAACATGATAGTTCTCGGTTTTGAGAATTATGTCTGTCAATGACAGAGATGGACAATGACGGTTCAAGTACAACTTTTGATTGAGGAGGAGCTTTGTTCTCTCCGGAACTGATCCCAAGAGATTTTCTAATTGGCTGGAGGGGGAGATTGTTGATATCCAGCCAATTAGCAAATAGGTTGAAAAGTCAAACATGGTGGCCAAATTACCACCCACCAAATCTTGTCATGCATGAGTGAAATTTTCAAAGGATGGTGCCAATTATTTCAAAGGTGGCAACTACATGTTTTTGCATGTGGTGGTGAGCAGGGCCGGCTATGAAGCCCTGATACTTTAAAATAGGTCACGTCACCAGATCCGATATGTATTCGATCTCGACACGCCATTTCTGATCTTCCGGATACATATCTCTTGAAAGATTCTAAATTTATATTTATTTTTAAATAAAAAGACTGGATATCTTTACAGATACTTGTTTGATACTTACTGGATCACGTATCCCTGAGTATCCTATATTTTATATTTATTTTTAAATCAAAAAACAATAAGATATTTACTCTTTTATTCATTATTTAAAGAGAAATAAAATGGATCCAAAAATGGCACAAGTTATGTGCATACTAATCTTCGTCTTTTTTCTAGAAAAGATGAAGGATATGGCAAAGGAGAGACAAATATGTGGGGCGTTAGTGGAGATGCACATGATCCACTTAATGGTGTTAGAATTGAATTAGCAGAGATATCTCTTGATGAACCAGAGAGTTGGAAGCTATGTTATTTTTTGATGATGGATATGGAGGAGGGGGGAATGACACAATTAGTGTTAAGTAGTTAATAATAGTAGGCAATTCTATAAAGCTTAAACTTATTTTGGATATGACTTATGGTGTTGTTTTTTGCTATATTCTAACTTGAATAGTGTAACGCCCCGGGCCCACTCTCATGGCCCGTGCGCTACCTCACAAGAACTTCTCTACCCCCGTAGAGTTTTTGCCTTCCGTGGGAATCGAACCTCGTACCTCTTGTACATTTCCCTCGCATTCCCACTACCAATTGAGCTACTGTTCTAGAGTGGGCTCAAGGCCCAATGCAGTCCAACCTGGCCCAATAACTACTACTATAAATATGGCACGAATCTCAAGGAGTTAGGTACGTCATTTATTACTATTCACTATTCATCGTTTGATTGCGACTTGGCGTCGGAGTGTACTCGCAGTACCACCCAGTGCGACCCGCACTTTGACACCAAGACGTTCAATGACCGAGCTACAAGACTACATCGAATCATACCTGAGATCGAGACGGATCATTGGCGACCACAAATGGGAGCAATCGAACACTTCCACCATGCAACAAAAGAGGCACGCCACGCGAGCCTCATCGAGCCGACCTTTCCGGACGGAATGCAATCCTCAAGAAACCCCGAGGCGCCCCACCGACCATTCACGAATCGCAGGACAACGCTCGTCCAAGAACCTCCGTGCGTGCGGCGCGCCGAGGCCAATCTTGAGCGAATCGCACTGCTCAATACAGCCGATCGCCGACCGAGCCGGGTCGATGCAGAATAGATGCCTCCGCGTGCGAGCATGTGACTCGGGCTTTCCCGCAGATTCTCGCAAAACAAAAATCGAGTTATTGCCGACCGAAGCACTTCTTTCTCACTACGAAGGGGATCCATCCTCCTCGCCGCGCGCGCGATGGTGAGGACCTCCGCATAAATGCGCCCTTCCAAGCAAGCATGCTACTCCTCCCGGACGGAATGACCGACCTTTCCGGGCCGCCCAAAGACACCGATCACCAAATACAGCAGGTCGGGACTAGAAGGTCTCCCACTCGCAGGGCGCGCGCGCCGCCGCCTCCAGTCACACGGCCAAGATTATGAAGACTCAAGTTACAATCCGAATCGCACCGCTCGCCCACTAGGTATTCTTGGTACCGAGTCGTCCGGTTCACGCAAGTCGAGGAGCTCGGTCGTGGGATTCGTATGGTGAGTTGGACAACTACAAAGGCGGGTCACATCCCACCGGCCGAAAGAGATGTGCTCGAGCGAGAGAGGCAATCGCTCCACCCCCTCTCCTTGTACGGCCACATGACGGGCGCTACGAGTACCCGTCCAATGAGCTACATGCATTACAACCTTATGGATCGGGAGAGTTGGCGACCGGGGCATGGGCCGCTCTCAAGAGAAATCGACGTTACGCGCATTCCCGAGATTTGAGGAAGCCGCCCAACATGAATAAGTTCGACGGTCGCGCGATCCGGATAAGCACGTCCGTTATTTCAACAATTATCGCAGCTATAGAGAGCTAAGCCCGACGATGAAGTGCGCAGACTTTTCCCCGGGCCGCTCGATGGGAGAGCGCTCGAATGGTGGGAATCATTGCGCCCAACACCATCACCTCTTGGGAAGGCTTGGTCGCAACCTTTTTGGCCAATTACACGCCAACCGCTGTCGGCGATACAAATATGAGGAACACCTTGACACACGGCTGCTCGTGGGGAGAACGAATCACCGAGGCATTATATTGATCGCTTCAACACGAGGCGGACTATCCGCGACTTGACCGACAAAGACAAACCGAAATATCTCAAGCGAGGAATACGAAAGCGGATCACGATTTGCAGAGAGAGTTCATCCTCAACCGTTACATGGATCTTGGGGTATTTTTGAGAAGGGCCAACGACCACATGGGCTACGAGGAGACGCCGCAGCCTAGGCAGTGGCGCCTGCAAAGCGACCCAAGGAAGAGCATGGTAGGTCGGCAAAAGAGCCCGAAGGCGCGCAGGAAGGTCGGTCGGATTTTCGTCGAAAAAGTTCGAGCACCGCACTGGCCAATACGCCCATCGCACAAATATATATGGATCGCCGAATAACGAGTTTGCCGATGTCAAGCGCCCGACCCTTCGTTCTTAAGAAAGGCGGCGGTTTACGGGTTAAGTATTGCAGTACCATAAGAGCAAGGGCCACGATACTAACGAATGTATGGCCCTAAAAGATGACATAGAAAACCTCATTCAGAAGGGAAAGTTGACCAAGTATGTCAGGGAGGAAGGAAACGACCGATCGGAAGAAAAAACTGAGGGCCGAGATGGTCGCTCAAAAGAAAAAGTAAACACTCAAGCAATTGAGGTCGCGCGTAAAAGAAACTTCTGAGGAGGACTACGCAGCGATCCGCAGGTCGCGAGTCGTCGTAATGGTCATCCACGGAGGGAACCCTTTAGATCGCTTGGATTCAAAGAAGGCGACCAAGAGAAAGTGGAACGAAATTCTAATGGTCGGGTCTTCTTCAGCACGACCAATCTCTAACGCATCATGGATTTCGTTTGGTGACGAGGATTTGCTCGATGGGCGGTTAACGCTTATGTTCCTCCGTCATATCTCATGCGGTCATGGAAACTCCGGTCGAGAATAATCGGTCGATCGTCGAAGCTCGGCGGATATCATGTTCGAAGAATTGGTGGACAAATTGAGTATCGATCGTAGCGAAATCATCCTCGAACGACCCAACCCCTCGATCGGTTTTAACGGAGCAATCACTTACCCGCCGGGTACCTTGAGTCGTTGGTCACTTTCTACGACGATGCCAATGGGAGTACATCTTACAGACTGGCCAGACGACGTTCTTAGTATTGCCAATCAAGTCATGCTATCATTGCATTATCGGCCGGCCGACTTTGGGGAAACTTGAAGCAGTCGTGTCAACAGTCCACTTAAAGATGAAGTTTTACGATAAAAATGGCCAGGTCGCTACCTTAGCGGCAGATATGGAAGCGGCCAAGAAGAGTCACTACATTTATCAGGACATATGTGACACTCAGGACTTTGGACCGCGCGCTCACAATTCTGGGGAAGGACACCAAGTAAACCTAGCTGATCTGGATGCCCGCTATAACTCAGATAGCGACTCGGAAGAGGGAGATGATGATTTAGCCCGTGAGCTAAAGAAGAAACTCAAACGACCGGAACCCCATGGGCAATTTCTCGACGTTCAGTTGGGTGATGACCCAGCCAAAACTGTAAAGATTGGAAGCGACCTTCCGCAATGTGTCAAGCGAGGATTAATCACTGTCTCTCGTAAAATATGCCGATTTGTTAAGCTTGCTGCGCATCGATATGCCCGAGTTCCTATGGAGGTCGCTTGTCATCAACTATCGATTGATGCAAAGAAGAAGCGCCGGCCGCCAAATAAGAAGAGTCCGAATGAAGAGAAGGCGCAGCAGCCGCCCGCAAAGAAACGACTTGGTTAAAGCAAATTTCGTTGAGGAGATTAAGTACACAACCCGCTTTCGAACGTCGTGCTAGTAAAAAAGAAGAACGGGAAATGGCGAATGTGCGTTGATTACACTGACCTAAATAGGGCGTGCCCTAAGGACGCTTTCCCTGTACCCAGTATTGACAAGTTGGTCGACGGCGCTTCGGGTTACAAGTTGCTTTCCTTCTTGGACGCATACTCAGGCTACAACCAAATCGCTATGCACCCGCCGGATCGTCACAAGACTGCTTTCATGACCGACCAGGGTAATTTTTGCTACAAAGTGATGCCTTTTGGATTAAAGAACGCTGGGGCGACATACCAGCGTATGATGAGCAAGATATTTGAAAAGCGCATCGTAGGTGGCGTAGTGTATCTCGATGACATGATCATAAAGAGCAAATCGGATGATGAGCACGTTAGCGACCTTAACGGTTTTTTGAGGAGGCAAGGAAGAATTCTCTTAGGCTGAACCCTGAGAAGTGCACGTTTGGGGTGCGAGCTGGGAAATTCTTAGGTTTCCATTTAACGGAGAGAGGAATCGAAGCAAACCCTGACCACTAAGAAGGAAATCCAACAATTGAACGGCATGGTCGCCGCCCTCTCCAGATTCATACCCCGGTGCGCATGCAAGTCGCTCCCTTTGTTCAAGCTTACGAAGAAGGACGCCGATTTTGAATGGATCGATCGCAGCGCAGCAGCGTTGGGCGATCTAAAAGCGCCACCGACTAATCCGCCCGTCATGACCAAGCCGCTCCTGGGGATACATCGTATCTATATTTAGCAATTACGGAGGAAGTCTTAAGTGCCGCCCGGTCAAAGAAAGCGACACAAAACAAAGTCCCATATACTTCATTAGCAAAGTCCTACAGGACCGTAATCCCGCTTATCGAGGATCGAAAAGTTGACGCCGCGACTCTCGTAGCCGCCCGCAGTTAAGGCCGTATTTTGTTGCGCGCATCAAGTTGTGGTGAGAACCGATCAACCAATACGGCATTCTCCACAGATCGGACTTGGCGGGCGCATGATTAAATGGGCGATCGAACTAAGTGAGTTTGGAATAAAGTTTGAGCCAAGGTCGGCAGCTAAGCGCGCAGATTTTGGCCGATTTCATAGCCGAGATGACCTCGGTTGAGCACCCGCCAATCACCACCGGACGTTACACGCCGATGGCTCAAATCAAACTCCAAAGGAAGTGGGGCCGCTAATTTTGGAAAATTCCGCAGTTTGGTCGTAGAAGTGTCACTTACTTTCGCTTTCCACACTTCAAATAATCAGCAGAGTATGAGGCTTGCATAGCAGGTTATTGCTCGCCAAAGAATTCAACGTCGAACAAGTGGAATTGCACTCGACTCTCTCTTGGTCGTTTCTCGGATCAAAGAGTTATATGATACCAAAGATGAAACATTGAAGCACTACCGCTAAGGTAAGGGAGTTGCTCAAGAAATTCGACCGAGCAGCAGGTGAAGCACGCCCCAAGAACAAAAACGTCCGAGCGGACATTCTCTCGGTCGGCTAGCACCAAAGTGCCCGAACCACCGGCTTGATACAAGAAACCCTTACACGACCGTCCCGTGGCGACCAAGATCGACAAACTCGCTTCATGTCTATGCATTGACCCTACAAAAGATTGGATCACTCCCATATTACAATATATCTTGAACGGCATGCGGGCCGCACGATCAAAAGGAGGCAAAACTTTTGACAACGGCAACAAAGTATTCCGTCGCTCGAGGGAAGCTTTATAGAAGAGGTTTCTCATCCCCACCGTTGAGGTGCTTAACGTCCACGGGCGGACCATGTCTTAAGAGATATCCACGAAGGTTTATGTGCGATCACTGGGAGGTCGCTCCGTAGCAAAACGGCGTTAAGAGCGGGTTTCTATTGGCCAACCATGGAGAGGACGCCAAAAACTTGGTTCAAAAGTGCAACAAGTGTCAAATTCACGCAGACGTCCACATCGCCCCGCTTCCGAAGCTACAGAGCCTAGCGCCCCTTGGCCGCTCGCCGGTGGGGATGGATCTCCTCGGGCGCTCCCGCCGCCCCCGTGCCAATTTAAATTTCTCGATTGTAGCGATTGATTACTTCACCAAATGGATAGAGGCCGAGCCATTAGCGACCATCACAACCAAAGTGACCAAGTTTTTCGATGCAATGTTTTAGCCCGCTTCGCGCTCCCAACAATTGATAACGAGATAACGGGACGCAGCTTTGCGATTGTGAAATTCGGAGAGATCTTTGGCGATTTGGGTATAAAGCGCGCTTTACCTCGGTCGAGCATCCACGCACCAACGCCAAGGCCGGCGGCCAATGTGGTCATCCTGCGAGGATCAAGAGAAGATTGGGCGAGGCCAAAGGTAATTGGGTAGAAGAGTTGCGATCGGTCCTTTGGGCGCACTGAACGACCCGCGCATTCAACGACGGGTGAGTCGCCTTTCGTGTTAGTCTATGGTATGGACGCCGTAATTCCAATCGAGATGGGCGAATTGAATTGAGGGCGACCAACCCACCACCGCGCGGAAGAAAATGAGCGAGCCACCGCAGAAGAGCTCGATCTAGTAGACGAGCTACGAACCAAAGCTTCCTCAAAGAACAAATGAAGTCAAGCGGAAGGTCGCCGCAAGATATAATTCTCGCGCGAAAGGGAATTTTCAATTGGTCGATCGTCCCAACGCCGCGCTGGCACCGATCACCCATTCAAAATCGCGTCCTTTTTCGTAAGCTTGAACAAAGGAAGCGACTTGCATGCAGATCGGGTATGAATCGAGAGAGCGCGACCATGCCGCTCAATTGTTGGATTTCCTTCTTAGTGGTTGGCGGTCTCATTTCAAAATCGCCTCCTACACTTGTCGTGGTTTGCTTCGATTCCTCTCTCCGTTAAATGGAAACCTAAGAATTTCCCACCGCACCCCAAACGCACTTCTCGGGTTCACCCTAAGAGAATTCTTCCTTGCCTCCTCAAAACTTCGTTAAGGTCGCTAACGTGCTCATCATCCGATTTGCTCTTTATGATCATGTCATCGAGATACACTTCGCCACCCTACGACCGCTTTTCAAATATCTTGCTCATCATACGCCGGTATGTCGCCCCAGCGTTCTTTAATCCAAAAGGCATCACTTTGTAGCAAAAATTACCCCGGTCGGTCATGAAAGCGCCTTGTGACGATCCGCGGTGCATAGCGATTTGGTTGTAGCCCGAGTATGCGTCCCAAGAAGGAAAGCAACTTGTAACCCAAGCGCCGCGACCAACTTGTCAATACCGGGTACAGGAAAGCGCCCTTAGTGGCACGCCTATTTAGGTCAGTGTAATCAACGCACATTCGCCATTTCCCGTTCTTCTTTTTTACTAGCACGACGTTCGAAAGCCAAGTTGTGTACTTAATCTCCTCAACGAAATTTGCTTTAACCAAGTCGTTTCATCGCTCGGGCCGCTCGCCCTTCTCTTCATTCTCGACTCTTCTTCGCGAAATGATCGGCCTTCTGCCTTGCATCAATCGATAGTTGATGACAAGCGACCTCCATAGGAACTCCAGGCATATCTGATGCCTGCCAAGCGAACAAATCGGCATATTTTCTGAGACAAGTGATTAATCCTCGCTTGACTGCTCGAAGGTCGCCCAATCTTTACGCGCTTTGGTGGGTCATCACCCAACCGAACGCCGAGAAATTGCCCATGGGGTTCCTGGCCGTTTGAGTTTCTTCTTTAGCTCACGGGCTAAATCATCATCTCCTCTTCCGAAGTCGCTATCCGAGTTATAGCGGGCATCCGATCGGCCTAGGTTTACTTGGTGTCCTTCCCGTGCACTGTGAGCGCGGTCCAAAGTCCCGAGTGTCACATATGTCCCGATAAATGTAGTGACTCTTCTTGGCGCTTCCATATCTCGCCGCTAAGGTAGCGACCGCCATTTTTATCGTGAAACTTCATCTTTAAGTGATCGCTGACACGATCGCTTCAAGTTTCCCAAAGTCGGCCGTACCGATAATGCAATGATAGCATGACTTGATTGGCAATACTAAGAACGCCGCCCCGACCGGCCCCGTAAGATGTACTCCCATTGGCATCGTCGCCGAAAGTGACCAACAACTCCAAGGTACCCAAATGGTAAGTGATTGCTCCGTTAAAACCACTGGCGGGGTCATCGTTCGTTCGAGGATGATTTCGCCACGGCCGATACTCAATTTGTCCACCAATTCTTCGAACATGATATCTCGCCGAGCTTCCCGATCGACCAGATTCTCCTCGACTTCTGAGTTTCCCATGACCGCAGATATGACCAGAGGAACATAATCGTTAACCCGCCATCGAGCAAATCCTCGCCACCAAACGAAATCGGCGGTCTGTTAGAGATTGGTCGTCTTTGAAGAAGACCACCATTAGAATTTCGCTTCCACTTTCTCTTGGTCGCCTTCTTTGAATCCAAGCGATCTAAAGGGGTTCCTCCGTGGATGACCATTACGACCTGCGACCTGGATCGCCCGCCGTCCTCCTCCGAAGTTTCTTTTTCGCACAACACCTCAATTGCTTGAGTGTTTACTTTTTCTTTTGAACGACCATCTCGGCCTCGCTTTTTTCTTCCGATCGGTCGCTTCCTTCCTCCCCGACATACTTGGTCAACTTTCCTTCAATGAGGTTTTCTATGTCATCTTTTAGGGCCATACATTCGTTAGTATCGTGGCCCTTGCTCTTATGGTACCGCAATACTTCTTCGTAAACCGCCGCTTTTCTTAAGAACGAGTGGGTCGACGCTTGACATCGGCAAACTCGTTATTCGGCGACCATATATATTTGTGCGACGACGCGTATTCACTGGTGCGGTGCTCGAACTTTTTCGACGAAAATCCGACCGACCTTCCTTGCGCTTCTTCGTGCTCTTTTTTTGCCGACCTACCATGCTCTTCCTTGGGTCGCACTCGGCGCCCTGCTAGCCGCGAGCGTCTCCTCGTAGCCCATGTGGTCGTTGGCCCTTCTCAAAAATACCCCAAGATCCATGTAACGGTTGAGGATGAACTCCTCTCGCAAACTGCGGATCCGCTCGTATTCCCGCTTGAGATATTTCATTTGTCTTTGTCGGGTCAAGTCGCGGATAGTCTCTCGCCTCGCGTGTTGAAGCGATCAATATAATGCCTCGATGATTCGTTCTCCCCACGAACGACGCGTGTCAAGGTGTTCCTCATATTTGTATCGACAACGGTTGGCCGTGTAATTGCCAAAAAGGTTGCGACCAAGCCTTCCCAAGAGAGGTGATGGTGTTGGGCGCAATGATTCCCACCATTCGAGCGCTCTCCCATCGAGCGATCGGGAAAAAGTCCGCACTTCATCGTCGGGCTTAGCTCTCTCATAGCTGCAGAATTGTTGAAATAACGGACGCAGCTTATCCGGATCGCCGCGACCGTCCGAACTTATTCATGTTGGCGCTTTCTCAAATCTCTCGGGAATGCGGTAACGCCCGATTTCTCTTGAAACGGCCATGCCCGTCCGCCAACTCTCCCGATCCATAAGGTTGTAATGCATGTAGCTCATTGACGGCACTCGTGAGCCGCCCGTCATGTGGCCGCATGAGGGAGAGGGTCGAACGATTGCCTCTCTCTCGCCGAGCACATCTCTTTTCGACCGGTGGGATGTGACCCTGCCTTTGTAGTTGTCCAACTCACCATACGAATCCCACGACCGACTCGACTTGCGTGGAACCGGACGACTTACCAAGAATACCTAGTGGGCGAGCGGTCCGATTCCGGATTGTAACTTGAGTCTTCATAATCTTGGCCGTGTGACTGGAGCGCGATCGCGCAAGCGCCTCGCGAGTGGGAGACCTTCTAGTCCCGACCTGCGCTACCGGTGATCGGTGTCTTTGGCCACCCGGAAAGGTCTGGTCATTCCGTCCAGAGAGGAGTAGCATGCTTACCGGAAGGACGCATTTGTGCGGAGGGTCCTCACCATTCGCGCGCGGGCGGAGGATGGATCCCCTTTCGTAGTGAGAAAGAAGTGCTTCCCGGTCGGCAATAATCGATTTTTGTTTTGCGTAGACTGCAGAAAGCTCGAGTCACATGCTCGCACGCGAGGCATCTATTCTCGCATCGACCACTTCGGTCGCGATGCTGAGAGCGGTGCAGATTCGCTGCTCAAGATTGGCCTCGGCGCCCGCACGGAGGGTTCTTGACGAGCGCTTGTCCCGCGATTCGTGAATGGTCGGTGGGGCGCCCCGGGTTTGCTTTGAGGATTGCATTCCGTCCGGAAGGTCGGCTCGATGAGGCTCGCGTGGCGTGCCTCTTTTGTTGCATGGTGGAAGTGTTCAGTTGCTCCCACTGTGGTCGCCAATGATCCGTACTGATCTCTAGGTATGATTCTGATGTGGTCTTGTAGCTCGGCCATTTGAACGTCTTGGTGTCAAAGTCCGGTCGCACTGGGTGGTACTCGCGAGTACACTCCGACGCCTTGTCGGCAATCAATAGTGAATAGTGAATAGTAATAAATGACGTACCTAACTCCTTGAGATTCGTGCCATATTTATAGTAGAGTTATTGGGCCAGGTTGGACTGCATTGGGCCTTGAGCCCACTCTAGAACAAATAGTAAATTGTATATCTTTTGTGACATGTTCGTAGGAGGAAAAATATATTTTAAAATGGGTGGGAAAAAACATTTAATTATGCTTACTTATTTTTTGGGTTACCATGTCATTGGTGCACAGTTTCCACAGACTTTGTCGATGACAAATCTACACAGGGAACCTGACTGTCCACGAGTACTCGACTTTGCCGGTCTGTGTGGTTCTCTCCTCCCTATAGAATTTTTTTCACACCCAAAATTTGAACTCGGGACCTTGGAGTGGGATTCGAGTCTAGTTACCACTTGGACCAACCCTTGTTGGTACTATGCTTACTTATTTTGATCACAAGTATATTTATGTTTTATATTTTTAAATTTTAATTAAATTTTTTATTGAAGTATCCCTGCCGTATCGTATCTTGATTTTCAAAATTTTCCCGTATCCACGTATCTCCGTCAGTATCCGTGATCCAAGGCGTCATAGAGGGCGTGACCGGCCATATGGGGTGCAGTCATGTGCTAGTGAACAAGGTCTCACCCCAACAAATACATTTTAGGGCCCCAAAATTTTGTTTGGCCTAATAGCAAAGACATCTAGTATAAGTAAGTTTACACTTGCAAGTACATTTAAATGCAAATATATTTTTCTATTTTATGTGAACAATACATAACTTCCAACATTTTAGTCAAGACAAACCACTTTTTAGTCATTCAAATATATAGGAATTAAAATGTAATAATATGATTTTGATTATTGATGATATTTTAGTTAGTAATTCTCGCTCCTCTTAACATTTTATTCAAGATTGACAATATTTTAGTTTTGATATCTCTTTTTAAGTAGTTAGAAGATTGATATTAGTTTAAATTTGTATTACAATGTTATTTATAATTTAAATAATAAAGTTTGAGTTTTTGATAATTTATTTGATAAAATTATAATTAGGGCTCACTTTTAAGATTTGAACAGTCTCTCAAAATTGTTTGGGACGGCCACAGTGGGTGAGTTTGTTGGAAAATTAAATGTGGCATGTCTCAAGCATCTATAAATAGATGCATGCAGCAAGATGAAATGTATTCCAGGGAGGGGATCAAAGGCAGAGGAAAGAAAAGAAACGTAGAAAAATATAGTGAGAGAAAAAAATAGAGTGAGTAAATCCTGAGAGTGTGGGGAAAATACACTTGGGTAGCTATCATCTCTATTATTCCTTTAATATCGCTAGTTTGCAATATTTGGATAGGAGTGGGTCTCACCGGAAATACTATGTTGTATCTTTTGAGGGTTTAAAGAGAGGAGAGGATATTGTAATTATTTTTGATATAGTGGAATATTTTTCTGAGTTTGTCCCGTGGTTTTTCCTTGGTGTTAGAGGGTTTTCCACGTTAAATACCGGGTGTCCTTTATTTTTAGTTTCCGTGTGTTCATCCAAACTTGTTTTCGCACAAAAGTCTGCTAGGGGGAAATTATTTGTTGTTTTAATAACAACCGACGCTAATTTTCCCAACAAGTGGTATCGAGCTCTACACATACGGGTTACGACGAGGAAAAAATTGTGGTCATCGTGGCGATCTTGGTAGAAGTACTATTCATTCACCAGTGGGGAAATATTTTTTTCGTGAGAAAGATGCAGGACCTTGAAGTTTGGAATTGAAAAGTTCGATGGGAAGATGAATTTTGGCTTGTGGCATATACAAGTCAAGGATATCTTGATCCAATCCAGTTACACAAGGCATTGAAAGGTAAACCAACCTCTGCTTTGAGATAAAGATCCGAGAAAGATTCCAAAGAAAGATTCTCGACAAAGGACCCATCAGATCTAGTATGAGCAATGAAGATTGGGAGGAAATTGATTTGAGAGCGGCAAGTGCCATTCAGCTATGCTTGGTCAAAAATGTCGTAGCCAATGTGCAAGGCAAGGCAATTTGACGACCAAGGAACTTTGGGAAAAGCTCGAGGAGATGTACGCATTTAAAAGTCCAATCGAGTGTATCTTAAAGAACACTTTCATACGCTATAATGAGTGAAGGCACAACAATCTTAGATCATTTGAGTGTTCTCAATGGGATTGTCTCTGAACTAGAACGCTGGGAGTTCAAATAGATGATGAAGATAAGGCTCTGAGGCTTATCTGGTCTCTTCCATCGTCCTATGAACATATGAAGCCAATTTTGAATCTTGGGAAGGAGAAGGTTTTCTTTTATGAAGTTACCAGTAAACTCCTTTTGGAGGAGAAAATGTTGAGTGAAAGAAACAATTTCACACATGAAAACTCGGTGTTGGTAGCTGGAAGTTGGAAGAAAAAGAAGAAATCAACAAAGGAGAATCTTGTATGTTGGGGTTGGGCAATCGAGAGCACCTTAAAAGAAATTGCCCAAAAGGGGGAGCGAGTTCCTGCAAATTGCTCCAAAACCGACGTAAATAGTGTTTCTCTTGATGTTGCGGGAGATAAATATGACGAGGTCATATGATGCCTTTTATAGGCATGTACATCCTCTGGTATGGAAGATACCAGGACAAACGATGTGTTCTATTTGTGGGTCCATAATTGCGCACAGGGCACTGGTTTCACAATTGTGCAGAGTGTGTGGTGAAAAAATATGTCGATGGCAGATGAAACTTCCGAAAAAGTGAAAAATGGAAGTTGCACTATAATTTTTCTACAGGTTTTTTCGACATGTGCCGAAAGAAAGGAAATCTTGAAATGTGTTGATTTCAAGTTGTTAAGTTCTTTATGGTGGAGCATGATAATTATCAGATGTGAGAATTATGACTATTGGTGTAAACAGTGTTAGCATATGTTCTTTTGTAGAACATGATAGTTCTCGGTTTTGAGAATTATGTCTGTCAATGACAGAGATGGACAATGACGGTTCAAGTACAACTTTTGATTGAGGAGGAGCTTTGTTCTCTCCGGAACTGATCCCAAGAGATTTTCTAATTGGCTGGAGGGGGAGATTGTTGATATCCAGCCAATTAGCAAATAGGTTGAAAAGTCAAACATGGTGGCCAAATTACCACCCACCAAATCTTCTCATGCATGAGTGAAATTTTCAAAGGACGATGCCAATTATTTCAAAGGTGGCAACTACATGTTTTGCATGTGATGGTGAGTTTATTAGAAAATTAAATGAGGCATCTCTCAAGCATCTATAAATAGATGCATGCAGCAAGATGAAATGTATTCCAGGGAGGGGATCAAAGGCAGAGGAAAGAAAAGAAACGTAGAAAAATATAGTGACAGAAAAATAGAGTGTGAGTAAATCTTGAGAGTGTGGGGAAAAATACACTTGGGTAGGTATCATCTCTATTATTCCTTTAATATTGCTAGTTTGCAATATTTGGATAGGAGTGAGTCTCACAGGAAACACTATATTGTATCTTTTGAGGGTTTCAAGAGAGGGGAGAATATTGTGATTATTCTTTGATATAGTGGAATATTTTTCGGAGTTTGTCCTGTGGTTTTTCCCTCGGTGTTAGAGGGTTTTCCACGTTAAATACTGGTGTCCTTTATTTTCAGTATATTGTGTGTGAGATTGGGGTAATCTTTCTGTGTGTTCATCCAAGTAGACTGAATATTGCTGGGGAAATTATTTGTTGTTTTAATAACAACTTACGCTGATTTTCCCAACAAATCAGTAGACTGAATCGTCAAACTAAATTGTGTGGTAGATTTAAGGTGGCTTTTAAAATGGGTAAGTAGTATCATTTGTGCAATATGGGTGCGTTTTCTATCTTTGATTGGTTGTTAAAAAGGATCAATGATGTGGTTCTAACTATTTGTGTGGTGCATTGTTGCTTGTTGTTCCTTAGGATTGCTTTTTTTTACTCCCACCATTATCTACCCCACGTTCTCTGCAAAAAGACTAAAATACCCTTCACAAAATTTAAAAACCCAACATATCCTCAGCTCCAAAAAAAAAATGAGAAATCGTATATATTATATACCTAAGGTGTAGGGTATATACGATTTCCCCCTAAAAATTTTAAAAAACTAACGGATTTTTAATAGCCTTTTTTATAATTTTTTTTAAAAAAAATTTAAATAAAAAACAATTTTTTTAAAAACAAATCGTATATACGTATGGGTGCGGGTATGGTATATACGACTTGTTAAATTACAAATCGTATATAACCCCACAAATACGTATATACGACTTTTTTTTAAATTTCAAAGTCGTATATACCCCTCTCATATGTATATACGATTGTGTTCAATTTTTTTAGGGGTATTTTTGTCAAAAAAAAGTCTTGTGGGGTATATAGGAAAGTGGTGGGGGTACAAAAAAAACCCTGTTCCTTATTGGGTTGTATTGGTTTGGGCATTGCCCACATCAATGAAATCAAGCAACTATTGACCAAAAAAATACTGGTTACCTATAATTTATTTTGCAACTATTAACTATAACTTTTATTTATTGTGTGGGTCTCACTTTCTCACATTATCTCTTAACTTTTTTATCAATCAACTATCAATTATAACTTTAATCAAAGGTGAGGCCTAGGTTGTCCCTTTAAACATTGTGGGTAATTTACCTTATCCAATAAAAATTGGTCATGTGTATTCCACTAACTATCTTAAGCACACAATCCTATTTTACAACTTTTACATATAATTTTTGTTATTTGCATATTTATCCCATACTCAATGAATGACTTTTTATGTTTCCAATCAAAAAAATTAATTTTTTCATTTAATTTTTGATGACACATTCAATAGCACACCAAAATTTGATCACAAATTGAGTGGAAAATTAATCTTTCGAAAAATTATCCTAGAGACTAGGTAAGCATTATACCAAAAAAAAATTAAAAAAAAAAGAGATACTAGCGTTGAAAAACAAAACGTTAAAATGCAATAAAGTTTAAAAATAACGTAGTTGTAAAAGAAAAAACTAACAACATGGTATTTACACTTCTAAAATAAACAAACGTTTTTTTGGTAATAAAAATAAACAAACTTTGTATTAGTTTAACTATATAATTCATAAAATAATTAGCTAACGTTGTTTACTGTTCTAAAATAAATAATTATTTTTAAAAAAATAAATGAGTTTAGTTATCTAAATAAATAAATAAATTTCTAAATATCTTAATAATTATTTTAATTATAATAAATTTATAATAGTAATAATTTATAAAGAGGAAAAAAAACCTTCGAACAAAAAAAAAAGCAATCCGCCGGAAATTACATCGATTCAACTAAAATGCATGCTGGGAAAATGGGTTCGAAATTTGAAATTTGAAATCCGCCGGAAATTACATCGATTCACTAAAAATGCACACGGTCTCCCGTGGAAATTTGAAATTTAAATTCACTAAAATATCCAATAATTCCGCTAAAATGCACACGGTCTCTCAAAGAAGATCCACAAAGATACTCCCAAATTTCATTATTCTCAAGCAGATCCCCAAAGCAGATCCACCACCTCAGTATCCTTCCCAGCATCCTCCCCAGCACTAGTCACCACTCCGCCGAAAATACGTTGCCACCAGCCATTTACCGGCGGAAAAATCCGCCGAAAATACCTGCGTAACAGGTGGTTGGCCTATAATGATCGCCGAGTACTTTATTGCCCCTAGCAAACTTGTCTTCATGTCGAACAATAGCTCAAAATCGTCATCGTCATCAAGTCGTTCCTCTAGCACTTCTGAGGATTCTTCAGACACATCGAGTTCCACCCATTCAAACCCCAAGCCGCCATCTTCCCCAACCGAGCGCGCGCGGGATGCAGGTCCTTCTCATAAAGTGGAGATTGAGGACCTTTCTACAGGAGCACACAGAGTGGAAGTGGTAGACGGTCAAGAGAACCATGGATCGGCCTCTCCAAACCGGCTTGTGCTGGGTCCTGGGTCCACCTCTGATGATTTCATATATCATAGTGGTACCAAGGATTCACTGACCGTGAAGGATTTTTATGTACCACTATGAACTCGACTTCATTTAGCGTCCAATTCATTAAACCATGGATGACTCAATGTATCATCATGTAAATTAGGGTTCACTTACCATCAGATTCCTCTGATCAAAGATGATTCAACATATAATTATTTGAACTAGGGCTCACTCACCGTTCGGTTCCACTGAGCGTGGATGATTCCATGCATCACGGTGTAAACAAGGATTAACTTATCGCCTGAACTGACTGATCAAAGATGACTCCATCTGTAATAGTGTGAACTATGGTTCTCTTACCTATTGGTTCCACTGACCAATGATGATTTCATGTATCACAGTGGTAACTAGGATTCACTAACTGTGAATGATTTCATGTACCACCATGAACTCGACATCATCTAGCATCTAGATCGAAGAAACCACGATGACTCAATGTATGTTGTGTGAATTAGGGTTCACTTACCATTGATTCCACCGATTAAAGATGATTCAATATATCATTATTTGAACTAGGGTTCACTCACCGTTCGGTTTCATTGAGTGTGGATGAATTTAATAAATTTAATACTTGGAAAACTTAATTTACTAAAATTACACATCATGGTGGTTGTCGGTGGTAGTTGGTGGAGGTCAAAGTGGTGGTGGTGCAGTGGTTGACGGTGGAGCGCAAGTATTTGATGCATGTGGACATAGTGTTGAAGCGGTTAAGGTCATAAGACGTAAGAACACCGTGGAAATACGAGTGAAGATATTTTGGTGGTTGCCTTCTACTACACCAGGCCTACTAAAGCAACAATACCGTAATCTGTAAAAGTGTTATACATATGTTGACTGTCATTCTAACCACAGTTAACCTGATCAAGGTAAGTGTTAGACCCGTGCTGACTCTATATCCGACCACAGTTAACATGAATTGGTGAAGCGTTTTAATGTGTTTGACTATTGGTCTAACCACATTTAACCCGATTAGGTTAAGTGTTAGACCTACGTTCATTTTTGTTTTAACTTCTAACTACACTTAATCTAATTAAGATAAGGGTTATGCTTGTATTGACTCTTGGTCTAACCCCGATTAACCTCGATCTAACCATGATTAAGCTGATATGGAGAACAGTTAACCCAGTGTTGACTCTTGGTTTAACCACGATTAACTCAATCAAGTGAAGTGTTAGACATGTGTCGACTATTGGTCTAGCATTGCGCATGCAACAGTGTTAAATCTCTTGAGGAAAAGATTTACTGTCCATTGTGATCCTACCCGACTCAATGATTAGTCTCTACATTCTTGCCAAGAACATACCCGATTTATAGAAAAATAAAAATAGACATTAACATATTTTTTTAATTATTTTGATAGAAATATATTAATTAAAAAATAGAGTAGTACACAACAATAATAACCTGCTTCATTTATTAAGACTTAGCTTATGTTTGGCTCACAAAAGAAAGTGAGAGGAAAGAAAAGTAAGGGAAAGGGAAGAAAAGTAGTAGAAAATAAGATGTTTTTCTTCCCTTGTTTGATAGCAGAAAAAATAAGAGGAAAAAAAGTGTATATATATAAAATGACAAAACTAACCTTTAATAGAAAAGTAAAATATTTTTTATTGCAATACATTAATTTTAATACAAGGTTAAATATGTCATTTCATAAAAATTGTGTTTTCCCTAACTTTTCTTCTCAAAATGGGACCCACTAAAACTTTTTTTTTCTTCCTAGTTTTAAAGGTAACCAAACAAAAGAAAATAAAACATTCCCTAATTTTCCTTTCCTTTCTTTTTTCTTGGTTTTTTAAGGCAACCCTCTAGTTTTTTTTTTACGACTTGGGAAAGGGAGTATGGAATTGATGGAGTGGAAGATCTTTTAATAAAAAAAGAGAAAACTTAAATGCAAAATCCTCCTGTATCCTCCAAACCAAACCTTTCGTCTTCCTCTTTTGTCCAATTTTCTTTTCCTCGCTTCTAGATTTACCATTTAAGCATTTTTAATTGTTAATTTAAAAAAATTAAATGATAATGATATATATGAAAACAAAGACAAGGCATGACAAACGAAAACTGGAAATGAAAGTTGTCAAAAAGAGACATTGGTTTTAGTTGAATATGGAGCATGCTATCATCATGTGGTATGCGTTGAAATATGTCACCTTTTCAAAATTAAAATAAAGGATCCATATGCAACTAGATGTATCCTTTAATGTGTAGCATCATGGAGGGTGAGTTGCGTGATGTTTTGCACTTTGGTTTCGTGAGGTCGCAATTGAGGAGATTTTGCAGAGGTTTTGTGAGTTGCAGAGAAACTTGAAGATGATGGTGAATGAAGTTTTCATTGAAGTGGGTTGCAGATTTATCAAAAATACTTTGGAAAGATAAATGAAAGGACAAAAACATTTATTAATTTTGGGGTGAATGTGCAAATAATATAAATATATAACATAAACGGTAAAACAAATAATATGAATATATTTAAGTGATAAATGTTAGTGGAATCCATGTGTCACCTTTTAAATGGATAAGACAAATTACCCACCTTCTATTTAAGGGCAACCAAGAATTTACCTTAATCAAAACACCCACTGCCAAAAATATCAATCATTCATCAACTGTCAACTATAACTTTAATAATCAATCAACTATAACTTTAATAAAAACACCCAATACCAAAATTACCAATCTATCCTTTTTTGAAACTCACTTTTTGAGAACAAATGTCATTTCAAATTGTTCTATTTCACTTTTTTATTTTGTGTGGGTCCCTCTTTCTCACATCATCTCTTAACTTTTTTATCAATCAACAATCAACTATCAATCATCAACTATAACTTTAATCAAAACACACACTACCAAAATTACCAATCTATCATTTTTGAAACTCACTTTTTGAGAATAAATATGTCATTTCTAATTATTTTATTTCACTTTTATATTTTGTGTAAATCTCACTTTTTCACATCATCTCTTAAATTTTTTATCAATCAACTATAACTTAATCAAAACACGCACTACCAAAATCACCAATCAACTATAACTTTAATCAAAACACCCACTACCAAAAATTCCAATCAAGCATCAACTATCAACTATCAACTATTACTTTAATCAAAACACAAAATACCAAAATTACCAATTTATCCTTTTTTGAAACCCACTTTTTGAGGACAAATATGTCATTTCTAATTATTCTATTTCTCATTTTTTATTTTGTGTGGGTTCCACTTTCTCACATCATCTCTTAACTTTTTTATCAACCAATTATCAACTTTAGCTATACAATAACTTTAATCAAAACACACACTACCAAAATTACAAATCTACCCTTTTTGAAACTCACTTTTTCAGGATAAATATGTCATTTCTAATTATCTTATTTTGTGTGGGTCTCACTTTTTCATATCATCTCTTAAATTTTTTATTAATCAACTATCAACTATAAGTTTAATCAAAACACTCACTACCAAAATTACCAATCACGTATAACTTGAATCAAAACACCCACTAAAAAAATTACCATAATTTATTCATAAAACATAATCATTTTAATCAAAATACACACTAATAAAATCACTAATTTTCTTTCTTCTATTTAATATTGATTGAATATTAGACGGGAAAATGTTACATCTTTTTGGTATAATTTTATTACTGATAAAGTGTATTTCGTATATTTATTTGTCGTGCCAGCTACATTATTATTAGATGATTCGTAATTATCTAACAATAATATATGTTAAGTGAAGAAAATATTCTAAAGTTATGAAACATCATTTCTTATCAATTTGAAAAATTTGTTGTAATTGAATTTTATTTGAGTCTATTTATGCAAAGAATACAATATTACCTGTGCATATGCACAAGTATACTGCTAGTTTTTAAAAAAGTCCCTACAAATAACAATTTTTTAAAAAGGCCCTCATGTTAGATGAACATTACAAAAATTGCCTACGTGTCTAACATACACTACAAGAATAAGCCTGTATTGCCACCAATATTTGCCACGGAGGTTTGTCCGTCGCTAATTTGCGACGGATTTGCGACGAAAAGAGATGTTGGACATGAGCGCTAAAAATCCCGCTTAAATTTGCCACGGAAATAGATGTCGGTCGCTAATTTGCGACGGAAAGGGATGTTGGTCGCTAATTTGCGACGGAGGGTTGGTCGCAAACCCGTCGCAAATGTCAAGGATAAATTTTATTTGTCGAGGGAGTTAGTAAAAGCTATTCTCTCTCGCTCACAGAACACAAAACCTTCTCTCTCGCTCACAGAACACACCCTCCGTCCTCCTCCATCTAACCCTCCGTCCTCCTCCATCTAACCCTCCGTCCTCCTCCATCTAACCCTCCGTCCTCCTCCATCGACCCACAACCCACACCCTTCTCTCGCTGCTCACCTCTCTCGTCCTCCGTCCGCTCGACTACCCTTCTCTCGCCGACTACCCTCCGTCCTCCTCCATCTAACCTCCGTCCCCTCCTCCATCTAACCCTCCGTCCTTCTCTCTCGCTCACAGAACACACCCTTCTCTCCTCCTCGCATTTCCTGCGAAGTCACGCCATCTTCCGTCTCTTCTCCACGTCTCTACCACGTCCCAAATTTCTGGTGAGCATCGCTTTCTTCTCCACGCCTCACTCCTTTGAGTTTGCCATTTTTGTTGCTTTCAGTGAGAAATTGATTTTCCTCCAAAACCCTAAATCCCCAATGTTGAACCTTTTGAATCTGTGATTTTTGAAATTGATTTTCCTCCAAAACCCTAAATCCCCAATGTTATACAATGCTCACGATCGATGTTAACGGCTTGTATTATTGGTGTAGTTATTCTGGCGTACTAAAAATGTTGGCTATTTGGTTGAGGCAATTATGGTTTTGGAGTTTGGCTTGACAATACGAAGGTCAGCAATAAGAAATTATAAATATAGGTGACTTTAAGGTGACTTTATCTGTGAATTGTGTGGTTAGTTTTTAGTGGTGGATTCTCAGTTCCTCTGTTAGTGTCTATAGGTGCAATGAAAATGATGATGAATTGTTAAGCATGGAGTAAGTGAGATTATAATTTTTGAGATAATGGTGTAATTGTGTAATTAGTTTTTAATTGTTGTTCTCAACAAGGTCGTTGTTGTGTGTGTGATGTGATGACTCCTCCTCTTTGTTTTTAGTTTTTCAATTGTGTTTCTTCAATTTGATTCAATTGACCTTGGATTATTGTGTTTTTCATTTATTTGAATTGGATCCATAATTCGCTATGGAGAATTGATATAGTTATCCGATTACTTTAGTTATCTTGAGATAATGGTGTAATTGTGTGATTAGTTTTTAATTGTTGTTCTTGAAGTTGAATTGATTTGTGTGCTTCTGATGGCTTCCTTGATTGTTCATGTGACTGTAATTTAGTATAATTCATGGTATTTCTTTAATAATTGCAGTAGATAGGTTAATAAATATGTGTGGGATTTGATTTTAGATGTTTGGCTTGAACAAACCCCTATGGCCCTACCTTTGAATTATTCTTATGATCCGGGAATTTTTCTCATTTGCGCTTTTTTGTTTTGTGAATTAGGTTAGAGTCATAATTGTTCCTTTGTGTTTTTCTGCACACAACCCATTTGATGCTTTATATACATTGTTTCTAGTTAATAACATTGATGTTACTTTGCCTTGCCATTGATGTTACTTGTGCTTCATAGGTTCAAATTTGTTAGATCATTTGTATACACTAGCTTAATTAGAAATTTATTGCGGGTTTTGAACAGTAATCCAAAGCTATGCGATTCATGTCCTTTCCTTGACTTACCAAAAGGTTCTTAGGACTGTGCTTGCTGAGGTATGCTTGTAATTTTGTCCATTTGAAAATTTAGTCCATTTATTACGGAATCATGGTTGTCTTTAGCTAGTATCTGCTAGCACAAAATCCATTACCATAATTTTCAATTTATAGTTGAACTCATGTTTGATGTAACTCATACATTAGTAATACAACACTTCTAGATTCACTACTATATTCCTATATTTATTCTTTAGAGATTGAATGATTCCTGAAAATTCTGGCAAATAGTTATTTCCATTACAGTTTGTGAAATACAAGGGTGTAAAACTATTTTGACCTTGTTTAGGAGTCTTTATTTTCGGGAGTGGAGGGTTCTGTGCAAACTGTTGTTTTAACCAGTTGTACATGCCTGTATGTCACATGATTGTCAAATTCTCGTATTACATTGAAGTATATTAAGACACTTTATATTATGTTAAACTTTCACAGGCTATCAACTTAGTATGACATTGTTACTTTTCATGATTTTTATGATTTTTTTGTCTTAAGACATTTCACTGGATTTAGGATTTTTTTGATGAGGACCAGTTTTTATTGACTCAAAAATTTGTGTTTTTATTGATGTTTATCAAGTAAAAAATTTAATCTAAAATGTTTGTAATTCTTTTTTAGAAGTAACTGTATGTTTTTTTCAGACAATGAATGAAACAAAGTTGCTCCTCTATCTATTGTACTAGCTATTTCAAATGAAACAAAAATTTAATCTAAAATGTTTGTAATTATTTTTTATTGACTCCTTTGTGCATCATCTGACGAACAGCTTCTCTTTTCGTTGTTAATGCCTTCGACGGTTCGATTCAGATGAAAAATAGTGTTTTCATATAGCTTCAAACAATCACCATGTTGAGAATTTATATGTGCTTCTTTTCGCATGATAATAGCTTGGTTTAAAGCTAGTTGAATAAGCACGTTTCTGAATTCAGTTCTGTGTTTGATTGTGAATTGATTGTTCTTCATTTGAGTTGTGTAGTGTTTGCATGTCTCAGAATGTGGTGTTAAATTGCACCAATAATCTATGTTGTTATTATTGGAAGAAGGTCCTTTTCTTGATGATACTTTTGAGAAAACTGAAGTTAACAATAAGAGTATTTTGAAGAATGTAAAGATTTCCATTTCTATAGTGAGTTTAGCTGAAGAATATAAGAAGAGAGTTAAGATATAATAGTGATTGATGTTTTTGTTGTTAATTGGTTTTGGGTTTTGAGCAATATATATATATATATGCATTATATAAATAATTATACATATTTGTAGGTGGAGTGAAGAGATGAAAAACCTGTGGGATGAATTGAAAGTGATAATGAAGAATGAATGACACAGATACAAACTGTGAATGTTTCAATTGAAAGAAAGAATAAAATCTTATGTGATACAATAATTAATTAATATTTAGTTCTATTACTTAATAGCACAGGAAGTATAGAAAGTTATATATATATATATATATATATATATATATATATATATATATATATATATATATATATATATATATATATATATATATAATTGGAAGGAAAATAAGTGTCTTGTGGCTAATGAATACAATGGAACATATATAGAAAGCTTAGTTATGAATACACTGGTGGTGACGGCTTGTGACCAAAGAAAATTTAGAAGCATAGAATAAAACTATAATATTTAATTTGATGAAAATGTTGAGGTGTGTATTTTTTGACATGCATGCACAATATATAGTTTTTAGGTGCATCAGCAGCCATTTTTTAAAATGTGTTTGTAATTCTGACTTTACTGCTGATTTTCTTTAATTTCTTCAGTTTGATGCATGACAGTATATAGTTTCAATATTAAGCTATTGATTATATTGTTTCTGGACACATTTGTTTGCTTGACATTTGCACATCTTGTTCTGGCATATTTGGGGCTCTGATATAATATCTCATTTATTTTGACTATAATTATAACTTGTGCATTTGATAGGAGGAGTTTCAGCGACTGTTATCTCAGTCAGACATACCAGTAGACCCTGTTGAGTTGGCTAAGTTGAAGCGATTGTTGTGGGAGCAAGCTGCTGGAGGGCCCTATAAGAGTCGTGTCTATGGGACAGGAGGCATAGTTGACGACAGCTCTGAAGCTTCGACGAGCGCAAGCCTGTCTCCTGAGGCCCGTAGGATCATCCAAGAAATGTCACAGCAATTTGCGCGACAGCAGGAGCAAATAGCGCGACAGCAGGAGGAAATAGCACGACAGCAGCAACAGTATGCACGACAGCAACAACTACTTGAATACGTATTTAACCATTCTGGGATTCCATTACCTTCACCGATGAGCGGGCCTTGCCGAGCAGAACCAGCCCTTCCACCCAAAGGGGCGAGAACGAAGATGCAGATGATGGAGACGGTGGAGATCATGGAGACCGCCCTTATGGGGAGGGTTATTGACGACATCTAGGTAATCTATGTTTTAATTAAGGTGCAATTTTTCTTAGTTTTATGAATTAATTAGTAATCATTATTATTTTTGTTTTGTTAGGTATATTGTTCAGAGTTGGAGTTGAAGATGCTTCGTCAGAATTTTTTGAGTTTACTAGACCTTAGTGTAGTTTATGTATGTTTGACATAAACTAGTGGTATGTTTTGAATATTTTGATATTTGGTATGTTTGACACTTTTAATATTAGTCTAGTTTATGTTAAACTAAGTTTGTGTTTTGGATTGACACTTTGAGCATTACTGATATGTTTTGGTATTTGATATTTTGTATGCATGTTTGACACTTTTAACATTAGTGTAGTTTATGTATGTTTGAATTGGTGGATTGAATTGGCAGGAAGTATTGCAAATATGAATGACAATGTACGTAGTTATTGTAGTCCAATGTAGTTTTGGAGTCCGAATTGAATTGGCGGAAGTATTGCGCATATTATCGTATTGAGAGTATGGATTGAATAGCTAGGGAATTACTATTAAATTATTATTTTTTATGTAGCGACGAAATTTGCCACGGAGTTTTTTGAAAGTTATTGTGTTTGCCACGAATTTTGCACAATTTGCGTTAAATTTAAAACGTATTCAAAATTAATTGCCACGGTTTTGCCACGGCTTTGTGACGAGATTTGCGACGGCTTTGCCACGGAATTTAAAAACAAATTCAAAATTATTTGCCACGGACTTGCCACGGCTTTGCGACGAGATTTGCGACGGCTTTGCCACGGAAGTTTGCCACGGAATTGCGACGAGTTTGCCACGGACGCATTTGCCACGGACAATCCCGTGGCAAAGCGTTTGCGACGAGCGTATTTGCCACCATTTTTTGGCCGTCGCAAGTCCGTGGCAAATGCAAATTTGCGACGGGAATTTGTGCGTTTGCCACGGAATTGTCCGTGGCAAATCATCGATTTTCTTGTAGTGATATGTGTGACTTGTCATTTATTTTTGGTTTTAATTTTTTAAAATGCTGGCAGTATATGCCACGTCTTTAATGAGTCTTACTAAATTATTAAAGTTATAAATACGTCTTTAGCCCATTTAAAATATTTTATTAACTACTTATATTTGAGTTTGAACCTTTTGTTCTCGTTATGAATATTGTGGATGTCCACCTCCCTTAGTCCTTTCATCTCTATAACTCCTTTGAGTAAAAGTCATTACTCATTGTTATTGGTCTTAATTTGAGATGCTTATGACACATTATGCTAGACCATCCATATACTTGTAACTTACATATTTCTTGTCCTATAAATAGGACTATGTAACATTGTAAAATATACCTTCAAGAGTAGAATGCAAATAAATTTTTCTTGTCTCATTCTCTACTTCTATTTGCATATTTCTTCTTCATCTATAATATTCTAATATAATGGTCATATCCTACTATTGTTTTGGTCAATCTCAATTAGGGAACTGTTCCTAACTATTCCATTGAGTAGGGTTTAGCAAGAACACAAGAATAATAGAGAATAAGAGAGTATAGAATGAGTAATCCAGAGAATGTCCGTCCCTTTCCATTGGCCTCAGGGGTTTATATTTATATTACAAGGTGTCATTAAGGCTCATCAAGGCTCATAAATGTACATGAATGTCGCGAGATCTCAGGCGAGATTCTCGGGCTTGCCTAATATGTCTAACTGGACTTCCGCCTGTGGCTGAGCTTATAAGAGACGTCGGCCCCTTTGGCCGAGGGATGGCCTGTGCATCAGCCTTCATGTGTTGCCGACTGATACTTCGGTGGCAAGGGCGAGGCGGTCTTTGCGTGCGAGTCTTCGTCTTCTAGGCCTAGATGAGTCGGCTAGGAGGCGTATCGTATCCAAGCCTTCCTAGGCGGTCGGTGAACACACATCCCTCGAGCGGCGAGCACTTTGTGCGGGCGTTCAAGGTGCTTCGGCTTATCCTTGGTTCCCGTAGTCCCTCGTTAAAGTGTGTTTTGTGGTTATCCGCCTGTCTTTGCTTTCAGCGTCTTGGGTTTTGGTTTTGTGCGGGTTTCCGTGTTTTTTCTTGACTTGGTCAGTTTTGACTTGCGTGGATTTCTGTTACATCGATGAATGTAACTCCTAGGAGTTTTCGCTTTCTCCTTGTATAAATGGGGGTTTTTCATCGCTTTAGTTGTTCATGGCTTTTTTGCATGCTCCACCTTATTGTGAGGTCGCATCCCTTGCTTTGAGTCTTTTGAACAACCCTATCTGCCGCAGGCTTGTGAGGGTTGTCAAGAGGTTTAAAGTGGGGGTTATTGATCTTCGCGAACTCTGGCTCTTTTCTTTTGCAGGTGATTCATCTTTGAGCGTTAGGGTTGTTCGGGAGGCTCAAGAGACGACTGGCAGGGAAATCTCGTCGGCTTGGTGCAGAAGGTGACGCTTCAGCTGCTCTACGTGGGATTCCGCCGTAATTGGCCGGAAATCCTTGAGTTAGCTTTGGTGTTGCTTTCGGCTTGGAGAGGGGAGTGGTCCTCCTGATGGAAACTTGGAGTTCTTCCCTTTCTTCTGGGGGATAGCTTTCCACGTTGCTCCCTGGTGCCGATTCAGAACATCGGGTGTGGCAACCAGGCCAGGAAGCTCATCGGAAGACACTTCAAGTGGCTTATTCTTTTGTAATCATTTCGGATTTTCACTTCGTTGTAGTGTATTGGAATGTATAATGACAAGTTTAATAGTAATAATGACTTCCCTTTTGTTATTGTCTTGGCATCTTCACTTTTCTTTCTGCCATTCGACTGATCACTTTTCCCTTGTCCTCCGAGTTCTTTCCTAGCCGATGGCATTGTGGCCCCCCTGACTTCAACTGTCTTGCCTTGCCTTCTGGGAGTCAGTCGTGTCGGTCAGGAAGCGACGTGTGGCCGAGCCTTCCTGGGCGGTCGGCTGGGAACACCAGTCCCTCGAGCGGTAAGATAGCTTCGGCTTGTTGCGACGTTCCTAGTCCCTCGATTGGGGGTCCTTGGCGTTTCCAGTTGTCCCGCCTTTAATGCTTTGGAATTTTGACTTCTTGGGAGTTTCATGCTTGAATGGTCAGCTACCCGCTTTGGCTGACGTTTGTTTTTGTATCATCATGAATGTCTATTGTGAAAGTTTGGTCTTCCCTTGCTATATAAGAAGGGGTTTAGGTCTTCACCTTTACTATCCATGGCTTTTCCTATTGTTGCAATTCCTCATGGTGCTGAGATTGCTCCTGTGCTCAATCGGTTGCATACTCGATCGGTTGTGTTTACTTTTTGTTTATGTTTAGCTCCACTTATTTGTTGTGCTCTTCAGAATTCTTCATTTGCACTTTTCTTTGGAAGCGTCTTGAATAATACTTCGGCTTGTTTCACCGGGTTGTGCGAATGGCCTTGTTGGTGCCCAAGGGTTGTATGTCGGCTTTCGGCCAGTCTACACCTGTCGGGACTTGGGTTTCATGGGCTTTCCTAAGTGCCGAGCTCGTTGGCTCCGTCGGCGAGCGCGTTAGCTTCGCCTACACATTGGAAAGCTCTTACACCGCACCGAGCGTGTTAGCGTCGACGACAATTACTTTAGCCTATGCGATGCAAGCCCCCTTTCGGTTTCCAGTGAAGCATGGGTTCTTGTTGAACCGAACTGGTGTGCCCAAGGGTGGTGCGTGGCTCGTCAGCCCCGCTCTCACCTGTCAGGACTTTAGTCTTCATTGCCCAAGGGCAACATCGAGACGTTGCTCGGTCCTTGCCTGTCGGGACTTCGTTATTATGGCACATTCTTTTGTTTGTCATTTATTGATCGGTCTTCTTTGTTTTTGCTCAACGAATCTGGTCGGCCTCTTCATTTTTCCTCGACCAAGGTGGTCGGTTACTTCATTTTTCCTCGACCTATGTGGTCGGTTTCTTTATTTTTCCTCGACCTATGTGGTCGGTTTCTTCGTTTTTCCTCGACCGATGAGGTCGGTTACTTCATTTTTCCTCGACCTATGCGGTCGGTTTCTTCGTTTTTTCTCGACCTATGTGGTCGGTTTCTTCACTATTCCTCGACCTATGTGGTCGGTTTCTTTATTTTTCCTCGACCTATGTGGTCGGTTTCTTCATTTTTCCTCGACCTATGTGGTCGGTTTCTTTATTTTTCCTCGACCTATGTGGTCGGTTTCTTCATTCTTCCTTGACCTATGTGGTCGGTTTCTTTATTTTTCCTCGACCTATGTGGTCGGTTACTTCATTTTTCCTCGACCTATGTGGTCGGTTTCTTTATTTTTCCTCGACCTATGTTGTCGGTTTCTTCGTTTTTCCTCGACCGATGAGGTCGGTTACTTCATTTTTCCTCGACCTATGTGGTCGGTTTCTTCGTTTTTTCTCGACCTATGTGGTCGGTTTCTTCACTATTCCTCGACCTATGTGGTCGGTTTCTTTATTTTTCCTCGACCTATGTGGTCGGTTTCTTCATTTTTCCTCGACCTATGTGGTCGGTTTCTTTATTTTTCCTCGACCTATGTGGTCGGTTTCTTCATTCTTCCTCAACCTATGTGGTCGGTTTCTTTATTTTTCCTCGACCTATGTGGTCGGTTTCTTCATTCTTCCTCGACCTATGTGGTTGGTTACTTCATTTTTTGTTTAGTCATTATGACCAGCTTCTTCAATTTTGCTCGGTCGTTATGACCAGCTTCTTCATTTTTTTACTCCCAACCTATGTATTCATAGTCTTCATTTTTCCTTGGGCCGATTGTTAACTTTATTTTTCTTCAGCTGGTATGCTTGGCCTCTTTCTTTTTGTCAGCGGGTCCATGTGGTAAATGCTAACTGGAAGTTTGAAGTGGCGATCGTACATGAATGTTTGTTTATCAAATCGGCAGAGGGGAACTCGGCGACAGCTGGTTATTCGTGTGCCTATGTTCTCCACCACATCGGCAATAGCAGCTCGGCCTCGTTTCCTAGGCCGAGGACATTTCTTTGACAGAGATGAGAGTCGAGGCGAGTCCTGTGCAGCACGGTGATTTGTCTTGCGTCGACTTCGAACAAGGGCAGATTGACGACTGATGTCCAGGTTGGGGAATTGAATTGCAAATTCGACAGTGTGATCCGATACGTAGTTCACGTTCTCTGCGTTTGATTCCTTCCATGATGATGATGCAACACCGGATCTGAACCAAATTCATAATGAATACTCCATATTTTGGCGCTTAATCGTGAACAAGTTTGGTTCTTGATGGATTAATCACGCCTTAACCAATTTGCGAAGAAGAATCAGACTCTGCTTGTCTTTCTTTTTCGATCTAATTCAATCGCTTACGATCTAACTACGTTTGAAAATGAGTCGGTGATGAGGAAGCCGAGCTTGGGCTTGCGATTCTGAGACACAGTGGAGTATTGCCGAAGTTGTAGTTTTTTGAACAGATTTCAGATCCGTAAGTTGAGAGTAAGATCGGAACTCCTTCCATCAAATCTGGCAGAGGTGAGTAGCTCGTCTGAGTAGGTGAGGTCTTCCGTCCGAGGTGGAAGTGTCCGAGGCCAATCTTGGACTGGCCGAGGTCAAGCTCTGACTGTCCGAGGAGCAGTTCCAACCGTTCGAGGTTGAGCTCAAAATGTTCGAGGAGCGGTGGTGGTACTTGGTCGGTCTTCCCTTGATTTTCGGTTGGTCGATGGTCTTCTTGATTTTTGTTTGGTTGGCCGATTGGCAGTTTCATTTTTGTTTGCCCAAGTGGCTTCCCTATCTCTTTTGTTTGGCCGACGTTCGGCTTTTTCGTTGTTTTTTGTCTTCGTCACTTTCGGTTTGTTCTGCTTGGCTTATCTTCGACCTATTTTTATTTCTGGGTCTGTTTAGACCAAGTTTGTTTGGGGGTCGAGGGCCGTGCACTTCTTGGTTGACTCCTTTGTTTTTGTTCGGCTTTCTTTTCTTTAGCAGCGTTCGACTCCCCAAAGGAACCAGTCGTTAACTCCATTTTTGTTCGGCCAATTGGCTGTTTCATCCTTGTTCGTCCGACTGACAACTTCTTTTTATGGTTGGCCGGTTGAATTTTGTCCGGATGGTCTTCCTTTGGGTGTTATCTGAAACTTCAACAATGCACAAAAAGGTTCCAAGAGGTTAACTTGTTCAAAATAATGAACAATGGTAAATAAATCGGTAGAGTTTTTAGGCACTGAAGGACTTCTACATTTGGTTCATCATACTATTTTATTTCAGTATGGTCTATTTTGACTTGTGGCAACTATTATCCATTTTCTGATTTAACAATTTAACTATCTCTTGAAAATCAAGGTTCAGACAAACACAGCTAGGCATGTAAGAGTAATCTGTATGCATGTAGGATCGTAAAAGCCTTGGTTGGATCAATAGGTTTATTTAGGAATAAATAATATGCTTTGACAATGCAATTGAGATGCAACGGCAATAAGCAACTAGCGATGCAAGAGATACTTTACTAATTCCGAAGATGGAGCTTTGATTGGAGTAGGAGGCTGACGATGACAAGCTGATTCTCTATCTTCGTGAAGCCAGTTCTGGTGCTCCTCCATCTCGGATTACTTGTCCGGTGGGCCAATACAAACTTCCCTTCTGGGCGGCCGATGAATTTTTTATTATTATTTTCGGTCGGCGATTGTCTTCATCAATTTTGCTCGGCTCCTATGACCGGCTTCTCCATTTTTGCTCGGCTTCCCAAAGGAACCGATCAGTCCTCCCTTGTACCGATTTTGGGTTTGTTTTACTTTCACCGTAGCTTTCTATTTGGTTGCGCCATCACTTATCCGAGGCAGAGATTTTCCTTTGAGCTTGCTTATTTTAGGTTTTCTTTGAGTTTGTGCTTCATCCTACTTATAATGTTCTGCAGATTGCATGTCTTTTGCAAGCAATTGATCAGTTGTGCCTAGTTTTGGGTATTTAAGTAGGCTCAAAGTAACAACCAAATTAAAGGAAATAATTAAAATATAAATGTCATTTATTGACTAGTTTACACAAAAAGAAGAAAGATAGAGAGATACGACCTGGATTGAGATAGTTGAATAGGATCCGTAATGAGACTTCCTTTGGATGGCTCTTCTTCAACCGAACGGCTACATTTTCACTTCTTCTGGTATTATTGCGCTCTGCTAATTTGGGCGAAATTTTCCTCCCTATGTTGCATGATCAATAATATGGCAATCACATTTGTTGTTTGCATGATGTGCATAGTGATATCTTTAAGAACCTGCAGAGTCCCTCTGAATAAGTTGAGGCTTGGCATATGATATTACTTCATTTCAAAATTTCCTTGCATTTGTAGAATATTATACGGGCTGCATAATTGAAACTCGTAAATGCTCCTTTATAGGGAGCTCTTCACTTGAGTAGCTCTATTTGCCTTTTCGGTTGGTTTTTAACGGACTTCCTCTACAAGTAGCTGGCCTCTCATTTTTAGTTCGGTCGAGTGGCTTATTTTTCTTCAGTCGGCCGATGGTTTTCCTTCATGGTATGGTGCTTTGCTCGTAGGAAGCTGGTTTGTTGCAGAAGTGGTGATGAGGCCTTGAGCATGGCAGTTGCGTGCGTTATCCTCTACCACAAAAGCCATCGGCTCGGCAACGGTTTGCTCTTCTACAGCGTTGTCGTCCTTATTAGACGTCCTCGGCAACGTTGTTTGCTTCGGCAGGTGTGTCCAGGTTTGTCGGCGAAAGCCATCTGTTCGTCAATGATATCCTCTTCGGCGATGTTGTTGTGTTCGGCAAACGCCTTCAATAAGCATTACAATTGAGAAGTATCCCTTCTCGGGCCGAAAATATTGCTTCTGCCTTCACTTTATGTTGATTTCAAAGCAATTCAAACTTAAAGGTGATCCAATACCCTGATAAGTAAAACCATGCAAGCAAGCGACAACAACGTTTGGCGGCAGTGCTCGTTTTTTGTCTTCTATTATGTTGGCGGCATTATTGAATTGTCAGATTTCTGTTGTCTCCTTGCTGTAGCACGACATTGTTACCATTGTCTGCCTTCTTGTTTTGTTTTTCTTTTGACAGCCGATCAAGTTGTTGCTCCTCTTTGGTGAGTGTAATTTGCTCGGCGACCCAATTCTTTATTTTCATCATGCTTATTGTCTTCACCTTTTGTCTGGCAGGTTGTTTTTATCCGCAACGCTCGGCGAGTGTCGAGGGTGAGTTTGGTGATGCTGGTTTGGCAGATGTGCTTGGCAATTTCACTTTTTATGTCCTGCAAATTGCTTTGATTTTGCAAGTAGGGTGACAACATGCAGTATATGTGTATCACTGACAATGAAATTGCTTTGAGAACACAAACCAACATTTAGAGACATGCTGAACTATTTTATTACAGTAGAATCGTGCAAAGCTAGACCCATCATGGATAAGCACACATTCGTATGCCATATGATTCTAACATCTTCATTTTTTGACATAAACATTACCATACTCAAGGCTTTGTAAGCATTCTATGTGCGTGTATTGATTCAAAACATGACACTAAAGCGATTTGAGCACTTACAATTGTCTTAAGGAAGGAAAGCAAATACGATGCCGAACAGAACTCATGTTTTAATGCTTTAAATCGAATGAGAAGAAGGGAAAGGGATACTTTTAAACCTTTATACCCATGGACTTGATGATTTAATCGTTCGGCTAGAAGCTCCGCCATTAGTTTTGATAGTGGCACTTAGCGACCTTGTTCGGCGGGGAAGCTTGGTGATGCTACCTCGGTGATGGATGTTGGATTCCACCTTCTTCTTATTTTTACATGGCCGAGAGGTGGCACTGGCCGATAGCCTAATCCCTTACGAAATTGATGACTGTGCCATCGGACCCCGAAGCTATTGATGGCGTCTGAAACACTTTAGTAGTAGCTGTAGTATCTTTCCGGCTGGCTCGTGAACCGACTCTGCATTTCGCCGGGATATGGTTGGCTGAAGGATGACTTCTTTATTTTCGCTCGACCGACTTTTGTAAGGTCGGGCTTGCTCTGTATCCGAAACTTCAACAGTGCTCAAAAGATCCCCCGATTTAAACATTTTAGTAATAGTATTCCGGTTGGCTTGTCAACCGACTCGTTTTTCTATCGGTCGACTCTTCTTCTCGCTTGGCTGACTATCTCCATTTCCGGCCGATTCACTATTTCCTTTTCGGTCTTCCATTGGATGATATCTAAAACCTGGAATGAGATCGTCAAATGGAACCTGCTTCGAATAATTTCTCTCAATTTGTTTGATGAATTCCTTTCGATATTATGTGCTCACTCGCACACATTCAATTTTTACTTGTTATTAGCAAATAAAGATAAGCGCATCATGGTAAGCCATTTGTCGGAAATGCATGCATGTATCAAGCATAATTTAAAAGACAACATATGAGTTTCTTCTGATTCATGCTCCTAAGTTTCCGAAGCAGTTTTCGGTTACCAGTGACAAACTGATAATAAAGTTAATTTAATTTGTTTTATCATACAATAAAGTGATTTAATATATTTCCATAAATCAAATGCTCCATGTGAATAGTTCTTCATACAGCTGCATTTTTTTTATTTTTATTTTTTGATTCAAAACAAAATATCATAACATTAAAATTGTTATTAACCTTTCTGGAAATTATGATCCAAAGATAGGCTCTGAAGAATGCCTTGACAAATATTATTTGGAAACAATTAGAAGATTAAAGAAAAAGTAAGGAAAACACCTTATTATTAGAAGCATGCGATTGAAGGGGACGTTGGAAAGACCGTACGTTCTCACAGTTGGAGGTTGTTCTTTTTGGATCTCTCGTCACATAGCTTGTGTTGCCGGAATCTTCGGTGGTGCTATCGGCTCATTCCATCGGTCCTAACACGAGAAACGCCGAAGCCGCCGCTGCTCTAATCTGATGATTTCCTTGATAACCCATGATCTGAAGCTTTGGACGAGATTGCTTCAATACAACCGATGGTTGAGTTTCTGGTTGTGGAATCCATGTCGTAAATCAATCACCAATCGTGGATTTTGGGAGATCAATAGGAGATTTTTCCTTTTTCCACGATTGGGCAAATGATCTCGGTTGTTTTGGGCATGAGAGAACGGATCTGGGTTCCGACCATGAACAGATTTGTTTTGATGAAAGTGAAAGGTCAGCATTTTAGTGATTTTGTCATCAACTCCAACAACGATGACAAGATGCAACTGATCCATCACGGCATCGCCGGTAGAGATGAGGTTAGATGAGAAAAATGTCCATCGGACATATGTGGCCAGGGAAGAGTTTTACCTGGCCCCACGGTGGGCGCCAATGTTCCTAACTATTCCCTTGAGTAGGGTTTAGCAAGAACACAAGAATAATAGAGAATAAGAGAGTATAGAATGAGTAATCCAGAGAATGTCCGTCCCTTTCCATTGGCCTCAAGGGCTTATATTTATATTACAATGTGTCATTAAGGCTCATCAAGGCTCATAAATGTACATGAATGCCGCGAGATCTCAGGCAAGATTCTCGGGCTTGCCTAATATGTCTAACTGGACTTCCGCCTGTGGCCGAGCTTATAAGAGACGTCGGCCCCTTTGGCCGAGGGATGGCCTGTGCGTCAGCCTTCATGTGTTGCCGACTGATACTTCGGTGGCAAGGGCAAGACGGTCTTTGCGTGCGAGTCTTCGTCTTCTAGGCCCAGATGAGTCGGCTAGGAGGCGTATCGTATCCGAGCCTTCCTAGGCGGTCGGCCGGGAACAGGAACTAACGCCGATTCTTTCTAATAAAAATACCAATTCATGTTGCTTGGAATAGATAATGTGGAACAACTAAGAAAAAATAAATGTGATGGAATCAAGTTCAAAACACATATGATGAGGACATAGTATTTTTAGCCAATAGTTGGGGAGCTCACCTAGCTAGTGCATCTATGTGCACAGCTAGCTAGTAATCAATATAAATTTGAAGTCCAATAACAGAAGTATGCTCAATAACATCCTTAATATAATTGTTTTCCGATCGAGCACATGCATGTTTTATTTTCAACTCCCATAGTCCTAGCTAGAAACGCTATCATTTAGTAATCTCATTTTGAATTTTCATGACATCAAGGCATGATTTTCCTTGTAGCTCGCGCGAAAAGTATGCTTTGTAGTAATCTCCTAAAGCAATTCTTTTAAACAAGGCAGGACTTTCAGAAGTAACAAGGCTTGGTGTTGGACCAATAACTTTGCTCAGTTGAGGTCTATGAAATGTGGCAATGGAGATCCTCTCTTTCTTTGAGTTTATTAGTGCTCGATGCTCAATACTCCGGTAAATTCCATTCGTCAATATCTGCAAAACATTCAAGGTTAGGCGACAATAATGTTAATTTAATTTTTCATGAACTATGGAGCACCGACACTTCAGATAGAAGACATGTTATGTTTCTGACACTGCCACATGTGGTTATATTCACAATTTACGAATGCTTTTCTATCAATTACCTCCATTGTGTCTCCAATGTTTATAACAAAAGAATTGGTGAGAGGTTTGACAGAAATCCATTGTCCATCTTTTCTTATTTGTAGACCTTCTATGTCATTGGCTTGTAGAAGGATGGTCAACGCATTAGCATCAGAATGAGGATTGAGTCCAATGACATTTTGTGGTTGTGGACATGGAGGGTAGTAATTCATCCGCATTGTTTGACTTAAAACATCAAATAAATCCAGCAATTCATTTGGTTTGATTTTAAGAGCTTTTTCCATTTGTTTGATGATTGTGATGCACAGCTTTTCCAATTCTAAACAATAGCTCTCAAAATTTTCTCTGCAATATGAAACAAATTTTTTTAGAATACCTACGTAACTACCTATATAACCACCTATATATGTAGCACCGACACTTAAGATTAAACGACGATTATGCGATGTCCTACAATCGACACGACATTAATCGACACTTGAACTCAATCATTTCTATTTTTCAAATTATCAATATGCACATGTCCGGTTAGTATCCGTGTCGGTGCGTCAAAGATAACTACTCGATATTGTTATAATTTAGAGGAAAGCCAATGCTAGCATACTAAAACCAAGTGATTGTGAAATAAAACCTGAATGGTTGGGAAATATTTGGAAATAAACGGGGACTCCTTTCATAAGATGGAAGAGTTGACATGAAGAACAAATCTGCCCATTCTAATTTTTGTTCCTCAGATGTAACAAACAGCTGACCAAACCCTTGCATGTCATCTGGGGTTTGCCATAATTTCATCTTCTCTTCCAATGGAAGACTTAAGAACTCTTTAACGCCTATCTTCACGTTTTCCAACAATGAAGAGTTGACCCCATGATTAATCAGCTGTAATCAATTTCAATTTTAGAAATCTTACAAAGCTCATAAGAAATTCAAAATTTAGTAACACTATACATTAATTGTGAAAGACAGAAATGAACTCAAATGGCTAATAGTTACTTATCATAGTGGTATGGATAAATCTAGGTTGGAAATTAGAATGTTAGCTAGGTTTCCCTCAGGGTATGTTTGGGAATTTGGATGGAAATAGAGGGCACAGTATGAGATTAATAGGTTATCTCCCAAATCTCTCTCCTAATTTATTTTTTGATCTCCTCCAAAATCTCTTAAAAATAGTGCACCGAAAGGGGGCCGGAGAGCCGGTCAACCTTAGATCGGCTTTTAGGGTTTTGGAAGAACTTAAAAAATAAATTAGGAGAGCGATTTAGAGGGGTTTGGGGATAATTTTTTTCCTATCACTAAATAACTAAGACTATTTATCCTATACCCTCCTCTGTTCAATTTATTTACTTTTGACTGATTCATGTCATAGCGTAAATATATTATAATTTAAAAAAATACATATTTTGGGCAGTTTGGATAACAGTTCAGACAGTTCAGGCTAACAGTTCGGATATTTCAGGTTCAACAGTTCGAAAAAAATAGTTGAAATTTAAATGATTCGATTCGACTCGAATCGCCAAATCAACTATTAGGATAGATTCGATTTGGTTGTGCGAATCATTAACAAAGTTCGATTCGCGAATCATTAACAAAGTTTCGATTGATTCGAATCGTTTAAATAAGCGATTCGATTTAGCTGGTGCGATTCACAAAGAGAACTGCACCATGAACAGCCCTACTCCTCTGATTGGTCAATCTTGTAGTCTATATATTAAAAAACAGTAAACTACCTTATATTGATTTTGGATACAATATTGAATTTGATTGGTTGTATAGTATATCAGTTTGACTACGAAGAGTGAAAATGTGTACAGGTGATGTAGAATAAAAACAGGGGGACATAAAGGTAATTAAGTAATTAACAAGCTCCATTCCATCGGTTACTTCCCAAATTAGGGGGAAAAAATAGAGGGAGAAGAGAAGGTGCTATGAGATGGAATAGATTCCATCATGTTTAATTTCCATCGATTTTAACAATCCAAACAATGGTACGTAAATACATTCCATCTTATACCACCAATCCAAATAACGGGAAGAGATTCTCTCCATTAGACTTTTCACTTGACACTCTCAAGTGTTAAATTTGCATCATTCAATCCTTTCTCTCACTCTTTTTAATATATTTTTCCAAACTTTTATCTTATTCAACGAAATGACTTAGATTTCTCTGCAACATAAAATTCGGGGAGAGAATCCATTCTCCAAACATACCAAAAATATAATAAATGAGCAGATCTAGATCTGGTAATAGTTAAAATTACCTGGAAGAAACCCCATTCTTTACAAGCATAGTCAAGATTATGTAGCTCATCTGCATCTTCAGATAACAATTTATTCAAGTCAACGACAGGAATTTGAGGTGAAGAACAAGTTGTATTGGATGCAATAACAACAGGTTCTTGATTTGGACGAAGATATTGCTCTGGAACTTTTGTGATTGGTTGCTTTGCAAGCTCATAGACTGAAGGCACCAATAAAGAGCTTCCAATATTGCTGATGGACATTTTTTTTTTCAAGTGATAAGATTCCAATAGCTGCTTCAATGATGATTATTTGAGAATGCACCATATGTTAAATAAGGAGATTGTCGGTGATCATTAGAAAAAGGGTTTTGATTTTTTCACCCCCTCATCATCTATCCCCCCATAATTACCCAAACGGACAAAAATACCCTTACTTTTTCCCAAAAATTACATGGTTTGTTAAAAAAAAAAAAATTAAAAATTTGAATTACTCTCTAAAAAGGTAATTCCGCTCAAAATAATGGAATTTCGGATTTACCCTGTAATTAGAAAGATTTTTCGAATTACCCGAAAATGAGGTAATCCCGGTTCACATTTAGAACCTAATTACCTATTTCGAGGTAATTCCAAAAATTACGCGATCACAGCGTCTGGATTGGCCCGAGATGCCTTGGGATGTCGCCTCGCTCACCTACTTCACGTGCTTATTTTCACCATTTTGGACCCATAGTTGTATTTGTACTCTATTTTATGTTGGTCATTTTATATATTTTGACGTATTGTTATTAAATCGTAAATCGTTCGTATCATATTTCCAATAAAATAACGCGCGTTTAAATCTTAAGACCAAAATATAAAATTTTAAAAAAATAAAAATTAAAAATTTGAAATTACCTTTTTAGAGGTAATTCCAAAAATTTCATGATTATGAACCGAATTACCTTTTTAGAGGTAATTCAAATTTTAATCTTTTTTTTAACCGAAATTACCATATTTTGAGGTAATTCCGAAAATTTAAATTTTTTTTTTTTTAAAAAAAAAGCAGGAGTAGTATTGGGTTTTTTTGAAATATGGGGGTGGGATAGATGATGAGGGGTGAAAAAATCAAAACCCTTAGAAAAATAGAGCAGAGAGAGAATCGAAACATTAAAATATTATTGTATTCAATAGATTGAATCGTCAACTGTGATTAGAATAATTGAATGTATTTATATACTCAGCAAAAACAATTAACAAAATTTAGACTAGTAACAAAATATAAGTATTAACACTATAACTAGGCGGCTCTATTAAATGCTAGTTCTCAGGTTTTCGATTTGATTTTATCCTGTATTAACACTATTGTTCTTAATGAAAAGATATGAGCTTTTTGTAGTAAAAAAAAAACATAAGTCAAATTTGACTTTTTTTATCAACAATGTTATTTAGACAAAAAAAATTAGACAAAAATAGACAAAAACCAACTTACAACACCAATTACCCAAGTTTTTTAGACCATTAACCAACCTGCTTTTTCACAATTTTCGAGGCGTTGATTAAAAACTTGGTTAATAGATCACTTGGTTATTGACCTAAAAAACTTGGTTAATTGATATTGTAAGTTGGTTTTTCTATTTTTGTCTAATTTTTTTTGTCTAAATAACATTGTTGTTTTTTATCTTATTTCATGATTGTGTATTAAAAATGAGTTGAGATCGCTCCCCAACCATAGAATAAATTTGAATCGGATTTTACACCGAATTTCGAATTGATCAGGTCGCTTTCTTTTTGATATTGGAGTCGAGTCAAAGACCTCTAGACAAAAAAGAAAGAAAGAGTTGAGATCCTCTCAATTTCTCTAGGAAATAAAGGGTAAAATAGAAAGCATATATTAGGTATTTATATACCCAAAAGTTAGATAATGGACCATCCAATGACGAATATACATACATTGTATTGGGGGCAATTACCCCCATAAGATAAAAATATTGGTTTAGTATTTGTTTTCTAGTATTTTTCGTTAAGGGTTTCTGTCAAACAAATAAATTCGAGATGTGTGAGAGAAAATGACTCTAATTAGACATAGAGTTCGCCAATAGACAGATTTACATTACACATCCCAATTTGTGTGTTTTTCGAGACGAATAATGGCGATGGGGGTGAATTGGATCGCACAACCAAACGAATCCGAGATTCTAGATGATTTTCTGATCGAACTCGAGGCGCCAAACGGTTGAACAAAACACAAAAATCACGCCCAGAGAGGAAAAGAACATCACAAGTTCCTCACGTGTTGGGAATAAAAAGGTAAAGTAAATCGCTTTTTAAAAAAAATTTGACAAGAGTGGAGCACATGATTGTCGAAAATAAATTGTATTGAATTGAAATAAATTTGAAAATACAAAAAGGGTTGGCATCAGAGATACATTGTTCACCGCTATAGTCAGAGATCCTGTGTGGTCGGATGTGTTATACGTAATGAGTTGCTTAAAGATATGATATCACCCTGAGTTCTTCGTATGAACTCTTATTATAGAGCTAGTAAAGTAAACTGTAATGGACACATGTCCTTATTCGAAAGCGGATAAAAAATGGATTAACTAAGGATTGGAGATGATTGATGCCACGTATCCTTTGGCATATGGATGCCCTACACCCGCCTTCGTGAGATTTGTCTTATCCGAAGCAGTTTTCTTAACTGCTCTTGTGTGATGTTCTCCTTTGAGCTCTTGTTTGAGGACTTGCCAGGTGTCTTTCGAAATTTTTTGTCTTCGCTCAAATGTTTCTTTCAACCTTCGAGATTGGCTTTTAAAGTCCCTTCGAGAATAAATATAGACTCTCGAGCCACGTCACCTTCGAGTAATTTTCGTCTTGTTTTTCTGAATTCACCTTTTTTAATGTCATGCTGACGTTTCTTACAGATAATTTCAAATCCGAAATTCGGCTGCAACAGATGCCCCCTAAATGTGTGTGTGTGTGTGAGAGAGAGAGAGAGAGAGAGAGAGAAACTTTTAGTAAGTTTTATTTAACTGTTGATCGGTTATCTGCAACTTCGTACTTGGTAACTGACCATTCTTATACATCTCATGATGCACACAATGCTCTATTGTTTCGGTGTCGTCCCCGTAAATTGTGTTAGTCACTCTTTGACAGTTTTTGGTCCACCACAAGCAGTTATTAATCTCGGTTATATACGTACTGTACCTCCAAACAGATTTTGCATTCTTTTTAGGAGTTCTTGTTGCTTGGTCAAAATGCCTTCTCTTCTTCCATTTCCATGGAGGATCCTCTATAACACTCGTCCCCATTCTTTCAACTTTCCCGATACATAGTCTCTAACCTCCTTTCCTCTGATTCCCTTAAATGATTCTGATGACAACATCTAAGTAGAGATTCTTTACCACTCTGGACACCTCAAGATTTCGATACAATAACTATCCCCAATCCACCGGACACCGACCCTATCACTACACTGAAAGAGTACATATCATTTCTCTATGTTGCAAAGCAAAAATCATGGTCCAGAGAATAGTGTATCAAGGCGATCAGAAATTGCAATCCCTTTCTTTAATAACTTGGAGAAACTTCTTGAACAAAATGGGGTGATATTTTTGAGGCTCTTACTAAGATACTGGGACTCAAATGCGGATACGCTATTTACTCAATGATACTTTAAAAGACACCGAGGGTTATGGTTAGGTTTCATGGAAGAACTCATTGAGATTTGTAATCTCGTTGTCTGTTTGTGGTGTTTTTCAGATTTACAGGTGGTTTGGTGGAACGCAGAAAAAGGAGATTCTTCGTTGAGTGTGTCTTGCATGAAGTTTATTCATGAGCCATCTTGATGATTCATTTTGGATTTTTGGATGTATTTCGAGTTATGAGATCCCCATAGGGCTCTCGTTGGGATCATGCATTACCTTTGATAGGTGAATATGTGTTTGGATAAAAGTGGCTTAGAACCATAATTTGGCAGGGTTCTTTTGGGATATGATGTAACCTTTGTAAGACTTTTATGTGAAAAGTTGAACTCCTTTTGAAGTTTGATATGAAATTTTTAATCCAAATTAGAGTTGCGCTTCTCTGATTAATTACGAAGTGCATAATGCTAGACTTTATGACATCTAAAGTTTAGGATGTTAGAAATAATATATGCAATATAAAAAATACGGAGGATCAAATGATAGCGCATGTCATAAAAATAAGGTAGTGCATGTTAGTAATCATCGTGTAGAATTGTTGGATATATTATATCCACATACAATATTTCATTACAAAATAAATTTTTTCTTCGTAAAACAATTTTAGCATTGCAATTAAGATAGTTTAATGCATATCACCACCAAAAAAAAATTTTCACCACCAAAAAAAAAAAAGATAGTTTAGTGCACATATTGAGGTTGAAATTAAAAACAGAAAAATGCCCACTTGAGTAATTTCAGTAAAAAAACGAAAACAAAAAGAAAGTTTTTTTGAAGAAGAAAAGTTATTATTTGAAATCTTCCAATTATTTCAAGTTCAACACTCTAGTTACTTTTTTTGACTAAGACTCTAGTATCTTCCCAATGTCTCAATTAACAATTTCGCATTTTTGACTTAAATTAAGCGTCATTAATTCCATTTATATTTTCCAAATTATGTGTACCCTCACCCTATCTCTAAAACCAACTCGCTTCACCTCCCTATCTGTTAGGCCATTAAAAAAGTATTCTAGGAGAAGCAAACCTAGAATAACACAGAATGAGTAACTAGGACTCTGTTAAGCAGTAACATCAATGTTGTTGCTGCATTTAGTTCTGTTATTACTGTTAGTCTATTAGGACTGTTAGTTAACTAGTTAGATAGAATTCTAATGTACCAACCAATCCTCTAACTCTCTAGAATCATTATAAAAGATAGGGTTATGACATTGGTTAGCTATTGAGTAATTTTCTAAGTGTTAGGAGGCTAGCTGAGGCCAGCAAGGTGCTTAGAGCATCAATGTATTATTTCTTTCCCATTTGAATATAATAACACTGCGTAGGGGCTTGGGTACCGCCCCATACCTATACAATTTCTACATTGTTTAGCAAAGAGCTAACAATTTGGTCTGACTTGCCAGATTCATCATGACCAAGGCAACCACTCGGTGAGATACAAATTTTGTGGCCTTGGAGAAGAAGGTGGATGAGAAACTACATAGCGGAACCAGTGATGTAGAAGAAATAAAGAACAATGTGGCTGAGGTAACCGGAGACGTGGAAGAAATCAAGAACCATCTGGCTGACATGTCAGAAAGATTGAAGACAGGTTTGAAAAGTTGATGAAGGCTATCCAGAAGCTAGAAGCCACGACGATACCAGATGTAGGGGAAGCCAAGAGTGATTCAACATGAGCTTGGATCAAGAAGGTGGAAGTACCCACCTTTGAAGGTTAAGGTCCACTTGGGTGGATAACCAATGCTGATAATTTTCGAAATTCAACAAATTCACGAAGATAATGAGAAATTATGCCTCGCTCTCATCTGTAAGGAGGGAGAGGCCATCCATTGGTTCCAATATTGGCGTGAAGATGTAACTGATGCAAATTAGGGAAGCCTATCTGAGGCATTGCTAGAAAGATTTGGGGAGTATGCTCTAGGAACGGTGTCACGATGAAGTTAATTAAGATAGAGCTCTCACATATGGCTTCCAAAGGGTCTATCTAAGCCACGTACCATGAACTTAATTTCCATCATCAATGGGGTAATGGTTCTAGTATTTATTTACAGATGGTGCCACACACATTTTCAATTCCAAGGACTTGGTTGAGAGATTAGAGCTCTGTATTGAAGAGAATGGGGTGTTCAAATGTTCGTTTGGGTGATGGGAAGAGAAAGAACGCTCTCTGGGAAGTGTAGATGATTAAAGGTGAAGATAGGAGATTATGATCAGATTGTGGACACCTTAATCTTTGAATTAAGAGGTGTAGACCTATTCTTGGGTGTTTCTTGGTTGGAAACCTTGGGTGAGGTTCACCATGTGTTTCCAATCCCCAGAGACCTCGTGATGATCAAAGGGACCCTAGCTTGGGTAAATTCCCGCTTTCTCCACGTAAGATATTGAAATTTAGTGAAGTAGAGGGCATTGTTGCGATATGGAACTCTTAGCATTGTTATGAGAGAGTGACCTACAATCTAAAAGTGTGGAAAATGTAAAAAGACAATAAGATATTCCTCAATTATTAGGTGAGTTTCAGAGGGTATTCCAAGAGCCCGGAGGACTTCCCCCCAAAAGGGAAGTGGATCATAAAATTCCCATCAAGAAATGAATAGGGTCTGTGAATGTCAGGCCATACAGATGCCCTCACCTACAGAAGAATGAGATAGAGAGGTAGGTTGAGGAAATGCTACAAGAAGGAATAATCAGACCCAATAACAATCCATATTCAAGTCTTGTGATTCTTGTGAAGAAACAAGATGGAAGATGAAGGTTTTGAGTTGATTATAGAGCCCTAAACAAGGCTACAATACCAGATAGGTTTCCTATTCCTGTCATTGAAGAACTATTAGATGAACTACATGGAGCTAATTTTTTCTCTAAGATTGATCTAAGAGAAGGGTATCACCAAATACGAATGAATGTTGAAGATATACACAATACTGCTTTTAGAACTCACCAAGGGCGTTATGAGTCATTGGTGATGCCTTTTGGGCTCACCAATGCCCCAACTACATTCCAAATGGCAATGAATTCCACCTTGCATCCCTTCCTTAGGAAATTTGTATTGGTCTTTTTTGATGACATACTAGTATACAACAAATCTTGGAAGGAGCACCTCTCACACCTGAGCCAAGTCTTGAGAAGGCCCTCACAACATCAGTTCTGTGCCAATCAGAAGAAGTGTGAGTTTGGAAAGGAGGAGGTCAGATATTTAGTGCATGTCATTAGCAAAAAAGGTGTTGCCATGGACCCACAAAAGGTAAAGGCTATCCTCAATTGGCCAATTCCTAAGTCTATCAAAGCTTTGAGAGGATTCTTAGGGTTAACTGGGTACTATAGGAGGTTTGTTTACAACTATGGTCATATAGCTAGACCTCTTACACAGTTATTGAAGAAGGGACATTTTGAGTAGACCCAAGAAAACACCACGACTTTCCACCAACTACAGAAAGCAGTCAACAATGCACCTGTGTTGACTATGCCAAATTTTGAACAAACATTTAGCATAGAGTGTGATGCTTGTGCTAACACAAAACAAGAAACCAATAGCCTATTACAGCAAGGCACTTTCTGATCAGTCCCTAACTAAGTCTACATATAAGAAGGAATTGATTGAATTAGTGCTGGCTATACAACATTGGAGGCTATACCTGTTTGGGAGGAAAATTTTAGTGTACACAGATCACAAGAGCCTCAAGTTTCTGTTGGAACAGCAGGATGAGGGAAAGAGATTCAAGGAAGAATTATAAGCTAATCCTATATCACATGGACAATACACTTTGGAGCATGGCAAGTTGTACTACAAAGGGAAACTAGTTCTCTCAGCAAGCTCTAAGTGGATTTCATTGCTCCTAGAAGAGTACCATTCTACACCTATTTGGGGTCACTCAGGAATTTTCAGAACCTACAAAATAATAGCTCAATCCCTATATTGGATTGGGATGAAGGGAACTGTTACTAAATATGTGGCCGCTTGTCAGATATGCCAGAGAAGCAAATACCAAGCTTGCTCACCTACAAGGCTCCTACAACCTCTACCAATACCAAATGCTATATGGGAGGAGGTAACTATGGATCTTATTACTAACCTACCTAAGATTAAGGGATATGATGTCATTTTGGTGGTAGTTGACAGACTTAGTAAAAAGGGTCATTTCATTCCAATTAAACATCCCTTTACTGCTAAGTCTCTAGCTGGGGTGTTTGTTAAGGAAGATGTCAAGCATCATGGTATCCCTCTCTCCATTGTGAGTGATAGAGACCTTACTTTCCTTAGTTTTTTCTGGCAATAGTTGTTTAAGTTGTGGTGCGCTTGATATACACACAAATGTGCAAGTATACACAATCGTATCAAGTAATAAAGTGAAAGTAGAGATCGTTCCCACGAGGATTGGATTAATTTACAAGTTTAAATTAAATAGTTCACTAGGGAAAAGTAACCACTATCCTACTCACAAATAGGTGGTGTTGATAAACAAACAAAATGTAAATAAGCAATAAAAATATGTAAGAATCAATGGAGAATAATAGTTGAGATGTCTTCACCAAATAAGTCACTTTCAAGAGTTTTGTGTTTTTATGTGGTGCAAGTGCACTGATGCATCTGTTTGCATCGGATGTTCTTTTCAGTCACTTTCTTTAGAGTTTCATTACAAGCTCTTAAAACCTTGTCTTGAAGTAAAGAGAGAAGTTGTCAATTCCTTTCTTCCATTCTTACAATTCTTGTCTAAGATGCTAAATAAGTTCACTCTTGTATTTGCATCATCCTAAGGACTATGTTATCCTATGTTTAGGTTTTAGCATGTAATTAACAAAGTTTCCTTTATTAAATACTTATTCCTATTATTTCTTGAGTTCTAATCATAAACCATGACTTTGAGTTGGCCAATTCTAAAGATGATTATGAAAGAGTTATCATACAATAACTAAAATGCAAACATCACATATGAACACAATAACTTACTTAAAAGATCATTATAAGGTTAGAACATCTCAACCAAAAGAGTTTAGTTCATGCTAGACATCACAAAGCTTATATAATCAGAACAAGTAATATTCATATAATTGAAATAACAAATTCTTGTCTATTCCTTTCTTCCCTTCTTACAATTCTTGTCTAAGACATCACAAAGCTTACACGGTTGTAGTTTCCTTTGCATGAAGTTGCTAAGTGATGTGGGTGCACTACTCCACTTGGTTGTTGTTGAAGTAAAGGAAGAAGTCATAAATTTCTTCCTTGCCTTCTTACAACCTCCTTACAAGAGAAAATAAAACTAACTAACCTAAACTACTCTATGAAATTGAAATAAAAGATATGATATGAAGTGAGAAGTGAATTGGATCTTGAGAGATGATTCTTCAAGTGAGAAGTGAAGGTCTTTATATAGTCTTCATGAGAGGTGTTTCCTTCCTTGTAGTTGAAGTAAACTAGAGGTGTAACCATGGTTACTTTTCGTAAGTTGTCTCACAAGTTGAAGCATACACTCAAATGTATAGGGAGTCCAATAATGAATGACCAAATGTCCATAAGTAAATGACTCTTCAAAGCTAGTCTTCTATGGTGGGCTATGGTAGGCGCCTCCTTTTGCAAGTGGGCAAGTGTCTCCGTGTGATTCATGACTAAGCATGATGTCATAGGGGTGATAAAGCTTTGGTGAAATTTGAGGTGCTTCCAATGTCGCTCAAGCATGCTTGTGTAATGTAGATGCAGTGCAGGTGCATTGTGCAAATCCAATGCGGGAGCATTGTAATGCAGGTGCATCTGTAGGCTGCACTGAACAAACTCATCAAACATACCACAATATATACAAAATGGTTAAGTCATTGCATAACCTTCCTTGAAACTCTGAATGTTGTTATTTTATTTATAGAACTATATTTAACACCTATTTTACTTGATTTTAAGCAATTATTTAGATATAGATGCATGAATAACTCTATATAAAATAGAGTTATCAAGTTGCAAGGGAGAAAACTCAAAATGAGCACTGAATATCACCCACGGTCAGATAGAACTTTGGAGACCTACTTGAGATATTTCTGCTCGGAGAAGCCAAAAGGATGGCTGGACTTCTTACCATGGGCAGAGTAGTGGTACAACACCAGACACCAAAAGTATGCCAAGTGTACACCATTTGAAATTGTGTATGGGCGCCCTCCTCCATCAATTGCTAAGTTCACTCCAGGAGAAACCTTAGTGGAAGTTATGGCACAGGATCTCATTTCTTGAGATGAAGCATTAAGACAACTCAAGTTACATCTTCAGCATGCTCAGGAACAAATGAGCAAATATGCCAATGTTCACAAAAGACCTTCCCACATTAAGGTAGGAGACATTTACTAAAGATTAGACCTCACAAACTGAGTTCCAATGCAATTAGGTTGCATCCTAAGTTGGCAGCATGTTACTATGGGCCATTCCTAGTAACCAAACAGGTCGGGGAAGTGGGATTCCAGCTACAGTTACCACCCACTACTAGAATACACTAAGTATTTCATGTATCACAACTCAAACTTGCCATTAGAGACCATCCAGTGGAGCCAAATCTCCCTGAAGAATTACAGGTTCCTATAGCAAACTACATGCCTGAACTCATCTTGGATAGTAGGACAGAGACATCACAAGGAAAAACAACAGAGAAAATTTGGGTTAAGTGGAAAGATTAGTAAATAGAAGAAGCAACTTGGGAGGAAGCTGAGGCCGTAAAGAGACAATTTCTAGACCTCAACCTTGAGGACAATGTTATTTCCAGTTAGTTCTCATTCTCTGCAGAGCTAGTTTTGTTATTGTTGTTAGTCTGTTAGGACTGTTAGTTAATTGGTTAGATAGGATTCTATTGTAACAACCAATGCTCTAACTCTCTAGAAACATTATAAAAGAGAGGGTTATGACAATGGTTAGCTATTGAGTAATTTTCCTATGTGTTAGGAGGCAGGGTGAAACCAGCAAGGTGCTTAGAGCATCAGTGTATTCTTTCTTTACCATTTGAATATAATACCTTGTGTGTAGGGGCTTGGGTACTTGCCCATACCTATCTGATTCTGCATTGTTTAGCAAAGAGCTAACACTAATACTACCCACAGATTCATTTGATTCCAAACACCAAAACCCATAGATTCAATTCAATTAGTTCAATTTGGAAGAAGGTTTCTTCTAATATGGCCTCGATTCCTTGTTGCACCTGCAGGTCACGCCTAGACAAACGTGAAGACCACCATAGTACTGGAGCTCCACCTCTTCCTCTCCCTTGATTCGCTACTTCACCATGAATGTGTTGAATAGTTACTTCATGCCCTTTCTTTGATGGTTGCGTTTCGTTGAAAAAGGGAGTGGAAAGAGAGAATAGATTAGGTTTGGAACTATCAACTGTATGATTTACTTGGATATGGGAATTTTTCTCGTCACTATTCTCTCTAGTTCATCGATCTCGTTTTTGCTTTCTCATAGATTTTAGCAAGTACTAAGGAGGTTTACATGAGAGGGATTTAATGATGGTGGTTTGCTTTTGGCGGTGAAAGAGGAGATGGTGGAGACATTTCATGGTTATGGGTTTCATCTCTCAAATTTTCTGGAAATGGGATGAGGAAGATAGGGAAGGTGGGGAATCGAGAAGATGGAGAATAATGAAAATTGAAAATATTGACTTGGCATTACAAGTCAGCAATAAAAAAATGAAAAGTCAGAACTCTGTTAGCCAACTCAGTGTTTTTTGTAACATTGCCTAAATAAAAAATCTGTATTTTTCAAGAAGTTTTATAAAAAAATAAAAATTACAGAGGCTAAACCAAAACACGTTATATTTGCAGGGGCTTAAGATATATTTAAGTTTTTTTTTTTTTTTCTGTTTTCCCATTGCATGAAACCCTATGTCACTTCTATTACCACTCATTTTTGTATCCTCATGACATCAATATAAGACTTTCCTTCCAGCTGACGTGAAAAATATCCTTTGTAGTAATTCACTACACTGATTTTATTAAACACTGCAGGTGTTTCAGGAGTAACAAGGCTTTCTACAGGACCTATAATTGCGTTAAGTCTTGCACTGTGAAATGTGGCAATTGAAATCCTCTCTTTCTTTGAGTTAATTGTTGCTCGATGTTCAATGCTCCGGTAAATTCCATTCGTCATTATCTGCAAACCATTCAAGATAGTTAGTAAAATCAAAATAGTTAAAGTGATGTGTATTTGAATCAAAAATACATGTCAAATCATTTGTTGATGTAATAATGTTGAGAATCGTAATATTAGAGAAAAAAGAGAAAACTTAAGAGGTTTTGTATTGAAAAATAATATGAATATACAAAATGAAATAGTTGATTACAAATGAGTGTTGCGCCCCGAAAAATCCGGTTTGGGACTTTTCAGTTTGACAACGTTTGAAAATCAGTAGAGCCGCCACCAATATTTTATTTTAGGAAAACATTGAAAAAACCTTTTTGAAAGCGGGTGGTCTTTCAAAACTTAGAGATGTAGGTTCGGGGTTGGGTTGCGCATGGGAAGGTATTAGCACCCACGCGCTTCTTTCTACCGAAAGGAACCATTAATTTGATGTGGTTTTGAAATGTTTGATTTGAAATACGTTGCTCTATTTATTTTTCTTTTCTTTTTGAGAAATCACTTTATTGAAAACGGAAAAAGGGGTGTTTTTGGTATCTTTGAAAAGCGGAACAAGACAAAGATTTTTGAAAAGCGTGCTTGACGGACGAGAACCCGGTCCCTACGCACCCTCACCGGTTTGAGGATCAAAGCAACGTAGTTCTTGTTTTTATGGGTTTTTAAAGATGTGCTTGACGGGACATGAACCCGGTCCTCACGTACCCTCACCGGGTGAGGATCAAAGCAACGTAGTTCTTGTTTTTGCGTGTGAAACGGCTTTGTGATTTTTGAAAGTGCTTTTGGAGTTTTTGAAATAAGACTCGAGGTTCGCAAACACCAAACAAGCAAAGGCTTCGAGTGGCATTCGGTATTAACTCGAAAAAGAGTTGGAGCCAGTAATCAAACAAGCAACGGCCGAGTGATTACAAGCGACAACATCGTATTATTCTTTTGAAAATAGTTTTGAAAAGGTGGTGAGCTAATAGCTCATGTTATTTTGGAAGTTTGAGTTAGTTGTTTTTTGTTGTTGTTTATTTAATGTGTGGGAGTTTTCATGATAGCCAAACAAGCAAAGGCTTCGAGTGACTACCACTAGTAGCTCCTCATTAACGATCAAACAAGCAACGACTTCGAGTGATGGTTAATGATTTTTATTTAGAAAAATGCCTTAGGTTTTCTTATTTGAAAAAAACACATAGGATTTCAAGCTTGAAAAGAAATATAACATTTCAAATTCTTCTTCCAAGTCAAAACCCAAAACAACCATTGGGACACAAGCAAAGCAATCAAAAGAGTATCTACAATTTGCTATGAACAATTGGATGCACCATGATACAAGTATGTGAGTGCAAGAGTATGCAATTATGGAATGCAAAACACAACATTATTGAATGCATGAGTATTTAATTTATGAGATGCAAAACATGGTACTAATATATGCATATTTAAGAGAGCATGAAAATGCAAAAGATATAGATGTAAATGAATGCATGAACATGTAGGCAAAAATCTAAGCTAACATATGAAAATGCCAAATGTGCATCTAGCAAGGCATTATTATTCAACCTAAAAGTTCAAGAAAACAAAATAGTGACTTAAACCTCAAAACCTAAAACCATAGTCCCAAGAACACACATTAGGGAACCAAAACCAAAAATCAAAACCCTAACACTATAGAATATGCAATAGGGAATTTTATTCAATGAGATGGGCTCATGGCCTAAACCAAGTATGCAAAGAAACTTTGAACATTAAGCAAAACTATGATTAATTCACAAGAACTATTTAAAAGATAAAGTAGAGAATGGAATGACAATTTATACAAGGTTGAATCACTTCTTGCAATCTTCGCCACCTTGAATGAAATGCACTAGGCATGTAGTGAGAATCACTTTGCAAGATCATCAACAAATGGACAACAATATAATTAGTCCACAAGAACACATAAACTATTAAACTATGAAATAGATTGAATCCTTTCTTGCAATCTTCACCACTTGAATAAAATGCACTAGGCATGTAGTGAGAATCACTTTGCAAGATCATCATTAACTAAACAACAATATAGCTAAATCATAAAGACACATAAACTATTAAACTATGAAATAGATTGAATCCTTTCTTGCAATCTTCACCACTTGAATAAAATGCACTAGGCATGTAGTGAGAATCACTTTGCAAGATCATCATTAACTAGACAACAATATAGCTAAACCATAAGAACACATAAACTATTAAACTATGAAATAGATTGAATCCTTTCTTGCAATCTTCACCACTTGAATAAAATGCACTAGGCATGTAGTGAGAATCACTTTGCAAGATCATCATTAACTAGACAACAATATAGCTAAACCATAAGAACACATAAACTATTAAACTATGAAATAGATTGAATCCTTTCTTGCAATCTTCACCACTTGAATAAAATGCACTAGGCATGTAGTGAGAATCACTTTGCAAGATCATCATTAACTAGACAACAATATAGCTAAACCATAAGAACACATAAACTATTAAACTATGAAATAGATTGAATCCTTTCTTGCAATCTTCACCACTTGAATAAAATGCACTAGGCATGTAGTGAGAATCACTTTGCAAGATCATCAATAAACAAAAGGTAAATTAAAACACAAGAAATAATGAGTACATAAACTAATATATTAAACAAAAGTCATTTCTAGCTCTCTTCACTACTAAGATCAAAGTGCACTTGGCACTAGTAGGAATCATAGAGCCAAATCCTCAACAACTTACTAAAGAAAAATACCAACAACAAGATTTAAACAAAGAAACAACAAAATCAATTTTGAAGACATTTTAATCATGTATATGCGAAACCTTGCTCTATTTTATTTAACAAGAAAACTCAAAAATTAACATGAAAACAACACTAATCCACTTATTTTAGGGTGAGACAACAAATCTCACCCCTCAACCACAACAAACTACATTGAAAAGATGATGCTATGCGAAAGGAATGAGGGAAAGAAAATGAGCTTCAATGCAAAATATTTGGAGATGATGCAAAGAGGGTTATGGATTTTACCTTTTCTCTAAGATGGAAAAGAAAGTTGAAGAAATGGAGGGGAGAAAAATGCAAGAGGGCTTCGGCCTTGCAAGGGAAGGAAGGAGATAAGGATGGTGTGATGAACTCCTTGAGTGAGAAAGGAAGGTTAAGGGTGTGAGAGGTGAATTAAAGGTGTTTTGGTGGAGGAAGGTGAAGTAATGGAGGAGGGGGAAGGAGGAGAAGGCTTCGGCCTAGAGGGTGGAGAGGAGGAGAGGTATCTTTGCTTGGTTTTCTTGAAGGTGAGAATGATAGCCAAAGATTAGTGAAGAGAGAAGGTGTGAGCTATTTATAGGGATTTTGAGGCTTTAGGGTATTTAGGACTTTTTGCTTTGATTGGGCTCTAGGATTGGATCTTAATTTTGAATGGATGGTTAGGATTGTTGGTCACATGGATCAAGGGTATTTAGAAAACACAAGTGTGTGAGAGAAATGGGTGAAGGTGGCGCATAAAAGGAGGAAAAAAGGGAAATTTATGAACAAAAAAATCTAATTTGGGAATGGTAATTTTTGTAAAATAGGGTTAAGGGTATTTTGGTGAGGGAATGTTCTCAAAAAGGTAAGATGAGGTTTTTGGTGGAAAGGTTAGTGTAAGTGTATGGGTTAATTTACCAAAAGGGCAACATTGAGGATATGATCAAATTAAAACTTGGTGAGTAAGAAATGGAGTGTGTAGAAGCTTCTTGAGAGAGAAAGAGAGAGGGAGGGCTGCGCAACATGCAGAAAAATGAGAAGGAAAAATAAAAAAAATGCTTATTTTTGGTCTTTTGTCTTATTGAGGACACTTCCTCCTTTTATTTTTGAATTTTGAAACTTTTGGGCATGTAAAAATGAAAATGCACCTATTGAAACATGTTACATATTTTTGGACACCATGACATAGTCTCCCTAATTGCTCTAGACAATCAAAATTGTCACTTAATTAATTGGGGGATTTTTAATGGTCTTTTGGTATTTTTTATTCACTAAAAATAGGAAAAATGCATGTTTAATTATTTTGGACTAGGAATTTCTCCTCAAAAATTATGCAAAAATTATTTTGGATAGAATAAAATATATTTTTGTGGATGTATATTTTTAACGAGAAAAATCATCCTGTTGTGAAAAATGACCAAAATGCCCTTTACCCTAAAAAGTCCTACTTTGCTCAAAAATGCATTTTTATCCTAAACATGATCCTAAAAACCCTTGGATGACTTTAAAACCCTAAAATGCATGCCAAGCCTTAATTTATTTATTTTTGGTTGAAAGTTAGGGTGTCGACTTAAGCCGGACAAAATTGGGGTATGACAGCTGCCCCTCTTTATCTAGATTTTAACAAGGAATATGAATTGGCCGAAACATATTCCGTGGCAAAATAGAGATAAAGAATTCAGAAATTATACCGATTTTGTCCACTTAGGGAAAAACCCGAATTTTCTTTTTTTTTTTTTTAGGTGAATGGATACTAGCGAAAAACTACTGTAATGAATGAATGGTGCTAACCCTCGCAGAAGCTAACAAAACAGAAACAAATTGGCGCCGACCCTCGGGTGGCGTAAACGTAAGCAAGAAGTAAACGATAAATAGAAACGATAAGAAAGAAGGTACCGCCCCTTTGATAAACCGACACCGGCCGGGAAGAAAGTAACAAAAAGTGCGGTGATGAAGGAGCGCTCGTCACTCTGAAGGAACACTGGTTACGAAAGGAGCGTCTGCGCTCTCAAGGGAGTACTTGGACTCGAAGGAACACTTGGGCGCTGGAGGAACACTTGTTCTCAAGAGGCGAACGCTCTCAAGGTGGCCTACTCGAGCGGCTTTGAGGTTCTCGTATCAAGTTGTGGAGGCCGATACATTTTACCTTGATGGACTTGCACTATGCTTTACATCGCACACCGGTCCAAGGGCGACGCTAAGTGCAGGGGGCCGATCCGTCATGCTCCGTGATGACTTGGCGGGATGAAGGTCGAGTTCAAAGTCGCCGCTTGGACAAGCTTGATTTGAACTAAACCGGGGACCTCGGTCCGATGATTCGCTCGGTGCTCGATAACGACGGGATCTGGCGGACGCCTTAGTCTGAAGGGATGCACGTCTGAAGGATTTGTAAATCTCGCTGATTGACTGATTGAGGTGACCGCCGCTGGCGTATTGAATTGAGGTGCCTGCATATGTCAGTTGATGCAAGGAATGATGCATGAAGCATGGGTGCATGTTATGCAAAGGCATGTTATGCAGGAGTATGTTATGCGAGTGCATGCAATGCTATGATTTTGATGTGATGATGCATGTGGGGGACTGTTTTCCTTTGTTTTTGATTCTTTTCTGATTGTTTTCTGACCAGCTTTCTGTTTTCTGGTTATTTGTTTTTTCATGTTTTTTTTCTTTTTTTCCCGATCAGCTCTCTTTTCCCTGACCGTTCATTTTTGCTTTTTGACAAGGCTTATTTTTTACTGGTTCAACCGACTTCCGATACTCCTGGTATGAGACTGAAAAGCCGAGGGAAACTGCGAGGCTTGTGAACCGAACGCGCGTTTGCTCTCTGGTTCGCCATCTGGAACGGTTTGTGAATGCAACTTTTTTGTAAGATTAATTATCTTTAGGAATTTGCTTATTTCCCATGGCTTTTAAAGATTTCGCAATGATTTGTAATGCTCTATGATGTATGCACATGTTTTACAGTTCAGTATCACCATCATCATAAAAACGCTTATTTTGAGCAGAAAAACAGAAATATCAACAATCACGATATGAGAAAAGTTGAGCTTTATTGATATGGAAGCCGATCGTACAGAATGTTACGTCGATCGCTCGAAGACATTTGAGAATTTTAAAACTACAAAAACACGAAAAATAAGAGCGAATTCATTCGATCAAGTCTCTGTAGGGCGATCTTGACATTTGTGTCCTTGACCTTGATCACTCCCTCATTCAAGTCTTCAGGGAAGTTGTATGCCTTTCTTTACTTTTCATGCTCAAGTTTTCTGACCCTAATTTTTGCCTGGATCGCCCTTTGCGGGTTTTCAATCCACCGGGTCGCTCTGATTTTGCCTAGGCCGCCCTTTGCGGGTTTTCAACCTAGCGAGCTAGTTCTTACTTGGCTTGTCTTTCTCTTTTTTCGTTTATTTCTTTCAGGCATAATACTTCTTTACTGAGTCCGAATTGACTGGGTTTTTGAGGTCTTTGCCATCCATGTTGGTGAGTATCAGCGCTCCTCCAGAAAAGACTTTTTTGACTACATACGGGCGTCATAAGTGGGTGCCCACTTCCTGAGTCACTCTGAATAAGCGATATCTTTTTGAGTACTAAATCTCCTTCATTAAACTCACGCAGCGGACTTTCCGTCGAAAGCGGTTCTCATTCTTTGTTGGTACAACGCCCGCATGACACAAAGTTTGCAATCCTTTTTCTTCAATGAGGTTTAGTTGATCCAGCGAGCCTGTACCCACTCGCTTCCTCCGGTTTAGTTTCCATCGAAACCGCAGGAGGAGGGTATCTCAACCTCAATGGGAAGTATCGCTTCGATCCATACACCAAGGAAAAAGGGGTTGCCCGGTCGATGTGCGCCAAGAACTGCAGTAGCCATGCAAAGCAAAGGGAAGCATCTCATGCCAATCCTTGTAGGTTACCACCATTTTCTCGCACTATTTTCTTGATATTCTTATTGGTCGCTTCAACCGCCCCATTCATCTTTGGGCGATAAGGAGAGGAATTATGGTGCTGAATTTTGAATTCCTTGCACAAGTCCTTCATCATTTTGCTATTCAAATTGCTACCGTTATCGGTGATGATCTTGTCGGTAGAGACCATATCGGCAAATCGGATCTTTCTTCACAAACTTAGCAACCATCGAATCGGTTATACTTTGGAGTATGAAGCGGCTTTTCAACCCACTTGGTAAAGTAATCAATTGCAACGAGAATGAAGCGATGCCCGCTTTGACGCTTTGGGCTCAATTGGACCTATGACGTCCATGCCCCACATGGAAAACGGCCAAGATGCGATCAAAACATTTAGTTTGGCAAAGCGGCACATGGATATGATCGGCATAGATCTTGCATTTGTGGCATTTCCTTACGGTTATAATATGATCGATTCCATCCGGAGCCGGTAATAACTCGCCCTTAGGATTTTTCTAGCCATGGTGTGCCCACTTGAATGGGTTCCAACGAGCCTTCATGCACATCTCTCATGATTCTCTCGGCTTTCTTCTTTGGCAACACACCTTAGGAGAACCATATCGTAGTTTCTCTTGTAAAGAACCTCACCACTCAAGAAGAAATTCCTTGACAACCTTCGAGAGTTCTCTTGTCATTTTCTCGATGCCCTGTGGGTATTCCCGACTAGTGATGTCTTGCTTGATGTCATGATACCAAGGCTTCTCGTCCGACTCTTCATCTATTGCCATGCAAGAGGTGATGCGCAGCGAGCTCGGTCTTTGGTCGATCTTAGTCAAGCTCTTGTCACAGCTAACATTGAACATGGAAGACAGTGTTGCTAATGCATCGGCCAGCTGATTTTCACCTCGAGGGATATGCTGGAAGGTGATCTCATCAAAGGACTTCATCAACTCTTGCAGGTAATCACAATAAGGAATCAGTTTAGGATCTCTGGTCTCCCAATCGCCTCTTGCTTGATAAATAACTAGAGCTGAATCCCCGTATACATCTAGCCTTTTAACTTTCCACTCTAGGGCTGCCTGAATACCTAGGATGCATGCTTCGTATTCTGCTATGTTATTTGTGACATAGAAGCTTAGCCTTGCAGTGACAGGAATGAAGCGATTATCAGAGGAGATTAACACTGCCCCAGCTCCGTGTCCCCACACATTTGACGCACCATCAAATATCATTCTCCATCTTTCACTTTCGTGGGACTTCCCCTCGTCGAATAGTGCCATGATGTCTTCATCGGGAAAATCGGGCCGCATTGGTGGTAATCTGGAATCGGTGACATGCCAAATATTCAATGAGTGTACTACCTTTAACTGCCTTTTGTGTGACATACAGGATATCGTATTCTGATAATTGCATCTGCCATCGGGCAATTCGCCCTGTGAGAGCTGGCTTCTCAAATATGTACTTGATTGGATCCATTTTTGAAACCAACCAAGTTGTATGACTCAGCATGTACTGCCTTAAACGATGAGCAGCCCAAACTAAAGCACAACAGGTCTTTTCCAGCATAGAATACCTTGTCTCACAGTCAGTGAACTTTTTGCTTAGGTAGTATATTGCATGCTCTTTTTTTCCAGATTCATCATGTCGACCAAACACACACGACCCATTGAATTGTCTAGCACCGTAAGGTATAAGATGAAGCGGCTCGCTCGCCACAGGTGGCATTAAGACTGGTGGATTTTGCAAGTACACCTTGATTTTCTCGAAGGCTGCTTGACACTGATCATTCCACTTCGGCTCTTGACTTTTGCATAGCAATTTGAAAATTGGCTCACAAGTAGCAGTCAACTGGAAGATGAATCGAGAGATGTAATTCAACCTTCCGAGGAAACCATGGATTTCTTTCTCCGCTTTGTGCACCTGCATTTCGAGGATGGCTTTTACTTTGTCCGGATCCACCTCAATTCCTTTTTGGTGACAATGAAGCCTAACAACTTCCCGACCTCACCCCAAACGTGCACTTGGTGGGTTTAGCTTGAGTTTATATTTCCTCAACCGCTCAAAGAGCTTCGCAGATTGACAATATGTTCTTTGTCGGTTTTAGATTTTGCGATCATGTCATCGACATAAACTTCAATCTCTTTATGCATCATATCATGGAATAAGGTAACCATGGCCTCTCGATAGGTTGCGCCAAAGATTCTTCAATCCGAATGGCATGACCTTATAAATGTAATTCCCCCAGCGTTATGAAAGTTGTCTTTTCCATGTCCTCGTGGTCCATCTTGATCGATTATATCCTCGAGTATCCATCCATGAAGGAAAATAACGAGTCTTTGAGATGTCTTGCCTACTAAAACATCAATGTGAGGCAAAGGAAGTCATCCTTAGGGTCGTGCACGATTCGAGATCCCTGTCGACACACATTCGGACCTTTCCATCTTTTTGGGAACCGGGACAATGTTGGCAACCCATTGCGGGTATTTGGCCACCGCCGAGAATCTGCATCGAATTGCTTCTTTACTTCGTCTCTCGATTTTGAGGACATCTCGGTTTCATCCTCCTCAATTTCGCTTTGACAGCGGGCATTCGGGCTTGACCGGTAGCTTGTGTACCACAATGTCGGTGTCCAACCTGGCATATCCTCGATACGACCATGCAAACACATCCACGTAATCCCGCAACAACCGAACTAACTTTATGCGGTCTTCTTCGTTCATGGTGGTGCCTACTTTGACCTCTTTCTTATCCTCTCTTTGTACCCCAAGTTGATCACTTCATGGGACTCTTCGTGTGGCTGGATTACCCTTTCTTCTTGTTTCATTAACCTCAAAAGTTACGGAGGAGTTTCCGGTCTTCTTCAACATCCCCTCACTGGCTTGATTGGCGGGGTGATCAAAGTCAAAAGGTGGATATCGACACTTTGTCATTTTCGTGAGACCATTGTTGTGGATCTGCATTTTGCCGGCTTAAAAAGCGTAATGAAAGGCGAAACAAGAAAACAACCGGACAAATAAAGCGAGAAAAAGACTCATGCAATGAAGAGAAATTGATTTTTATTGATTGAGGAATTCAAAACAAGCGTTTTTTATTGATGATGATAATTTTGAAAATAAAAACACGTGTGCCCCTAACAAAGCGGTCCTATGGCCTTGGGCGAGCCACAGGGTTGCATTACAAATGATTACTTTAAATTAAGAGTCACAGGAGAATCAGCAGTCTTCCAATTCTTTAACTCTTCACCGATACCGCAACGACGAACCAGACTCGCCTCGCCTTCTTCGGATTCAGAAACATCTCTGATGACAGCAACTTGATTGGGATCCCACAAGCCAGCACTCACAAAACTCTGACTAATGTCGCAAATTGGGATCCTCTGGGGCCATGGATCTTCGCCTCTGGATTTGGCCAACCACTGGCGCTTTCGCTCATCCGCCCTTATCCGCCTTTCCTCCTTACTTGGGGTGTATCCTAGCCCGAAACGGTCTTTGTTTTCCTTCAGTTGGATAGGAGCTAGAATCCCTTGACCAGTCTTTCCCAAGCCAGAACCAGCCTTGTACCCTTGGGCTATCATAATTTTGGCAACCATCTCCTCCTCTTTGGTCTTCCCAAACACCGCATTGGCAATCTCTAAAGACTGAAAAGCTGTTTCCAACGACTCTTCAGCGGCTTCTACATATTTGAACTCTGATGGCTTATTAACCAGAGTCTCTTCCTCACCGAATACTACGACCACCTTGTCATTCACCATGAATTTGACCCGTTGGTGTAGAGAAGAAGGAATTGCCCCAGCCATGTGGATCCAGGGTCTTCCTAGCAAACAGCTATATGAGGAGGTGATGTCCATGATTTGGAAATTGATACAGAAAACTTCAGGACCAATCTGGATAGGAAATTCCATTTCTCCTAGCACTTCCTTTTTGGACCCATCAAATGCTCGCACCAGCGTCGAACTTGGTTTCATATAAGAACAATCAACATCTAGCTTGTCCATGGTTGACTTTGGCATTACGTTCAGTGAAGACCCGTTGTCAATCGAGACTCTCGCCAAAGACGTAGTCCCCACACTTTACCGAGATATGAAGAGCTTGATTATGTTCTTTTTTCGCTCGAAGGCAACTCATCATCGGCAAAAGTTAGGTGATTTGCAGGCTACCACACTCCCGCAATTCCATCAAAATGATTCACCGGAATGTCCTGCGCAACGTGAGCCTCACCGAGCACTTTCATCAAGGTCGTTTCGTGTGCTTCCGAACCGAGCAACGATGATAGCATGGATATCTTTGAGGCGTCTGCTCCAACTAATCAACTACTCAGTAATCGCTTTCGGACAAACTTCAAGAATTCATTGGCTTCTTTTTACATTACTTTTTCCGGAGCGACCTCGCTCTTTTCCTTTATCTTTGCGGCCTCTCTGCTCACCTCCCCGGATGCTTCCGTCCGGAGGTTTTCGGAGCATACACCCTTCCACTTCGGTGATCCCACTTGATCCTGCTATGTTGGTCACGGTGGTAGTATTTGGAGAGCGATGCAGTGTACTTCCGGAATTGCTTTATTTGACTCATAACGAAAGCGGAGTGGTACCTCGATCACTATTGGTGAGCATTTGCTCGCATCGACCTAGGATTGAAATCATAAGGGATCTCAATGGGCCTTCGATTCCTCTATCATTGTCGAAGTACGATGTCCACACTTCTCCGCATTCGAACCATCCACGATGACGACCACTTGGTCGTCTCGCTCATCTACCTCACCCCATCCAATTAAAAATGGATATCTTCTATTCGGATTAAAGCACTTTCGGGAGCATCATATCGACCAAGTAATCAAACTTTCCATTGGGCTCTCCTAGAGTATCCCAACGTCCTTCTTTGCAAAGTGATCATTACTTCTCTTCACTTATCTCTTCCTTGCATGAGAAGGGAACCGTGTCTTCATTAGCTACTGGTCGGGCCCCGGCTTGAACCAATCTCGTAGCGGTGTGCGAGATTTCAATTGGCTTTTGGCCTCTCTACCACTGTCTGGAATATAGGGTCCACACTTCATCTTCCACACCGTAGGTCCCTATCTGGACCACATACCGATCCATCAGTCTTGCAGGATCATTTTGAAAGTTTCACAACCTCCCCCACAGAGAGTCGTCAAGACACCCTTCTTCATGGCAACACCCTTTTTAACAACCTTGGCGGCATAACTCAAAGATAAATGACACTTAGAGGAGTCTTGATCTCTTGTACCTTTTTCAAAGAACTTGCCAACAAAGACTTTCTATAGCATTGGTAGCTGCTCCTCTGGTGACTGGTAATGGATTGATTGTTGTATTTGGGCGGTTACATTTAAGGATATCCAACCAAAGATCTATCAAATCTTGCACCACATGCTTGAAGGCTTTACAATCTTCCACAAAGCATGACCGACCCCATTTTCGTGGAAACCTGCAGTGGCATTAGCATTGTATCCTCTCGGGAAATGGTGGTCGCACTACTTTCATGGGTCGAGTATTGATCGATTATTGGAGGTCAAGTGATTAAACAAACTTTCAAGATATGTCATCGGAATTGGATCAAAACTAGTCCGCTTCTTGAACCGATAATCTTGAGTCTTGGGACGGTCCATCGCCTTCTTTGAGATGGCACTTTGGGCGTAGAATGGAATAGTTTGGGGTGGAGGAGTACCAAAAGATGAGTTTCCCCACGAGATGACATTAGTTTCTCCTCTTTCTTTTTAGGAAATGGGGCTGGTATTTCTTCCGGTTGTTGGACCCACCGTAACTCCCCGCATTACAAGGTGATTCAAAATCTTCCCGCTTGAAGGCCATGCTCAAGTCTTTCCCGAAGACTATCATGTCGAGAAACTGGTTGAGACACTTGTGATCGACTGTCATAATAGATTCTTTGGCGAGTTTCGAGAACATGTACACCATCTCTTTCTCGATCAAAGGGGTTGAACTCAGGGCACAGTGCTTCGCCATTTTGAGCATATTCTTTGAAAGTCTCTTTCTCACCCTTACTCATGTGTCTTTGCAATCTGCGACTATCCGAGCCATGTCCATGTTGTACTTATCTTTGCTTCATGAAAGCTTGGACAAATCTTTCCAACAATGGATTTCAGAGGATTGCAACTTCATATACCAATCCGCAGGAGCTCCCACCAAACTGTTTCGGAAGCAATAAATCGAGTAATTTGTCATCATTGGCATAGGGACCCATTTTTCTGACGAACATTGTAATGTGGCTCTCTGGGCAGCCGATCCTCCAGTACTTGTCCACCTCTGGAGCTTTGAATTTTGGCGGTAGAACCAAATGCGGGACTAGGCAAAGCTCACGGGCTTCTTTGGCTCTAACTCCGGTACCTCCATAGCTCTCACTCTTTCTTCTAGTGCTCGGATCGGATCATTTGGTGAGCCCCTCAAACGCAGCGTGCCCTTGGGGGTGACTCCCCATCTTTGTAGTAATACCCTCCTCCCGGCCGAGGAACATTTTGAGGTCGTCTTTGTGAACCACAGCGTGGAATTGTGCATGGCATGAGGATAGGAGCTGATTCTCGAGATCCTCCCAGTTCCCAGTGTATGGTGACGATAATTTGATTAGGTGCAGCTACACCACGGAGTAGATCTAACGAGTTGCGGCGGTACGGCGCAGCATACCCCAGGTATCTGCATGCGGTGTCGCGCTTGACACATTCATTTACGGGAGCGAACACGGGATGGCCAGACCCGGATCCGGAGGAACTGTGGTTGCAGCGATTCATCGACACCGGAGGAGGAGCGAAAAGAAGTGACCCCATCTGGACCCACTACTGGCGACGGCCAGGCGGTTGTCCCACTCTTCAAACCTTGCAGCATTACCATCATTTCATGGACCTGGGCCTCCATGGTACCCATCTTATCCTTCAGAGTCTGGTTTTCCTGAGCCAGCTGCTCGGGATTCAGAATTTGTACACCCATATCTTCTTGTTGCAGGTTACTCTCAATTTCAACCTCCATACATTACGTAGTGAGCCATTAGCACGCTTTGCTTGCGATCGGGTGAAGTATCGGTGACGGAGAACCAGCGTGCCTTTTCTGTTTATTCAGACATTTATTGCATAAGAAACAAAATAATTTTATGAATGAATGTATGAATGCATGCACAATGTTTGCTTGATGCAGGAACCGCGGGATACCTTGCCTTGTCATACGCTACAAACTTTTTTGGTTTACGAATTGAAGTAAACAAGGAATCGAAATAGCACACTTCGTTCATCAAGATTTCAAAGCTTCACCAATTTTCATTAAAGGAAAAGACGTTACAATGTTCATAAAGAGAGCGATTACAATATTCTTGAATACAAAGCTCAAACAAACTCTTAAATCAAAAATACAAATAGGCAACTCAAATACAAATAGCTCCAAGCTCCCCAACTCTCTTCCTCTTCTTGCTTGCACTTGCACTTTGAGATTGCTCTTTGAATTCTGTGATCAACGCTCTGCGATACTCCTGGCCCGATACACTTCAAAGGGGTATTGAAGAAGTGCATCCCGGCCTCAGCTGACCTCAGATTCTTGGGAATTCCCAGCATAGCTTGACGGGCCAGCCCTGACAGCTTTGAGAACTTGTTCTTCCACAGCTGTATCTCATCCTTGAGTTCTCTAATGACCTCTTGATCTTGATCTTTCCAATCAACTCTAGGAAGCGTTTTTCCCAATACTGGCTCTCTACTCGGACCTGCCTGTAGGCATCTTCTAGACAGCGAAGGTCTCTCTTCAATTCACCAAATATTTCTCTTTCAAAGCTCAAAGCCTGCTGGTATTCCTTGAGAGTTTCATTAATGGCCACCTTTTCTTGCTTGAGGTTTTTCAACTGACTCCTCAACTCTGCCACTAAATGTGATTCTCGCCCGATTTCATGGCTAATGTCTTCCACTCCCGAGTTTCTTCAAGTGCTTTCCTCGTCTTTTGTTTATACCTTTGAAGCTCCTCTCTGCCCCTTGGATGCCTCTCAGGCTTCTATCTTGCTTTGTTCTTCCTTCTTGAATCGTCGCGCTTTCTTCCACAATGATCATCTTGACATTGTTTTCCTCCTCTAGCTTTTCTTTCTCTAGAGCTATCTCTTCTATCTTAGCTGCAGTGCCTCTTTTCCTCTTACGCTTTCGCTAATGCGGATTTGACTTCGTTTAGCTCTTCATGGGTAGGGACATAAGGCTCGGTATCTCTTCTCCAAGGGAAAGCATCCTCTTGAATTGGTGATTTTGCATTTTGAAGCTTCTCCTTGAGCCATTGATTGAAAGTGATGTCATCGACTCTCTTTGACAACTCTTCACTCCTTTCCGCACTACTGGATTCCCATGATCGTTGAACTCTTGAAGCAAGTCGCGCAATTAGGCATCCCCTTATAGAGGTAAATGCGGGACAGCATGCTTTCGGAGGGTGAGTTCCTCATCGGCAACCGAGCTGCCTCAAGGTCAATGAAGGGTTGTAGTTGATACACCCCCGAGTCCCCATGAGAGGCACATTCAGCTTCCACAACCGAACACTACCACCGGTCCATCATCCCAACAAGCACTGTGTACCACCGGGTTTGGAGTTCATTGAGATTCTTCAAATACTCAACCCATTCCATAGCGGTTTTGACCTCCACCTCACAAAACTTAGGGCATAAGAGATTAGCTCCTAAACATTGGTTTGGTTGTGGATCACATGGGTAATAAACCAGCGTAGAGAATGTGGGAGGAAAGACATAATTTCTTTTTATGGAACCGGTCAGAAGCGAGTAAGGCGTGGTACGTGTTAGCAAGGATAGCAGTCTGGATTGATAGGGTTCGAGTGTCTTTGAAGGCCAAGAATGCACCGATTGCATCTTCATCAACATATCTCTCTATTTGAGGAAAAAGGACCACCCCAAATATGGTAAGAGCGAGCACTAATTTGAACGGTCCCCACCTCTTAGCCGCGGCATAAGATTGTAATAGGCCCTCAAGTACTCTTGTGGATACCCGCTACACCATTTCTCTTTAACTTTTGCAACCTCAATTCATCCACACTAATCCCGAGAAAGCGGCGTTGCGAGCTTTTCATCGATATAAGACGCCCACGATATTGGTAAGGCCTAGCATGTGATCTGGCGAACCCCAAAAGCCGCTCATACTCCTCCAATGTGGGTGACAACCGAAAATTCTTGAAGAAGAAACACCTCACATCGTAGTCGTAGAATTGACTCAAAGCTATAAGAGCATCCTCTTGAGCGTTCAATTGCAGCAATCTCACGAACATTCCCGTATGCTTGATCAAAGGACTCTCTCTCAATGGGGCCCATAAGGGCTGCACACCGCTCGGACTCACCGATCTCAACCTCTTCATAATCGGGAGCGAGAAATGAGCGAAGTCTTGCTACTCAACTCCATTTTGATGCACCTATGACAAGACGGTATGTTACTCAAGGGCTCCGACAAGCAAATGCAAATGAGATGCGGTGTGAATGCAGTGCTTACAACATTTAATTTTAATGAATGCGGCATGATGCGATTATGATATGAATGATGTATGTAGAGATGATGAAAGCGATGCATAAGGATGGAGGTTCAAAAATTCGAGATCAGTTCATTTGAAAGAATGAAAATATTTTTGTATTTTCTTGGAAAGTTTTTGAAAAAGCTCCTTTTTGAGGAAGACATGCCCTAAATTACCATGCAGCACACAATTCGTATGCCCTCGTGTCCTACAAAGGTGGGAATCCTAAGTTCTAGGGCAACTTCAAAGGTTCCTCCCATGTAGTTCTAATTCACACCCTCACAATGGCTACCAGAGCTATAGAATCCTCATGCCGACATCCACAAATGTAGAGAACTACCAAGTGTGAAGCGTCATGAGAAAGCGTACTCTGGTTGAGACTTTCGTGAGTATCAGACAGACAAAGGTCTCGAATGACAGTCACTAATCGTCTCCACTCTCCTAGATGTTTGTTGGATCCGGGTATAGGAGCCCACTCAAAGAACATAAATCATAAGGTGTGAAAGTGTGTGATCGAGGACATACTTCCTAAAATCTACCCACCCCACCTGCAAGGAAACCAGAACAATCCAGATAAACAGTTGTCTACCCTAGGGTTCAACATACATACACTAGTTTAATATACAAACCATTCTAATAAGTCCACAGAAATTACACGCATTGCTTACCTCAAGAAAGGGAGCTAAGAAGAAGGGGACATAATAGAATGGGGGAATGCATGTTTTACCTCAAGAAAGGGAGCGAAGAAGAGGGATCATGGGATTTGAGGAATGCATGCATAAGCATACAAAAGAAGAGAAAAGAAAAAGAAAAGGAAAACATAGTTTTTCAAATCAAACAGTTTAAACCACATCAAATTAATTAGGCCTGACCCTCATCTCTCTTTAAATAAATAAAGAAAGAAAGTCCCCAAAGAGAGTCGCGCGGTGCTGCGCCCCGAAAAATCCGGTTTGGGACTTTTCGGTTTGACAACGTTTGAAAATCAAGAGAGCGCCACCAATATTTTATTTTAGGAAAACATTGAAAAAACCTTTTTGAAAGCGGGTGGTCTTTCAAAACTTAGAGATGTAGGTTCGAAATTCGGTTGCGCATGGGGAAGGTATTAGCACCCCACGCGCCTTTCTACCGAAAGGGAACCATTAATTTGATGTGGTTTTGAAATGTTTGATTTGAAATACGTTGCTCTATTTATTTTTCTTTTCTTTTTGAGAAATCACTTTATTGAAAACGGGAAAAAAGGTGTTTTTGGTATCTTTGAAAAGCGGAACAAGACAAAGATTTTTGAAAAGCGTGCTTGACGGACAGAGGACCCGGTCCTCACGTGCCTCTCACCGGGCCGAGGATCAAAGCAACGTAGTTCTTGTTTTTATGGGTTTTTAAAGATGTGCTTGACGGGACATGAACCGGTCCCTACGTACCTCATCATGGTGAGGATCAAAGCAACGTAGTTCTTGTTTTTGCGTGTGAAAACGGCTTTGTGATTTTTGAAAGTGCTTTTGGAGTTTTTGAAATAAGACTCGAGGGTTCGCAAACACCAAACAAGCAAAGGCTTGAGTGGCATTCGGTATTAACTCGAAAAAGAGTTGGGCCAGGTAATCAAACAAGCAACGGCCGGTGATTACAAGCGACAACGTCGTATTATTCTTTTGAAAATAGTTTTGAAAAGGTGGTGAGCTAATAGCTCATGTTATTTTGGAAGTTTGAGTTAGTTGTTTTTGTTGTTGTTTATTTAATGTGTGGGAGTTTTCATGATAGCCAAACAAGCAAAGGCTTGAGTGACTACCACTAGTAGCTCCTCATTAACGATCAAACAAGCAACGGCTTGAGTGATGGTTAATGATTTTTATTTAGAAAAATGCCTTAGGTTTTCTTATTTGAAAAAAACACATAGGATTTCAAGCTTGAAAAGAAATATAACATTTCAAATTCTTCTTCCAAGTCAAAACCCAAAACAACCATTGGGACACAAGCAAAGCAATCAAAAGAGTATCTACAATTTGCTATGAACAATTGGATGCACCATGATACAAGTATGTGAGTGCAAGAGTATGCAATTATGGAATGCAAAACACAACATTATTGAATGCATGAGTATTTAATTTATGAGATGCAAAACATGGTACTAATATATGCATATTTAAGAGAGCATGAAAATGCAAAAGATATAGATGTAAATGAATGCATGAACATGTAGGCAAAAATCTAAGCTAACATATGAAAATGCCAAATGTGCATCTAGCAAGGCATTATTATTCAACCTAAAAGTTCAAGAAAACAAAATAGTGACTTAAACCTCAAAACCTAAAACCATAGTCCCAAGAACACACATTAGGGAACCAAAACCAAAAATCAAAACCCTAACACTATAGAATATGCAATAGGGAATTTTATTCAATGAGATGGGCTCATGGCCTAAACCAAGTATGCAAAGAAACTTTGAACATTAAGCAAAACTATGATTAATTCACAAGAACTATTTAAAAGATAAAGTAGAGAATGGAATGACAATTTATACAAGGTTGAATCACTTCTTGCAATCTTCGCCACCTTGAATGAAATGCACTAGGCATGTAGTGAGAATCACTTTGCAAGATCATCAACAAATGGACAACAATATAATTAGTCCACAAGAACACATAAACTATTAAACTATGAAATAGATTGAATCCTTTCTTGCAATCTTCACCACTTGAATAAAATGCACTAGGCATGTAGTGAGAATCACTTTGCAAGATCATCATTAACTAAACAACAATATAGCTAAATCATAAAGACACATAAACTATTAAACTATGAAATAGATTGAATCCTTTCTTGCAATCTTCACCACTTGAATAAAATGCACTAGGCATGTAGTGAGAATCACTTTGCAAGATCATCATTAACTAGACAACAATATAGCTAAACCATAAGAACACATAAACTATTAAACTATGAAATAGATTGAATCCTTTCTTGCAATCTTCACCACTTGAATAAAATGCACTAGGCATGTAGTGAGAATCACTTTGCAAGATCATCATTAACTAGACAACAATATAGCTAAACCATAAGAACACATAAACTATTAAACTATGAAATAGATTGAATCCTTTCTTGCAATCTTCACCACTTGAATAAAATGCACTAGGCATGTAGTGAGAATCACTTTGCAAGATCATCATTAACTAGACAACAATATAGCTAAACCATAAGAACACATAAACTATTAAACTATGAAATAGATTGAATCCTTTCTTGCAATCTTCACCACTTGAATAAAATGCACTAGGCATGTAGTGAGAATCACTTTGCAAGATCATCAATAAACAAAAGGTAAATTAAAACACAAGAAATAATGAGTACATAAACTAATATATTAAACAAAAGTCATTTCTAGCTCTCTTCACTACTAAGATCAAAGTGCACTTGGCACTAGTAGGAATCATAGAGCCAAATCCTCAACAACTTACTAAAGAAAAATACCAACAACAAGATTTAAACAAAGAAACAACAAAATCAATTTTGAAGACATTTTAATCATGTATATGCGAAACCTTGCTCTATTTTATTTAACAAGAAAACTCAAAAATTAACATGAAAACAACACTAATCCACTTATTTTAGGGTGAGACAACAAATCTCACCCCTCAACCACAACAAACTACATTGAAAAGATGATGCTATCACGAAAGGAATGAGGAAAAGAAAATGAGCTTCAATGCAAAATATTTGGAGATGATGCAAAGAGGGTTATGGATTTTACCTTTTCTCTAAGATGGAAAAGAAAGTTGAAGAAATGGAGGGGAGAAAAATGCAAGAGGGCTTCGGCCTTGCAAGGGAAGGAAGGAGATAAGGATGGTGTGATGAACTCCTTGAGTGAGAAAGGAAGGTTAAGGGTGTGAGAGGTGAATTAAAGGTGTTTTGGTGGAGGAAGGTGAAGTAATGGAGGAGGGGAAGGAGGAGAAGGCTTGGCCTAGAGGGTGGAGAGGAGGAGAGGTATGATGCTTGGTTTTCTTGAAGGTGAGAATGATAGCCAAAGATTAGTGAAGAGAGAAGGTGTGAGCTATTTATAGGGATTTTGAGGCTTTAGGGTATTTAGGACTTTTTGCTTTGATTGGGCTCTAGGATTGGATCTTAATTTTGAATGGATGGTTAGGATTGTTGGTCACATGGATCAAGGGTATTTAGAAAACACAAGTGTGTGAGAGAAATGGGTGAAGGTGGCGCATAAAAGGAGGAAAAAAGGGAAATTTATGAACAAAAAAATCTAATTTGGGAATGGTAATTTTTGTAAAATAGGGTTAAGGGTATTTTGGTGAGGGAATGTTCTCAAAAAGGTAAGATGAGGTTTTTTGGTGGAAAGGTTAGTGTAAGTGTATGGGTTAATTTACCAAAAGGGCAACATTGAGGATATGATCAAATTAAAACTTGGTGAGTAAGAAATGGAGTGTGTAGAAGCTTCTTGAGAGAGAAAGAGAGAGGGAGGGCTGCGCAACATGCAGAAAAATGAGAAGGAAAAATAAAAAAAATGCTTATTTTTGGTCTTTTGTCTTATTGAGGACACTTCCTCCTTTTATTTTTGAATTTTGAAACTTTTGGGCATGTAAAAATGAAAATGCACCTATTGAAACATGTTACATATTTTTGGACACCATGACATAGTCTCCTAATTGCTCTAGACAATCAAAATTGTCACTTAATTAATTGGGGATTTTTAATGGTCTTTTGGTATTTTTATGCACTAAAAATAGGAAAAATGCATGTTTAATTATTTTGGACTAGGAATTTCTCCTCAAAAATTATGCAAAAATTATTTTGGATAGAATAAAATATATTTTTGTGGATGTATATTTTTAACGAGAAAAATCATCCTGTTGTGAAAAATGACCAAAATGCCCTTTACCCTAAAAAGTCCTACTTTGCTCAAAAATGCATTTTTATCCTAAACATGATCCTAAAAACCCTTGGATGACTTTAAAACCCTAAAATGCATGCCAAGCCTTAATTTATTTATTTTTGGTTGAAAGTTAGGGTGTCGACTTAAGCCGGACAAAATTGGGGTATGACAATGAGTCTACAATTTATTTTATATACTAACTAATTAATGAGACTTACTATCTATATTTCATCAAGCTCCTGCAAGCTGGGAGGTATTCACAACACTTCCATATTGCGATAAACATTACAAAAATGCTATCAAAGTAAAAAAAGTAAAGAACAATATCCAAATTGGTAGCAGTTGAGGTGCATAGCTCATAGAAGTCTTTGACCATCTTTTGGGGCCTTTCAAGCTTCTTCCAGCATCTCAACGACGTTCACTAAAAAAGTATCAACAAACTTCACTCTTGGGAGTAGCCATCCAAATGCCAAATAAGGCAACAAAAGATTTAACCACTCGAAGGAAGAAACAATCCAACGCTAACCATCAAGCAGAAGCCATAATCGAGGGCTTAACCACTTGGAGAAAGAAAAATGTTTAACTATAGGGAAGAAGCTAATATCAACAAAGACATAAGTACACAAAAGATTGATCCATTAGTTGGAGAGCCTCATGACTTAAGTACCACATTGAGCATTCTTAGCTACTCAATGTGGGACTTCTAACATTGGCACCCCCTTTGAAGGCCGACGTCCACATCGACTTCACACTATCGATACTAACCCGGTGGCAACACTTTCTTTTTTGGCGGCTTCACTCACCTATCAGTATTCAGTGGAGTACTTTAATCCAACCTATAGGTAGCTCTTTCCGCAAACAACTCTCAATGAAAGCACCAATTTTTAGGACTTAACATCATGAGGAGAGCTCAACCCAAAAAGGCTAGTTCATCATGTGGGAGAGCCTCCTGGCTTAAGTACCACATAGTAAACGACCCGGATGTGTAGTTTCGACAAATAAATACTTGTTGGAAAGCCACGGATGTGTAGTTTCGGAATATATCATTAAAGTTTCAAAAAAATGAGCCAATTAGTACAGTTTTTAGAAACAACCCGAACAGTTCCCAGACTTGACAGATTCTGTCCTCCCACTTCATTTCACTCTAACTGACTTAAACTCGACCAAATGGGACAAAACTTTAGCCCGAATAAAAGTATTTTGAGTGCAGTTTCTAATGGAAAAAGAATCGTTCAAAACAGAGTTCATTTGGAGGCATAAAACTTGCAAAAACCGAACCTACCCACAAATTGACTCTAGAAATTTGACCCGACTTTGGAGACTCATAACTGGAGCTACACAACTCCGAATTTAACGAAACTAGTGCCAAAACGACCGGCTTTAAGTCTATTTTCGAAAACACTCAGCCACATAATTTTTGACTCAACCAAACAGTACCAGTTTTCAAAAGACTGAAACAGTGTCCAGAAACGCATAAAACTATATGCAAGCAAAACTCATCATGACCAATCACCAAAACCAATTATAATTATCACATATTCATGCATTTCATTCAAACACCACATAAGTATAACCAATCATGCAAACAGTTTAAGCACACAAGTCCGACAAGATTAAACATGTAGGCACTTTCTTCGATTTCTTCATTTCCTAAGGGTTGGCTAACATGCGATTTTACAACTCCTCTAGAAGATATCATGGAACATATAATTCTATCAAATGGAATTGATTTCATATCACAAAAGAAAAATAATTCAACACATGCATTATGATACAATTGCTTCGTTACAAGACTTGCTATTTGTTTAAACAAATGAAATTAAATACTCTTGTCAACATTTAGCAAGGAAAACAAATCAAGACATAGAAGTACACAAAATATCCCGTGGCACAGTTTTCATCATTAGATTTATAATCCACGTAAAACAATTTTCAAGAAGTGGTAATTAGTACTAGTGATAGCAACAACAATGCCAAAATTAAGTCATAAAACGAACACAATTACACAATTGTAGTTCACAGTCAAGAAGTACTTAAAATTGTTTACATTTGTTTCTAAAGCCTTGACAATTATTATTGGGATTCACATTCACATAACATAAAAATTCTAACTCACCTAATCAGGCAATTTTATGTACAATCTCATAATTTTTCAAACATCATTAAATCACAACCTAATCGGTTCAAAAGCCGAATTTGTGTCACATTTTGAAATAAAGGCCCTAAAACATTTTGGAAACAGAATTCAACACTAATTTGACATCACATTCATTTTCCAATAGCATAACATTTTCCAAGTACCGCTTCTTTTTGAAAATCATAGAACTTACAGCTTTTGCGAAAAGGAAACTATACACAAACCCCAAATCTTACTATCACACGAACATGCATCCACCTAAACAACTACTTATTAGTTCAAAATTTAGTTTCCGACATAAACCCAGAAGGTAAGAAAAGTTAATCATTTCATTTTTGACAAATCATATCATGCTCACGAAACAAGCCAAATTGAAACACCGAACATGTCGAAACTTCAAGTTATGCAACTTAATTGAGATCATGAAAATATAGCATTACACAACATTTCATTTTAGCATACTAACTTCGAAACAATTAAGCACAAGTCAAATTTAAACTCATTTGCATCACAGAGACAATCAACCTATAGCAGAGACGTCAGTCAAGTGTAACAATATTCAACAGCAATCCTTCACATATTGTACAGGGTATAACTCACCAAGGTTAGGTCATATAAAGTACTTCCTCTAGTCTAACAAGCTAATGAAGCAATCAGTCAAATTAAAATTAGTACATGCCCCCAAAGTGAATAATGACCATGAGTTATTGTCGCCTCTTTCATTGGGATGAGTTATTGGGGTGATCAGTCCCTCCTACTCATGCAACCAATTTAATTAAGGTCACAAAACTACTTTCTCTTATGACTACCACATTAAAAGACTTTTAACGCCGTCTGGAGTGCGAAGGCGTCGTCACGACTTTCACTCCATTGGCGTCGTTAGAACTCTTTAATCACACATATCCGAATGATACGATACAACGATCCGCGAGCAGAAAAAGTCAATGCTACAACCACCGCCATACGCTTCAATCACATATACCTTAATAATTCAATATAACTTTCAATCGTAATCCAACAAATAAGTCACAAGGCACGTCAATGGAAGAACAAACTAACAAAGGTACTTGATAATAAACAAAGAACACAATTATGATTTAGAACGAGTATCAAGACTCGAGAGTTAACAGACTCGACAACTTGGCCTTACGAGGCGAATCGCTCTGATACCACTAATGTAACACCCTTCTACTTAACTACTATTTAGTTTATTTTGAAAAATCGAGTGCGTAAAACTTTCGGTCGCGACCACGAGTGTGCTACATTTAATCAAAACACCTTACATAACTCCAAAATAGTAATTAAAATAAAACTCCAGTATATGATACATAGCACCAACAAGTCTGAGGACAAAATAGTACAACAGTGGGAGATAATAACTTAACATAATAGTTCCAAGACATAATGAAATAACAACTACTAAATATTTCCCCAAGATTACTACGTGTCGAGCCGACTTCGACCACACTAGAAGAAGGATCTCTAAACACCTTTAGTCACGGTCACTGCGGAGTTGCTTGGCATGATACGAGGCAACACGACGCAGTAGGGTGAGTCTCAATACATAGATAATAATAAATAAAACAAGAAACACAGGAGAATAGGTACACCAGAGATACAGTCAATTCAAATACACCATTAATACAGTTACATCAGGAATACAGTTACATCAGAATACAGTTACACCAAATATACAGTTACACCAAATACACCATTAGCACATCAACTCATAATCATCATCAAGGCAACACCAAGCGTATGAATGTATGCATGAATGCAAGTATGCATGTGGATCCATCATCACCGCAATAAGCCTTAAGGGCACACACCGCTTTGGCCGAAGCCTACACACCGCTTTGGCCGAAGCCTACATCACCGCTTTGCCCGAAGCCTACATCACCTCTTTGGCCGAAGCCTACATCACCTCTTTGGCCGAAGCCTACGTCACCGCAAAGGCCGAAGCCTACATCACTGCTGAATGCACATGATTTATGTGACACCATGACAATGCACCACAACACAATACATTTACCACATCAATCATTAACTCACCTCTTTTCATTTTGCAACTCAACTCTAATCACAATATTTGGCCGAAGCCTACACACTGCTTAATCATCACCGCAACACAAATATTTGGCCGAAGCCTACACACCGCTTAATCATCACCGCAACACAAATATTTGGCCGAAGCCTACACACTGCTTACTCATCACCGCAACACAACACACCTCATTATTGGACTAAACGTCACACCAAGGACTAACTCGCCATACGAGGACCAAACTGACACCATAAGGACCATTTTAGCACCTAAGGACCAATCCAACACCATAAGGACCATTTTAGCATCTAAGGACTAGTTTGACACCTCGGGGACCATTTTGACATCTAGGGACCATTTTGACACTATAAGGATTATGTTACCACCTAGGGACTATTTTGACACCTAGGGACTATTTTGGCACCAAAAGGATCAATTTAACACTTAGGGGCTAATTTGAACCCACACTTAGACACCCTAGCACAACCAGCGCCAAAGCAGCGCACAGGCGGCAAATGGCGCCCGCACACTGCTCCAAAACCTAACCCACGCACACTCCTGCACTCACAGGCGCCAAACCAGGCGCACAGGGCAGCCAAATGGCGCCCAGCAACACTGGCACAGACACGGGCGCACAAACTGGCGCCCTGGGGCAGCCAAATGGCGCCCCCTGCACGCGCCTCACCAGCCCAGCCACACAACAGTAAACCTGGCGCCAAATTCCTGTGGAATTGGCGCCCCTCCCCTGCACAACACCCAAACCGATCCTACAAAAGACACTCCCGCCACGGTCAAGGCGCGCCAACTTTCCACGCAATGGCGCCTCCCCTCCCTGCTCACCTCCCAAACCGTGACAACAACAACCCGAGCGCCATTTTCCTTGAAATGTGGCGCCCTAACACTATTGACAAACTCCCAAATTAATTTACTAGGCAACAACATACACACTCCAACCAAACTCTAATTTCAAACAATTTATTAAACACCTAACAAACACCAAAGATTTCTCCTAATCATTTATATTAATTAACACCAATCACCTCATTATTATTTAACACCTATTACACACCATATTGCATTTAATTCATATAACTCACCTTAACACCCAACCAAGAACAACATTTACATGTAAACACCACACCATACAATCTTATAAAACATTATCATGTTCACTCAAGCAAATCATCAAACACCTAGCCATCACTTTAATTCTACTTATTATTATTCATTAAAATCATGTCATAAAACCTTCATATCAACAATCAACACAATAGCATTTCAATCTCCATACCACAATTAATATAATCACATATAAAATCAAACAAACACCCAAATACTCAATTACTTCATTAATTAATTAAACAACTACTCTTAACACCTAATCCATATGATTTCAAGGTTTATAAATTATTAACCATGAAAGAGAGCCCCCATACCTCCAACTTGACAACCCAAGAAAAACCCCTTCTCCAACAACTCAAGAACCACCACTTAATGATTTTTCTCCTACACTTGAGCTCCAAACCCATCCATGGAAAAGAGAAAAATACACAAGATTAGGGTATGAAGCTCATACTAAATGAGAGAGGAAGAAATATGGAGTTGATCGGTACCAAAAACACTTACCCAAAGCTAGAAGATGAAATTCTCCTCCTCCCCTTAGATGTGCAGCCGACTGGCACTACCCCCTCTCCTCTCTTCTATTTCTTTTGTTTTCTTTCTTTCTAATGAGATGGAACCCTTACCCTAGTTTAAGTCATGACTTTGTGCCTATTTAGTGGGCTTGGGCCCCTTATTTACACCCCTTAGGTACCTACACACATCCTCCCAATTTAACTAAAATACTTCTCATTTAATTACTACACCTACTCCTTAATTAAATTAATTGCCCTATATTTATTTTAATATAGACAACTAAAATATTACTTAATTAAACTAATCAACTAACCACTTAATTAAATTAGTTAAATAATCACCTAATTAAATTAGTTAAATAATCACCTAATTAATTTTGGGCGCATGTAAACCAAGTGCAAGAATAAGCCAAATATAGATAATGTAGCACATGAAACCAACTGCTATGGGCCTTGACCTTTTAGACTCCAAATTGGACAACAACCAAGGGCCTATATAAATGCTTGAATCCATTTGATAGTCTCAAATTGTGTTCATAACAATAATGTTTATAATAGGCCCCTCCTTCATCTCCTTTATAACAGCTGTCTCTAGTTCTTGCTTGTTCTCCTCCGTAACAACTTCCTTTTTAACATCACCATTCCTCGAAACTACATATAACAATATCTGAAGAGAGAAATGCACATGTCTTGTGCCACAATACTTAGAGGTGCTACAAAGACGCTCACTGAAATGGATACACAAATCCATCCAAAGATTTGGATACGGAGATCAGTATCATGTAAAGCAAATTGCATTAGCTAAGTCTTAGGTATTATGTTTATTGGTTAATTCAACTTCAAAAAGCTAGATTGAGAAGTTAGCATTGCCTAGGTTTTATAAACTGTATCTCGATCTTATCTCAAGCAAATATGAAAAAAAAAAAATCAATACACCACACTATCAGTCTTGATGTTTGGATAATACAAGTGGCTACTACAAAAAAATTGACTTTTACCCAGCGACAAAAGCTGTCACAAAATGTCAACTGCCTATAGATAAATGTGGATTTGACATTTATCCACATTCAATTCTTCCATGCATTATTGTTGGGGAAAAACTGCACACCTCAATAGATTAACCCACGCGCCCAAGGATCTTTGAGGGAATATACACGAACACACCACAAGAATAAAGTAAAGAAGAACAAAAATAATTTACGTGGGTCAGCACCTCTTGTGGGTCGGCACCTCTTGCCTACGTCCATGGGAACACATCAACACAATTCATTTATTTTCTCAAATATGATTACAACAACTTGTATCTCAACCCCAACATGTGTATCACCCTACAATACTCTTCTCACTCTAAGTGTTACAAGGAATGATAACACTCACATCTCACAACAAATGATCACCAGCATTCTCCTCTAACTACCTAGCACCTGGCTGAGATTCTCCACCTCTTTACTTTTCCACCCAAGAATGGAGATGTCTCACCTCTTCATTTGGCATCTCTCACCTCTCCATATGATCACCCAAAGGGTATGTCTCATCTCTCCAATGGGGATGTCTTCACTCTTCACAAGTCTCTCTATTTATAGGAGTATATGAGAGAACATGACTTCCATGCATGCATAAGACTTAGTGGACATTTATTGTCTCAGCTTTTCAAGGAGCTCCACTTCTTGATTCAACATTCTAGATACACCTCTTCATTTCTTCAAAGGTGTCTCTTGAATTTTTCACACGTACTCTAGGTTTTATGGTTTTTCAAGAGTTTTGTAATTTCAACCAAACCAAACCAAACGTCTGAAAACCACATTCAAAACATAGAAATATCAATCCAATATTAATCACAGTTGGTTGGGAAAAGGATTAGAGGAAGTTTGGAGTCGAAAGGAGCGTCGAAACGAAAAATCGGAACTCGGGAATAAACTTGGCTTGTTTTTGTTTCGTTTCGCTCTCCGTTCGTATCCAAACTATGTTCCAATCCAATTACAACCTACAAACAGAATTTATGACACCAAATTCCAGAACAACCAACATCAATCACAAGCAATTACATCAAGTAATTCTTTTCGAGTTTTGTAATGACACAAACCGACATTTTACACACAACATGAGTGCAGAATTTCATACAGCAGTGCACCTACTTCGACAAACGAGTTAAAATAGCAAACGACATCGGATTTCTACAAAAGACCACTCATTGGAAAGCTCTCTGAGTTTAGTTTCTACATGTAATATCCATTTTTCAAAACAAGGCTCCAGTTGATACAGTTTTTAAAAATACTACACTGTTGTACAAAAATCAGACAGAACTATTTTCCCAACTTGCAATTCAATTTTATTTCTCATTTCTAAATGAAATTTGGTGAAACCAGTGCCAATTCCGTAGGTAATTAAGTCTACTTTCCAATGAAACAAGAATTATTCAAAACGGAGTTCAATTGAGAACACACGGCCTGAAACACTGAACCTATATCCAATTTAATTCCAGAAATTTGACCTAACTTTGGAGACTCATAACTCGAGCTACACAACTCCAAATTGAACCAAACCAGTGCCAAAACGACCGGCGTTAAATCTACTTTCAAAAAAAAATCAGTCACATAATTTTTAGACTAACCAAACAGTCCCAGTTTTAAAAGAACCGAACCTTTGTCCAGAATTGCTAAATCAGTGAGTTCGTGACCAATTCGCGGTTTTTGCGACTCAAAATTTACGAAACGAATGCAATTTCAACGATAACAGAAATCATACAGTCAACACACATAAAATAAAAACCCTAAGCGAGTAAAACTCACCAATCGTGATTAAATCACGAAATACCGAAACTTCACGAAGTTCAACCGTTCCAAAACCCGCGAACTCAACCCAACTTGAATCCAAACACCTCCAATACGAAAATCAGCAGCTCCTCCCTTTTCCCTATGACCTAAATCCACCCAATCAACAATGAAACCAGTACCCACACTCCCAAACTAGTTGTTGAGCTTCCCACCTTCAATATAAGACTTCAAAGTTACCAAAAACTTCCATATCTCTACAAAGCTTCGACAATGGTGAAATACAAATGGGTAGGAATTAGGTGATGAAACTTACATCATTGGAAAGAGAAGGAAAAATGAGACAAAAAGCCCCTTACCTAGTGTTGAATTGAGGGAGATCTTCCCCCTTCTTTCTTTCTCCCCTTCGCCTCCTTCTTCTCCTCTCTCTCGGTTCTTTCTTTTCTCTCATTTTGTTTCTTTCTTTTCTCTCTCTCGGGTCCCCTTTCTTTCTCAATTTCTTTTCTTTCTTATTTTTACTTTGACCATAGGTGTATAAGTGGGTCAAGGGTCTAATTGGGTGGAAATACCTAAATGCCCTTGGCTCACAAATCTCACTAATCCCATTTTTACCCCAAAACTCTCATATTCAATTCACACAATTTAATCAATAAAGCCATTCAATCCTATAATTTAACGATGACTCATTAATTTCGAGACAAACTCATTTTAAAATGTGTCTTATTATTTATTCCCATAACAATTCACTCGTTAATTTCTTAATTTGAAATTAGCGAAATTAGGGATGTTACAGCGGAGAACATAATCAAACTGTTTGGTTTCCACTTTCCACAATTTCCAATTTGTGGTAAGTAGCATCCAATGCCTAACCACAAAGGTATGAAGCATTTAGGTATTTTACTAAGCCTTTATCTCTCTTTATTTTAACCTTAATATTCAGTTTATATAGTTCCAGAGTATAGGATGATTGTGAAAGAGATTTGGATGCTACTTACATTAAATTGGAATCTGTGGTAAGTGGCCACCTGCCCCACTTACCACAGATTCCAATTTGTGGAAAGTAGTATCCAAATCTTTTCACAATCATAAGCTCATCTACCCCCACAATCACTTCTCTCTATGTGTGTCTCTCTCTCACTGATTGTGCATGAACTATGCTCCTCTAAAAGGAATGAGAGCATGATACTAGTACTTTTTACCTATCTAATTCACCATTTTGTCTCTTCCTCACTAATTCACCTTCTATTTATACATGTTCCTGGGTGTATCAAAGAAATACGAACCGCCAATAAAGCAATTGGACTGCGGCCCACCCAACTCGACGGCCCAAAACACGCCGCTTGGAGCGCAATTCTCGCCGGCCGAAAATCTCGCTAACGGTCGGACCTCGCAGTATATATACGCCATTCGCATATGGCATCAGGTACGTTCTCTAACCTTGTGCTATCTGCCCGAGCGACCTCTCACTAGATCGTCGGAGTGTCTTTGCAGGTACCACCCGAGGTGCTCAACGCGTGAAGCCAGGACCGGTCCTTTCAACCCTCTCAACGATCGGCCCATTCAACGAAGCAACCACTACTTCAACACTTCATTGGTCAAGGTACGATCAATACATCACTTTCATTTCTCCATTCTTATATCAACAACAACTTCACAATCTAATTTCCAAAGAGAGAAATAGAAAAAAATACTACTATTTTTTCAAATTGTTTGGTTTCTAGTTTCCACAAATAGGAATGCGTGGTAAAGTGGCCACTAAGCCCCACTTACCACGATTCCACTTGTGGTAAGTGGCACTGCCACCGTAGATCCGGGGACCGCCGCCGGAGTCTATGATGACCGGCCATTGGCCTCGGATGACCGACCATATCCACCACCTAAACCACCACATATATATTTATATTATATATAATATATTTATATTATATCTAATATATTTTTATATATATATATATATATATATAAATATAAATATAAATATAAATATAAATATAAAGTATTATTAGTAAATTACCCCAATACCCTTTTTAGTAATATTTACTAAACTTTTATTTAGTACCCTAAGTCACACTCCTTTTGGATTAATAAAATTGCCTTAAGAATGTATTGGGAGACTTTTGTGGTCAACTTTTTTTTTTGTTGAGAAAGATGTCTTTTTTACACAAGAAAAATGATTTTTAGTACAAGTAATTAGTTCTATATTCATTAAATGCAAGGGCTCAACTTTTGTAGAACTTTTTTTTATTAAAATACATATTTGAAAATTTAATATTTTACTATATTTATTTTTTATCCGATTTTTTTTCTAAATTACTGAACAAATATCTTTATCTTTATTATACTAAACTATGAGTTTTGCATGTCAGCATCCACGTCACAACTTCAAAGAAAATACGTCATCACCGATAAAAAGCCATGTTCGCATTTCCCTGTCACATGGCAAACATGTCAGCCATTACACTATAAGTCGATGGCCATGAACACTGATCGTATGGACGATATAAAAAACAGGAAACCTTCAACAATTATCAACGACTCAGATTTTCTAAAATTGCGGCTGCAATCTACACGACCCAGATTGTCTAAAATTTTGGGTGGGAATATCAACGGCTCCCATTTAATTGCCTGATTCTTTCTCTTGCCTAGCAATTAAGCTGTTTAATGACCATGGTTTAAATCGAATTAAATGCTATTGAAATCGAATTAAATGTTTTTTTAAACGATCTGGACAATAACGTCGAACAAAAACACGATTCTGATATTTTTCCTGTACAGTCATCTTTTACAGAAATCCAAAAACTCCCCCTCAACTTACGACAATAAACCTACCCTTTTCCAAAAATCCAAAAACGCCCCTTAACTTTATAGTCATCTTTTATTTAATTATGTGCTGCAAACTACAATTTTATGTCTAAGAAAACATTTTTTAGTAAGAAAACTATTAAAGGTAATAGATTAGTTTTATACAAGTAATAAATTATATAAAATTAAATATAAAATTTTGGATTTCAAATTAAATATAAAATTAACTAATTTTATGTCTAAGTGGATATAAAATTAACTAATTTTGTGTTAATAATATAAAATTAACTATTTTTTATGGCTAATTGGATACTTCGTGTGTAACATCCCTAATTTCGTTAATTTCGAATTAAGAAATTAACGAGTGATTTATTACTCGAGTAGGTAATAAATCAAGTCACGGATAAGAGGTTGTCGCGAAAGCAATTTATAATTGCTAGAGTATATGATTTAAATGCATAATTGATGGAATTATATGATTTTGTGTGATTGTTTTGGGGTAGAATTAGAATTGAGTGGAAATTAGAACACTAAGGGTATTTTAGTCTTTATACCACTCACACTAAATGAGATCCAAGACACTAAAAATATCCAAACACTCTCTCATTCCTCACTTGTGTTGAAATAAAGAAAGGGAAAGTAAGAGAGAGAAGTTGAGGGAGAGAGGAGAGCCGTGGGAAAGAAAGAAAAATAGAAAGGGAAAGTTAGAGAGAGAAAAGAGAGAAGTTAGAGAGAAAGAGAGAGAAGTTGGCGAGAGTGAGAGAAGAAGTGGAGAAGGTTTCTCCATGGATTCTCCATACATGTAAGATGTTTTGCTTCCATTCTACTCCATTTTCAATTCTCTTTTCAATGAAACCAGTTTGAGCTTCTCATTCATCTCCCTTCTCTTTCCACCATTTTTATGTTTGAAGCTTCAACATGGCCAAAAAGTAGAAGTATGTGGCTTGAATATTAAATTGGGGCTTGGTTGAGGATAGAGCTGAACTCACATAGTTGATTGAAACAAGGGGGAAGCAAGTTCAGTAGCTCAAGGTCTTCAAATTCGAAGTTGAAGTGGATTCCGAGTTCGTGGGCTTCGAAACTATTACGGGGAGCGTTCGTGAGGTCATTTGTCTCGTTCGATGTATGAAAATTGATTATTTCTAGATTCGTCGTTCCGGGTGAGTTTTACTCATGCTTAGGGTTTTTATTGTTTCTGAACTTGTGGTGGTGTTATTGATATGATTTCGTCTCATTCGTTTTGAAAGATTTTAGAGTCAAAAACCGTAAAATTTTATGCATTATTCTGAAACCCGTATGCCACTGTTCTTGATAATTTGCTCGTAACTTTCTGTACAGATATCTTTTTGAGTTGGTTTTTGTTTCATTGGAAAGTAGACTTAATTTCCTACGAAATGGGCACTGGTTTCACTACATTTCATTAAGAAATGAGGAAGAAAATTGGGTTGCAAGTTGACCAAAAAGTTCTGTCTGATTTTTGGTACTTTAGTGTAGTGTTTTTAAAAACTGTATCAACTAGAGCCTTGTTTTGAAAATGAATATTTTTAAATGTAGAAACTACACTCAGAGAGATTTTCAATGAGTGGTCGGTTGTGGAAATCCGATGTCGTTTGCTATTTTAAATAATTCGTCGAAGTAGGTGCACTGCTGTAGGAAATTCTGCACTCATGTTATGTGTTGAAAGCAAAAAGGAAAGGGGGAAATATGAGCAAGCAAAGGTAAATGTTCCTTATCCTAAAAGACTTAAAAATGAGCAGAATGATAAGCAGTTTGCTAGATTTCTTGAAATATTTAGAAAATTGCATATTAATATTCCTTTTGTTGAAGCTATTGCTCAAATGCCTAAATATGCCAAATTTTTAAAAGAAATTATTTCTAACAAAAGGAAGTTGGAAGGCTTTGAGACAGTTAGGCTTAATGAGGAATGTTCTGCTATAGTTTTAAAAAAGTTACCACCTAAGCTTAAAGATCCAGGTAGTTTTACTATCCCTTGTACAATTGGTAACTCGCATTTTGAAAAGGCATTATGTGATCTAGGAGCAAGTTTTTTCTGTTTTTAGAAAGCTTGGTTTGCAGGAACCCCATCCTACTAACAAATCTTTGCACCTAGCTGATAGATCCATTGCCCACCCCCGTGGAGTGGTGGAAGATGTTTTAGTTAAGGTTGATAAGTTCATTTTCCCTGCTGATTTTGTTGTTTTGGATATGGAAGAAGATGAGGAAGTCCCAATTATTTTGGGGTGTCCTTTCTTAGCTACAGGAAAAAGCTTAATTGATGTTCAGCAGGGAAAATTGACTTTGAGACTTGGAGATGAGGAAGTTGTATTTCAAGTCTTGAATTCATTAAAAAATCCTTCCTCATTTGCTTCTTGTAATTTTATTCAAGCTAGAGATATTAATGATGTGATTACCTCCTCGATTTTGATGATTTTAGAATTCCGGATCCTCTAGAAAAAGTACTTACTTTACAGGGACTTGGCATGCTGCAGGGTGGTGAGGAAGAAGAGTTCTTAATGTTTTTGCAGGCTCACCATGTAACACCCCCTTATCTAATCAATTCGATCTACTAAATTAAAATCAGAGTTTCAAAATTCCACTCAAAGGAGGGCTACATTTGATGATTTTAAAAGGAAAACAGAATCGATTAAGTTCAAACAATGCAGCACAAAGATTATACTAAACATGTAATCATGCGCTTCACATCGGCAAAAGGGTCTAAGCCCATAACATAAGGCACCTCGGCCAGTAAGACATCAAGTCATAATACATAGTAAAAAGTTACAACAAAATGTGATAGTTTTAGTTCAAAAGACTATCTAGCAGAAAGTACACAAAATCGGCATAAGAAGCACTACAATCTACTCGGCCCCAACCCAGTGTTACACGACCAGAGCAGACACAACCGACTTGAGCTAGGCACAACTATCACTCATGTGTACCTGCAAGTTGCCGACATGAGAAGCAACATAAAAGCAGCTAGGGTGAGTCTCTTAACACAAGTAATATAATGTGAAGAAGCTTAAGGTTAGAGATAGCACTAAAGCACCTCGGTTCAGCTAATACAGCCACTCACCGATAGTTCAAATAACCACAACAATTATCAATCAGCTCAAAAACACATTAAATTATGAAATGTATGCATGTATGCAACCCAACCACAGGTCATTATGCAATGAGGTACCTCCACCGTCGTTATTTAGCCTATCGGCTCTCCGTCGTTATTTACTCCGTCGTTATTTAGCCTATCGGCTCTCCGTCGTTATTTGATATGGAGACCGAAGTCCTACCACATCGAGGCCGAAACCTCCTCCGTCGTAATATGCACATGAACATGTGACTTCATGACAAATGCAATCACACACCAATCAATCATAACGCATGTGAATGCTTACACTGTCGTTCACCGTCGTTACTCCGTCGTTCTACTCCGTTGCTCACACTGACGTCCACACCATCTAGACATCATCACAGTGCTAAGGTCGACCCTACTACACCGATAGAATCACCCTAGGACCTACAACCGACCTCTCAATCACCTCGGCACTCCATGGTGGACTAATTGTCACACCGAGGACCGCAACGACACTTAGGGACCAAAATGTCACCTAAGGACCAAAATGGACTTAATCGCTCCCGTACTTGGCACACTTGGTGCTAAAATAGCACTCACAGTGGCGTCCCACAATGTGCAAGGCAACATTGGCGCCTAACATCACTTCGGCACACTATGTTTGTACCTCGGCTAACTACTCCAACTCGGTATTCTACATCACCTCGGCACCTAGCTCAGCTTTGGCACCTCGGCATGTTACACTCAAACTCTCACTTCGGTGACATACTCACAATTACGCGCTCCCTTATACTGAAATCGTCTAACTCATGGGGATTCACTTCTCGGCATTCCCTGGTTCAGTTCACATACACTTAGGCATTTGGGCGTTTCACCTCGGTGACGCTACCTCGGCCGAGGACTTGGTTCACTCCTCTACATCTCAGGTAACCTTAAGGCGAAACACCTACACTTCCGGTTTATGCGTCCCTACCCCTCGCTAATGGTGTTTAGACACATACTCTCCCTCAAACTCACCAACAGACTCTCAACACTAAGACACTCTAGGCGTTGACTTCCTCAACCTCGGTTTCTCTCACTCTAAGTCGAAAGGTACTTCGGTTCTGCGTAATAAAGGCGCTTAACTCCCATTTTACTTCTTTTACTCTGTTTCTTTACTTAAACCCAACATGCAACCCATTTCCAAAGATACCACACTCATGCACACTCGGATACTCACTCCATTGGCTCCGATCCTCTCCCTAACTCTACATGCAAACTCATTTTCTTCACACTACACCGATTTACACTCGATGCCTCACCATGCAATGCTCCTTCGTACCACACAGCAATGTAGAGAGAGTGTTACACTCCTCTCTCTTTCCCAACCGATCCACCATCGTACTCTCACCATAAATCACAAAGCAAGAGCAAAAACACAAAGAAAACATGTTATAAACAACACATAAAACACACATGCAAGGTGATCGTAACCACTCACACCAAAAATACTACCAAACACAAAACATTACAAGGATTAAAAGAGCCCCTAACTTTGATTATAACAGTAGACACACCCTCTTCACTAGCACTTCTAGGAATCCTTCAAGATTCACTCACTCTTCCCTTTTTCTCTTGGTTCTCCCTTCGGTTCTCTTCCTTCTCTCTAAGTCTCACTTCTCTCTACTTTCTTAATTTGGTAACTTTGACTATTTTTGGAACAATGTAAATGGTCTCCTACGAAGGCACCATTTAACATGTCCTAAGGGACTTAAATGAGGCCTTGGCCTTATTAGGCCGTGGGCTTCTTCTACCCACACCCTTTCCTAACTTAGACATTCTCCTAAAGAGTAACACATGCTTAACACTCACTTAATGAATTACTTGACTTAAAAGTAAAATGTTGCAAACCCTTAATAACTCAACTAAGTTAATTAATTGAATTATTTTGGGGTGTTACACACCACCCTCAAAAAAATTGTAGTAACCAAAGATTTGAGGAACTAGAATGGGGTGACACTCCAAATCCCAAACTTTCAATTGAAGCGGCTCCTGAGCTTGAATTAAAGCCTCTTCCTTCAAATGTAAAATATGCTTTCTTGCACCCCCTTCCTCTTTGACTGTTATTATTGCTGCAGATTTGACAGACACCATGGAGGATAAGCTTTTGAGGGTATTAAGGGCCAACAAAGAGGCCTTTGGATGGTCAATTCATGATATAAAAGGCATTAGTCCCTCAATTTGAACTCAAAAGATCTACATGGAGGATGAATACCAACCTCGAGCACTACCTCAACGCCGCCTTAATCCTAACATGAAAGAGGTGGTAAAAAAGGAAGTAATTAAGCTTCTTGATGCAGGTATCATCTATCATATCTCTGATAGTAAGTGGGTAAGTCTGTTCAATGTGTTCCTAAAAAGGGAGGTACTACTGTGATGGAAAATGATAAAAATGAATTAAATGTAGTTAGAAAAACTACCGGGTGGCGTATGTGCATTGATTATAGAAAATTAAATGATGCCACCCGGAAAGATCACTTTCCCCTTCCCTTTATTGATCAAATGCTTGAGAGAGTGGCAGGACATGATTATTATTGTTGTTTGGATGGATATTCCGGTTATTTCCAAATACCAGTGGCTTCTGAGGATCAAGAAAAAACTACTTTTACTTGCCCATATGGAACATTTGCATATAAAAGGATGCCATTCGGTTTTTGTAATGCTCTTGCCACTTTCCAAAGATGCATGATGGCTATTTTCTTTGACTTGGTTGAAAAATGCATTGAGATATTCATGGATGATTTTACTGTTTTTGGGTCCTTTTATGAGGATTGCTTACATAACTTGAATTCAGTGTTGCAGAGATGGAAGGATACTAATTTAGTGCTCAATTGGGAGAAGTGCCAATTTATGGTACAAGATTGCATTATTTTGGGACACAAGGTGTCCACTAAAGGCATTGAAGTCGATCCTGCAAAGGTGGAGGTAATTGCAAAGTTGCCCCCACCCAATTCTGTTAAAGGAGTTCGTAGCTTCTTTGGTCATGCTGGGTTCTATAGAAGGTTTTTGAAAGATTTTTCCAAAATTGCAAAGCCTATGACTGACCTCTTGGTTAAGGAGGCCACTTTTGATTTTTCTGACACTTGTTTGAAGGCTTTTAATTGTTTAAAGGAAAAATTAATTAGTGCCCCTATTGTTGTTGCCCCCGATTGGTCGCTTCCCTTTGAAATTATGTGTGAGGCTAGCGATACTGCTGTGGGGGCTGTTTTGGGGCAAAGAAAGAATAAGGTATTCTATACCATTTTCTATGCTATTCGCACTCTTGATGATGCTCAAAGAAATTACACTACCACAGAGAAAGAGTTGCTAGCTGTAGTATTTGCATTTGACAAGTTTCGTCATTACCTTGTTCTTTCTAAAGTTACTGTTTATACTGATCATGCTGCATATAAGGTTTTACAATGTGGTTTTTATTGGCCTACTATATTTAAAGATGCTCATGAATTTGTGAAAGCTTGTGATAGTTGTCAAAGGAGTGACAATATTTCTAGGCATCAAGAGATGCCCTTAAACAATATTTTGGTTTGTGAGATATTTGATGTAACACCCCAAAATAGTTCAATTAATTATTTAGTTGAGTTATTTAAGGTTTACAACTTTTTAATTAAGCTAAGTATTAATTAGGAGTTTATTTCATTTAGGGGATGCTTAAGTGAAATGGAGAAGGTGGGCGTAGAGGCCCATGAGCCAATTGAGGCCCATGAACCATTAGAAGCCCAAGGATTTGCATTAAAGGAGAGTGTCGAAGGAAAGGAAGCATGTTCACCAAAGAGAATCTAAGAAAAATCAAAGTGAAGTAAGAGAGAGAAGTTGGTAGGTGAGATCAGTTTTCTAGAGAGAAGGGAGAGCATTTTTGGCGTGGAAGAAGCTCAAGCTCAACGGAGAAGTGTTGCTGCGAGTGTTAACTGGAGGAATCGGTGAAGAGAGGGTCGTTTACGCAACTGATCAAGGTTAGGGGGCTCTCTTCTCACGTATAATTTTGTAGTATGATGAGTGTTATGTGTGAGTAGTTGTAGCTGTGTTTTCCCTGAGCTGTGTTGCATGTGTTTGTGTGTTTTTCTGATGTGTTGCTTAACGCTATGTTTAGCTCGTTTCAGTGAGCTTGTGTTGAGATGATGAGGTGATGGTCGTGAGAGACTAAGGAGTGAAAATGGAGTCGAGAAAACTCTCACCCCAAAGTGAGCTAAAGTGAGAGACGTGAGAGTGTAAGGTTCTTATGGAGTAGAACGCTAGACTACCGAGGTGTAGGTTGGGAGTTGAGTGTTCATAACAAAGAGAACTTGTGTCTGGGCTTAAGCGAAGGGGTTGACTTGGGGTAGTAGAGGTGCATCTACCTACCACTAGTGTAACGAAACTTAAGTGATGATCGTAAGTCAAAACGTAGGTCATGAGGCATAGAAGCCGAGATGAGTGATAGAGCACCAGTAACTAAGTGTATGAGTACATAAGACTAGGTATAAGGATCGGTTTGTGCTTGCTGAGGTGTAGAGTAAGTAGGCCGAGATGCTTAGGCCGAGGTAAAGTACTTAGGCTTAGGCTGTTTGAAGTGTCGTTGATAACGTGTAGCGTGTAGTAACCGAGGTGTTATGGCCGAGACGTAGAGTATATCATACCTAGGTGCACTTGACGAGGTGAGATGTACGTTCGTGTGAAGTGGAGTGACTAGGAGTGAAGTAGAGCGTAGGCATGCCGAGGTGCCAAGCGTCGCCGGAGCTGCCGAGTGTCTTTGAGGTGCTATAGGTGCCGAGGTGTGGTTTTAACGCTAGTGTAGCGCAGTTATTCTTTGGGCGCGATGTGAGTGTCGCTTTTGGAGTGCCAAGTGCGTGAGGGGTTAAATGGTGGAGTCGCTTTAGTCCCTAATGGACGCTTTAGTCCTGGGGACATGGTAGCTCGTAGTGGACCGATCGGTCCACTATTAGGCGCCGAGGTGGTTGATGAGTGAGGCGACAAATTTTAGCGCCGTGGGGCCGATGTAGAGACGCGGCGCCTTAGCCTGTAAAAATGATATATGTGCGTTGTTTGGCCCTATGGCTATGTGTAGAGAGGAGTATTACATGATGAAGTCCCCGAGGGCATTAAATAAATGAAAATGGTGAATGCAGAGGACTTCGGTCCTATGGAGAAAGCAGAGGACTTAGGTCCTATTTATGAATAAAAGACTGCGGTCTAATTGGTGAGTTACTGGAATTATGTTATGACTTAATTGAATAATGTGTATGTTGTGTGATATGCATTGTTCATGGCGTCGCATAAATCATAAGCATAAGGTGATAGCAGAGGACTTCGGTCCTAAGGTGATAGCAGAGGACTTCGGTCCTAAGGTGATAGCAGAAGACTTCGGTCTTAATGGATCCATCATGCATATGCCCGTGGAGTTTTGGGTCTGCATCATGCATATAACTCATGCACTGAATAATTGTTATTTGTGTGTTGTGCCGAGATGTTTATATGTGTTTGCTTAGCATAATGCCTGTCATAAACCTTATTATATGTGTTTAGAGACTCACCCTACTGCTTTTATGTTGCTCTCATGTGGCAACTTGCGTATCCCCGAGTAGAGGTCGGTTCTCACTCACCAATGTCGTTGGCGTCGCCATTTTGCTCTCGGTAGTGTAACACCGGGGCGAAGTAGTGTAGTGGTCCGTATGTAGGTTATTTTGTGTTGTAAACCTATGTCTTTTAGAACTTGTATTATTTTGACTAAGTTGTAACTAATAACTTGTTACTTGATGAGCTCTGCCTTCTAGGCCGAGGTGACGTATGTGCATTACACTACCACCGCTTTTAGTTGCGCGAATGTTTTATTGTTTTGCTTGGTTAAGTTCATGTAGAAAATGTAGCACTCCTTGAGTGGTTTTTGAAAACTCGATTTAATTGCTAAGTAGTATTAGAAGTAAGGGGGTGTTACATTTGATGTAATGGGTATTGATTTTATGGGGCCCTTCCCTAAATCTTTTCAAATCAATATATTCTTGTTGCTATAGATTATGTGTCTAAGTGGGTAGAAATCGTAGCCTTACCCACTAATGATGCTCTGTAGTAGTGAGGTTTTTGAAGAAAATATTTTTACCAGATTTGGCACACCTGCAGAGCAATTATTAGTGATGGTGGCACTCATTTTTGCAATAAACAATTTGAAAATCTTTTGAGCAAATATGGTGTCACTCATAAGGTAGCAACTCCTTACCACCCACAAACCAAAGGACAAGTTGAAATTTCAAATAGAGAGTTAAAAAGGATTTTAGAGAAGATAGTTAGTGCATTAAGAAAAGATTGGTCTTTGAAACTTGATGATGCACTATGGGCTTATAGAACTGCTTTTAAAACCCCATCGGGATGTCTCCTTACCGCCTTGTTTTTGGAAAAGCATGTCATTTGCTCATTGAATTAGAGCATAAAGCACTTTGGGCTTTAAAATTTCTAAACTTTGATGCTCAACTTACAGGTGAAAATAGGTTGCTGCAGCTCGATGAATTGGATGAGCTCCGTCTCGAAGCTTATGAGAATTCCAAGTTATATAAGGAGCGGACTAAAAAGTGGCATGATAAGCGCATTCAGCAGCGTGAATTCCATGTTGGTGAGAAAGTTTTAATCTATAACTCACGTTTGCGTCTTTTTCTAGGAAAGTTGCGCTCAAGGTGGTGTGGACCCTACACTGTTACTCAAGTTTTTCCTTATGGAGTGCTTGAGGTATCTCATGAATATGGTACTACTTTTAAGGTCAATGGTCAGCGTGTGAAGCATTTTGAGGAAGGGTTGCTCCAAGTGAGCTATGTCACTGGCCTCAAGGATTGACCGTAGTACCGTCAGGCTCGGGACGTTAAACAGGCGCTTCGCAGGAGGCAACCTATGTTTTATTTTCTCTCACTTTTGTTTATTTGTTTTTCTATTTTATTTAGGAATTAACTCAGTTTGCAAAGCTCTCTTAGGGAAGTCACTCTTACTATCTCTCTCTCTCATTTATTTCTTTTTGTGCCAATTTGATATTTTGCATTGAGGACTATGCTTCATGCTAGTGTGGGGGAGGAAAGTATATTTTGTCATTTGGTCTCTATTAATGCACATACCCACTAAATATGTTGATAGCATTTTTCTGGCTTGTTTTGCATGAAGTATGCGTAAATTAAAAAAAAATAGAGATTATGTCTTTAAGGGATCCCATAATTAATTTACTTGACAAACTTGTGCTTAATTATAACTGTGGGGTTGTCATTAGGAAGCTGATAATTAGCATTTGTGTCTGTTGAGTACTTTTTGTGAACTAGCTTTTAAATGTGAGATCTGAGCCTTCATAAGGGGATTGATACTAAATCATAAATTTTTACCCCTTTTCTTTCTATGAGTGTGTTTCCCAATTTGCTACATTCTAGAATTTGTCTTTTGACCATTTCAAGGCGAAAATTGATTTGCATCATGTAAAAAGATTCGGGGAATTTAGGTATTTTCTTGGCCTCAGAATTGTTTGTTGAATTTATCCATTAGTTGCCCCCTTGAGCCTAATTGTTATAATTTTTTCTTTGGTACCCAGATATAATTTTTTTCTTTTTCTTTTTTTTGGTAACCAATTGAAATTGAATGTGGAGCAACTATTGAAAATTACAATTACGTCCTATATTTTAATGATCTATATTGTCGATCAAATTTTGTCCTATACTTTAGTTGTCTATCTTGTTAGGATGACGAAAACAAAAGGAGTGATTCATGTGCTTACAAGAATATCTTCCTACAAAGGAAACAAAATAGAAGTTTTCATGTACTTACCTTTTCCTCCTAAAAAAAATAAATAAATAAAATTATAGAAAGATAATTTGAAAAAAAAAAAGCAAGAAAGAGGAAAAGACACATCAAAAGAATGAAAGAGCCAAAGGGCAAATCCAAAACAAAAAAAAGAAGCAACAAAAAAAGTCTACTCAAGAGAAAAGGTAAATCAAAGAGAGCTGATTCAATAGAAGAAGAGTGAAGAATGAAAGTGAAATTTGGAGTTTGGACAAAAATTGTAAAATAGATAGGAGCTCCATATTTGGTTTCAATAGTTACTATTTGTTTATTGTTTGTTCTTTTAGCCATTTGATTAGCCCTCTCTTCTTATTTCCTACCCTGCATGAATTTACCCTGGCCCCAATACAACCCATGAAACCCCATCTTTTGCATGCATGTGAACTATTTAGTGGAGATTTGGTCAAATTACAAGCTTATGGTAATGTGCATTTTGTGGAAACTTGAGTGTATATTTTCACTAGTCCCTAAACACTTAGAGAGACTGTGAGCGAGTGTCATTGTTCACAGAAATGTACTCTTCAGGGACATGAGCCTCTAATTGGGAAACCTTTTGACACCTCATATGTGCTATATTGTCTATTGTCTATCATTGTGATTATCATTTTGGGTACCTTATTTGGCTGTTTCTATTATATTTTTGGAAATCTTATTGAGCCAGAAAATTTGTTTGAGGACAAACAAATGTTAAGTGTGGGGGAGTTGATAAACTCCAATTAAGTGTATTTTTTAGGGATATTTTCAAGTCAATTTCAGAGCAGTTATTAACTATTATATAAATTATTTACTTAATTTGCTCTTTATTTTGCAGAATGAGAAAAGAATAGGTGAAACAAATGATAGTCCAATAAAAAGTCACTTTTATATATATATATATATATATGGGGAGGTTGAAGAAAGAAAATAAAGGAGTAAGCCTAAGAATTAAGCTAAGTCTTCACGGCACATTTGTATGAAGTGATCCAGCCCATGAAATGAATGGAAGGAGCATGCATCCCTAGGAGAGAAATTATAAGGGTTTTTTCTTTTGTACCCCACCCTCTCCCCTTAAACCCCACCCACGCTAAATCCCCAAAATGCCCTTCAAAAATCTTTTTTCACTAAATTACACGAATCGATATATCTTTTTTTGCGCCCTATATACGATGGGGAAAATTTTGACATCGTATATATGTTCATTGTGCGTATATATGATTGATGCGTTTAAGTCAATCGTATATACGCAAAATGAACTTATATACGATGTCAAAATTTTCCCTATCGATATATGTCCCAAAAGAGATATATACGATGGGCTTTGTTTTTGTTAGCGCTATGATTTTATTACCGCTATAATTTGAAGTCTCGCGATTTGATTAACATCAACAATGACGTAGTGCTATTGGATAAAGTAAACGCGTATAATTACAAAAACGCGATATAGTATATATACACGCAGTAATACAAAATATGTGTGAATCTATCTACAAGCCGCCAATAGAATCATCGGCTAAATCTATATATCTAGACGCATCACAGCGGAGTGAGAGGCCGCACGGGAGGACACATAGATCGCCATAGGGTAAAACGTCCGGCATACGGATGCAACCATAAAGCGCACTCTCGTGACGTAGGCCGGTACCACCGCTGGGGCAATAGGAGGCAACAGACAAGTGGGAGAGATTGAAAGATTCAACCAAAGGTACATTTTGCTTGTTCGTAATGTATATGATTTTCAACTTAGATGAACTGTAAGTGCCTCTCAAAGGCGTATAAGTGAAATTCATAGGTAAAGAAAATCAAACCAATGCAACATTATACCGGTTGCAACCATATACCCCATCTCGGTAAATCAAACCACTTTGACTCCGATCGACGTCAGATGACTCGATAGTTAAAGCTTTGCGAAGCTCTAACAATCGGTTCTTCCCAAACATGTCGAATACAAGGTTTCCTGCCATTTGTTTCTGAATCAAAGCTTGCCTAATCGTGAGGCCGAGTCCTCACCCATGTCAAGTCCAACCCCGATCGCTTAAAAAACCGCGCTTCACAGTCACCTTCAACATCAACAATTTTTTCAACATAGTTGCGCACGTGTGGTGGAAGAAACGGTAAGTGGATTTTAGTCTCACTTGCCTGTGATAATACTCTAGAAGCACCCCGAGATAATTTGGTTGACTGATCGTGGTAGGAATTTTGGAAGCTCCGGATTCTTCAATCTGCTTTACCCTCTCATCCATGTGCTCCCACCCGTATGATCACGCTTAGCATCAAAAATTTCCCTTTTTTCTTCTTTGTCGCACCTTTCGCTCGACTTTTGATTTAGGTGCAACCATAGAAGAAGTAGAAGGAAAGCTATCTCATTCACCCTCTTAATAAGAAACTTCTCCTCCTCACTCACTTTATTAAATCTTGCCAAGATAGCATCAAATTGGTAAGAAATATCGCATCCGATGATTTATCCCGAGTGGATTTATCATCTATTGCATCCAAACTCAATCGCTTTTCCAAAGATCATCAACAACAGAAGCGGAATAGAATTGTCGGAAAGCATGAAAAATACCTATCTCACAAGCACAAGGAAGTAGATGTGTCTTCCTTTGAATGCACCGCACCGCTTTTGTCGTATCCAACCCCGATTTCGACCTTTCAAACTCATTAACCATGTGTCTCAAAGGCAGATAAAGAAACAAGTCCTTGAAGATTTTTAAACAAAGGGAATATTTGACTTGACTTCAATTCTCACGATGCTTCGTTGAAAAGACCCGATAATTTGATCAAAATGTATTGCCAAAGATGTCATCAATAGATATCAAACATTTTGATAGATCACCCTTCAAGTCTTCAACCGTCTTTTCAAAGACCAATGCAAGGATTCCGCTCAAATATGTCCACGTGTCAAAAAAATCGAGTAACGGATAGAAATAATAAACAAGTGTCAAAGAATTTTAATCGACGAAAAAAAATATGTCCACGTGTCAAAAAAAATCGAGTAACGGATAGAAATAATAAACAAGTGTCAAAGAATTTTAATCGACAAAAAAAAATGTGTCCACGTGTCAAAAAAAATCGAGTAACGGATAGAAATAATAAACAAGTGTCAAAGAATTTTAATCGACGAAAAAAAATATGTCCACGTGTCAAAAAAAATCGAGTAACGGATAGAATTAATAAACAAGTGTCAAAGAATTTTAATCGACGAAAAAAAATATGTCCACGTGTCAAAAAAAATCGAGTAACGGATAGAATTAATAAACAAGTGTCAAAGAATTTTAATCGATTTAAAAAAAATATGTCCACGTGTCAAAAAAAATCGAGTAACGGATAGAATTAATAAACAAGTGTCAAAGAATTTTAATCGACGAAAAAAAATATGTCCACGTGTCAAAAAAAATCGAGTAACGGATAGAAATAATAAACAAGTGTCAAAGAATTTTAATCGACGAAAAAAAAAATGTCCACGTGTCAAAAAAAATCGATTAACGGATAGAAATATTTGTTGGTTGTGGAATTCCCCAAGTGTGGGATCTGGTTAGTCCATGCTGAGATAAATCGCTCCTTGTGCGTGGTCAACCATGTGTCGTGCACATATTTAATGAGAGCGGGTTTATCGTGAGCAAGCACCTTCAAAAACTTCGAGATTAGATAGATACTCCGACTCATCAACAGAATCAATAATACATAGCCAGAGAGATTCGACCTCCTCCCGTCTATCCTTGTGAACCAACTCCTTAATCTTGGCTTTGACATTTTTTGTAACATGCCAATGACAAAATAAATTTGTAGCAGCAGGAAAGACATCAAGAATAGCGCACATACAAACAGATCTCTGTCTCACAAGAAAACTCGAGAGGATGAATAGAATGCAACTCACATATACCTCGCACTGCTCCAATACCCAAGAAAATGAATAGCAAGCTCCTGCCCAATATAAGCAAATGCAATGTGGAAGCTTATCTCAAAGTTGTTTGTGACTCCCACAACTGTAGAAGAGGCAAATTATATCTGTTGGTCTTGTAGGTTGAGTCAAGAATGAGAACTTTGGGAAACAACCCGAGCAACTTTATAGAAGTGGGATGAGCCCACATGATATCACCGATTTACATCAGTTGCGGAATCTTTCTAGACTAACATAGATAATTATGGGATTCAATCAATCTCAACACCTCCCGAATGTCCGTTCTAGGACCCTCTTTGTAGACCGGTGTTTGTGACGCTGCCTATAAACTTGACGAAGACTAGTCACATTCTCCTGATCTAGCTTCTTCAAAGCAAAGAATAGTAGCTTTCGGTCCGACATCAAGATCCGCATGCTCGTTAACTGATCCTTTTGCGCTCGCATGCACGCCCAAATAAACAAGTACCAATGGAAGTTTTGAGCAACTCGTATGCGTGTCTACCACATTTAACCGTGACACACCAACCCCACGGCTAATCAATGCAAGTAGCTTTCAATCTAAAAGGACAAATTTCTCCTTTTAGAACCGAAACCCTTGAATCATTAGTAAACCCGCTTGTTTGTCGCAGCCAAAAAACAATCTTATCTCGCTTTCCCTCTTTCCACCGCTTTCTCGATCTCACAATAACAACAACTACACCGATAGTTCTACCAACACTTTGGCCCACTCCTCCACAAACTGTCGTGTAGAAAATATCTACAAAATATATAACTTACTAAGTACTTAAGTAAATTAATTCCATTTACCAAACTTGAGTAACAAAATTATACCGATCCGCTGTGAAAGTTAATGTAGTATCAATATCAACAGCGCCAACCGAGAGCTCGGATCCGCCGTCAGAGGCGGGTCAATATCTGCTCCAACAAAACAGATAGCAACTCAAGAAAAAACGAAAAAATAGCCCGATCGATATACCTCCTCAACCATGTATATACGATGGGTATTTTTTTTCACATCGTATATACATAGCCCGGATGTATATACGATTAGATCTTTCAAGCCCACTCGTATATAACCTATATACGATGGGTAGTCAACGGCATTTACACGCAATCGTATATATGCCTTGAAGGACATATATACGATGAGTAGTCAACGGCATTTATTACACGTAATCGTGATATATGTCTTGAAGGACATATATACGATGAGTAGTTTTTCAGTGTCGCTCATTAATTAATGTAATCGTATATACCTTCCATCGAGGTATATACGATGCGTTATCTTGTGGGTCCCAGTCAGAGAGAAATAAATGAAAGTCAAAAAGTGAATTATGGCAGGGGTATTATGGGAATATCACAAATGGGTGGGGGTGGGAGGGGATGGGGTGGGGGTATAAAAAAAAACCAAATTATAAAGGAAGGCTTGCAGCATGAATTGGGGAGGAACGGACTGCACAACAGTAACACACGCTACCCTAAGAGTGAGAGAGAGAGCTGCAACGTGATTGAGAAAGGAGAAGTTGTGCACGGAAACCGAGGCGGATAATTGAAATAAACTGACGCACACGGACAGCGCAGAGAGAGATTGGAAGTTTTGGGTATCTGTTCTTGACACCGTGAGAGAGCTTTGGAGCAGAATTCAGAGACTGAATACAGGATCAGAATTTACTCAATCTCCGGGTTATTTTTATATTCTGTAATTCATGGCTTTTAATTTTATTCCAATGTTCTTGAACACTATGGATAGTTAAATCCTTTTCTGGGGTCTTAGGTGAATCTCGCTTGATTAGAGACCTCTTTATGTTTTAATTTATGCTTTGAATTCCCAATTTTTATTTCAATTAATATTATCCTATTGCTTTATCACATAATTAAGATTGATAACCCTTTGCATGTTTATAATCAATTAGTTGATTAGCGACCGTACTACAACTAGTTGGTGGACCTATAGGATAATTGAGACTATAACTAATGAATGACCAAACTTTAATTTAGTCTTCCAATCATTCAACCTTTTTGTACTTTATGCTTTCCTTAAATTTAAATTCTAGCATGACCAAACTAGGGTTAATTTAGGGAAAAGAATATTAATCGCGAATGACCAAACGAGTTAATAGCTTTAGTAAAGGGATTGGTAATTGAATATAATAAGGGGATTCAAGTAGGATTAGACATAGAGGAATCGAACCATGCAAGTGAAACTGTGACCCTAGGCTTCTCTCCATTGATCAAACTTTACGATTTAAATTCTTGCTATTTACTTCTTGTTATTTTAGTTTTTACAATCACCAAACATTTGTTGTCTAAATAATAACTAATCTTAAGTAGTTTGGTACTTATTAATTAATCCTTGTGGAGACGATATTTTTTTATAATACTTCCGCGATAGAGTACACTTGCTCTAGGTGTGTCTTTGACTCAACAGTTTAAATCGAATTAAATGCTATTGAAATCGAATTAAATGTTTTTTAAACGATCTGGACAATAACGTCCAACAAAAACATGATTCTGATATTTTTCCCTGCATACCATCTTTACGTAAATCCAAAACTCCCCTCAACTTACGACAATAAACCTACTGTTATACCCCAATTTTGTCCGTATTCTTTTTCTGGTTTTAGTCGTTTATTTGTTCTGAAATCGCGCAATTGCGAGAATTATTAAAAAAGTGTCTCATTTACTAACCTAAGCCAATCTCAACTAACCTGTTCAACTAAGTCGAAATGTCGTTGTTTAAATTGAGAATGCGCGCAAATGATCGATCTTTTCGCACATTCTTTAATTGAATCTTCGTATTTGGTCCTAGTCGAACTTAATTGGGCTTATCCGAGTCGTTTCCTTGCAAATGGGCTTATTCGAGTTGTTTTCTCGCAATTGGGCTCATCATTCCGACTTCTTTTCTATTTTTATTATTTCGTCCTTATTGTGAGCATATACATATAGTCCAAAAATATCAAAAAAAATCTATTTAATTTTATTTACATTTTAAAGTGTCTAATTGTCCAAAGTGTCCAAAAATACAAAAAATGATAATATTAAAAATACAAAAAAAAATACAAAACAAAAAGTAAAAAATAGGAGCAAAGATCGCAATCTTTGTGGTCTGTTTCTGCTCTCCAAGACCGCCAAAGAAGCCCACGTTATCGTAACTCGCAAAAAGCCCACCAAATCACCCAAACCAATTAAATGCTAACCCTAAGTTTTTAATATAAATAAGCAGTAAGTCTACAGTAAAAGAGAGAAATCAAGGCAGAAAACTACTGCTAAAATCACCCAAAAATAGGATTAGAGTTTCACATCGAAACCCTAATCCACTAAACACGATTCTGAGGTTTCTAAGATCTAAACGAAAGAAGCAAAGAGTGATCAACGATCACACATCAAGGAGAATCAACAAGAATAAAGCCGTAACAGAGAGCATAAACAAAGGCCGAGTCAAAGTTGGTCTTGTATCATTAAATTTAAATATGTAGAATATATGAGCATGATCTCAGAAAAATAACACCGATAAAGAGACTAGAACTTGAAACATGAACACTGATGTTGTATATCGTTTTGAATCACATAGTTTTTTTTTGACAAACTGAGAATAGAAAAGACAGAGCATGATTTAACAAGATAAAATCGGATTTACCAGTTTGGGTTAAAAAAAATATATAAAAAACTAACCTTTAAGCTTGCTCGCCGGAGCACCGTTCGTCTTCTCCGGCGAAGCTCCGGCGAGCTCACCCTCAAACCGAGCCAACAACCAGCATTTCACCCAAACCGAAACCTTATTTCCCCCATAACGAAACCCGAGCCATCAAACCACCCAAAACCGAAGCTTCCTTCAAACCCAATAAGCCCTCACCGAAACTGAACTCAACACCACCACCGATGGAATCAGCTCCGCCGTCCTCCTCTCCCTCTCCCATCGCAAAACCTCCCTCCGTTTCTCTCCCACCGTCACAGTTCACTCCTTCTTCCTGGAAATCGCCGCACCTTCTCCTTCTCTCCCCTCGAATCCGCTTCTCTCTCCCTCCGCGAAGACCGGGCGAGAATCGCGCTAATCCCCTCTCTCTCTAGAAACTGGCCACATGCAAGCACTGGGTGAGGAAAGGGTTGGAATTGGAAATTAGGGTTCTGGTCTTTTTGGGCCTCATACACAGGTCCTTTTGTTTTTATTTTATTTTAATTATCGTAACGCTATTTGCACCCCCTTATTTACGCGCACACCTCCCTCACTTAAGCCCGGGCCAGATACCGGGCTCTCCTATGCGAACCGGGATTCCTTTTACACCTTCTATTAAGTATACAACCCCTCGCGACTAATAAAACCCCAATTTACAAACTTTCACCCCTGCTTTCTTTTTAATTATTTCCCAACTCAAACATAAATAATTTTTCTCTCTCAAGTCAAATAACGGCTAAGTCGGTTGTACAACCGGGTTAGTCATCATTTTAGGACCAATGAGCTGTACAGTTTAGTGATCCTACAAAAAACTTAATAAAATATAAATAAATAATTTTTCCATAAATAAACGGCTAAGTCGGTTGTACAACCGTTAGTCATCATTTTAGGACCAATGAGTCATGATAGCTTCAAGAATCCTACAAAAACTCAATAAATACAAATAAATTATTTTTCCTAAAAATAGGGGACTAAGTCGGTTGTACAACCGGTTAGTCAATCGGCATGTTCTAGAACTAATGAGTCAGATGCAGTTCAGAATTCTAGAAAACCTATTCTAAAACCGACTCACCTCACACCAAACCAATTTCTTTCAAAAACTCAAAAATCATTTTCAAAATGTAGGGGACTAAGTCTGGTTGTACAATCGGGTTAGTCAACATTCCTAGGAATCGAAGTGAGTCAGCATACTCAAGGAATCCTAGGACCCCTACACTAAAAAAACACCAACCAATAAACCTTTTTTCGTGAAGAACTACGTAGCTTTGATTCCTCCATTGCATCCGAGGTACGTGAGAGCAAGACTCAACTCTTGTCAAGCACTAAAACCAAAAACTTAAATAAGTCTTTTTCTCTACAAATAAAAGGGTAATAATTAAATAAATCTTAAATTAATTAGACAATGGATGTCGTGGGGTGCTAATACCTTCCCCACACATAACGACTCCCGAACCTTAACAATGCCTTATCCTAAACGTAAAGGGATTTTCTGAATTTGCCCTTAAACTAAAATTTGGTGGCGGCTTCCTATGAACCTTCGAAGAATCCTTTCCCGGATTTTTCGGTCGCTACAGCTGGCGACTCCACTGGGGACTTAACTTTTTAGAGAGTCAAAACCTAGTCTAATTAATCTAGGATTAATTCAATTTTTACCCTTTTATTTATTTATTTGCTTTGCATAATTATGTTATTTATTTGCGTAAACCCTAGGATAGAAGACGATATTTGTATGTATGTTTGTTTTGCAGCTTTGGGTTTATTTTAAATTTCTCCTACACACACTACACCTCTACACATCACACACATGTGAAAAAAGTCCTCTTCCCGGACTCGAGTGCAAACCTAAGTTAGAACGAGATTGCGTAGTGATGGCCTGCGGGACGTACGTCTCGTTGGGTGGTCATGAAAATCTCACCTAGAGTTTGATTCCTTTTAAGGATGCTATCCCTTCTAATAGCTTGCCTATTGTTGGGGTCAGTATTCTTGACTGGGGTCCTTGGCTCTAGGGACCATGTGTAGGATTTATTAAAACCATCCTTGTGAGGTTCACTATAAAAGAAACCTTAGACCCACTCCGTAAGTTACCTTTCTAGGGTCACGAAGGAGCTTCATACCCTTGCATTCAAACAAATATTTGTGCTTACCGTCTTTTATCCAAACATCAAAAAATCAAAAAGTCAAAATCCCAAATCATTATTTACCGCAAGTTTCTTAGAAACCATACCTCATGCATTTTTTTTCCTTGCATTACGAAAAACAAGAATAAACATCTTATGTTACGTCGTCCTGAGAATTAAAAGCTTTATTTTGGAGAGAAGCCATGCATGCTAAAGTCAAAGTCAAACTTTGTACTTTACTCTCCAAACGTAAACCTTATAATTCCCCGACGCGATAAATAAAATCATATATTATCATTTCATTCACATACATTATCATTACATTCGCATTTCACATACATTCATTCGCATTTCATGCACACTCATTCATTTGCATAATTACATCATGCATTACAAAAAAAATGAGCATAATTCTAGAAAAAAATTGTGATGAGAGGTGAGACATTCTTGTGAGGTAAATCATTCTTTTTGAAAAAGTTTAGTCATACTTAGTTGCAAGCTCAAGGCGTTTCAAGGTACTCAATTTTTCAAATTAGCACTGCTCACATTTGTTTTAACAAAGCGTTGCATCCCATGATAAATGACCGAAATGTCCATCAAAAATTTCTATCATGTTTTAACTAATGTTAACTCTCTACGAAGCATTTGTGTAGTGACTTGGGTAATATGTGTGTTTATTTTTGTTTGAGTCAGTTAGCGTCCCTACCTTACCATCATCCCCTGTCAAAGTCTAATCCCACCCCGACCACCCATAAAGTACATACTCCCCACATCAGTACATAGTTGACGTTTCTGGTTGGTTCCCCTAGTGAAATAACACTTTAGGCCCTCCATACTGGGGCAAATATGTGATATCTAAAATACTTTGTCAACGTTGTATTCCTTTGGTGCAAGTCCTTTACAAAAAAAAAATTCAAAAAGGCCCGTTAGGTTGAAAACTTGTAAGAGCGGCCTAAGCAAAAATTAGGGCATAAAAAAAAGAGAAATAAAAAAAAGAGCAAATATATAAAACTAAATAAATTATTGTCCTTAACTTATTTTTTGAGAAAACGAGCAATCATGATTTGAAATGAAGTTTGACCATCTTCCCATACCCTCGAAAAAAAACCCGTGCTATCCACCTTAAGCCAAAATCTAAAAACCTTTCAATCACCCTAGACAAGGATCAATTCCACATCAAAAATGGTGTATCATTTTTATCAAGTCACTCAGCTCGAAAGAAAGAAAAAGAAAAAATCAAAATCAAAAAATAAAGTGAAATCAAAAAAGAGGATCGAAAAGCCACGAAAAAAGCAAAAGTGGTACAATTATGAGCTGATGCTTCTTACCATTAAATGCATAAGAGATCCTTGTCTGAAATAAACCCCCAAACACTTCCCTTGTCCTCAATATCCTATCCTTCATAAACCCTTGGCCAAGTCACATCCCTAAACAGATCCATTCTACCATGAGGCACATAAGAGGTTATTATCGCAATAAAACCTCAAACACCTCATTGAGCCTAATAAACCCTTCTTTCATAAACCGTTAACCATTAGTCAAATCATACCGCTCAATAAAAAAAAATCATCTTCTTTGAGCCCAATTATCCCTTCCTTCATAAACCATTAACCATCAACCACATTACAACTCCAAAAATCCATTCCGATCAATGACCGATTGCTTTTGTTTTCTCAAAGTTTTTAATCTTAGGACAAATAAGTTTATTTATTTACAATATGTTTGCTAGAAAAATATATTTCTCGAAAAAAAATAAAAAAAAGAAAAAAAAAATCAAAGAGGGCTTGCACCCCAGAGATTCATTCAAGTTCCGTTGATATAAACACAAGGCTTAGTTATCACCAAGTGCAGTTTTCATCATAGCAAACTCAAGACTATCATAGTGTGAGAGTCATTCAAAAGATAACCAAAAGTTTATAATAGGATCGTCGCCTATATCCTAAAGCGGGGAATCCCTTTCACCATCTATTCCATTTAAACTTGGGGATATTTGTACAATGTCATACCACATCCAGCCTATAGCCATACCCGACAAATTCCAAAAACCCATAACCTTAATCTCACTAAAGCCGACCATTCGAAATACCATTCCAAGTGGGGCAACCCTACACCCATCTCATCCCCTTGCCATATTCACAGCCAAAAAAAGCATACCGGGGCAATTTCTCAACTCACTATCCTAAATGTTTCTACTCTAGTCGAGGCAATCTTTTCCTTACCATAATTAGGGAAACATCAAACTCTATGGGTTGAGACAACATCTCCTACTTGCCACCTTTCATTCCAAAGCCAATGCATTCCCAACTCATCATCTTCTACACCCCTAGCTTGTCACCACTAGACAAAGCGCACACTCACCGTCATCAAATCTAAATTGGGGCAGTCCTGCATTCCTTGGCTTGGGAAAACCTACCTTTCATGACATTGACAAAGACCAGTCAGTCATTCACCCCTTCATGTGCCACGAATGTCCACACCCTAGGTCTTTAGAACCCCAAGTTAACTGACTCATTCATCTATATGTACACTGCTATACATCTGTACTAAGCAATGCTTTAAAGAGAGAGAACACAAGTTGATAATATGATACTGAAAATCCACTTGGTTAACTTTGTGGACCAAAATTTCGGTCATCATGGGGCATCATAGTGGAAAAGAAAAAGAAGCGAGCTTGCAAATATAGTACTTTTTCACATCAGTGTCTGTAAATAACAACTTTGAGATTGCCGAAGTTTGAATCAGATCTAGCCTTTCCAATGAATGATCAATCTCCACCTCTCACATCCAAAGTCTCACATCTCATCATCACAAAAGAAAAAAAAATGTTTCTACACCCAAATCAATCATTTCATATCATCGCACCATAGCATTTGCATTCAAGCATTTCATCCACATTCGCATTTCATGCATTTATTGTATACCAAAAAAGAAGCAAAAAAACTAGAAAACAAAAAGAGAAAAGAATCACCTATTTCATTCATCACATCGCCAAAAATCAACTGTTGCATGTATTATTGGCATTGTATATGCATTACATGTATTGCTTCTGAATCGACTTCAAGTGTCGATCCCTATATTTTGTTCCTCTAATATCGCTTTAAGCGTTGATCTCATATCATATCACGTATCACCGTGTTGATCCTTCGACTCCGAGTGGTCCTTCAGAGCACTACGCCCTTCAAAGCCCTAAGTGGCCCAGTCGCAAACGTCGTAGTCGAGCCCGACGGACCTTCCGACTCCGCGTGGTCCTTCGCACTAGCCGTGTCACCTTATGACATGGTGGACGCCCTCTATTGGTCAACATATCGCCTCGGATCTCGATCTTGACCCCGCCGCCGAATCTAAAGGCCCCTCAGATCGTTTTACTAGTACCGTAGCTAGTAGCGCTCCTTCACACTATGATGGTCCTCTATTAAGGCCTAGGCAGCCTTCTAGACCCCGAGTGGTCATTCAGAGCTTTAGTGCTCCTTTAAGGCCCCAAGCGGCCCTTCAGAGCCTTAGTGCTCCTTCAGATCCCGAGCGATCCTTCATTTTGTTCTCGGTTAATACGCCAAGTGTTAACCGCTCCCTATATATTCTTAAACCCTCTATTTCCCCTCTAAAACGAACAAAATTGATGTCTATTCTATCTTTATTTCTATTTCTACTACGAAAATTTGAATACACCTCACATTTTCTAGTAAAATATAAATAAAGAGGGGCAGCTGTTATACCCCAATTTTGTCCGTATTCGTTTTCAGGGGCAATTGCGAGAATTATTAAAAAAGTGTCTCATTTACTAACCTAAGCCAATCTCAACTAACCTGTTCAACTAAGTCGAAATGTCGTTGTTTAAATTGAGAATGCGCGCGAATGATCGATCTTTTCACACATTCTTTAATTGAATCTTCGTATATAGGCCTAGTCGAACTTAATTGGGCTTATCCGAGTCGTTTCCTTGCAAATGGGCTTATTCGAGTTGTTTTCTCGCAATTGGGCTCATCATTCCTACTTCTTTTCTATTTTTATTATTTCGTCCTTATTTTGAGCATATACATATAGTCCAAAAATATCAAAAAAAATCTATTTAATTTTATTTACATTTTAAATTGTCTAATTGTCCAAAGTGTCCAAAAATACAAAAAATTATAATATTAAAAATACAAAAAAAAAATACAAATACAAATACAAAAAGTAAAAATCAAAGATCAAGAATCTTTAGGGTCCGTTTTGCTTTCTCCAAGACCGCCAAAGAAGCCCACGTTATCGTAACTCGCAAAAGCCCACCAAATCGGTCCCAAACCAATTAAATGCTAACCCTAAGTTTTTAATATAAATAAGCAAAATTACCTACATAAAGAAAAGAGAGAAATCAAGGCAGAAAACTACTGCTAAAATCACCCAAAAATAGGATTAGAGTTTCACATCGAAACCCTAATCCACTAAACACGATTCTGAGGTTTCTAAGATCTAAACGAAAGAAGCGAAGAGCGATCAAGCGATCCACAAATCAAGGAGAATCAACAATGAATGTGAGCCGTAATGTGAGCATAAACAAAGGCTGGAGTCAGGTTGGTCTTGTATCATTAAATTTAAATATGTAGAATATATGAGCATGATCTGTTAAAATAACACTGACAGTACCTAGAACTTGAAACATGAACACTGATGTTGTATATCGTTTTGAATCACATAGTTTTTTTTTTTTGACAAACTGAGAATAGAAAAGACAGAGCATGATTTAACAAGATAAAATCAGATTTACCAGTTTGGGTTAAAAAAATAATATAAAAAACTAACCTTTTAGCTTGCTCGCCGGAGCACCGGTTGTAACACCCCCTTATTCTAATCAATCGGTCTACTAAAATTTAAATCAGAGTTTCATAAATCCACTCAAAGGAGTGCTACATTTAGTGATTAAAATGAAAACAGAATTCAATTAAGTTCGAAATAGTGTCACAGTACCATACAAGCATATTATCATACGCATCACCAACGGCAAAAGGGTCTCAGCCCATCATATAAGGCACCTCGGCCAGTACACATCAAGGTCGTATTACATAGTAATAGTTACACAAAATAATGGTAGTTTTCAGTTCAAAGACTATCTATCAAAATACACAAGTTCAAATTTAAACAAAGACAAAATAGACTACTCGGCCCCAACCCAGTGTTACATGACCAGAGCAGACACGACCAACTTGAGCTAGGCCTACCATCACTCATGCGTACCTGCAAGTTGCCACGAGAGCAGGCAACAAAAGCAGCTAGGGTGAGTCTCTTAACACAAGTAATATAATGTGAAGGAAAACATTAAGGATAGATATGGCACTAAAAACACCTCGGTTCAGCTAACAAAGCCACTCACCGATAGCTCAAACAATCACACACATCATCAATCAGCTCAAATACATTAAATCATGTAATGTATGCATGAAAATGCAACCCAACCACAGGGCCTTATGCAATGAGGTACCTCCACCGTCGTTATTTAGCTCGTCGGCATTCTCCGTCGTTAACTCCGTCGTTATTTTGATATGGAGACCGAAGTCTTACCATATCCGAGGCCGAGACCTCCTCCGTCGTTATATGCACATGAACATGTGACTCATGACAAATACAATCACACACAAATCAAATCATAGCGTATGTGAAAGTTTACACCGTCGTTCACCGTCGTTCACATGACGTCTACACCACTTAGACATCATCTCAGTGCTAAGGTCGACCTACAACACCCAGAGAATCACTCTAGGACCTACAACCGACCTCTCAATCACCTCGGCACCTCTTAATCACCTCGGCACTCACAGTGGACTAAATGTCACACCGAGGACCACAACTACACTTAGGAACCAACTTGTCCCCTAAGGACCAAAATGGACCTAATCGCTCCAACACTTATACACATTGGTGCTAAATGGCACTCACAGTGGCGTCCCACAATGTGGTAGACGACATTGGCGCCCAAATCACCACATCGGCACACTATATGTGTACCTCGGCTAAACCCCTCGACATCACCTCGGCACACTATGTGTGTACCTTGGCTAAACACACTCAACCCTCAACTCGGTAACGTGCTCACAATTAAGCACTACCTTACACCAGAATCACCTAAGTCATGGGAATTCACTCCTCTGTGTTCCCGTGTTCACTCACCTACTCTTAGGCACTTGGGCGCTTCACCTCTATGGACGCTACCTCGGCCTAAGGACCTCGGTTCACTATCTCTACAGCTCGGTAATCTTAAGGCGAAACACCTACACTTCGTTTTAGGCGTCCTTACCCTTCGCTTATGGTATTTGGACACACACTCACCCTCAAAACTCACCATCAGACCCTCAACTAAGACACAGCTAGACGTTGACTTCCCTCAACTCGGTTTCTCTCACTCTAGTTGAAGAACACTTCGGTTTCTACGCGTAAATAAGGCGCTTAACTCCCATTCCACTCCTTTACTCTGCTTTCTAAGTTAGACTCAACATGCAAACTCACTTCTAGCTCACCACACTCATGCACACTCGAATACTCACTCTATTTCTCCGATCTTTTCCTAACTCTACATGCAAGCTCATTTTCACTCACCATGCAATGCTCTCTCTTCATACCACTCGGCAATGCAGAGAGTGTTACACCCTCTCTCTTTCCAAGCTGATCCATCGTCGCTCCTCACCACAATCACATCAAAAGGCAAGAACACAGCAAGACATGTTAAGATCAACACATAAAACATGCATGCAATGTGATTCAGAAACCACTCACACCAAAATGCACACAACACAAAACATTACAAGTCTTAGAAGACCCCCTAACCTTAATGACTTGAGAAGAATGAGATTCCTTTACTCTCTAAGTAACTACAGCAACAATGCTCTCCACTCCTCTCCTAGCTTGGACTCTCCACGCTCGTTTTCTCCTCCTTCTCTCTTCGGTCTCACTTCTCTCTCTACTTCTCAATTTGGTAAGTTAACTAAATTTTTGAACTCAATGGGAATGTTCCCTTCGAAAGCACCATTTAATGTGTCCTAAAGGGACTTAAATGGGCCTTGGCCTTGTTTAGGCCGTGGGCTTCCACTTCCCCCACCCTCTCTTACTTAGACACTTTACTAAGGGTAACACATGATTAACACTCACTTAATAAATTATTTGACTTAAAAGTTAAAGTGTTGCAAACCCTTAATAACTCAACTAAGATAATTAATTGAATTATTTGGGGTGTTACACCGGTCGTCTTCTCCGGCTAAGCTCCGGCGAGCTCACCCTCAAACCGAGCCAACAACCACCATTTCACCCAAACCGAAACCTATTTCCCCCAAAACGAAACCCGAGCCATCAAACCACCCAAAACCGAAGCTTCCTTCAAACCCAATAAGCCCTCACCGAAACTGAACGCAACACCACCACCGATGGAATCAGCTCCGCCGTCCTCCTCTCCCTCTCCTATCGCGAAACCTCCCTCCGTTTCTCTCCCACCGTCACAATTCACTCCTTCTTCTTGGAAATCGCCGCACCTTCTCCTTCTCTCCCCTCGAATCCGCTTCTCTCTCCCTCCGCGAAGACCGGCGAGAATCGCGCCTAATCCCCTCTCTCTCTCTAGAAACGGCCACATGCAAGCAAATGGGGTGAGGAAAGGGTTGGAATTGGAAATTAGGGTTCTGGTCTTTTAGGTTTGGGCCTCATACCGGGTCTTTTGTTTTTATTTTATTTTAATTATCAGAACGCTATTTGCACCCCCTTATTTACGCCAAGCACACCTCCCCCACTTAAGCCTGGGGCACATACTGGGGCTCTCTATCTGAACCGAGATTCCTTTTTACACCTTCTATTAAGTATACAACCCCTGCGACTAATAAAACCCCCGATTTACACTTTTTCACCTGCTTCTCTTTTTAATTATTTTCCAACTCAAACATAAATAATTTTTCTCTCAAGTCAAATAACGGCTAAGTCGGGTTGTACAACCGGTTAGTCATCATTTTAGGACCAATGAGCTGTACAGTTTAGTGATCCTACAAAAAACTTAATAAAATATAAATAAATAATTTTTCCATAAATAAACGGCTAAGTCGGTTGTACAACCGGGTTAGTCATCATTTTAGGACCAATGAGGCTGTTACAGTTCGGTAATCCTACAAAAACTCAATAAATACAAATAAATTATTTTTCCTAAAAATAGGGGACTAAGTCGGTTGTACAACCGGGTTAGTCAGCGTTCTAGAACTAATGAGCTGTACAGTTCAGGAATTCTAGAAAACCTATTCTAAAACTGACTCACCTCACACCAAACCAATTTCTTTCAAAAAACTCAAAAATCATTTTCAAAATGTAGGGGACTAAGTCGGTTGTACAATCGGGTTAGTCGTCCCCCTAGGAATCGAAGTGAGTCAGATACCAAGGAATCCTAGGACCCCTACACTAAAAAACACCAACCAATAAACCTTTTTTCAGGAAGAACTACGTAGCTTTGATTCCTCCATTGCATCTGGAGGAACGTAGGAGCAAGACTCAACTCTTGTCAAGCACTAAAAACCAAAAACTTAAATAAGTCTTTTTCTCTACAAATAAAAGGGTAATAATTAAATAAATCTTAAATTAATTAGACAATGGATGTCGTGGGGTGCTAATACCTTCCCCACACATAACGACTCCCGAACCTTAACAATGCCTTATCCTAAACATAAAGGGATTTTCCGAATTTGCCCTTAAACTAAAATTTGGTGGCGGCTTCCTATGAACCTTCGAAGAATCCTTTCCCGGATTTTTCGGTCGCTACACCTACCCTTTTCCAAAAATCCAAAAACGCCCCCTTAACTTTATAGTCATCTTTTATTTAATTATGTGCTGCAAACTACAATTTTATGTCTAAGAAAACATTTTTTAGTAAGAAAACCATTAAAGGTAATAGATTAGTTTTATACAAGTAATAAATTATATAAAATTAAATATAAAATTTTGGATTTCAAATTAAATATAAAATTAACTAATTTTATGTCTAAGTGGATATAAAATTAACTAATTTTATGTTAATAATATAAAATTAACTATTTTTTATGGCTAATTGGATACTTTGTGTGTAACATCCGTAATTTCGTTAATTTCGAATTAAGAAATTAACGAGTGATTTATTACTCGAGTAGGTAATAAATCAAGTCACGGATATGAGGTTGTCGCGAAAGCAATTTATAATTGCTAGAGTATATGATTTAAATGCATAATTGATGGAATTATATGATGTTGTGTGATTGTTTTGGGGTAGAATTAGCATTGAGTGGAAATTAGAACACTAAGGGTATTTTAGTCTTTATACCACTCACAATATATGAGCTTCAAGACACCAAAAATATCCAAACACTCTCTCATTCCTCACTTGTGTTGAAATAAAGAAAGGGAAAGTAAGAGAGAGAAGTTGAGGGAGAGAGGAGAGCCGTGGGAAAGAAAGAAAAATAGAAAGGGAAAGTTAGAGAGAGAAAAGAGAGAAGTTAGAGAGAAAGAGAGAGAAGTTGGCGAGAGTGAGAGAAGAAGAGGAGAAGGTTTCTCCATGGATTCTCCATACAGGTAAGATGTTTTGCTTCCATTCTACTCCATTTTCAATTCTCTTTTCAATGAAACCAGTTTGAGCTTCTCATTCATCTCCCTTCTCTTTCCACCATTTTTATGTTTGAAGCTTCAACATGGCCAAAAAGTAGAAGTATGTGGCTTGAATGTTAAATTGGGGCTTGGTTGAGGATAGAGCTGAACTCACATAGTTGATTGAAACAAGGGGGAAGCAAGTTCAGTAGCTCAAGGTCTTCACTCAGAGAGACCTTCAATGAGTGGTCGGTTGTGGAAATCCGATGTCGTTTGCTATTTTAAATAATTCGACGGCGCAGTGCACCACTTGAGGAAATTCTGCACTCATGTTGTGTGTTGAAATGTCCGTTTGTGTCATTACAAATCTCAAATGAATTACTTGATGTAATTGCTTGTGATTGACAAAGTTTTGATGATGCATGTTCAAAGTTGTTTTGAATTAAATGGTTAAAGTTATAAATCTTCCAAAAACCGTAAAACTTAGAATACCTTTGGGAACCAAATGTTTCATAAATGGTTTAAGGTGTGAGTGGATTGGGTTCCCACACGTATTTGGTTCCCTCTCGAGCCCTCCGAAAAACCGTACACTAGAGAGAGGGAAGTCATGAGCCCTCGAGCTAGGCCCATATGAGGATGTTCACTTTGTGAGTGGATTGGGTTCACTTGCAAACCAAGAAAAGAAAAATGGTTTAAGGTGTTGTACTAGATTAATAAAGAGGATAGTGCATAGCCATCAAGAATTGGGCTATGAACTATAGATAAGTAATTTAAATTGTACATAGCCATCAAGAATTGGATTATGAACTCTAATGTAATTTATTTATCGGATTACCAGTGATTGATTGTGTATTGTAATTCATATTGAATTACTAATAAATGGGCGTACTTAGGTTGGAAGGAAACTCTCAAAGCTATTGACCAATTCGGAAAGGAATTGGGTGCGTCAAGGCGTACTTAGGTTAAGAGGAAACTTCCAACGCTATTGACCAATTCGGTGAGGGATTGGGTGCGTCATAAATAATCTTTTTGAAAGGAAAAATGTTTCATAAATGGACCGAGTGATAGGTAAGGGGTCACGGTAAGACTCACTGAGATATGTTATCTCACCCTATCATTGTTGTTGTTTTATAGATAAACAGGGAAAGAAGGAAGCTAAGCGGCACTAGTAGGTGGTGTGTTTATGGAGCTGTGAAGACTTAGTGTCTTTATCCATATTTATTAGTTTCCCTGGTAATTATTTCTGTTTGGATTATGTAACTTACTTTGCTGCAAAGTTGTGTAAACCGCTTTCGTATTTCCTTTGTTTGGATATTGAACAGTTGGACAGGTTAAGTCTTAAGTACTTGAGTTATGGATTAGTTGATAAGTACTTATGTGGTTAATTCTTGAATTAGAATTCAACGATTTTAGTTTGGTTCAATATCTTAAACAGAAATTTTTATACTCTGATGTATGCTAAAATATATATTCTGGTATTTCTATTGTTTAGAAATACTAGGGTGTTACATTGTGACAAATAATAAAATATAAAATTTACTATAAAATATTTATAAGTATATGTTAATAATATATTTACACCAAGTTATTATATAACATAAATTACATAATAGTTTAGTTTTATATCGTGTCTAGAGTATTTAATATCTAACACAATCCACTTCAATGTACAACTTCAGGCAGTGGTGGTTCCAGAAAATCTCATTAGTCGGGGCAATATAATAATTTATCTATAATATGTCACAAAAGAAAAATATTAATTAAATGTTTTTTTTCTTTCAGAAACATACAATCACGTACGTGACGGAAAAAATTCGAAAAAGATATTCAAGTTTCTACTAACTACACGTGTTATCTATGCGTTTTCATATTAAAAAAATATTGTATGATATTTTCATTGTCAATACTATCAAAAATACCCCACTTAGTATATGTATCAAGAGAATTATTTAATTATTAGTCTCTCATGATTGCGTAGTTCATTATTAGTCTCTAATTTTTACTAGAAACCATGAACTAAAATGAGTTGGATTCGTGTCTAAGTAATTAGATATTAATGGGGTCAAAACCAATTTTTTAATGGGGGCAAATAAAAAGTTATTAAGTATTTATTATCTATTAAAAATAATCCATTGGTAGGGGCAAATTCCCCCAAGGTCTAAACCCTGCACCCGCCATTGACTTTGGGTAAAGATATTCGTATATGTTTTTTGTTAACTTTTAATGTACAAGTGAATGTCGACCCGTGCAGCACACAGGTCATACATACTAGTATTAGTAAAATTAGATATTAATAATCTATATTTAATCATATATATATATATATATATATATATATATTATTCTCGTTATTAACGTTTAATAAACTAATATTTTTATAAAAAGAAAAGTAAATAGTTAACTACACCATCAAAAAATGTTTGAAATACAAATGACTTGCTACAAAGTCAATCATAATTTACAACTATACTTTACTCATATATATGTCAATATTATTTTCAAGCAAATAAATAATTCATTTTTTTTGTCAAAAACAAATAAGTAATTCCATAATTCTAGATATATAATAATAAATAAATAATATATGTTAAATAAAAATTATATGACAAAAGGACCAATTAATTTGCATATAGAATACAATTTTCTTTTAATATGTACATATTAATTTAACAATTAAAGTACATATTGAATTATTAATTTTTTGGTCAAAAAAAGAATTATTAGTTTTATTCTATATGTACATATGAAAAAATAATTATTTATTTAGCTTTTCTTTTTTCATATGTACATATAGAATACAATTTTCTTTTAATATGTACACATGAAAATTTAAAATTTTATTATTTGATTTATTTTAATTTGTTGAACTAATATGTTATGAAATTTAAATATTCATAATCTCTATATATAAATATAAATATAATACACTTGTTATTAAAGTAGTACAATTCACCCCTTTTTAATTATAAAAAAGTGAGTAAATAGTTGACTAATCATCGAAAAATATTAAATACACAAATGAGTTGTTACATTATCAATTGTATTAAATACTATACTTTATTGATGCATTTATGGATGTTCAATAGAAAATTGTTTTCAATATAAAAAAATAGAATTTTTTTCTTTATATAAACCCCTTATTTTGCTCTTTATAACGTCATAAAGCTAAGATAGACAATAAGGTGAAATCTTATTGCTATTGACGTTAAGTTGTTAAAAATGACTAAGATTTTCTTTGCACTGGTTCTTGCGACAACCCTTATCTTTCAAGGTATATAGACTCTCATCTAATCTAATTATATTTATATTTCATTATTCATGTTCTTCATTTAGTCGATTGAATACGTGTATTCACATCAAATCCAATGGAAACCTTCTAAAATTATTTTTTTTCCTTATTTTTTGTAGTTGCAGCAATTACCAGTGATGTTGTCATACAAAACAAATGTCAGATCGTGTTAAATACAGAAACTTGTGACATTGTGTCATGTCGAAGCCATTGTAGTTTACAATATGGAGGAAATGGGGTGTGTATTGGAAGAGGCCCTTTTAAATGCTTTTGCTTTTATGATTGTAACAACTGAGTTGTCAATCAGACTCAATGTTCTATATCCGAAAGTAAGGAAACAACTAACATAGGTTTTTACAACTTAACAAACAGCAAGTCATAAACCTAAGTACAAAATAAACATAGGGAATCCAGATAACATAGTTAAAATCACTATGTCTTCATATCTCCGAGACACATCGCCTAATCATGCCTCTTCGCTTTGTGTTTCCCCTATTTATCTGAAAAACAACAACATATGATAGGGTGAGATAACATATCTCGGTGAGTCCTACCGTTACCCCTTACCTTTATCTCGGTTCATTTATGAAATCTTATTAACTTCGTGATTTAATTAATAAACCACATGCATTATCAATTGCACTATACCGACTGCCCTCCGGCTAATCCCGGTAAACAGTGCAATCATAACTTCATAGCATAACACTGACTGCCCTCCGGCTAATCCCGGTGAACAATGCAATCATAACTTCATAGCATAACACCGACTTCCCTCCGGCTAATCCCGATGAACCCCCTTCCCAATAGGACTTTCCCTAATGGTAAAATTTTATAGGGCCTAGGTTTAGGGGCTCATGACTTCCCCGCCTAGTATGCTAAACTCTTTGGGTCGTCACCCATACTAGACATAATTTAAATATCGGAACATGATTCATTGTATGACATGTTTCACTAACATGTTAGCACAAGCAAAAGCTTGTATCACAGTCCAAACATCATTTATATTGGTTCCCACACGTTTATTAGATTCCACGTTTTTTCGAAAAATTTATAACATTAACCGTTTAATTCAAAACAACTTTGAACATGCATCAAAACATTGACAATGTAAATTCATACTAATCACAATTGTTTGGGAAAAGGATTAGAGGAAGTTTGGAGTCGAAAGGAGCGTCGAAACGAAGAATCGGGACTCGGGAATAAACTTCACTTGTTTTTGTTTCGTTTCGCTCTCTGTTCGTATCCAAACCTTGTTCCAATCCAATTACAACCTACAAACAGAACATATGATACCAAATTCCAGAACAAACAACATCAATCACAAGAAATTACATCAAGTAATTCATTGAAAGATTTAGTAGTAACACTATCAAATATTTAAACACACAAAATAGGTGCAGAGTTTACTGCAGTAGTGCATCTACTTCAGTGGTTTATTTAAAATACCAAACAAAATCGGATTTAAACAAATGAACACTCCTTAGAAAGCTAGGGATGTATAGTTTCTGACCATGTCTTTAGATATTCATAACAATGAGCCAAGTAGTAAAGTTTTTAGAAACAATCTGAATGGTTCCCAGACGGGACAGTTTCCGTCCTTCAACTTCTACTCCCTCTCAAATGACCTAAACTTGACCAAATGGCACGAAACTTGAGCCCTAACAGAAGAAAATGGAGCTTAGTTTCTAATGAGACAAGAATCATTCAAAACGTAGTTCAATTGAGTGCACAAAACCTAAAACACTGAACCTATACAATCACTAAAACACTGCACAAAACGGAGTTCAATTTAGAAACATACAATCACGTACGTGACGGAAAAAACTCGAAAAAGATATTCAAGTTTCTACTAACTACACGTGCTATCTATGCGTTTTCATATTAGAAAAATTTTGTATGATATTTTCATTGTCAATACTATCAAAAATACCCCTCTTAGTATATGTATCAAGAGAATTATTTAATTATTAGTCTCTCATGATTGTGCAGTTCATTATTCACAAAACTCAACGCTAAGAAACATCTTTCAACCGTTGTAGTTGCTAGAAGTAAAGCCTAATGTTTACTAGAAACCATGAACTAAAATGAGTTGGATTCGTGTCTAAGTAATTAGATATTAATGGGGTCAAAACCAATTTTTTAATGGGGGCAAATAAAATGTTATTAAGTATTTATTATCTATTAAAAATAATCCATTGGTGGGGGCAAATGCCCCCATGGTCTAAACCCTGCACCCGCCATTGACTTTGGGGAAAGATATTCGTAAAAGTTTTTTGTTAACTTTTAATGTACAAGTGAATGTCGAATTGCTTAAAGACACAGTCATACATACTAGTATTAGTAAAATTAGTAAATAGTCTATATTAATAGTCTATATTTAATCATATATATATATATATATATTCTCGTTATTAACGTATAATAAACTAATATTTTTATAAAAAGAAAAGTAAATAGTTAACTACACCATAAAAAAAGTTATGAAATACAAATGACTTGTTACAAAGTCAATCACAATTTACAACTATACTTTACTCATATATATGTCAATATTTTTTTCAAGTAAATAAATAATTCTTTTTTTTTTTGTCAAAAACAAATAAGTAATTCCAGAATTCTAGACATATAATAATAAATATATAATATATGTTAAATAAAAATTATATGACAAAAGGACCAATTAATTTGCATATAGAATACAATTTTCTTTTAATATGTACATATTAATTTAACAATTAAAGTGCATATAGAATTATTAATTTTTTGGTTAAAAATAAGAATTATTAATTTTATTCTATAGGTACATATGAAAAAATAATTATTTATTTAGCTTTTTTCATATGTACATATAGAATACAATTTTCTTTTAATATGTACAAATGAAAATTTAATATTTAAAATTTATAATTTTATTATTTGAATTATTTTAATTTGTTGAACTAATATGTTATGAAATTTAAATATTCATAATCTCTATATAAATATAAATATAATACACTTTTTATTAAAGTAGTACAATTCACCCATTTTTAATTATAAAATAGTGAGTAAATAGTTGACTAAATCATCGAAAAATATTAAATACACAAATGAGTTGTTACATTATCAATTGTATTAAATAATATACTTTATTGATGCATTTATGGAGTTCAAATATAAAAAAAATAGAATTTTTTCTTTATATAAACCCCTTATTTTGCTCTTTATAACGTCATAAAGCTAAGATAGACAATAAGGTGAAATCTTATTGCTATTGACGTTAAGTTGTTAAAAATGACTAAGATTTTCTTTGCACCGGTTCTTGCGACAACCCTTATCTTTCAAGGTATATAGACTCTCATCTAATTATATTTATATTTCATTATTCATGTTCTTCATTTAGTCGATTGAATACGTGTATTCACATCAAATCCAATGGAAACCTTCTAAAATTATTTTTTTCCTTATTTTTTGTAGTTGTAGCAATTACCAGTGATGTTGTCATACAAAACAAATGTCAGATCGTGTTAAATCCAGAAACTTGTGACATTGTGTCATGTCGAAGCCATTGTAGTTTACAATATGGAGGAAATGGGGTGTGTATTGGAAGAGGCCCTTTTAAATGCTTTTGCTTTTATGATTGTAACAACTGAGTTGTCAATCAGACTCAATGTTCTATTTTCAAGTTAAGGCATATGAGAATAAAATAAATAAATTAATGAGTTCTATTACATTTTATGTCTACGAAAGTCTGACCAAGCGTTTCCTTTTGTTGCAAGAAAAACTCAAATATCACACCTTAATATTTATTTTATTTTTGATTTTAATATGATGAGGATTTTACTCGTCTAATAAGAATTTAGGCCCAATAAAACACGTGATATACAACTTCAATTTCCATTTTTAAATAAATAAGTCTCCTTTTTTAAAAATTAAACATTGGGGGATGCCATGGAATAAAAAAAAAGGTCATTGTTTTCAGGTTTTAAAAATTTATGTATTAGAGGTAAATGACATGGAATGCCAAACAAACTTATAGTATTTTTAAAATCTTATTATGAAATAACTCGAGGATTGAGATAATAAGTTGGGCTATAATTTTGGAGAAATAATTGTCAACAAACAAGTTATTCTGATGGTAACTAACTTATCCTGTAAAAATGTTGTATGGCAATTTAGTTTAAAGATAAACAAATTCGAGTTAGAAACTCATCGACCACATTGGTCCTTTTGGATTATAAACTTAGGCATTAAAACAGTATTTGGGAGACTATTGTGGTCAACATTGTTTTTTTGAGAAAGACGGTTTTTGGTATAAGTAATTGGTTTTTAAATACATTCGATATGCAAGGGCCCGACTTTTGCTTTTATGATTGTAACAACTGAGTTGTCAAATGTAACACCCTAGTATTTCTAATTAATAGAAATCCCAAAATGTACCTAATAGCATACATCAGAGTAAAAATAACCCTATTTCAGATATTGAACAAGTAAAAATTCCGGAATACTAACCAAGAGTCATACCCAAACATAGAGTACTTTGAGTAAATAAAACTCAAATACCACGACAACTTAAAACAGAATACAAGATCGTGTTCAATATCCGAAAGAAAGGAAACAACTAACATAAGTTTTTACAACTTAACAAACAGCAAGTCATAAACCTAAGTACAAAATAAACATAGGGAATCCAGATAACATATCCACAGACAACTTAAAACAGATACAGCACTGTGTTCAATATCCGAAAGAAAGGAAACAACTAACATAAGTTTTTACAACTTAACAAACAGCAAGTCATAAACCTAAGTACAAAATAAACATAGGGAATCCAGATAACATAGTTAAAATCACTATGTCTTCATATCTCCGAGACACATCGCCTAATCATGCCTCTTCGCTTTGTGTTTCCCCTGTTTATCTGAAAAACAACAACATATGAAAGGGTGAGATAACATATCTCAGTGAGTCCTACCGTGACCCCTTACCTTTATCTCGGTTCATTTATGAAATCTTATTAACTTCGTGATTTAATTAATAAACCACATGCATTATCAATTGCACTATACCGATCGCCTCTCCGGCTAATCCCAATGCGCGATGCAATCATAAACTTCATAGCATAACACCGACGCGCCCTCCGGCTAATCCCGGTGAACAATGCAATCATAACTTCATTGCATAACACCGATCGCCCTCCGGCTAATCCCGGTGAACCCCTTCCCAATAGGACTTTCCCTAATGGTAAAATTTTATAGGGCCTAGGTTTAGGGGCTCATGACTTCCCCGCCTAGTATGCTAAACTCTTTGGGTCGTCACCCATACTCGACATAGTTTAAATATCGGAACATGATTCATTGTATGACATGTTTCACTAACATGTTAGTACAAGCAAAAGCTTGTATCACAGTCCAAACATCATTTATATTGGTTCCCACACGTTTACTAGATTCCACGGTTTTTTGAAATATTTATAACATTAACCGTTTAATTCAAAACAACTTTGAACATTCATCAAAACATTGACAATGTCAATTCATACTAATCACAATTTTTTGGGAAAAGGATTAGAGGAAGTTTGGAGTCGAAAGGAGCGTCGAAACGAAGAATCGGGACTCGGGAATAAACTTCTCTTATTTTTGTTTCGTTTCGCTCTCCTTTCGTATCCAAACCGTGTTCCAATCCAATTACAACCTACAAACAGAACATATGATACCAAATTCCAGAACAAACAACATCAATCACAAGCAATTACATCAAGTAATTCATTGAAAGATTTAGTAGTAACACAATCAAATATTTAAACACACAAAATAGGTGCAGAGTTTACTGCAGTAGTGCATCTACTTCAGTGGTTTATTTAAAATATCAAACAACATCGGATTTAAACAAATGAACATTCCTTAGAAAGCTAGGGATGTATAGTTTCTGACCATGTCTTTAGATTTTCATAACAATGAGCCAAGTAGTACAGTTTTTAGAAACAATCTGAATTGTTCCAAGACGGGACAGTTTCTGTCCTTCAACTTCTACTCCCTCTCAAATGACCTAAACTTGACCAAATGGAACGAAACTTGAGCCCTAACAGAAGAAAATGGAGCTTAGTTTCTAATGAGACAAGAATTATTCAAAACGGAGTTCAATTGAGTGCACAAAACCTAAAACACTGAACCTATACAATCACTAAAACACTGCACAAAACAGAGTTCAATTAAGAAACATACAATCACGTACGTGACGGAAAAAACTCGAAAAAGTTATTCAAGTTTCTACTAACTACACGTGCTATCTATGCGTTTTCATATTAAAAAAATATTGTATGATATTTTCATTGTCAATACTATCAAAAATACCCCTCTTAGTATATGTATCAAGAGAATTATTTAATTATTAGTCTCTCATGATTGCGCAGTTCATTATTCACAAAACTCAACGCTAAGAAACATCTTTCAACCGTTGTAGTTGCTAGAAGTAAAGCCTAATTTTTACTAGAAACCATGAACTAAAATGAGTTGGATTCGTGTCTAAGTAATTAGATATTAATGAGGTCAAAACCAATTTTTTAATGGGGGCAAATAAAATGTCATTAAGTATTTATTATCTATTAAAAATAATACATTGGTGGGGGCAAATGCCCCCATGGTCTAAACCCTGCACCCGCCATTGACTTTGTGGAAAGATATTCGTAAATTTTTTTTGTTAACTTTTAATGTACAAGTGAATGTCGACCCGTGCAGCACACAGGTCATACATACTAGTATTAGTAAAAGTATATATTAATAATCTATATTTAATCATATATATATATATATTTCTCGTTATTAACGTTTAATAAACTAATATTTTTATAAAAAGAAAAGTAAATAGTTAACTACACCATCAAAAAATGTATGAAATACAAATGACTTGCTACAAAGTCAATCATAATTTACAACTATACTTTACTCATATATATGTCAATATTTTTTTCAAACAAATAAATAATTCGTTTTTTTTGTCAAACACAAATAAGTAATTCCAGAATTCTAGACATATAATAATAAATATATAATATATGTTAAATAAAAATTATATGACAAAAGGACCAATTAATTTGCATATAGAATACATTTTCTTTTAATATGTACATATTAATTTAACAATTAAAGTACATATAGAATTATTAAATTTTTGGTCAAAAAAGAATTATTAATTTTATTCTATATGTACATATGAAAAAATAATTATTTATTTAGCTTTTTTCATATGTACATATAGAATACAATTATCTTTTAATATGTACACATGAAAATTTAAAATTTAAAATTTTATTATTTGAATTATTTTAATTTGTTGAACTAATATGTTATGAAATTTAAATATTCATAATCTCTATATATAAATATAAATATAATACACTTGTTATTAAAGTAGTACAATTCACCCCTTTTTAATTATAAAAAAGTGAGTAAATAGTTGACTAAATCATCGAAAAATATTAAATACACAAATGAGTTGTTACATTATCAATTGTATTAAATACTATACTTTATTGATGTATTTACGGATGTTCAATAGAAAATTGTTTTCAATATAAATAAAATAGAATTTTTTCTTTATATAAACCCCTTGTTTTGCTCTTTATAACGTCATAAAGCTAAGATAGACAATAAGGTGAAATCTTATTGCTATTGACGTTAAGTTGTTAAAAATGACTAAGATTTTCTTTGCACTGGTTCTTGCGACAACCCTTATCTTTCAAGGTATATAGACTCTCATCTAATCTAATTATATTTATATTTCATTATTCATGTTCTTCATTTAGTCGATTGAATACGTGTATTCACATCAAATCCAATGGAAACCTTCTAAAATTATTTTTTTCCTTATTTTTTGTAGTTGCAGCAATTACCAGTGATGTTGTCATACAAAACAAATGTCAGATCGTGTTAAATCCAGAAACTTGTGACATTGTGTCATGTCGAAGCCATTGTAGTTTACAATATGGAGGAAATGGGGTGTGTATTGGAAGAGGCCCTTTTAAATGCTTTTGCTTTTATGATTGTAACAACTGAGTTGTCAATCAGACTCAATGTTCTATTTTCAAGTTAAGGCATATGAGAATAAAATAAATAAATTAATGAGTTCTATTACATTTTATGTCTACGAAAGTCTGCCAAGCGTTTCCTTTTGTTGCAAGAAAAACTCAAATATCACACCTTAATATTTATTTTATTTTTGATTTTAATATGATGAAGAATTCACTCGTCTAATAAGAATTTAGGCCCAATAAAACACGTGATATAAAACTTCAATTTCCATTTTTAAATAAATAAGTCTCCTTTTTTAAAAAATTAAACATTGGGGGATGACATGGAATAAAAAAAAAGCTCATTGTTTTCAGGTTTTGAAAATTTATGTATTAGAGGTAAATGACATGGAATGCCAAACAAACTTATAGTATTTTTAAAATCTTATTATGAAATAACTCGAGGATTGAGATAATAAGTTGGGCTATAATTTTGGAGAAATAATTGTCAACAAACAAGTTATTCTGATGGTAACTAATTATCCTGTAAAAATGTTGTATGGCAATTTAGTTTAAAGATAAACAAATTCGAGTTAGAAACTCATCGACCACATTGGTCCTTTTGGATTATAAACTTAGGCATTAAAACGGTATTTGGGAGACTATTGTGGTCAACATTGTTTTTTGAGAAAGACGGTTTTTGGTATAAGTAATTGGTTTTTAAATACATTCGATATGCAAGGGCCCGACTTTTGCTTTTATGATTGTAACAACTGAGTTGTCAAATGTAACACCCTAGTATTTCTAATTAATAGAAATACCAAAATGTACCTAATAGCATACATCAGAGTAAAAATAACCCTATTTCAGATATTGAACAAGTAAAAATTCCGGAATACTAACCAAGAGTCATACCCAAACATAGAGTAATTTGAGTAAATAAAACTCAAATACCACAGACAACTTAAAACAGATACAACACTGTGTTCAATATCCGAAAGAAAGGAAACAACTAACATAAGTTTTTACAACTTAACAAACAGCAAGTCATGGATTACATGAACATTACGAGTGAGTAGTGATGCTCTTCAGTCTAGCTAATGCTCCTACGGTATTCATGGATTACATGAACCGCGTTTTCCACCCATACTTAGATTAGTTGTTGAAATTTTCACTGATAACATCTTGGTGTACACTAAGACCATTGTGGATCATGATCAACATCTTCACATTGTTCTGAATGTACTCTGAGAGAAGAAGTTGTATGCTAAACCTTTGAAGTGTGATTTCTGGATGTCTGTAGTGAAATTTCTGGCATCGGTGACAATATAGTCAGCAGTGGCAGTAGTTTTCCACTAACTTGGGTTGTAAAGGTTAGCCGTTTAAGTGGGATTCTAATTGTGAAGAATGTTTCCTCTAGAGTTGTAAAAGAGATTGACTTCTGCTCTTATCCAAATTCTTCCGGAACCGTCTCTGGGATTTCAAATATACAGTGACACCTCGGGAAGGTTTAGGATAGGTTATGATGTTGCATCAACAAGTGGTAACCGATGCATCCATATAAGAGAAGCCTCATGAGGAGAATTATCAACTCATGATTAAGAATTGGCAAATTCCGTGTATAGAGTGGGAATTGAAGATAGCTCAGAGTTGCCAAAAAGGGTTATGTTGTCAAAATGAGTTGACCACTAGATTTGAATCTGGTGATCCTGTATTTTAAGAGTTTCCGCAACCATTGGTACCGGTAGAGCAGTGCGGACGAAGGAAATTCAGTTCTCGGTATATGGGATCTTTCCAAAATATTGAGCGGGTTGGGTAATGGCTTACCATATAGCTTTACCTTTTGTATTGTCCAAATTACATGAAGTGTTTCTTGTATCCTAATCGAGGAAGTACCCTTCCAATCCCTGTCAACCATTTGAGTTGGAATGATTGATCTCTGACTGATTCGTCATTTCAGCCTTATCCAAGTCATATCTTTAGAACATAGAGAGAAAATGCTTCGGACGAGAACAATTCCAATTGTTAAAGTAGTTGGGATGGTTCTTCGGTCGAGGAAGCTAAGTGGAAATGGGAGGACGATATGCGGACTAGATATCCGTATTTGTTCTCTTGAGGTAGGTTTGTTCAATTTTGAGGACAAAATTCCCAAGTTGGGGTGATTGTAACATCCCTAATTTCGTTAATTTCGAATTAAGAAATTAACGAGTGATTTATTACTCGAGTAGGTAATAAATCAAGTCACGAATATGAGGTTGTCGCGGAAGCAATTTATAATTGCTAGAGTATATAATTTAAAATACATAATTGAGTGGAAATTAGAACACTAGGGGTATTTTAGTCCTTATACCACTCACACTAAATGAGATCCAAGACTCAAAAATATCCAAACACTCTCTCATTCCTCACTTGAGTGAATAAAGAAAGGGAAAGTAAGAAAGATAAAGAGAGAGAGAGAGAGAGAGAGAGAGAGAGAAGGAACCGAAGGAAAGAAAAAAAAAAGGAAACAGAGAGAGAGAAAGAGAGGACCGAGAGAAATGAAGAGAGAAGAAAGAAAGAAAAGGGAAAACCTAGAGGGGAAGAAGAAGGGAGATCACCATCATCTCCCATCACATGTAAGTAATTTCTCCACCATTCCACTCCATTTTTCATTCTCTTTCTTTTGATACCACTTTCAACCTCTCATTCCATCTCTTTAAAAATTCACAATTGATGGATTTTGAAGCTTTCAAGCATCTCAAATGGAGTTTTAACACACTTGAAGTTAGATTGAGGTCCTTGGAAGTTCCAAAGCTTGATTGAGGAGCATTGGTCAACCCACATCGTGAATGGGATCTGTTTGGAGCTCTTTGGGTTGTTGGGCAGTAGTGGTGAGTGTAAGAGCTGCTGGTTTTTCGGTTTTGGAGCTTTTGGAACGAATTCGGAGCGTATTCGGTGTTCGGGTCGTTCGAACTTCGTAGAGTTTCGTGATTTTCATCACGATAGGTGAGTTTTACTCGCTTAGGGTTTTGTTTTATGTTGTGTTGACTGGTTGATTTCTGTGATCGTTGAAATTGTTGCGTTTCGTAAATTTTGAATCGCGAAAACCGCACATTTGGTCTCGAACTCGCTGTTTTAGAAAATCTGGACACAGCTACGGTTTCCTTACAACTGGGACTGTTTGGTTAATCCACAAATTATGTTTCTGATTGTTTTTGAAAATAGACTTCACGCCGGTCGTTTTGGCACTGGTTTCGTTAAATTTGGAGTTGTGTAGCTCAAGTTATGAGCGTCTCAAGTTATGTCAAATTTCTGAAATTAAACTGTGTATAGGTTCAGTTTTTCAGTTCTTGAGTTCTCAATTGAACTCCGTTTTAAATAATTCTTGTTTCGTTGGAAAGTAGACAAAAGTCCTTCGAAATAGGCACAAGAATCACTTGATTTGACTGTGTATTGAGAGAGAACAATTAGTTACAAGTTTCACTTTTGTAACAGTAACGATTTTGCACCAGCCACATTGTTTTAGCCATAACTCTCTGAATACTTGTCATATCAGTGTGGGACTTGAACCATTGGAAAATAGACAAAATTATCTACACATTAGGCACTGGTTTGGATGGTTTTGGTTAGAAATTGAATAAGTTATGCTCATTCAAAAACTGCACAGAGATGCTGTCTAGAATACATTCGGTTTAGAAGCGGTTGAACGAGTTCGGAATGAGTTCGTGAGGTTTTCAGAATCGTTTGAACTTCAAGAAGTTTCGGTTTTGTGTGATTTTCATCACACGAGGTGAGTTTTACTCACGTTTAGGGAATTCTAAAATGTTGTTTATGTGTTATGTTTGAACGGTTTTCAAAATTTGGATTTCGTGAATTTTCGAGTCAAAAACGCTATTTTGAGAAATTATGTTCGTTTGAAACTTAGAAAGAAACCATAAAGATTTGATTGTTTAATTGTTATGTTTGAATATGGTTTTGGTGTGGAGTGCATGTTAGTTGGATTTACAAATCTTTTGGAAAACCGTAAATTTTGTATATGTGCGGGAATTAATGATTTTTGAACAAAATTGATGTCCGGATCGTTATATACAGTAAATGTATTATTTTGGGATGTCCATATTTCGAGGAAGCTCTGCGAATTTTGGTTAGAACTTTTTGATGCATATCCAAGTGGTTTTGAATTAAGCGGTTAATGTTATGAATATTTCGAAAAACCGTAAAACCTAGAGCACGTGTGGGAACCAAATGTTTTATAACTTAAATGTTGATTGGATTGATTTCATGAATTCATTGACATTATAATATATCATAGATTGAATTATGTTTCGATATATAAATTATATCGAGTATAGGAGCCCAATGCGGTGTGATATATAAATTATATCGAGTCGGGTGACGACTGCTTTTTTTGTTAGCATGCTAGGTGAGGGAAGTCATGAGCCCTTGACCTAGGCCCCGTTCATATATTTATGCTTGCTCTTAGGATTTGCGCTCCTATTAGTCGTGGGGGTTCACTCGAGCTTGCGGAGTTGGTGATGTGCTAAAACTTTTAAATGTGTATATTGTGATTTTGTCACTCGAGCTTCTTTAGGTTGTTGGTGACATGTCACAAGTGATTAATAAAGAGGATAGTGCATAACCATCAAGAATTGGGCTATGAACTATAGATAAGTAATTTAAGTTGTACATAGTCATCCAGAATCGGACTATGAACTCGTATGTAATTCATTTATCGGAATACACATGATTGATTGTATATTGTAATTCTTTTTGAATTACTAATTATGGTTTTATAAATGGACCGAGTGATAGGTAAGGGGTCACGGTAAGACTCACTGAGACAAGTTGTCTCACCCTACAAATGTTGTTGTTTTTCAGAGAAACAGGGAAAGAAGATCATTTATGGCTCGAGTGGATGGAGAGCTCGAGAAGGAAATTGAAGATGTAGTTCTTCTACTTTTACTTATGTTTACCCTTGTTATCTTTGTATTCGATGTATATAACTTGAATTTATTCTAAGTTATGTATCGTTTCCGCTATTCTTGTAAAGATTGTAAATCTAAGCAGGAAATGTATCTCTGATGTATGCTAAATAGGTACACTTTAGTATTTCTACTAGATCGAAATATGAGGGTGTTACACCTTACCTTTATCTCGGTTCATTTATGAAATCTTATTAACTTCGTGATTTAATTAATAAACCACATGCATTATCAATTGCACTATACCGACTGCCCTCCGGCTAATCCCAGTAAACAGTGCAATCATAACTTCATAGCATAACACTGACTACCCTCCGGCTAATCCCGGTGAACAATGCAATCATAACTTCATCGCATAACACCGACTGCCCTCCGGCTAATCTCGGTGAACCCCCTTCCCAATAGGACTTTCCCTAATGGTAAAATTTTATAGGGCCTAGGTTTAGGGGCTCATGACTTCCCCGCCTAGTATGCTAAACTCTTTGGGTCGTCACCCATACTCGACATAGTTTAAATATCGGAACATGATTCATTGTATGACATGTTTCACTAACATGTTAGCACAAGCAAAAACTTGTATCACAGTCCAAACATCATTTATATTGGTTCGCACACGTTTACTAGATTCCACGGTTTTTTGAAATATTTATAACATTAACCGTTTAATTCAAAACAACTTTGAACATTCATCAAAACATTGACAATGTCAATTCATACTAATCACAATTTTTTGGGAAAAGGATTAGAGGAAGTTTGGAGTCGAAAAGAGCGTCGAAACGAAGAATCGGGACTCGGGAATAAACTTCGCTTATTTTTGTTTCGTTTCGCTCTCCGTTCGTATCCAAACCGTGTTCCAATCCAATTACAACCTACAAACAGAACATATGATACCAAATTCCAGAACAAACAACATCAATCACAAGCAATTACATCAAGTAATTCATTGAAAGATTTAGTAGTAACACAATCAAATATTTAAACACACAAAATAGGTGCAGAGTTTACTACAGTAGTGCATCTACTTCAGTGGTTTATTTAAAATATCAAACAACATCGGATTTAAACAAATGAACATTCCTTAGAAAGCTAGGGATGTATAGTTTCTGACCATGTCTTTAGATTTTCATAACAATGAGTCAAGTAGTACAGTTTTTAGAAACAATCTGAATGGTTCCCAGACGGGACAGTTTATGTCCTTCAACTTCTACTCCCTCTCAAATGACCTAAACTTGACCAAATGGAACGAAACTTGAGCCCTAACAGAAGCAAATGGAGCTTAGTTTCTAATGAGACAAGAATCATTCAAAACAGAGTTCAATTGAGTGCACAAAACCTAAAACACTGCACAAAACGGAGTTCAATTAAGAAACATACAATCACGTACGTGATGGAAAAAACTCGAAAAAGATATTCAAGTTTCTACTAACTACACGTGCTATCTATGCGTTTTCATATTAAAAAAATATTGTATGATATTTTCATTGTCAATACTATCAAAAATACCCCTCTTAGTATATGTATCAAGAGAATTATTTAATTATTAGTCTCTCATGATTGCGCAGTTCATTATTCACAAAACTCAATGCTAAGAAACATCTTTCAACCGTTGTAGTTGCTAGAAGTAAAGCCTAATTTTTACTAGAAACCATGAACTAAAATGAGTTGGATTCGTGTCTAAGTAATTAGATATTAATGGGGTCAAAACCAATTTTTTAATGGGGGCAAATAAAATGTCATTAAGTATTTATTATCTATTAAAAATAATACATTGGTGGGGGCAAATGCCCCCATGGTCTAAACCCTGCACCCGCCATTGACTTTGGGGAAAGATATTCGTAAAATTTTTTGGTTAACTTTTAATGTACAAGTGAATGTCGACCCGTGCAGCACACATGTCATACATACTAGTATTAGTAAAAGTATATATTAATAATCTATATTTAATCATATATATATATATATATTATTCTCGTTATTAACGTTTAATAAACTAATATTTTTATAAAAAGAAAAGTAAATAGTTAACTACACCATCAAAAAATGTATGAAATACAAATGACTTGCTACAAAGTCAATCATAATTTACAACTATACTTTACTCATATATATGTCAATATTTTTTTCAAACAAATAAATAATTCTTTTTTTTGTCAAACACAAATAAGTAATTCGAGAATTCTAGACATATAATAATAAATATATAATATATGTTAAATAAAAATTATATGACAAAAGGACCAATTAATTTGCATATAGAATACAATTTTCTTTTAATATGTACATATTAATTTAACAATTAAAGTACATATAGAATTATTAAATTTTTGGTCCAAAAAAAGAATTATTAATTTTATTCTATATGTACATATGAAAAAATAATTATTTATTTAGCTTTTTTCATATGTACATATAGAATACAATTATCTTTTAATATGTACACATAAAAATTTAAAATTTAAAATTTTATTATTTGAATTATTTTAATTTGTTGAACTAATATGTTATGAAATTTAAATATTCATAATCTCTATATATAAATATAAATATAATACACTTGTTATTAAAGTAGTACAATTCACCCCTTTTTAATTATAAAAAAGTGAGTAAATAGTTGACTAAATCATCGAAAAATATTAAATACACAAATGAGTTGTTACATTATCAATTGTATTAAATACTATACTTTATTGATGCATTTACGGATGTTCAATAGAAAATTGTTTTCAATATAAATAAAATAGAATTTTTTTTCTTTATATAAACCCCTTGTTTTGCTCTTTATAACGTCATAAAGCTAAGATAGACAATAAGGTGAAATCTTATTGCTATTGACGTTAAGTTGTTAAAAATGACTAAGATTTTCTTTGCACTGGTTCTTGCGACAACCCTTATCTTTCAAGGTATATAGACTCTCATCTAATCTAATTATATTTATATTTCATTATTCATGTTCTTCATTTAGTCGATTGAATACGTGTATTCACATCAAATCCAATGGAAACCTTCTAAAATTATTTTTTTCCTTATTTTTTGTAGTTGCAGCAATTACCAGTGATGTTGTCATACAAAACAAATGTCAGATCGTGTTAAATCCAGAAACTTGTGACATTGTGTCATGTCGAAGCCATTGTAGTTTACAATATGGAGGAAATGGGGTGTGTATTGGAAGAGGCCCTTTTAAATGCTTTTGCTTTTATGATTGTAACAACTGAGTTGTCAATCAGGCTCAATGTTCTATTTTCAAGTTAAGGCATAAGAGAATAAAATAAATAAATTAATGAGTTCTATTACATTTTATGTCTACGAAAGTCTGGTCAAGCGTTTCCTTTTGTTGCAAGAAAAACTCAAATATCACACCTTAATATTTATTTTATTTTTGATTTTAATATGATGAAGAATTCACTCGTCTAATAAGAATTTAGGCCCAATAAAACACGTGATATAAAACTTCAATTTCCATTTTTAAATAAATATGTCTTCTTTTTTAAAAAATTAAACATTGGGGGATGACATGGAATAAAAAAAAGCTCATTGTTTTCAGGTTTTGAAAATTTATGTATTAGAGGTAAATGACATGGAATGCCAAACAAACTTATAGTATTTTTAAAATCTTATTATGAAATAACTCGAGGATTGAGATAATAAGTTGGGCTATAATTTTGGAGAAATAATTGTCAACAAACAAGTTATTCTGATGGTAACTAACTTATCCTGTTAAAATGTTGTATGGCAATTTAGTTTAAAGATAAACAAATTCGAGTTAGAAACTCATCGACCACATTGGTCCTTTTGGATTATAAACTTAGGCATTAAAACGGTATTTGGGAGACTATTGTGGTCAACATTGTTTTTTTGAGAAAGACGGTTTTTGGTATAAGTAATTGGTTTTTAAATACATTCGATATGCAAGGGCCCGACTTTTGCTTTTATGATTGTAACAACTGAGTTGTCAAATGTAACACCCTAGTATTTCTAATTAATAGAAATACCAAAATGTACCTAATAGCATACATCAGAGTAAAATTAACCCTATTTCAGATATTGAACAAGTAAAAATTCCGGAATACTAACCAAGAGTCATACCCAAACATAGAGTAATTTGAGTAAATAAAACTCAAATACCACAGACAACTTAAAATAGATACAACACTGTGTTCAATATCCGAAAGAAAGGAAACAACTAACATAACTTTTTACAACTTAACAAACAGCAAGTCATAAACCTAAGTACAAAATAAACATAGGGAATCCAGATAACATAGTTAAAATCACTATGTCTTCATATCTCCGAGACACATCGCCTAATCATGCCTCTTCGCTTTGTGTTTCCCCTGTTTATCTGAAAAACAACAACATATGATAGGGTGAGATAACATATCTCAGTGAGTCCTACCGTGACCCCTTACCTTTATCTCGGTTCATTTATGAAATCTTATTAACTCCGTGATTTAATTAATAAACCACATGCATTATCAATTGCACTATACCGACTGCCCTCCGGCTAATCCCAGTAAACAGTGCAATCATAACTTCATAGCATAACACCGACTGCCCTCCGGCTAATCCCGGTGAACAATGCAATCATAATTTCATCGCATAACACCGACTGCCCTCCGGCTAATACCGGTGAACCCCCTTCCCAATAGGACTTTCCCTAATGGTAAAATTTTATAGGGCCTAGGTTTAGGGGCTCATGACTTCCCCGCCTAGTATGCTAAACTCTTTGCGTCGTCACCCTTACTCGACATAGTTTAAATATCGGAACATGATTCATTGTATGACATGTTTCACTAACATGTTAGTACAAGCAAAAGCTTGTATCACAGTCCAAACATCATTTATATTGGTTCCCACACGTTTACTAGATTCCACGGTTTTTTGAAATATTTATAACATTAACCGTTTAATTCAAAACAACTTTGAACATTCATCAAAACATTGACAATGTCAATTCATACTAATCACAATTTTTTGGGAAAAGGATTAGAGGAAGTTTGGAGTCGAAAGGAGCGTCGAAACGAAGAATCGGGACTCGGGAATAAACTTCGCTTATTTTTGTTTCGCTTCGCTCTCCGTTCGTATCCAAACCGTGTTCCAATCCAATTACAACCTACAAACAGAACATATGATACCAAATTCCAGAACAAACAACATCAATCACAAGCAATTACATCAAGTAATTCATTGAAAGATTTAGTAGTAACACAATCAAATATTTAAACACACAAAATAGGTGCAGAGTTTACTAGCAGTAGTGCATCTACTTCAGTGGTTTATTTAAAATATCAAACAACATCGGATTTAAACAAATGAACATTCCTTAGAAAGCTAGGGATGTATAGTTTCTGACCATGTCTTTAGATTTTCATAACAATGAGCCAAGTAGTACAGTTTTTAGAAACAATCTGAATGGTTCCCAGACGGGACAGTTTCTGTCCTTCAACATCTACTCCCTCTCAAATGACCTAAACTTGACCAAATGGAACGAAACTTGAGCCCTAACAGAAGCAAATGGAGCTTAGTTTCTAATGAGACAAGAATCATTCAAAACAGAGTTCAATTGAGTGCACAAAACCTAAAACACTGAACCTATACAATCACTAAAACACTGCACAAAACGGAGTTCAATTAAGAAACATACAATCACGTACGTGACGGAAAAAACTCGAAAAAGATATTCAAGTTTCTACTAACTACACGTGCTATCTATGCGTTTTCATATTAAAAAAATATTGTATGATATTTTCATTGTCAATACTATCAAAAATACCCCTCTTAGTATATGTATCAAGAGAATTATTTAATTATTAGTCTCTCATGATTGCGCAGTTCATTATTCACAAAACTCAACGCTAAGAAACATCTTTCAACCGTTGTAGTTGCTAGAAGTAAAGCCTAATTTTTACTAGAAACCATGAACTAAAATGAGTTGGATTCATGTCTAAGTAATTAGATATTAATGGGGTCAAAACCAATTTTTTAATGGGGGCAAATAAAATGTCATTAAGTATTTATTATCTATTAAAAATAATACATTGGTGGGGGCAAATGCCCCCATGGTCTAAACCCTGCACCCACCATTGACTTTGGGGAAAGATATTCGTAAAATTTTTTGGTTAACTTTTAATGTACAAGTGAATGTCGACCCGTGCAGCACACATGTCATAGTATTAGTAAAAGTATATATTAATAATCTATATTTAATCATATATATATATATATATATATATATATATATATATATATATATTATTCTCGTTATTAACGTTTAATAAACTAATATTTTTATAAAAAGAAAAGTAAATAGTTAACTACACCATCAAAAAATGTATGAAATACAAATGACTTGCTACAAAGTCAATCATAATTTACAACTATACTTTACTCATATATATGTCAATATTTTTTTCAAGCAAATAAATAATTATTTTTTTTTTGTCAAACACAAATAAGTAATTCCAGAATTCTAGACATATAATAATAAATATATAATATATGTTAAATAAAAATTATATGACAAAAGGACCAATTAATTTGCATATAGAATACAATTTTCTTTTAATATGTACATATTAATTTAACAATTAAAGTACATATAGAATTATTAAATTTTTGGTCAAAAAAAATAATTATTAATTTTATTCTATATGTACATATGAAAAAATAATTATTTATTTAGCTTTTTTCATATGTACATATAGAATACAATTATCTTTTAATATGTACACATGAAAATTTAAAATTTAAAATTTTATTATTTGAATTATTTTAATTTGTTGAACTAATATGTTATGAAATTTAAATATTCATAATCTCTATATATAAATATAAATATAATACACTTGTTATTAAAGTAGTACAATTCACCCCTTTTAATTATAAAAAGTGAGTAAATAGTTGACTAAATCATCGAAAAATATTAAATACACAAATGAGTTGTTACATTATCAATTGTATTAAATACTATACTTTATTGATGTATTTACGGATGTTCAATAGAAAATTGTTTTCAATATAAATAAAATAGAATTTTTTTCTTTATATAAACCCCTTGTTTTGCTCTTTATAACGTCATAAAGCTAAGATAGACAATAAGGTGAAATCTTATTGCTATTGACGTTAAGTTGTTAAAAATGACTAAGATTTTCTTTGCACTGGTTCTTGCGACAACCCTTATCTTTCAAGGTATATAGACTCTCATCTAATCTAATTATATTTATATTTCATTATTCATGTTCTTCATTTAGTCGATTGAATACGTGTATTCACATCAAATCCAATGGAAACCTTCTAAAATTATTTTTTTTCCTTATTTTTTGTAGTTGTAGCAATTACCAGTGATGTTGTCATACAAAACAAATGTCAGATCGTGTTAAATCCAGAAACTTGTGACATTGTGTCATGTCGAAGCCATTGTAGTTTACAATATGGAGGAAATGGGGTGTGTATTGGAAGAGGCCCTTTTAAATGCTTTTGCTTTTATGATTGTAACAACTGAGTTGTCAATCAGACTCAATGTTCTATTTTCAAGTTAAGGCATATGAGAATAAAATAAATAAATTAATGAGTTCTATTACATTTTATGTCTACGAAAGTCTGGCCAAGCGTTTCCTTTTGTTGCAAGAAAAACTCAAATATCACACCTTAATATTTATTTTATTTTTTATTTTAATATGATGAAGAATTCTGTAACATCCCTAATTTTTTTAATTTCGAATTAAGAAATTAACGAGTGATTTATTACTCGAGTAGGTAATAAATCAAGTCACGGATATTAGGTTGTCACGAAAGCAATTTATAATTGCTAGAGTATATAATTTAAAATACATAATTGAGTGGAAATTAGAACACTAGGGGTATTTTAGTATTTATACCACTCATGTTAAATGAGATCTAAGACACCAAAACTATCCAAATGCTCTCTCATTCCACACTTGAGTGAATAAATAAAGAGAAGAAAAGAAATAAAAAGAGAGAGAGAGCACGGACAGAAGAAAGAAAGAAGAGAAACCGAGGGAGAGGAGAAGAAAGGAGACGAAGAAGAGAGGGAAAGAAGCAACAAGATCTCTTCCAATTCAACCCTAGGTAAGGGGCTTTTGGTACTAATCTCTCTCATTTTTCCTCCTCTTTCCAATGATACAAGTTTCATCCCCTAATTCCTACCCGTTTTTGTTTTGCCATTGATGAAGCTTGGAGCTCAAAATGGAGAAGATGAAGCTTTGAACCTAAGGGAAGCAAGATTAAGGCTTTGGAAGGCTTGGGTTGCGGATTGGGACTGATTTTGAGGAGTTGCAGTTGATGGGTTTCGATTGGAAGGCGGTTGGAGCTAAATTTGTGTTGAGTTCGCGTTTTGGAACGATTGGATTTCGAGAAGTTTCGGTTTTGTGTGATTTTCATCACACAAGGTGAGTTTTACTCACGTTTAGGGAATTTTAAAATGTGTTTGTGTGTTTATGTGTTGTCATGTGTTTATTTCTTCGTGATGGAAAGTTTAGTTATGGAGAAAGTGCAAATTTCACGAAATTGGAAATTTTACGGTTTTTGAGCATGTTTTGGTTTGTGATTTTGTAACTCGATTGTGCTTGAGTGAATAGGTGAAATTATGCCTTAATTGTATGTAAAACATGTGTTAGAATATCTGTTTGAATGATTTGGATTCTTGGAAGTGGGTTTAGTTTCGATTCGGACTCGACACGCAGTGATCGGGAAGCGAAGCTCTGTTTGGGGACTGTTTGACATAGGTTCAGTGTTTTACTTGTAGCGACTTAGGTAGGTCTCCGTTTGAAATGATTTCTGTTTCCTTGGAAACTAGACTCGTTTTTCTTCAATTTGAACATTTGTTTTGCTTCATTTGATTGAGAATTCAATAAGAAAACCGAGTTACAAGTTGGGCAACAGTTGCTGTCCTGTTTCTGGACCACTATGCTTTGTTTTAAAAACTGTACTTTTTGGCTACATAAACAAATAGACAAAAATTATATCCAGAAACTAGACACTCTAAGGTTTCCAATGAATATTTGTTTGTTTAATTCCGATAACGTTTGCTATGTTAAAGAAATTGTCGAAGTTTACGTACCACTGCTGAAAATTTACTGCACCTATATTGTCTATTGAAATGTATGAATGTTATAATGAATTTGTTGGTTGATTGTAATGTCGAGTATCGAGTGAGAACCCTTCAATGGTTTTAAAATTGATGTCCTGGACTGGTTATACAGGTAAAAGTATTTTTTTGGGATGTCCATATTTCAGAGGAAACTCTGTCGAATTTTCGTTAGAAATTTTGATACATGTTCAAAGTGGTTTTGAATTAAACGGTTAATGTTACTAATATTTCGTAAAACCTAGAGTACGTGTGGGAACCCAATGTTTTATAACTTAAATGTTGATTGGATTGATTTCACGAATTCATTGATATTATAACCTATCATAGAATGAGTTATGGTTGTATATATGTAAAGTGAATTGAACAAAATGCTCCATTTCTTAATTTATAATTGGCTCGGGATGATTATGATCATCTAAACCGGCCCACGTTTCACGATATATGAGAAATATCGAATTGAGGTGACGACCTCCATGCGTTAGTACACTAGGAGAGGGAAGTCATGCGCCCTGGTCCTAGGCCCCCATGTTAAAATTAAAGCTATCCGCCTTTAAGAGTTGTACACTTATTGGCTATGTTGGGGTTCACCCATGCTTCCTTGTGTTGTTGGTGATGTACTAGAATTGATAAAACTTTTAAATGTGTATATTGTGATTTTGTCACTCAAGCTTCCTTAGGTTGTTGGTGACATGTCACAAGTGATTAATAAAGAGGATAGTGCATAGCCATCAAGAATTAGGCTATGAACTATAGATAAGTAATTTAAGTTGTACATAGTCATCAAGAATCGGACTATGAACTCTTATGTAATTCAGTTGTCGGATTACACATGATTGATTGTATGTTGTAATTCTTTTGAATTACTAATTATGGTTTTATAAATGGACCGAGTGATAGGTAAGGGGTCACGGTAAGACTCACGATATTTGTTATCTCACCCTACAAATGTTGTTGTTTCTGAGAAACAGAAAAGAAGATCCTTTATGGCACGAGTGGATGGCGTGCTCGAGAAGGAAATTGAAGATGTAGTTCTTCTAGTTTTACTTATGTTTACCCTTGTTATCTTTGTATTCGATTTATAACTTGAATTTGTATTTGAGTTATGTAATCGTTTCATTGTTGTCTTGTTTTGGGATATTGAACTTTTGACTATATTATGTTTACGACTCTTTGATTTGGATTCGAGAGTTTTTGGTCAAATCAATATCTGAAACAAAAATTTTTATACTCTGATGTATATCATTAGGTACACTTTAGTATTTCTACTAGATAGAAATATGAGGGTGTTACAAATTCACTCGTCTAATAAGAATTTAGGCCCAATAAAACACGTGATATAAAACTTCAATTTCCATTTTTAAATAAATAAGTCTCCTTTTTTAAAAAATTAAACATTGGGGGATGACATGGAATAAAAAAAAAGCTCATTGTTTTCAGGTTTTGAAAATTTATGTATTAGAGGTAAATGACATGGAATGCCAAACAAACTTATAGTATTTTTAAAATCTTATTATGAAATAACTCGAGGATTGAGATAATAAGTTGGGCTATAATTTTGGAGAAATAATTGTCAACAAACAAGTTATTCTGATGGTAACTAACTTATCCTGTAAAAATGTTGTATGGCAATTTAGTTTAAAGATAAACAAATTCGAGTTAGAAACTCATCGACCACATTGGTCCTTTTGGATTATAAACTTAGGCATTAAAACGGTATTTGGGAGACTATTGTGGTCAACATTGGTTTTTTGAGAAAGACGGTTTTTGGTATAAGTAATTGGTTTTTAAATACATTCGATATGCAAGGGCCCGACTTTTGCTTTTATGATTGTAACAACTGAGTTGTCAAATGTAACACCCTAGTATTTCTAATTAATAGAAATACCAAAATGTACCTAATAGCATACATCAGAGTAAAAATAACCCTATTTCAGATATTGAACAAGTAAAAATTCCGGAATACTAACCAAGAGTCATACCCAAACATAGAGTAATTTGAGTAAATAAAACTCAAATACCACAGACAACTTAAAATAGATACAACACTGTGTTCAATATCCGAAAGAAAGGAAACAACTAACATAAGTTTTTACAACTTAACAAACAGCAAGTCATAAACCTAAGTACAAAATAAACAAAGGGAATCCAGATAACATAGTTAAAATCACTATGTCTTCATATCTCCGAGACACATCGCCTAATCATGCCTCTTCGCTTTGTGTTTCCCCTATTTATCTGAAAAACAACAACATATGATAGGGTGAGATAACATATCTCAGTGAGTCCTACCGTGACCCCTTACCTTTATCTCGGTTCATTTATGAAATCTTATTAACTTCGTGATTTAATTAATAAACCACATGCATTATCAATTGCACTATACCGATCGCCTCTCCGCTAATCCCGATGAAATTGCAATCATAACTTCATAGCATAACACCGACTGCCCTCCGGCTAATCCCGGTGAACAATGCAATCATAACTTCATCGCATAACACCGACTGCCCTCCGGCTAATCCCGGTGAACCCCCTTCCCAATAGGACTTTCCCTAATGGTAAAATTTTATAGGGCCTAGGTTTAGGGGCTCATGACTTACCCGCCTAGTATGCTAAACTCTTTGGGTCGTCACCCATACTCGACATAGTTTAAATATCGGAACATGATTCATTGTATGACATGTTTCACTAACATGTTAGCACAAGCAAAAGCTTGTATCACAGTCCAAACATCATTTATATTGGTTCCCACATGTTTACTAGATTCCACGGTTTTTTGAAATATTTATAACATTAACCGTTTAATTCAAAACAACTTTGAACATTCATCAAAACATTGACAATGTCAATTCATACTAATCACAATTTTTTGGGAAAAGGATTAGAGGAAGTTTGGAGTCGAAAAGAGCGTCGAAACGAAGAATCGGGACTCGGGAATAAACTTCGCTTATTTTTGTTTCGTTTCGCTCTCCGTTCGTATCCAAACCGTGTTCCAATCCAATTACAACCTACAAACAGAACATATGATACCAAATTCCAGAACAAACAACATCAATCACAAGCAATTACATCAAGTAATTCATTGAAAGATTTAGTAGTAACACAATCAAATATTTAAACACACAAAATAGGTGTGCGAGTTTACTGCAGTAGTGCATCTACTTCAGTGGTTTATTTAAAATATCAAACAACATCGGATTTAAACAAATGAACATTCCTTAGAAAGCTAGGGATGTATAGTTTCTGACCATGTCTTTAGATTTTCATAACAATGAGCCAAGTAGTACAGTTTTTAGAAACAATCTGAATGGTTCCCAGACGGGACAGTTTCTGTCCTTCAACTTCTACTCCCTCTCAAATGACCTCAACTTGACCAAATGGAACGAAACTTGAGCCCTAACAGAAGCAAATGGAGCTTAGTTTCTAATGAGACAAGAATCATTCAAAACGGAGTTCAATTGAGTGCACAAAACCTAAAACACCTATACAACCTATACAATCACTAAAACAAAACTCGAAAAGATATTCAAGTTTCTACTAACTACACTATCTATGCGGAGTTCAATTAAGAAACACAAGAGAATTAATCACGTACGTGACGGAAAAAACTCGAATGTCATTAAGTATTTATTATCTATTAAAAATAATCCATTGGTGGGGGCAAATGCCCCCATGGTCTAAACCCTGCACCCGCCATTGACTTTGGGGAAAGATATTCGTAAAATTTTTTTGTTAACTTTTAATGTACAAGTGAATGTCGACCCGTGCAGCACACAGGTCATACATACTAGTATTAGTAAATGTATATATTAATAATCTATATTTATCATCATATAAATATTATTAATGACTCGTTATATGATGAAATACAAATGACTCGTTATTAATGTTTAATAAACTAATATTTTTATAAAAAGAAAAATAAATAGTTAACTACACCATCAAAAAATGTATGAAATACAAATGACTTGCTACAAAGTCAATCATAATTTACAACTATACTTTACTCATATATATGTCAATATTTTTTTCAAGCAAATAAATAATTCTTTTTTTTTTTGTCAAACACAAATAAGTAATTCCAGAATTCTAGACATATAATAATAAATATATAATATATGTTAAATAAAAATTATATGACAAAAGGACCAATTAATTTGCATATAGAATACAATTTTCTTTTAATATGTACATATTAATTTAACAATTAAAGTACATATAGAATTATTAAATTTTTGGCCAAAAAAAAGAATTATTAATTTTATTCTATATGTACATATGAAAAATAATTATTTATTTAGCTTTTTTCATATGTACATATAGAATACAATTATCTTTTAATATGTACACATGAAAATTTAAAATTTTATTATTTGAATTATTTTAATTTGTTGAACTAATATGTTATGAAATTTAAATATTCATAATCTCTATATATAAATATAAATATAATACACTTGTTACTAAAGTAGTACAATTCACCCCTTTTTAATTATAAAAAAGTGAGTAAATAGTTGACTAAATCATCGAAAAATATTAAATACACAAATGAGTTGTTACATTATCAATTGTATTAAATACTATACTTTATTGATGCATTTACGGATGTTCAATAGAAAATTGTTTTCAATATAAATAAAATAGAATTTTTTCTTTATATAAACCCCTTGTTTTGCTCTTTATAACGTCATAAAGCTAAGATAGACAATAAGGTGAAATCTTATTGCTATTGACGTTAAGTTGTTAAAAATGACTAAGATTTTCTTTGCACCGTTTCTTCTTGCGACAACCCTTATCTTTCAAGGTATATAGACTCTCATCTAATCTAATTATATTTATATTTCATTATTCATGTTCTTCATTTAGTCGATTGAATACGTGTATTCACATCAAATCCAATGGAAACCTTCTAAAATTATTTTTTTCCTTATTTTTTGTAGTTGCAGCAATTACCAGTGATGTTGTCACACAAAACAAATGTCAGATCGTGTTAAATCCAAAAACTTGTGACATTGTGTCATGTCGAAGCCATTGTAGTTTACAATATGGAGGAAATGGGGTGTGTATTGGAAGAGGCCCTTTTAAATGCTTTTGCTTTTATGATTGTAACAACTGAGTTGTCAATCAGACTCAATGTTCTATTTTCAAGTTAAGGCATATGAGAATAAAATAAATAAATTAATGAGTTCTATTACATTTTATGTCTACGAAAGTCTGGCCAAGCGTTTCCTTTTGTTGCAAGAAAAACTCAAATATCATGTAACACCCTCATATTTCTATCTAGTAGAAATACTAAAGTGTACCTTTTTAGCATACATCAGAGATACATTTTCTGCTTAGATTTACATCTTTACAAGAATAGCGGAAACGATACATAACTTAGAACAAATTCAAGTTATAAATCGAATACAAAGATACAAGGGAAAACCATAACTAATAATAGAAGAACTACGTCTTCCATTTCCTTCTCGAGCACGCCATCCACTCGTGCCATAAAGGATCTTCCTTCCCTGTTTCTCTGTAAAACAACAACATTTGTAGGGTGAGATAACAAATCTCAGTGAGTCTTACCGTGACCCCTTACCTATCACTCGGTCCATTTATAAAACCATAATTTAGTAATTCAAAAAGAATTACAATATACAATCAATCATGTGTAATCCGATAAATGAATTACATAAGAGTTCATAGTCCGATTCTTGATGACTATGTACAACTTAAATTACTTATATATAGTTCATAGCCCAATTCTTGATGGCTATGCACTATCCTCTTTATTAATCACTTGTGACATGTCACCAACAACCTAAAGAAGCTCGAGTGACAAAATCACAATATACACATTTAAAAGTTTTAGCACATCACCAACTCCGCAAGCTCGAGTGAACCCCCATAGCTAATAGGAGCGCAAATCCTAAGAGCAGCATAAATATATGAAATGGGGCCTAGGTCAAGGGCTCATGACTTCCCTCACCTAGCATGCTAACAAAAACAGGGTCGTCACCCCGACTCGATATAATTTATATATCACACCCGCATTAGGCTCCTATACTCGATATAATTTATATATCACACCCGCATTGGGCTCCTATACTCGATATAATTTATATATCGAAACCTAATTCAATCTATGATATGTTATAATACCATACTAGAACAATCAAGAACCTATATCACGGTCCTAGCATCACTTTATAGTCAAAAGTTTGATTCCCACACGTATACTAGATTTGTCGATTTTTCAAGAGATTTGTAAATTCAACCAAAACAAACCAAACCACATTCAAAACATAGCAATATCATCCATATATAATATAAGTGGTTAGTAAAAGGATTTGAAAGAAGTTTGAAGTCGAACGGAGCGTCGAAACGAAACATCGAATTTGGGGACATAAGGAACTTCTCAACTTTGTGCCCAATTTCCGTTCCGTTTCGTTCTCCGATCGATCCCAAACTGTGTTTCGCTCCAAATTCAACCACAACAGACAATATATATATATTCCAGTCCAGCACCACAGTCCAGCAAGCAAAACAGTATGATTTCGTTCTAAATTTCAAACACACGGGATTTTCGTAAAATATTGATTTTGACTCGAAAATTCACGAAACTCAAGATTTTGAAAACTCTCCAAACATAACACACAAACAACATTTAAATTCCCTAAACGTGAGTAAAACTCACCTATCGTGATGAAAATCACGGAACCAACCGATACTTTGAAGTTCCCACGACTCCGAAACCTCACGAACTCATCCCGAACTCGTTCAACCGCTTCAAAACCGAATTTATTCTTGACAGCATCTGTGAGCAGTTTTGGAATGAGCATAACTTATTCAATTTCTAACCAAAACCATCCAAACCAGTGCCTAATGTGTAGATAATTTTGTCTATTTTCCAATGGTTCAAGTCCCACACTGATATGGCGAGTATTCAGAGAGTTATGGCTAAAACAATGTGGCTGGTGCAAAATCGTTACTGTTACTAAAGTGAAACTTGTAACTAATTTTTCTCCCTCAATACACAGTCAAATCAAGTGATTCTTGTGCCTAACTTGAAGGGTTTTGTGTCTAGTTTCTAAAGAAACAAATATAAATTCCAAAGGAGGTCTGTACTGTGAGTAACTGAGAAAATACCAAAGGTTGTTCAATACGGATTTACTGCAGAATTTCCAGCAATCCATGTTCTTCTTCAAGACTTCATTTCACCATGAATTAGAGCTCCAAAAACGATTCAACTTCTTCTAAACTCACGAGCAGTAACTGAATCATCCCAAACACACTCTCAAACAACAATGTTGCTTCAGTTCTGCCTTTGAGCTTCTACTTGCACCTTGAACCTCCTAGAACCACCTACAAGCTCCAAGTGCTTCAAAACTCCATTAACTTCATCCTAGAGCTTGAAGCTTCATCTATGGCAAAGTGAGTTAGAGATGAAAGTGGTTTCTGAAATTGGTATGGTTGAATAGAGGAAGAAAAATGGAATGGAATGGAAGAAAGAACACTTACATGAATTGAAGAGTTGAAAATTCCTTTCTCCTTCTTCCTCCTCTCTCTCACGTTTCCCCCTTTTCCCCCTCTCTTTAGGTTTTCTATTTTTCAGCTTCATGTGAAAAATGAGAAGATATTTTGGTGGGCTGGGATATTATGAGCTGAAGGGAAAGTTTTAAGTGAATGGGAAAAGTCGGTAATACCCCTACTCACTAATTCTCACTTAACTCTAATTCCTACTCAATAATTCATATAACTTAGTAAATTAACTCTCATTCCCATGATTCTATCATGTTTAGGACTCAATCTATTATTTCATCAAATTATAAATCGTCAATATGAGGTGAAATGACAATTTTACCCTTGCTCTCAATTTCCTATATAAAACCCAATTTCTACCCAAACAAACACATAACGATTCATACAATTCCATTAATTATGCATTTAAATTATATACTCTAGCAATTTATAAATTGCTTTCGCGATAACCTCATATCTGTGATTTGATTTATTACCTACTCGAGTAATAAATCACTCGTTAATTTCTTAATTCGAAATTAACGAAATTAGGGATGTTACAATCACCCAAACTTGGGAATTTTGTCCTCAAAATTGAACAAACATACCTTCCAGAAACCAAATACGGATACTCCGTCCGCATATCATCATCCAATCCGCATGAAACTTTCTCGGCAGACAAACCATTCCCAATCTACTTTAGCAATTGGAATTGTTCGCGTCCGAAGTGTCTTCTCTCTATGTTCTATGATATGACTTGGATAAGACTGAAATGACACATCAGTCAAAGATCAATCATTCCAACTCAACGGTTGACAGGGATTGGAAAGGTACTTCCTCGATTGGAATACGTGAAACATATCGCGTAGATTGGTCAATACAAAAGGTAAAGCTATACAGTACACAACTAGCACAATACTCTCGAGGACTGAGTTTCTTCGCCGGCAATGCTCTACCGGTATTAATGGTTTATGAAACTCTTACAATACCAGATCACTAGATTCAAACTCTAGTGGTCAACTCCTTTTAACAACGTAACCCTTTTTGCGACTCTGAGTTATTCTTCAATTCTCACTATATATACGGAATTTGCCAATTCCTACTCATGAGTTGATAATTCTCCTCATGAGGCTTCTCTTACATGGATGCATCAGCTACCACTTGTTGATGCAACATCATAACACATCCTAAACCCTTCTGAGGTGTCACTGTACATTTAAAATTCCAGAGACGGTTCCAGAAAAATTTGGATAAGAGCAAAAGTCAATCTCTTTTACAACTCTAGAGGAAACATTCTTCACAATTAGAATCCCATTCAAACGGCTAACCTTTACAAGTTAACCAAGTGAGTGGAAAAACTACTGTCATTCCTGACTGGGATATCACATGTCCCAGATACTTCACTACAAACATCCAAAAGTCACACTTCAAAGGTTTAACATACAGCTTCTTCTCTCAGAGTACATTCAGAACAATGTGGAGATGCTGATCATGATCCACAATGGTCTTAGTGTACACCAAGATGTTATCAGCGAAAATTTCAATAACAAATCCAAGTACAGGCAGAAAACTCAGTTCATGTAATCCATGAATAACTCTGGAGCATTAGTTAGACCAAAGGGCATCACTACTCGCTTGTAATGTCCACACCTAGTATGGAAAGCTGTCTTCGGAATAACTAAAGCCCTAACCTTGAATTTAAAGATAACCCGACCTTAGACCAATCTTTGAAAACACTGCTGCACCTCGGTCGATTAAGCAAATCACTTATTCTTGGCAAGGATACTTATTCCTAATATTGACTTTACTCAACCGAGATAATCCATACACGACCTTCTCGCTCCCGTCTGTCTTTTCAACAACTAACACAGAGCACCCCAACTTGTAGTAAATCGGGAACATCACCTTTCGGTTTTATTGGATACAAGACTATTAGAACTTCTGTTAAACTCACACTACTGTGTTCATGACTAACTCACAAATGGGTAAAGTTTGTGGAACAATTTCTTGAAAAGTTTGAATATAAAATAATTTTCTTACTTACCCATAGGAGTTACTTTCCTCGCTAACCCGAAATACTAACAAGGAGTATCTTCAAACCTCATGACTCAGTCTTTGAATTCAATTCCTAAATCGGAAAAGTCTCACGCAGGTGTATGACTTTTCAGAACCTATAAGTCCACCGACTATTCCAAAACCAACCATTCTCTTGGACTGAGTCTACTATTCATTCACTTAAGTATGAGAAGATCTAAACAATAAAAGATCTCTCGCTTGATACATAACAGCTTTCCTAGTTAAGTAAGACTTACTAGAAAATTCTAAACTTTGTTCCATCATGTTGTATTGTTGACTACTCTAGGCGGAACGTGCATATTTGGATTAATCACGGAGTTGAGCTAATTATTATAACATCAAAGAAATAATCAAAATAGAAGGATTCTTCCACGGAATCAAACGGGCACAAGATAATGCTTCCAAATGTTGATTCCGAGAACAATTCTCACTATTTTACTCATTCCTTTGGTCCCACAATTTGCCAAACTCCACAATTCTCCAAACATAACCATAACCCCTAACATATCCATTCGGTAGGGAACATGTCTTATCTATCGAGAAGTAAGGTGTTTAACACTTAGTTGATTCAGTCTTCCTAGAGGACAACACCGCTTCCAATACGTTAAGTCATTGAAAGTTCCATCCTTGTAGTATACCTAGTATACTAGTAAAATACCTCATTGTTGTTGGCTTTTAAAAACTCCATTGACGGCTGAGGTACATAGCTACTAATGACCATTTCCAAGAAACAAACTTCTTGGAAACTACAATGGTTATCATTCTAAACAGGTGTCTAGGTATCTAATATTAATTAGTGGGAGTCCTCTTTCAACTTCCCAAACCTCTAATGAAGGTATGTTCTACAACCACTTAGGTGTGGTAGAAGTAAATTTCAGAATACAACTGGAAACGGGATTCTCAGCCTACTCAGACGTGTAGACATTTCTGTTAGCTTTCCAACACATATCGGAACATAAAAATCGGAGTTCAAATTAAAAGTTATAAATAAAACAAGTCGGAGAATCGACGAAAATTTCTCCTGCACCAATATTGGCTTGCTCATAATCCCAAGGAAATAATAAGGTTATTTCGGTTACCATAACCTACTAATCTCATCTTGAATGGAACTTGGTTCGAAACCGTAATCGGAACCGACTCCATCAACATTTGGTTCTCAGAGCCAATACCGAAATTGCACTACTGACCTTACTAGATCGGATTCATGGCATTTCAAATGTGGCTTAAGGAAAAAGAACTCGATCAATACTTGCGCTTATCTCAAAGAATGTCTCTAATCGCGACATAAGTCGGGTTTACTCTAACCATAGGGTAAGGTTATCGCATAACCGTATTCCTAAATGTATAGATCGACTAATCAATGGTCGATTTCGGGGTTTCAATTAATCTTAACAGATCTTACGATACTGGCTTTATTACTGCCTTCAAAGGTTTTGCTTAATTGTAGTTACCTGTAGAACCTACAATAGCCTCCACTGCAATTCTACAATTGCCCCGAGTTCATTGACCAACAATGCCCCTTAATTTCCTCGAACCAACTTGGCTGCCCATTGCTTGCTTTAGAACACCATCCGTAGCCCTCTCGCTTCGCTCGCGCTCGATAAAACGAGAAGGCCGAATTCCTATGGTTTAGGGTTTGGACATTTTCGGCCGAGGCAAATAATTGTCATCATTCTCGTGAACTCACATGAAACATTGAGTGGATCCTCGACTCAATACTTCACATAATATACTGAAAGGTTCTGACATTTAATTGTCTAAGTCCCTAGCTGACTCGATCTAACCTTTTGACCACAAGGTCTCTACGTCCGACGAGGTCGAACTACTCTGATACCAAAATGTAACACCCTCATATTTCTATCTAGTAGAAATACTAAAGTGTACCTTTTAGCATACATCGTAGATACATTTTCTCGCTTAGATTTACATCTTTACAAGAATAATGGAAACGATACATAACTTAGAACAAATTCAAGTTATAAATCGAATACAAAGATACAAGGAAAACCATAACTAATAATAGAAGAACTACGCCTTCCATTTCCTTCTCGAGCACGCCATCCACTCGTGCCATAAAGGATCTTCCTTCCTGCTTTCTCTGTAAAACAACAACATTTGTAGGGTGAGATAACAAATCTCAGTGAGTCTTACCGTGACCCCTTACCTATCACTCGGTCCATTTATAAAACCATAATTTAGTAATTCAAAAAGAATTACAATATACAATCAATCATGTGTAATCCGATAAATGAATTACATAAGAGTTCATAGTCCGATTCTTGATGACTATGTACAACTTAAATTACTTATATATAGTTCATAGCCCAATTCTTGATGGCTATGCACTATCCTCTTTATTAATCACTTGTGACATGTCACCAACAACCTAAAGAAGCTCGAGTGACAAAATCACAATATACACATTTAAAAGTTTTAGCACATCACCAACTCCGCAAGCTCGAGTGAACCCCCATAGCTAATAGGAGCGCAAATCCTAAGAGCAGCATAAATATATGAAATGGGGCCTAGGTCAAGGGCTCATGACTTCCCTCACCTAGCATGCTAACAAAAACAGGGTCGTCACCCCGACTCGATATAATTTATATATCACACCCGCATTAGGCTCCTATACTCGATATAATTTTTATATCCCACCCGCATTGGGCTCCTATACTCGATATAATTTATATATCAAAACCTAATTCAATCTATGATATGTTATAATACCATACTAGAACAATCAAGAACCTATATCACGGTCCTAGCATCACTTTATAGTCAAAAGTTTGATTCCCACACGTATACTAGATTTGTCGGTTTTTCAAGAGATTTGTAAATTCAACCAAAACAAACCAAACCACATTCAAAACATAGCAATATCATCCATATATAATATAAGTGGTTAGTAAAAGGATTTGAAAGAAGTTTGAAGTCGAACGGAGCGTCGAAACGAAACATCGAATTTGGGGACATAAGGAACTTCTCAACTTTGTGCCCAATTTCCGTTCCGTTCCGTTCTCCGATCGATCCCAAACTGTGTTTCGCTCCAAATTCAACCACAACAGACAATATATATATATTCCAGTCCAGCACCACAGTCCAGCAAGCAAAACAGTATGATTTCGTTCTAAATTTCAAACACACGGGATTTTCGTAAAATATTGATTTTGACTCGAAAATTCACGAAACTCAAGATTTTGAAAACTCTCCAAACATAACACACAAACAACATTTAAATTCCCTAAACGTGAGTAAAACTCACCTATCGTGATGAAAATCACGGAACCAACCGATACTTTGAAGTTCCCACGACTCCGAAACCTCACGAACTCATCCCGAACTCGTTCAACCGCTTCAAAACCGAATTTATTCTTGACAGCATTTGTGAGCAGTTTTGGAATGAGCATAACTTATTCAATTTCTAACCAAAACCATCCAAACCAGTGCCTAATGTGTAGATAATTTTGTCTATTTTCCAATGGTTCAAGTCCCACACTGATATGGCGAGTATTCAGAGAGTTATGGCTAAAACAATGTGGTTGGTGCAAAATCGTTACTGTTACTAAAGTGAAACTTGTAACTAATTTTTCTCCCTCAATACACAGTCAAATCAAGTGATTCTTGTGCCTAACTTGAAGGGTTTTGTGTCTAGTTTCTAAAGAAACAAATATAAATTCCAAAGGAGGTCTGTACTGTGAGTAACTGAGAAAATACCAAAGGTTGTTCAATACGGATTTACTGCAGAATTTCCAGCAATCCATGTTCTTCTTCAAGACTTCATTTCACCATGAATTAGAGCTCCAAAAACGATTCAACTTCTTCTAAACTCACGAGCAGTAACTGAATCATCCCAAACACACTCTCAAACAACAATGTTGCTTCAGTTCTGCCTTTGAGCTTCTACTTGCACCTTGAACCTCCTAGAACCACCTACAAGCTCCAAGTGCTTCAAAACTCCATTAACTTCATCCTAGAGCTTGAAGCTTCATCTATGGCAAAGTGAGTTAGAGATGAAAGTGGTTTCTGAAATTGGTATGGTTGAATAGAGGAAGAAAAATGGAATGGAATGGAAGAAAGAACACTTACATGAATTGAAGAGTTGAAAATTCCTTTCTCCTTCTTCCTCCTCTCTCTCACGTTTCCCCCTTTTCCCCCTCTCTTTAGGTTTTCTATTTTTCAGCTTCATGTGAAAAATGAGAAGATATTTTGGTGGGCTGGGATATTATGAGCTGAAGGGAAAGTTTTAAGTGAATGGGAAAAGTCGGTAATACCCCTACTCACTAATTCTCACTTAACTCTAATTCCTACTCAATAATTCATATAACTTAGTAAATTAACTCTCATTCCCATGATTCTATCATGTTTAGGACTCAATCTATTATTTCATCAAATTATAAATTGTCAATATGAGGTGAAATGACAATTTTACCCTTGCTCTCAATTTCCTATATAAAACCCAATTTCTACCCAAACAAACACATAACGATTCATACAATTCCATTAATTATGCATTTAAATTATATACTCTAGCAATTTATAAATTGCTTTCGCGACAACCTCATATTTGTGACTTCATTTATTACCTACTCGAGTAATAAATCACTCGTTAATTTCTTAATTCGAAATTAACGAAATTAGGGATGTTACATATCACACCTTAATATTTATTTTATTTTTGATTTTAATATGATGAAGAATTCACTCGTCTAATAAGAATTTAGGCCCAATAAAACACGTGATATAAAACTTCAATTTCCATTTTTAAATAAATAAGTCTCCTTTTTTAAAAAATTAAACATTGGGGGATGACATGGAATAAAAAAAAAAGCTCATTGTTTTCAGGTTTTGAAAATTTATGTATTAGAGGTAAATGACATGGAATGCCAAACAAACTTATAGTATTTTTAAAATCTTATTATGAAATAACTCGAGGATTGAGATAATAAGTTGGGCTATAATTTTGGAGAAATAATTTTCAACAAACAAGTTATTCTGATGGTAACTAACTTATCCTGTAAAAATGGTGTATGGCAATTTAGTTTAAAGATAAACAAATTCGAGTTAGAAACTCATCGACCATATTGGTCCTTTTGGATTATAAACTTAGGCATTAAAACGGTATTTGGGAGACTATTGTGGTCAACATTGTTTTTTTGAGAAAGACGGTTTTTGGTATAAGTAATTGGCTTTTAAATAAACATAGGGAATCCAGATAACATAGTTAAAATCACTATGTCTTCATATCTCCGAGACACATCGCCTAATCATGCCTCTTCGCTTTGTGTTTCCCCTATTTATCTGAAAAACAACAACATATGATAGGGTGAGATAACATATCTCAGTGAGTCCTACCGTGACCCCTTACCTTTATCTCGGTTCATTTATGAAATCTTATTAACTTCGTGATTTAATTAATAAACCACATGCATTATCAATTGCACTATACCGATCGCCTCCTCCGCTAATCCCAATGCTGATGCAAATCATAACTTCATAGCATAACACCGATCGCCCTCCCGCTAATCCCGTGAACAATGCAATCATAACTTCATCGTATAACACCGATCGCCCTCCGGCTAATCCCGGTGAACCCCCTTCCCAATAGGACTTTCCCTAATGGTAAAATTTTATAGGGCCTAGGTTTAGGGGCTCATGACTTCCCCGCCTAGTATGCTAAACTCTTTGGGTCGTCACCCATACTCGACATAGTTTAAATATCGGAACATGATTCATTGTATGACATGTTTCACTAACATGTTAGCACAAGCAAAAGCTTGTATCACACCAAACATCATTTATATTGGTTCCCACACGCTTACTAGATTCCACGGTTTTTTGAAATATTTATAACATTAATGAGCTTTAATTCAAAACAACTTTGAACATTCATCAAAACATTGACAATGTCAATTCATACTAATCACAATTTTTTGGGAAAAGGATTAGAGGAAGTTTGGAGTCGAAAAGAGCGTCAAACGAAGAATCGACTCGGGAATAAACTTCGCTTATTTTTGTTTCGCTTTCGCTCTCCGTCAGATTCAAACCGTGTTCCAATCCAATTACAACCTACAAACAAACATATGATACCAAATTCCAAAACAAACAACATCAATCACAAGCAATTACATAAAGTAATTCATTGAAAGATTTAGTAGTAACACAATCAAATATTTAAACACACAAAATAGGTGCAGAGTTTACTGCAGTAGTGCATCTACTTCAGTGGTTTATTTAAAATATCAAACAACATCGGATTTAAACAAATGAACATTCCTTAGAAAGCTAGGGATGTATAGTTTCTGACCATGTCTTTAGATTTTCATAACAATGAGCCAAGTAGTACAGTTTTTAGAAACAATCTGAATGGTTCCCAGACGGGACAGTTTCTGTCCTTCAACTTCTACTCCCTCTCAAATGACCTAAACTTGACCAAATGGAATGAAACTTGAGCCCTAACAGAAGCAAATGGAGCTTAGTTTCTAATGAGACAAGAATCATTCAAAACAGATTTCAATTGAGTGCACAAAACCTAAAACACTGAACCTATACAATCACTAAAACACTGCACAAAACGGAGTTCAATTAAGAAACATACAATCACGTACGTGACGGAAAAAACTCGAAAAAGATATTCAAGTTTCTACTAACTACACGTGCTATCTATGCGTTTTCATATTAAAAAAATATTGTATGATATTTTCATTGTCAATACTATCAAAAATACCCCTCTTAGTATATGTATCAAGAGAATTATTTAATTATTAGTCTCTCATGATTGCGCAGTTCATTATTCACAAAACTCAACGCTAAGAAACATCTTTCAACCGTTGTAGTTGCTAGAAGTAAAGCCTAATTGTTACTAGAAACCATGAACTAAAATGAGTTGGATTCGTGTCTAAGTAATTAGATATTAATGGGGTCAAAACCAATTTTTTAATGGTGGCAAATAAAATGTCATTAAGTATTTATTATCTATTAAAAATAATCCATTGGTGGGGGCAAATGCCCCCATGGTCTAAACCCTGCACCCGCCATTGACTTTGGGAAAAGATATTCGTAAAATTTTTTTGTTAACTTTTAATGTACAAGTGAATGTCGACCCGTGCAGCACACAGGTCATACATACTATGTAACACCCTCATATTTCTATTTAGTAGAAATACTAAAGTGTACCTAATGGCATACATCAGAGTATAAAAATTCCTGTCTCAGATATTGATTTGACCAAAAACTCTCGAATCCAAATCAAAGAGTCGTAAACATAATATAGTCCAAAGTTCAATATCCTAAAACAAGACAACAGCGGAAACGATTACATAACTCAAATACAAATTCAAGTTATAAATCAAAACAAAGATACAAGGGAAAACCATAACTAATAATAGAAGAACTACGTCTTCCATTTCCTTCTCGAAATACTAATAAGACGTATCTTCACCTCGCGACTCAGTCTTTGAATTCAACTACTAAATTCGGATGGTCTCACGCAGATGTATGGCTTTTCCGAACCTCTACGTCAACCGACGATTCTCTTGAACTGAGTCTACTATTCATTCACTTAAGTATGAGAAGATCTAGACAATAAAGATCTCCTGATTGTTACACAACAACTTTCCTAGTTAAGTAAGACTTACTAGAAAATTCTAAACTTTGTTCCATCATGTTGTATTGTTGGCTTCTCTAGGCGGAACGTGCATATTTGGATTAATCACGGAGTTGAGCTAATTATTATAACATCAAAGAAATAATCAAAATAGAAGGATTCTTCCACGGAATCAAACGGGCACAAGATAATGCTTCCAGCGTTGATTCCGAGAACAATTCTCACTATTTTACTCATTCCTTTGGTCCCACAACCCTCCAAACTCCACAAATCTCCAAACATATCCATAACTCCTAGAGTTACCATTTGGTAAGGTACGTGTCTTGCCTAACAAGAAGTCGGGTGTTTAACACTTAGTTGATTTGGTCTTACTATAGGACAACAACACTTTCAATACTCTAAGTAATTGAAAGTTCTACTCTTGTAGTATACTAGTATAATGCCTCATTGTTGTTGGCTTTTGAAACTCTCCTGATTGTTGAAAGGCTATGATTACTATTAACCATTTCCATGAAATAGATCCTTTTGAAAAGTACAATGATCATCATTCTAAACCGGGTTCTAAGAATCTATTCTTAATGACTGGAAGTCCTTGTCCAACTCTCCGGACCTCTAATGGGTATATGGCCAATAAACACTTTAAGGCTTAACAACTTAGAGTAAGGCAGAAGTACATTTCAGAATACCATTGAACAATTAGTTCAAATCCTTCTCAGATGTGTAGACATTTTCGTTAGCTTTCCAACGCATCCCGGAACATAAAAATCGGAGTTCCGAATTAAAAGTTATAAATAAAACAAGTCGGAGAACTGACAAAAATTTCTCACAGACCAAGATTGGCTTGCTCATAATCCCAAGGTAATAATAAGGTTATTTCGGTTACCATAACCTACTGATCTCATCTTGAATGGGAATTGGTTCACGATCCGCAATCGGAACTAATTCGATCAACATTAGGTGATTCTGCTTGCCGTACTGAGATTGCAGTACAATTTACTAGGCCGCCAGTAGCATTTCAAAAATGTGGCTTAAGGAAAAAGAACCTGATCAATACTTGCAGTTATCTGAAAAAAATGTCTCTAACTGCGACATAAGCTGGGGTTTACTTTAACCATAAGGTAAGGTTATCGTAAAACCGTATTTCGGTAATTGGTAGGCCGACTAAACAACAGTCATGGTTTCAGGTGTCAACTAATCCTAACAGATCTGAAGACACTGCCACTATTATTGCCTAAAGGCTTTGCTTAACTCGCAACCCTCTAGACTACCTACAACGATTTCCACTTCAACTCTACAATTGCACCGAGTTCATTGACTGAACAGTCGCCCATAGTTTCCTCGAACCAATCTGGCTGCCCATTGCTTGCTTCAGAACACCATCTGTAGCCCTCTGCTTCCGCTACGTGCTCTGATAAACCGAGAAGGCTAGAATTCCTATGGTTTAGGGTTTGGACATTTTCGGGGCTGAGGCAAATAATTGTCATCATTCTCAGTAACTCACATGAAACATTGAGTGGATCCTGACTCAATACTTCACATAATATACTGAAAGGTTCTGACATTTAATTGTCTAAGTCCCTAAGCTGACTCGATCTAACCTTTTGACCATAAGGTCTCTATGTCCGACTAGGCCGAACTGCTCTGATACCAAAATGTGTTTTTCGCGACTCAAAATTTACGAAACGCGAGCAATTTCGACAACCACAGAAATCGATCAGTCAACACAACATAAAACAACCCTAAGCGAGTAAAACTCACCTAACGTGATGAAAATCACGCAATACCGAGACTTTTCCGAAGCTCACGATTCCGAAACTTCACGAACTCAAACCGAACCGTTCCAAAAGCTCCCAAACAGCTCCCAATTGAAAAACCAGCGGCTTTAACCTCTCCTCCTCCTTCGGTTCCACGAACCAAACAAAGAAGGGGAAATACTCCTAAGCTTCCAATTCAAAACCCAAGCATTCAAAACCCTAACTTGAGCTTCCCAAACCTTAAGCTAGCTTCCAAATCACCAAACTTCATTTTCTTCAACCTTGAGCTCTAATGGGTCATCAATGGCACTTGGAGAATGAGAGGGAACCAAGTCAAGAAACTAGTACCCTTGAATTGAGAAGAAGAAATGGAGTATAATGGAAGTGTTTTTACTTACATGTAATGGAGGATCTTGAAGATCTCCTCCTTCCTTCTCTTCTTCCTCCCCACTACCACCTCCCTCTCTCTCTCGACTTCTCTCTCTCTCTCTCTCTAACTTTCCTCTTCTTTCTCTCCTCTGCTTTCTTTTCTTTTCTATTTCTTTCTTTCTTTCCTTTTATTTCTTTCTTTTATTTCCTTCGATTCCTTCTCTCTCTCTCTCTCTTACTTTCCCTTCCTTTATTCACTCAAGTGTGGAATGAGAGAGCATTTAGATATTTTTGGGTCTTGTAGCTCATTTAATGTGAGTGGTATAAGGACTAAAATACCCCTAGTATTCTAATTTCCACTCAATTATGCATTTAAATTATCTACTCTAGCAATTATAAATTGCTTTAGTGACAACCTAATATTCGTGACTTGATTTATTACCTACTCGAGTAATAAATCACTCGTTAATTTCGAATTCGAAATTAACGAAATTAGGGATGTTACATACTAGTATTAGTAAAAGTATATATTAATAATCTATATTTAATCATATATATATATATATATATATATATATATATATATATTATTCTCATTATTAACGTTTAATAAACTAATATTTTTATAAAAAGAAAAGTATATAGTTAACTACACCATCAAAAAATGTATGAAATACAAATGACTTGCTACAAAGTCAATCATAATTTACAACTATACTTTACTCATATATATGTCAATATTTTTTTCAAGCAAATAAATAATTCTTTTTTTTTGTCAAACACAAATAAGTAATTCCAGAATTCTAGACATAATAATAAACATATAATATATGTTAAATAAAAATTATATGACAAAAGGACCAATTAATTTGCATATAGAATACAATTTTCTTTTAATATGTACATATTAATTTAACAATTAAAGTACATATAGAATTATTAAATTTTTGGTCAAAAAAAAGAATTATTAATTTTATTCTATATGTACATATGAAAAAATAATTATTTATTTAGCTTTTTTCATATGTACATATAGAATACAATTATCTTTTAATATGTACACATGAAAATTTAAAATTTAAAATTTTATTATTTGAATTATTTTAATTTGTTGAACTAATATGTTATGAAATTTAAATATTCATAATCTCTATATATAAATATAAATATAATACACTTGTTATTAAAGTAGTACAATTCACCCATTTTTAATTATAAAAAAGTGAGTAAATAGTTGTCTAAATCATCAAAAAATATTAAATACACAAATGAGTTGTTACATTATCAATTGTATTAAATACTATACTTTATTGATGCATTTACGGATGTTCAATAGAAAATTGTTTTCAATATAAATAAAATAGAATTTTTTTTCTTTATATAAACCCCTTGTTTTGCTCTTTTTATAACGCCATAAAGCTAAGATAGACAATAAGGTGAAATCTTATTGCTATTGACGTTAAGTTGTTAAAAATGACTAAGATTTTTTGCTTGCACCGTTCTTGCGACAACCCTTATCTTTCAAGGTATATAGACTCTCATCTAATCTAATTATATTTATATTTCATTATTCATGTTCTTCATTTAGTCGATTGAATACGTGTATTCACATCAAATCCAATGGAAACCTTCTAAAATTATTTTTTTCCTTATTTTTTATAGTTGCAAAGAATTACCGGATGATGTTGCCATACAAAACAAATGTCGATCGTGTTAAATCCGGAAACTTGTGACATTGTGTCATGTCGAAGCCATTGTAGTTTACAATATGGAGGAAATGGGGTGTGTATTGGAAGAGGCCCTTTTAAATGTTTTTGTTTTTATGATTGTAACAACTGAGTTGTCAATCAGACTCAATGTTCTATTTTCAAGTTAAGGCATATGAGAATAAAATAAATAAATTAATGAGTTCTATTACATTTTATGTCTACGAAAGTCTGGCCAAGCGTTTCCTTTTGTTGCAAGAAAAACTCAAATATCACACCTTAATATTTATTTTATTTTTGATTTTAATATGATGAAGAATTCACTCGTCTAATAATAATTTAGGCCCAATAAAACATGTGATATAAAACTTCAATTTCCATTTTTAAATAAATAAGTCTCCTTTTTTAAAAAATTAAACATTGGGGGATGACATGGAATAAAAAAAAAGCTCATTGTTTTCAGGTTTTGAAAATTTATGTATTAGAGGTAAATGACATGGAATGCCAAACAAACTTATAGTATTTTTAAAATCTTATTATGAAATAACTCGAGGATTGAGATAATAAGTTGGGCTATAATTTTGGAGAAATAATTGTCAACAAACAAGTTATTCTGATGGTAACTAACTTATCCTGTAAAAATGTTGTATGGCAATTTAGTTTAAAGATAAAAAAATTCGAGTTAGAAACTCATCGACCACATTGGTTCTTTTGGATTATAAACTTAGGCATTAAAACAGTATTTTGGAGATTATTGTGGTCAACATTGTTTTTTTGAGAAAGACGGTTTTTGGTATAAGTAATTGGTTTTTAAATACATTCGATATGCAAGGGCCCGACTTTTGCTTTTATGATTGTAACAACTGAGTTGTCAAATGTAACACCCTAGTATTTCTAATTAATAGAAATACCAAAATGTACCTAATAACATACATCAGAGTAAAAATAACCCTATTTCAGATATTGAACAAGTAAAAATTCGAATACTAACCAAGAGTCATACCCAAACATAGAGTAATTTGAGTAAATAAAACTCAAATACCACAGATAACTTAAAACAGATATAAAGAATGTGTTCAATATCCGAAAGAAAGGAAACAACTAACATAAGTTTTTACAACTTAACAAACAAAGAAGTCATAAACCTAGTACAAAATAAACATAGGGAATCCAGATAACATAGTTAAAATCATAATGTCTTCATATCTCCGAGACACATCGCCTAATCATGCCTCTTCGCTTTGTGTTTCCCTGCTTATCCGAAAAACAACAACATATGATAGGGTGAGATAACATATCTCGGTGAGTCTCTTACCTTTATCTCTGCTTCATTTATGAAATCTTATTAACTTCGTGATTTAATTAATAAACCACATGCATTATCAATTGCACTATACCGATCGCCTCCCGCTAATCCCAATGAAATGAAAGCAATCATAACTTCATAGCATAACACCGATCGCCTCTCGCTAATCCTTGAACAATGCAATCATAACTTCATCGCATAACACCGACTGCCCTCCGGCTAATCCCGGTGAACCCCCTTCCCAATAGGACTTTCCCTAATGGTAAAATTTTATAGGGCCTAGGTTTAGGGGCTCATGACTTACCCGCCTAGTATGCTAAACTCTTTGGGTCGTCACCCATACTCGACATAGTTTAAATATCGGAACATGATTCATTGTATGACATGTTTCACTAACATGTTAGCACAAGCAAAAGCTTGTATCACAGTCCAAACATCATTTATATTGGTTCCCACATGTTTACTAGATTCCACGGTTTTTTGAAATATTTATAACATTAACCGTTTAATTCAAAACAACTTTGAACATTCATCAAAACATTGACAATGTCAATTCATACTAATCACAATTTTTTGGGAAAAGGATTAGAGGAAGTTTGGAGTCGAAAGGAGCGTCAAAACGAAGAATCGGGACTCGGGAATAAACTTCGCTTATTTTTGTTTCGTTTCGCTCTCCGTTCGTATCCAAACCGTGTTCCAATCCAATTACAACCTACAAACAGAACATATGATACCAAATTCCAGAACAAACAACATCAATCACAAGCAATTACATCAAGTAATTCATTGAAAGATTTAGTAGTAACACAATCAAATATTTAAACACAAAAATAGGTAACCAGAGTTTACTCGCAGTAGTGCATCTACTTCAGTGGTTTATTTAAAATATCAAACAACATCGGATTTAAACAAATGAACATTCCTTAGAAAGCTAGGGATGTATAGTTTCTGACCATGTCTTTAGATTTTCATAACAATGAGCCAAGTAGTACAGTTTTTAGAAACAATCTGAATGGTTCCCAGACGGGACAGTTTCTGTCCTTCAACTTCTACTCCCTCTCAAATGACCTCAACTTGACCAAATGGAACGAAACTTGAGCCCTAACAGAAGCAAATGGAGCTTAGTTTCTAATGAGACAAGAATCATTCAAAACGGAGTTCAATTGAGTGCACAAAACCTAAAACACTGAACCTATACAATCACTAAAACACTGCACAAAACGGAGTTCAATTAAGAAACATACAATCACGTACGTGACGGAAAAAACTCGAAAAAGATATTCAAGTTTCTACTAACTACACGTGCTATCTATGCGTTTTCATATTAAAAAAATATTGTATGATATTTTCATTGTCAATACTATCAAAAATACCCCTCTTAGTATATGTATCAAGAGAATTATTTAATTATTAGTCTCTCATGATTGCGCAGTTCATTATTCACAAAACTCAACGCTAAGAAACATCTTTCAACCGTTGTAGTTGCTAGAAGTAAAGCCTAATTTTTACTAGAAACCATGAACTAAAATGAGTTGGATTCGTGTCTAAGTAATTAGATATTAATGGGGTCAAAACCAATTTTTTAATGGGGGCAAATAAAATGTCATTAAGTATTTATTATCTATTAAAAATAATCCATTGGTGGGTGCAAATGCCCCCATGGTCTAAACCCTGCACCCGCCATTGACTTTGGGGAAAGATATTCGTAAATTTTTTTGTTAACTTTTAATGTACAGTGAATGTCGAATTGCAAAGCAAAGACACAAATGTCATACATACTAGTATTAGTAAATGTATATATTAATAATCTATATTTAATCATATATATATATATATATATATATATATATATATATATATTCTCGTTATTAATGTTTAATAAACTAATATTTTTATAAAAAGAAAAGTAAATTGTTAACTACACCATCAAAAAATGTATGAAATACAAATGACTTGCTACAAAGTCAATCATAATTTACAACTATACTTTACTCATATATATGTCAATATTTTTTTCAAGCAAATAAATAATTCTTTTTTTTTGTCAAACACAAATAAGTAATTCCAGAATTCTAGACATATAATAATAAATATATAATATATGTTAAATAAAAATTATATGACAAAAGGACCAATTAATTTGCATATAGAATACAATTTTCTTTTAATATGTACATATTAATTTAACAATTAAAGTACATATAGAATTATTAAATTTTTGGTCAAAAAAAAGAATTATTAATTTTATTCTATATGTACATATGAAAAAATAATTATTTATTTAGCTTTTTTCATATGTACATATAGAATACAATTATCTTTTAATATGTACACATGAAAATTTAAAATTTAAAATTTTATTATTTGAATTATTTTAATTTGTTGAACTAATATGTTATGAAATTTAAATATTCATAATCTCTATATATAAATATAAATATAATACACTTGTTATTAAAGTAGTACAATTCACCCATTTTTAATTATAAAAAAGTGAGTAAATAGTTGTCTAAATCATCGAAAAATATTAAATACACAAATGAGTTGTTACATTATCAATTGTATTAAATACTATACTTTATTGATGCATTTACGGATGTTCAATAGAAAATTGTTTTCAATATAAATAAAATAGAATTTTTTCTTTATATAAACCCCTTGTTTTGCTCTTTATAACGTCATAAAGCTAAGATAGACAATAAGGTGAAATCTTATTGCTATTGACGTTAAGTTGTTAAAAATGACTAAGATTTTCTTTGCACTGGTTCTTGCGACAACCCTTATCTTTCAAGGTATATAGACTCTCATCTAATCTAATTATATTTATATTTCATTATTCATGTTCTTCATTTAGTCGATTGAATACGTGTATTCACATCAAATCCAATGGAAACCTTCTAAAATTATTTTTTCCTTATTTTTATAGTAGCAAAGAATTACCGGTGATGTTGTCATACAAAACAAATGTCGATCGTGTTAAATCCGTAAACTTGTGACATTGTGTCATGTCGGGCCATTGTAGTTTACAATATGGAGGAAATGGGGTGTGTATTGGAAGAGGCCCTTTTAAATGCTTTTGTTTTTATGATTGTAACAACTGAGTTGTCAATCAGACTCAATGTTCTATTTTCAAGTTAAGGCATATGAGAATAAAATAAATAAATTAATGAGTTCTATTACATTTTATGTCTACGAAAGTCCGCCAAGCGCTTCCTTTTGTTGCAAGAAAAACTCAAATATCACACCTTAATATTTATTTTATTTTTGATTTTAATATGATGAAGAATTCACTCGTCTAATAATAATTTAGGCCCAATAAAACATGTGATATAAAACTTCAATTTCCATTTTTAAATAAATAAGTCTCCTTTTTTAAAAAATTAAACATTGGGGGATGACATGGAATAAAAAAAAAGCTCATTGTTTTCAGGTTTTGAAAATTTATGTATTAGAGGTAAATGACATGGAATGCCAAACAAACTTATAGTATTTTTAAAATCTTATTATGAAATAACTCGAGGATTGAGATAATAAGTTGGGCTATAATTTTGGAGAAATAATTGTCAACAAACAAGTTATTCTGATGGTAACTAACTTATCCTGTAAAAATGTTGTATGACAATTTAGTTTAAAGATAAAAAAATTCGAGTTAGAAACTCATCGACCACATTGGTCCTTTTGGATTATAAACTTAGGCATTAAAACAGTATTTTGGAGATTATTGTGGTCAACATTGTTTTTTTGAGAAAGACGGTTTTTGGTATAAGTAATTGGTTTTTAAATACATTCGATATGCAAGGGCCCGACTTTTGCTTTTATGATTGTAACAACTGAGTTGTCAAATGTAACACCCTAGTATTTCTAATTAATAGAAATACCAAAATGTACCTAATAGCATACATCAGAGTAAAAATAACCCTATTTCAGATATTGAACAAGTAAAAATTCCGGAATACTAACCAAGAGTCATACCCAAACATAGAGTAATTTGAGTAAATAAAACTCAAATACCACAGACAACTTAAAACAGATACAACAATGTGTTCAATATCTGAAAGAAAGGAAACAACTAACATAAGTTTTTACAACTTAACAAACAGCAAGTCATAAACCTAAGTACAAAATAAACATAGGGAATCCAGATAACATAGTTAAAATCATAATGTCTTCATATCTCCGAGACACATCGCCTAATCATGCCTCTTCGCTTTGTGTTTCCCCTGTTTATCTGAAAAACAACAACATATGATAGGGTGAGATAACATATCTCAGTGAGTCCTTACCTTTATCTCGGTTCATTTATGAAATCTTATTAACTTCGTGATTTAATTAATAAACCACATGCATTATCAATTGCACTATACCGATCGCCTCCGCTAATCCCAAATGAAATGCAAGGCAATCATAACTTCATAGCATAACACCGATCGCCTCTCCGCTAATCCCGGTGAACAATGCAATCATAACTTCATCGCATAACACCGACTGCCCTCCGGCTAATCCCGGTGAACCCCCTTCCCAATAGGACTTTCCCTAATGGTAAAATTTTATAGGGCCTAGGTTTAGGGGCTCATGACTTACCCGCCTAGTATGCTAAACTCTTTGGGTCGTCACCCATACTCGACATAGTTTAAATATCGGAACATGATTCATTGTATGACATGTTTCACTAACATGTTAGCACAAGCAAAAGCTTGTATCACAGTCCAAACATCATTTATATTGGTTCCCACATGTTTACTAGATTCCACGGTTTTTTGAAATATTTATAACATTAACCGTTTAATTCAAAACAACTTTGAACATTCATCAAAACATTGACAATGTCAATTCATACTAATCACAATTTTTTGGGAAAAGGATTAGAGGAAGTTTGGAGTCGAAAGGAGCGTCGAAACGAAGAATCGGGACTCGGGAATAAACTTCGCTTATTTTTGTTTCGCTTTCGCTCTCCGCTCAGTATCAAAACCGTGTTCCAATCCAATTACAACCTACAAACAGAACATATGATACCAAATTCCAGAACAAACAACATCAATCACAAGCAATTACATCAAGTAATTCATTGAAAGATTTAGTAGTAACACAATCAAATATTTAAACACAAAAAATAGGTACAGAGTTTACTGCAGTAGTGCATCTACTTCAGTGGTTTATTTAAAATATCAAACAACATCGGATTTAAACAAATGAACATTCCTTAGAAAGCTATGGATGTATAGTTTCTGACCATGTCTTTAGATTTTCATAACAATGAGCCAAGTAGTACAGTTTTTAGAAACAATCTGAATGGTTCCCAGACGGGACAGTTTCTGTCCTTCAACTTCTACTCCCTCTCAAATGACCTCAACTTGACCAAATGGAACGAAACTTGAGCCCTAACAGAAGCAAATGGAGCTTAGTTTCTAATGAGACAAGAATCATTCAAAACGGAGTTCAATTGAGTGCACAAAACCTAAAACACTGAACCTATACAATCACTAAAACACTGCACAAAACGGAGTTCAATTAAGAAACATACAATCACGTACGTGACGGAAAAAACTCGAAAAAGATTTTCAAGTTTCTACTAACTACACGTGCTATCTATGCGTTTTCATATTAAAAAAATATTGTATGATATTTTCATTGTCAATACTATCAAAAATACCCCTCTTAGTATATGTATCAAGAGAATTATTTAATTATTAGTCTCTCATGATTGCGCAGTTCATTATTCACAAAACTCAACGCTAAGAAACATCTTTCAACCGTTGTAGTTGCTAGAAGTAAAGCCTAATTTTTACTAGAAACCATGAACTAAAATGAGTTGGATTCGTGTCTAAGTAATTAGATATTAATGGGGTCAAAACCAATTTTTTAATGGAGGCAAATAAAATGTCATTAAGTATTTATTATCTATTAAAAATAATCCATTGGTGGGTGCAAATGCCCCCATGGTCTAAACCCCTGCACCCGCCATTGACTTTGGGGAAAGATATTCGTAAATATTTTTGTTAACTTTTAATGTACAGTGAATGTCGAATTCGCAAAAACACACAGTCATACATACTAGTATTAGTAAATGTATATATTAATAATCTATATTTAATCATATATATATATATATATATATATATTATTCTCGTTATTAATGTTTAATAAACTAATATTTTTATAAAAAGAAAAGTAAATTGTTAACTACACCATCAAAAAATGTATGAAATACAAATGACTTGCTACAAAGTCAATCATAATTTACAACTATACTTTACTCATATATATGTCAATATTTTTTTCAAGCAAATAAATAATTCTTTTTTTTTTCTCAAACACAAATAAGTAATTCCAGAATTCTAGACATATAATAATAAATATATAATATATGTTAAATAAAAATTATATGACAAAAGGACCAATTAATTTGCATATAGAATACAATTTTCTTTTAATATGTACATATTAATTTAACAATTAAAGTACATATAGAATTATTAAATTTTTGGTCAAAAAAAAGAATTATTAATTTTATTCTATATGTACATATGAAAAAATAATTATTTATTTAGCTTTTTTCATATGTACATATAGAATACAATTATCTTTTAATATGTACACATGAAAATTTAAAATTTAAAATTTTATTATTTGAATTATTTTAATTTGTTGAACTAATATGTTATGAAATTTAAATATTCATAATCTCTATATATAAATATAAATATAATACACTTGTTATTAAAGTAGTACAATTCACCCCTTTTTAATTATAAAAAAGTGAGTAGTTGACTAAATCATCGAAAAATATTAAATACACAAATGAGTTGTTACATTATCAATTGTATTAAATACTATACTTTATTGATGCATTTACGGATGTTCAATAGAAAATTGTTTTCAATATAAATAAAATAGAATTTTTTCTTTATATAAACCCCTTGTTTTTCTCTTTATAACATCATAAAGCTAAGATAGACAATAAGGTGAAATCTTATTGCTATTGACGTTAAGTTGTTAAAAATGACTAAGATTTTCTTTGCACTGGTTCTTGCGACAACCCTTATCTTTCAAGGTATATAGACTCTCATCTAATCTAATTATATTTATATTTCATTATTCATGTTCTTCATTTAGTCGATTGAATACGTGTATTCACATCAAATCCAATGGAAACCTTCTAAAATTATTTTTTTCCTTATTTTTTATAGTTGCAGCAATTACCAGTGATGTTGTCATACAAAACAAATGTCAGATCGTGTTAAATCCAGAAACTTGTGACATTGTGTCATGTCGAAGCCATTGTAGTTTACAATATGGAGGAAATGGGGTGTGTATTGGAAGAGGCCCTTTTAAATGCTTTTGCTTTTATGATTGTAACAACTGAGTTGTCAATCAGACTCAATGTTCTATTTTCAAGTTAAGGCATATGAGAATAAAATAAATAAATTAATGAGTTCTATTACATTTTATGTCTACGAAAGTCTGGCCAAGCGTTTCCTTTTGTTGCAAGAAAAACTCAAATATCACACCTTAATATTTATTTTATTTTTGATTTTAATATGATGAAGAATTCACTCGTCTAATATGAATTTAGGCTCAATAAAACACGTGATATAAAACTTCAATTTCCATTTTTAAATAAATAAGTCTCCTTTTTTAAAAAATTAAACATTGGGGGATGACATGGAATAAAAAAAAAGCTCATTGTTTTCAGGTTTTGAAAATTTATGTATTAGAGGTAAATGACATGGAATGCCAAACAAACTTATAGTATTTTTAAAATCTTATTATGAAATAACTCGAGGATTGAGATAATAAGTTGGGCTATAATTTTGGAGAAATAATTGTCAACAAACAAGTTATTCGATGGTAACTAACTTATCCTCGTAAAATGGTGTATGGCAATTTAGTTTAAAGATAAACAAATTCGAGTTAGAAACTCATCGACCATATTGGTCCTTTTGGATTATAAACTTAGGCATTAAACCGGTATTTGGGAGACTATTGTGGTCAACATTGTTTTTTTGAGAAAGACAGTTTTTGGTATAAGTAATTGGTTTTTAAATACATTCGATATGCAAGGGCCCGACTTTTGCTTTTATGATTGTAACAACTGAGTTGTCAAATGTAACACCCTAGTATTTCTAATTAATAGAAATACCAAAATGTACCTAATAGCATACATCAGAGTAAAAATAACCCTATTTCAGGTATTGAACAAGTAAAAATTCGAATACTAACCAAGAGTCATACCCAAATATAGATTAATTTGAGTAAATAAAACTCAAATACCACAGATAACTTAAAACAGATACAACACTGTGTTCAATATCCGAAAGAAAGGAAACAACTAACATAAGTTTTTACAACTTAACAAACAGCAAGTCATAAACCTAAGTACAAAATAAACATAGGGAATCCAGATAACATAGTTAAAATCACTATGTCTTCATATCTCCGAGACACATCGCCTAATCATGCCTCTTCGCTTTGTGTTTCCCCTATTTATCTGAAAAACAACAACATATGATAGGGTGAGATAACATATCTCAGTGAGTCCTACCGTGACCCCTTACCTTTATCTCGGTTCATTTATGAAATCTTATTAACTTCGTGATTTAATTAATAAACCACATGCATTATCAATTGCACTATACCGACTGCCCTCCGGCTAATCCCAGTAAACAGTGCAATCATAACTTCATAGCATAACACCGACTGCCCTCCGGCTAATCCCGGTGAACAATGCAATCATAACTTCATCGTATAACACCGACTGCCCTCCGGCTAATCCCGGTGAACCCCCTTCCCAATAGGACTTTCCCTAATGGTAAAATTTTATAGGGCCTAGGTTTAGGGGCTCATGACTTACCCGCCTAGTATGCTAAACTCTTTGGGTCGTCACCCATACTCGACATAGTTTAAATATCGGAACATGATTCATTGTATGACATGTTTCACTAACATGTTAGCACAAGCAAAAGCTTGTATCACAGTCCAAACATCATTTATATTGGTTCCCACATGTTTACTAGATTCCACGGTTTTTTGAAATATTTATAACATTAACCGTTTAATTCAAAACAACTTTGAACATTCATCAAAACATTGACAATGTCAATTCATACTAATCACAATTTTTTGGGAAAAGGATTAGAGGAAGTTTGGAGTCGAAAGGAGCGTCGAACGAAGAATCGGGACTCGGAATAAACTTCGCTTATTTTTGTTTCGTTTTCGCTCTCCATTCGTATCCAAACCGTGTTCCAATCCAATTACAACCTACAAACAGAACATATGATACCAAATTCCAGAACAAACAACATCAATCACAAGCAATTACATCAAGTAATTCATTGAAAGATTTAGTAGTAACACAATCAAATATTTAAACACACAAAATAGGTACAGAGTTTACTGCAGTAGTGCATCTACTTCATGGTTTTTATTTAAAATATCAAACAACATCGGATTTAAACAAATGAACATTCCTTAGAAAGCTAGGGATGTATAGTTTCTGACCATGTCTTTAGATTTTCATAACAATGAGCCAAGTAGTACAGTTTTTAGAAATAATCTGAATGGTTCCCAGACGGACAGTTTACGTCCTTCAACTTCTACTCCTCTCAAATGACCTAAACTTGACCAAATGGAATGAAACTTGAGCCCTAACAGAAGCAAATGGAGCTTAGTTTCTAATGAGACAAGAATCATTCAAAACGGAGTTCAATTGAGTGCACAAAACCTAAAACACTGAACCTATACAATCACTAAAACACTTTGCACAAAACGGAGTTCAATTAAGAAACATACAATCACGTGCGTGACGGAAAAAACTCGAAAAAGATTTTCAAGTTTCTACTAACTACACGTGCTATCTATGCGTTTTCATATTAAAAAAATATTGTATGATATTTTCATTGTCAATACTATCAAAAATACCCCTCTTAGTATATGTATCAAGAGAATTATTTAATTATTAGTCTCTCATGATTGCGCAGTTCATTATTCACAAAACTCAACGCTAAGAAACATCTTTCAACCGTTGTAGTTGCTAGAAGTAAAGCCTAATTTTTACTAGAAACCATGAACTAAAATGAGTTGGATTCGTGTCTAAGTAATTAGATATTAATGGGGTCAAAACCAATTTTTTAATGGAGGCAAATAAAATGTCATTAAGTATTTATTATCTATTAAAAATAATCCATTGGTGGGGGCAAATGCCCCCATGGTCTAAACCCTGCACCCGCCATTGACTTTGGGGAAAGATATTCGTAAATTTTTTTGTTAACTTTTAATGTACAAGTGAATGTCGACCCGTGCAGCACACAGGTCATACATACTAGTATTAGTAAATGTATATATTAATAATCTATATTTAATCATATATATATATATATATATATATTATTCTCGTTATTAATGTTTAATAAACTAATATTTTTATAAAAAGAAAAGTAAATTGTTAACTACACCATCAAAAAATGTATGAAATACAAATGACTTGCTACAAAGTCAATCATAATTTACAACTATACTTTACTCATATATATGTCAATATTTTTTTCAAGCAAATAAATAATTCTTTTTTTTTTTGTCAAACACAAATAAGTAATTCCAGAATTCTAGACATATAATAATAAATATATAATATATGTTAAATAAAAATTATATGACAAAAGGACCAATTAATTTGCATATAGAATACAATTTTCTTTTAATATGTACATATTAATTTAACAATTAAAGTACATATAGAATTATTAAATTTTTGGTCAAAAAAAAGAATTATTAATTTTATTCTATATGTACATATGAAAAAATAATTATTTATTTAGCTTTTTTCATATGTACATATAGAATACAATTATCTTTTAATATGTACACATGAAAATTTAAAATTTAAAATTTTATTATTTGAATTATTTTAATTTGTTGAACTAATATGTTATGAAATTTAAATATTCATAATCTCTATATATAAATATAAATATAATACACTTGTTATTAAAGTAGTACAATTCACCCCTTTTTAATTATAAAAAAGTGAGTAAATAGTTGACTAAATCATCGAAAAATATTAAATACACAAATGAGTTGTTACATTATCAATTGTATTAAATACTATACTTTATTGATGCATTTACGGATGTTCAATAGAAAATTGTTTTCAATATAAATAAAATAGAATTTTTTCTTTATATAAACCCCTTGTTTTTCTCTTTATAACATCATAAAGCTAAGATAGACAATAAGGTGAAATCTTATTGCTATTGACGTTAAGTTGTTAAAAATGACTAAGATTTTCTTTGCACTGGTTCTTGCGACAACCCTTATCTTTCAAGGTATATAGACTCTCATCTAATCTAATTATATTTATATTTCATTATTCATGTTCTTCATTTAGTCGATTGAATACGTGTATTCACATCAAATCCAATGGAAACCTTCTAAAATTATTTTTTTCCTTATTTTTTGTAGTTGCAGCAATTACCAGTGATGTTGTCATACAAAACAAATGTCAGATCGTGTTAAATCCAAAAACTTGTGACATTGTGTCATGTCGAAGCCATTGTAGTTTACAATATGGAGGAAATGGGGTGTGTATTGGAAGAGGCCCTTTTAAATGCTTTTGCTTTTATGATTGTAACAACTGAGTTGTCAATCAGACTCAATGTTCTATTTTCAAGTTAAGGCATATGAGAATAAAATAAATAAATTAATGAGTTCTATTACATTTTATGTCTACGAAAGTCTGGCCAAGCGTTTCCTTTTGTTGCAAGAAAAACTCAAATATCACACCTTAATATTTATTTTATTTTTGATTTTAATATGATGAAGAATTCACTCGTCTAATATGAATTTAGGCCCAATAAAACACGTGATATAAAACTTCAATTTCCATTTTTAAATAAATAAGTCTCCTTTTTTAAAAAATTAAACATTGGGGGATGACATGGAATAAAAAAAAAGCTCATTGTTTTCAGGTTTTGAAAATTTATGTATTAGAGGTAAATGACATGGAATGCCAAACAAACTTATAGTATTTTTAAAATCTTATTATGAAATAACTCGAGGATTGAGATAATAAGTTGGGCTATAATTTTGGAGAAATAATTGTCAACAAACAAGTTATTCTGATGGTAACTAACTTATCCTGTAAAAATGGTGTATGGCAATTTAGTTTAAAGATAAACAAATTCGAGTTAGAAACTCATCGACCATATTGGTCCTTTTGGATTATAAACTTAGGCATTAAACCGGTATTTGGGAGACTATTGTGGTCAACATTGTTTTTTTGAGAAAGACAGTTTTTGGTATAAGTAATTGGTTTTTAAATACATTCGATATGCAAGGGCCCGACTTTTGCTTTTATGATTGTAACAACTGAGTTGTCAAATGTAACACCCTAGTATTTCTAATTAATAGAAATACCAAAATGTACCTAATAGCATACATCAGAGTAAAAATAACCCTATTTCAGGTATTGAACAAGTAAAAATTCCGGAATACTAACCAAGAGTCATACCCAAATATAGATTAATTTGAGTAAATAAAACTCAAATACCACAGACAACTTAAAACAGATACAACACTGTGTTCAATATCCGAAAGAAAGGAAACAACTAACATAAGTTTTTACAACTTAACAAACAGCAAGTCATAAACCTAAGTACAAAATAAACATAGGGAATCCAGATAACATAGTTAAAATCACTATGTCTTCATATCTCCGAGACACATCGCCTAATCATGCCTCTTCGCTTTGTGTTTCCCCTGTTTATCTGAAAAACAACAACTTATGATAGGGTGAGATAACATATCTCAGTGAGTCCTACCGTGACCCCTTACCTTTATCTCGGTTCATTTATGAAATCTTATTAACTTCGTGATTTAATTAATAAACCACATGCATTATCAATTGCACTATACCGACTGCCCTCCGGCTAATCCCAGTAAACAGTGCAATCATAACTTCATAGCATAACACCAACTGCCCTCCGGCTAATCCCGGTGAACAATGCAATCATAACTTCATCGTATAACACCGACTGCCCTCCGGCTAATCCCGGAACCCCTTCTTCCCAATAGGACTTTCCCTAATGGTAAAATTTTATAGGGCCTAGGTTTGTGGCTCATGACTTCCCGCCTAGTATGCTAAACTCTTTGGGTCGTCACCCATACTCGACATAGTTTAAATATCGGAACATGATTCATTGTATGACATGTTTCACTAACATGTTAGCACAAGCAAAAGCTTGTATCACAGTCCAAACATCATTTATATTGGTTCCCACACGTTTACTAGATTCCACGGTTTTTTGAAATATTTATAACATTAACAGTTTAATTCAAAACAACTTTGAACATTCATCAAAACATTGACAATGTCAATTCATACTAATCACAATTTTTTGGGAAAAGGATTAGAGGAAGTTTGGAGTCGAAAAGAGCGTCGAAACGAAGAATCGGGACTCGGGAATAAACTTCGCTTATTTTTGTTTCGTTTCGCTCTCCATTCGTATCCAAACCGTGTTCCAATCCAATTACAACCTACAAACAGAACATATGATACCAAATTCCAGAACAAACAACATCAATCACAAGCAATTACATCAAGTAATTCATTGAAAGATTTAGTAGTAACACAATCAAATATTTAAACACACAAAATAGGTACAGAGTTTACTGCAGTAGTGCATCTACTTCAGAGGTTTATTTAAAATATCAAACAACATCGGATTTAAACAAATGAACATTCCTTAGAAAGCTAGGGATGTATAGTTTCTGACCATGTCTTTAGATTTTCATAACAATGAGCCAAGTAGTACAATTGTTAGAAATAATCTGAATGGTTCCCAGACGGGACAGTTTCTGTCCTTCAACTTCTACTCCCTCTCAAATGACCTAAACTTGACCAAATGGAATGAAACTTGAGCCCTAACAGAAGCAAATGGAGCTTAGTTTCTAATGAGACAAGAATCATTCAAAACAGAGTTCAATTGAGTGCACAAAACCTAAAACACTGAACCTATACAATCACTAAAACACTGCACAAAACGGAGTTCAATTAAGAAACATACAATCACGTACGTGACGGAAAAAACTCGAAAAAGATATTCAAGTTTCTACTAACTACACGTGCTATCTATGCGTTTTCATGTTAAAAAAATATTGTATGATATTTTCATTGTCAATACTATCAAAAATACCCCTCTTAGTATATGTATCAAGAGAATTATTTAATTATTAGTCTCTCATGATTGCTCAATTCATTATTCACAAAACTCAACGCTAAGAAACATCTTTCAACCGTTGTAGTTGCTAGAAGTAAAGCCTAATTTTTACTAGAAACCATGAACTAAAATGAGTTGGATTCGTGTCTAAGTAATTAGATATTAATGGGGTCAAAACCAATTTTTTAATGGGGGCAAATAAAATGTCATTAAGTATTTATTATCTATTAAAAATAATCCATTGGTGGGGGCAAATGCCCCCATGGTCTAAACCCTGCACCCGCCATTGACTTTGGGGAAAGATTTTCGTAAATTATTTTTGTTAACTTTTAATGTACAAGTGAATGTCGACCCGTGCAGCACACAGGTCATACATACTAGTATTAGTAAATGTATATATTAATAATCTATATTTAATCATATATATATATATATATATTTATATATATTATTCTCGTCATTAACGTTTAATAAACTAATATTTTTATAAAAAGAAAAGTAAATAGTTAACTACACCATGAAAAAATGTATGAAATACAAATGACTTGCTACAAAGTCAATCATAATTTACAACTATACTTTACTCATATATATGTCAATATTTTTTTCAAGCAAATAAATAATTCTTTTTTTTTTGTCAAACACAAATAAGTAATTCTAGAATTCTAGACATATAATAATAAATATATAATATATGTTAAATAAAAATTATATGACAAAAGGACCAATTAATTTGCATATAGAATACGATTTTCTTTTAATATGTACATATTAATTTAACAATTAAAGTACATATAGAATTATTAAATTTTTGGTCAAAAAAAAGAATTATTAATTTTATTCTATATGTACATATGAAAAAATAATTATTTATTTAGCTTTTTTCATATGTACATATAGAATACAATTATCTTTTAATATGTACACATGAAAATTTAAAATTTAAAATTTTATTATTTGAATTATTTTAATTTGTTGAACTAATATGTTATGAAATTTAAATATTCATAATCTCTATATATAAATATAAATATAATACACTTGTTATTAAAGTAGTACAATTCACCCCTTTTTAATTATAAAAAAGTGAGTAAATAGTTGACTAAATCATCGAAAAATATTAAATACACAAATGAGTTGTTACATTATCAATTGTATTAAATACTATACTTTATTGATGCATTTACGGATGTTCAATAGAAAATTGTTTTCAATATAAATAAAATAGAATTTTTTCTTTATATAAACCCCTTGTTTTGCTCTTTATAACGTCATAAAGCTAAGATAGACAATAAGGTGAAATCTTATTGCTATTGACGTTAAGTTGTTAAAAATGACTAAGATTTTCTTTGCAATCGGTTCTTGCGACAACCCTTATCTTTCAAGGTATATAGACTCTCATCTAATCTAATTATATTTATATTTCATTATTCATGTTCTTCATTTAGTCGATTGAATACGTGTATTCACATCAAATCCAATGGAAACCTTCTAAAATTATTTTTTTCCTTATTTTTTGTAGTTGCAGCAATTACCAGTGATGTTGTCATACAAAACAAATGTCAGATCGTGTTAAATCCAGAAACTTGTGACATTGTGTCATGTCGAAGCCATTGTAGTTTACAATATGGAGGAAATGGGGTGTGTATTGGAAGAGGCCCTTTTAAATGCTTTTGCTTTTATGATTGTAACAACTGAGTTGTCAATCAGACTCAATGTTCTATTTTCAAGTTAAGGCATATGAGAATAAAATAAATAAATTAATGAGTTCTATTACATTTTATGTCTACGAAAGTCTGGCCAAGCGTTTCCTTTTGTTGCAAGAAAAACTCAAATATCACACCTTAATATTTATTTTATTTTTGATTTTAATATGATGAAGAATTCACTCGTCTAATAAGAATTTAGGCCTAATAAAACACGTGATATAAAACTTCAATTTCCATTTTTAAATAAATAAGTCTCCTTTTTTAAAAAATTAAACATTGGGGGATGACATGGAATAAAAAAAAGCTCATGGTTTTCAGGTTTTGAAAATTTATGTATTAGAGGTAAATGACATGGAATGCCAAACAAACTTATAGTATTTTTAAAATCTTATTATGAAATAACTCGAGGATTGAGATAATAAGTTGGGCTATAATGTTGGAGAAATAATTGTCAACAAACAAGTTATTCTGATGGTAACTAACTTATCCTGTAAAAATGGTGTATGGCAATTTAGTTTAAAGATAAACAAATTCGAGTTAGAAACTCATCGACCATATTGGTCCTTTTGGATTATAAACTTAGGCATTAAACCGGTATTTGGGAGACTATTGTGGTCAACATTGTTTTTTTGAGAAAGACGGTTTTTGGTATAAGTAGTTGGTTTTTAAATACATTCGATATGCAAGGGCTCGACTTTTGCTTTTATGATTGTAACAACTGAGTTGTCAAATGTAACACCCTAGTATTTCTATTAATAGAAATAACAAAATGTACCTAATAGCATACATCAGAGTAAAAATAACCCTATTTCAGATATTGAACAAGTAAAAATTCCGGAATACTAACCAAGAGTCATACCCAAACATAGAGTACTTTGAGTAAATAAAACTCAAATACCACAGACAACTTAAAACAGATACAACACTGTGTTCAATATCCGAAAGAAAGGAAACAACTAACATAGGTTTTTACAACTTAACAAACAACAAGTCATAAACCTAAGTACAAAATAAACATAGGGAATGCAGATAACATAGTTAAAATCACTATGTCTTCATATCTCCGAGACACATCGCCTAATCATGCCTCTTCGCTTTGTGTTTCCCCTGTTTATCTGAAAAACAACAACATATGATAGGGTGAGATAACATATCTCAGTGAGTCCTACCGTGACCCCTTACCTTTATCTCGGTTCATTTATGAAATCTTATTAACTTCGTGATTTAATTAATAAACCACATGCATTATCAATTGCACTATACCGATCGCCTCCCGCTAATCCCGATGTAAAATAAATGCAATCATAACTTCATAGCATAACACCGACTGCCCTCCGGCTAATCCCGGTGAACAATGCAATCATAAGTTCATTGCATAACACCGACTGCCCTCCGGCTAATCCCGGTGAACCCCCTTCCCAATAGGACTTTCCCTAATGGTAAAATTTTATAGGGCCTAGGCTTAGGGGCTCATGACTTCCCCGCCTAGTATGCTAAACTCTTTGGGTGGTCACCCATACTCCAATTTAGTGCATTTTTAGAGATATTTTTGGATCACTTTTAGAGCAATTATATACTAATTATATAAATTACTAACTTAATTTGCTCTTTATTTTGCGGAAAGAAGAAAACAACTAAAAAGAATGAAAGTCTAATTTAATACTACTTATAAGTGATATGTATGGGCATAATAAAGAACGAAGGAAGACAAAGGTTCATGGCCCAATTGTTGATTTTTTTTATAGAAGGCAAGAAACCAAATGGCCCATTGGAAAATGAAAAAGAGATCCATATCCATATGTGAAGGAATTAAAGAAAGCAACCAGGGCCTTGGGGAGAAAGAAAGGAAACTGACGTGAGCTTTTAAAAAAAAAAAAGATAAAATTTGTTTATGATAAGAAAGGAAGTGACTTGGAGAAAAAGCAAATCAAGAAACCCTATGCTTGCATATAAATAGAGGAGACGAGGAGACGCACCTGACGCAAAAGGGGGGAAAGAGAGCCGTATTATGAGAATAACAAAGACAACACCACCTGACGGCAACACATGAGTGAGAGAAATTGGAAGGTTTGGGTACCGTTCTTGACACTGTGAGAGAGCTCTGAAGTAGGAGAAGGAGATTGAAGACAAAGATTAAGACTTTCACTATTTCCGGGTTATTCTTATCTTTGTAATTTCATGAACCTATTTCTATTTTATTGTTCTTAATTATTATGGATACCTAAATCATCTTCTAGGGTCTTATTTATATTTTGAATTCCTATTTTTATATTAATTGATATTGTCCTATTAATTTAATCACATTATTAGGATTAGCTACCCTTTGCATGTTTATAATCAATTAGTTGATCAGCGACCGTACTGCAATTAGTTGGTGGACCTATAGGATAATTGGGGCTATAATTAGGGCATGACCAAACCATAATTTAGTCTTCCAATCATTCAACCTTTTTGTTCTTTATGCTTTTCTTGAATTTAAATTCTTGCATGACCAAACAAGGGTTAATTTAGGAAAAAGAATATTAATCGCGAATGACCAAACGGATTAATAGTTTTAGTAAAGGGATTGATAATTAAATAAAATAAGGGAATTCAGGTAGAATTAGACATAAGGGAATCGAAGCTTGCAAGTGAAACTGTGACCCTAGGTCTCTCTCCATTGGTTTAATATTGCATTTTAATTTGTTAACTAGTTCTTTTTATTTTAGTTTCTATAACACTCAGCTTTATTGGTTCGTCTAAACAATAGAATATCTTGATTAGTTTGGTACTTGTTAATTAATCCCTGTGGAGACGATAATCTTTTATACTACTTCTGCGAAAGAGTACACTTGCTCTAAGTGTCTTTTTAACGCAACAGTTCCCACACGTTTACTAGATTCCAAAACAACTTTGAACATTCATCAAAACATTGACAATGTCAATTCATCTTAATCACAATTGTTTGGGAAAAGGAATAGAGAAAGTTTGGAGTCGAAAGGAGCGTCGAAACGAAGAATCGGGACTCGGGAATAAACTTCGCTTATTTTTGTTTCGTTTTGCTCTCCGTTCGTATCCAAAGCGTGTTCCAATCCAATTACAACCTACAAACAAAACATATTATACCAAATTCCAGAACAAACAACATCAATCACAAGCAATTAAATCAAGTAATTCATTGAAAGATTTAGTAGTAACACAATCAAATATTTAAACACACAAAATAGGTGCAGAGTTTACTGCAGTAGTGCATCTACTTCAGTGGTTTATTTAAAATATCAAACAACATCGGATTTAAACAAATGAACATTCCTTAGAAAGCTAGGGATGTATAGTTTCTGACCATGTCTTTAGATTTTCATAACAATGAGCCAAGTAGTACAGTTTTTAGAAACAATCTGAATGGTTCCCAGACGGGACAGTTTATGTCCTTCAACTTCTACTACCTCTCAAATGACCTAAACTTGACCAAATGGCACGAAACTTGAGCCCTAACAGAAGAAAATGGAGCTTAGTTTCTAATGAGACAAAAATCATTCAAAACAGAGTTCAATTGAGTGCACAAAACGGAAAACACTGTTCAATCACTCACCGCACAAAACGGAGTTCAATCACGTGATCACGTGCGTGATGATGAAAAAAACTCGAAAAAGATATTCAAGTTTCTACTAACTACACGTGCTATCTATGCGTTTTCATATTAAAAAAATATTGTATGATATTTTCATTGTCAATACTATCAAAAATACCCCTCTTAGTATATGTATCAAGAGAGTTATTTAATTATTAGTCTCTCATGATTGCGCAGTTCATTATTCACAAAACTCAACGCTAAGAAACATCTTTCAACCGTTGTAGTTGCTAGAAGTAAAGCCTAATTTTTACTAGAAACCATGAACTAAAATGAGTTGGATTCGTGTCTAAGTAATTAGATATTAATGGGGTCAAAACCAATTTTTTAATGGGCGCAAATAAAATGTTATTAAGTATTTATTATCTATTAAAAATAATCCATTGGTGGGGGGCAAATGCCCCCATGGTCTAAACCCTGCACCCGCCATTGACTTTCGGGAAAGATATTCGTAAAATTTTTTTGTTAACTTTTAATGTACAAGTGAATGTCGACTCGTGCAACACACAGGTCATACATCCTAGTATTAGTAAAATTAGATATTAATAATCTATATTTAATCATATATATATATATATATATATATATATATATATATATTATTCTCGGTATTAACGTTTAATAAACTAATATTTTTATAAAAAGAAAAGTAAACAGTTAACTACACCATCAAAAAATGTTTGAAATACAAATGACTTGCTACAAAGTCAATCATAATTTACAACTATACTTTACTCATATATATGTCAATATTTTTTTCAAGCAAATAAATAATTCTTTTTTTTTTGTCAAAAACAAATAAGTAATTCCAGAATTCTAGACATATAATAATAAATATATAATATATATTAAATAAAAATTATATGACAAAAGGACCAATTAATTTGCATATAGAATACAATTTTCTTTTAATATGTACATATTAATTTAACAATTAAAGTACATATAGAATTATTAATTTTTTGGACAAAAAAAAGAATTATTAATCTTATTCTATATGTACATATGAAAAAATAATTATTTATTTAGCTTTTTTCATATGTACATATAGAATACAATTATCTTTTAATATGTACACATGAAAATTTAAAATTTAAAATTTTATTATTTGAATTATTTTAATTTGTTGAACTAATATGTTATGAAATTTAAATATTCATAATCTCTATATATAAATATAAATATATAGTGTACCGAGGTGCAGTGTAGTGTGCCGAGGTGCAGTGTTAGTGTGCCGAGGTGCTGTTTTGACGCCAGTGTAGCGCAGGTTGCTGCCAGGCGCAATTTTGGGTGTTGTTTGGTGCAGAGTACGTCTAAGTTACTGAATGGTGAAGTCAGTTCGGTCTTTAGGTGACGGTGTTGTCCTTATGTGACGATTTGGTCCTTGTAGTGACAGTTTAGTCCACTACTTTTGGTGTCGATGTGTTCGGTGAGTTTGACGTTAGCCATAGAGCTATTGACCGATGTAGTGATGTTAGCCATAGAGCTATTGATGATGTCTTGGTGAATTAAGCGACGGTGTAGTGACGGTGCAACGACGGTGTAATGCCGGTGGATTAAATGACGGAGGTAAATCCAGCGACGGTGTCAATTCATACATGGTATGACTGTTTGTGGTTGATGCATTGTTCATGGAGTCTCATCCCTCATATGCATCAAAGCGACGAATATAGGCTTCGGCCTCGATATTGTAGACTTGGGTCTTCATATCACTAGCGACGGACATAGGCTTCGGCCTCGATATGGTAGACTTCAGTCTTCATATCATAGCGACGGATATGCCGGAATGGCGAATGGTACCACATGCATTATACCCTTGGTGTTGGGTTGCATTCATGCATATACTCATGCGATTGGTGATGTTTCTTGTTGTTTATAAGTTGAGGTGTTATAACTTGATGAGGTGTGTTCGTTTATTGAGCCGTGGTGTTTCTAGTTGTTTTCTCTAACATGATGTTTATCATACATCCTATTATATGTGTTAGAGACTCACTCTTCTGCTTTTTATGTTGCTTCTCATGTCGGCAACGTGCAGGTGATCCCGAGTGAAGGTTCTTCCTTACTCGACCGTCATGGCGCCTTGCTCGATATGTAGCAATCGGGGCCGAGTAGTCTTTTAGTCGCTTTAATTAAGTTGTTGAACTCAGAACTTGGTGATGTATATGAAACATGTTTTATTCTCACATGCGTGGTGATTATGTGGATCGTTATGTCCTTGAACCGAGGTTGTTGGGACTTCGCCCCTTTGATCAGAGTGCTGCTATGTATCATCTTTGTTGTTTGTTAGATTGCGCTATTGATGTTTGTTGGTTTTTCATGAAGTAAATGTAGCACTCTCTTGCGAGTGATTTTCGAAAACTCTGATTTTAATTATTAAAAAGGTATTTAATTAGAAGGGGGTGTTACATTAGTGGTATCAGAGCAAAAGTTCGGTCTGTCCGACCAAGTTGTTGAGTCTTGAGTTTCCAAATCCTCGAGTCTTGTGGCTCGTTCTGAATCGATCTTGTTTAAATGTTTAGTGAAGATGACTGGAAGGGCCGGAAGGAATGACGCTGCTCTTGCTGCTGCGTTGTAGGCTATGGAGAATGCTATGGGAAATCAGCAAGCTGCCGAGGATGCTGGAGCTCGTAGACTAGCTACTTTCCAGAGGGAGAACCCTCCTACTTTCAAGGGGAGGTATGACCCCGATGGGGCTCTTGCATGGTTGAAGGAGATGAGAGGATTTTTCGTGTTATGGATTGTACGACTGCTCAGAAGGTGAGGTATGGTACTCACATGTTGGCTGAGGAGGCCGACGATTGGTGGCTGGAGGTTCTGCAGAGGTTGGAGACTGCTGGTGACGAGATCACGTGGGATGTCTTCAAGAGAGAATTTATGAGGAAGTATTACCCTGAAGATGTTCGGGGCAAGAAAGAGATGGAATTTCTGGAATTGAAGCAGGGGAACAAGTCGGTGTCCGAGTATGCGGCGAAGTTCGTAGAGTTGGTTAAGTTCTACCCTCACTACAATGGGGCTACTGCTGAATTCTCTAAGTGTATCAAGTTTGAAAATGGTCTGAGGCCTGACATCAAGAAGGAAAATGGATACCAAAAGATTCGAGTGTTCTCCGAGTTGGTTGACAGTTGCAGGATCTTTGAGGAGGATAGCAATGCTGCCTATAAGATTGTGAAAGAGAAGCGGAGTTCTCAGTATCGTGGGAAGCCCTATGATGTTTCTGGTGGAAAAGGGAAGTCGAAAGCTGGTTCGGGAAAGAGGCCTAGTGGGGGAGATGCTCCTGCTAGCGTAGTGTGTTTCCAGTGTGGGATGCCTGGTCACAAGATGAGTGAGTGCAAGGTCAGTGAAAGGAAGTGTTACCGGTGTGGCGAGGGGGGTCACATGGCTGCTGACTGTGAGCGCAAGGGCGTAGTTTGCTTCAACTGCGGCGAGCTGGGTCATATTAGCCCCAAGTGTTCTAAGCCGAAGAAAGAGAAGAGTATTGGAAAGGAGTTTGCTCTCGCGGGATCCGAGGTGGCTAATGAGATAAGAGGTACATGCTTTATTAATGGTATTCCTTTGATTGCTATTGTTGATACCGGTGCCACGCATTCATTCATTTCTGCTATATGTGTTAAGAAATTGGGTCTAGCCTTGTCTTCTATGATGAGGGAGATGGTTATCGATACTCCAGCTAAGGGTTCGGTGACTACCTCTCTTGTGTGTGCGAAGTGCCCTCTGTCGGTCTTCGGTAGAGATTTCATTGTTGATTTGATTTGTCTGCCATTGGATGGGTTGGATGTTATCCTTGGTATGGACTGGTTAGTGGATAACCATGTTCATATTAATTTCTTTAGTAGGTCTGTGAGTTTCCCTTCTTCCGAGGTGGAAGAATCTGTTTTGTTGCCTGCTGGTCAGTTGCGCAAAGTAATGAAGGAAGGAGTCATTATGTTTGCTTTGAGGGCGTCGTTGTCTGTCAAGAATCAATCTAAGATTATTGAATTGTCGGTGGTGCGAGAATTTCCTGAGGTATTTCCTGACGAGATTCCGGATGTACCACCTAAGAGGGAAGTCGAATTTGCTATTGATCTGGTACCTGGTACTAGACAGGTGTCTATGGCACCTTATAGGATGTCTGCATCCGAGTTGTCCGAGTTTAAGAAGCAGCTTGAGAATTTGCTGGAGAAGAAGTTTGTAAGGCCAAGCATGTCGTAGTGGGGCGCTCCTGTGTTGCTAGTAAAGAAGAAGGATGGGAGCACGAGGCTCTGTGTTGATTATCGGCAGTTGAATAAGGTGACGATTAAGAATAAGTATCCACTTCCAAGGATTGATGATTTGATGGACCAATTGGTGGGTGCTCAAGTATTTACTAAGATTGATTTGAGGTCGGCGTAATGCCGGTGGATTAAATGACGGAGGTAAATCCAGTGACGGTGTCAATTCATACATGGTATGACTGTTTATGGTTGATGCATTGTTCATGGAGTCTCATCCCTCATATGCATCAAAGCGACGAATATAGGCTTCGGCCTCGATATTGTAGACTTGGGTCTTCATATCACTAGCGACGAACATAGGCTTCAGCCTCGATATGGTAGACTTCGGTCTTCATATCATAGTGACGGATATGCCGGAATGGCGAATGGTACCACATGCATTATACCCTTGGTGTTAGGTTGCATTCATGCATATACTCATGCGATTGGTGATGTTTCTTGTTGTTTATAAGTTGAGGTGTTATAACTTGATGAGGTGTATTCGTTTATTGAGCCGTGGTGTTTCTAGTTGTTTTCTCTAACATGATGTTTATCATACATCCTATTATATGTGTTAGAGACTCACCCTTCTGCTTTTTATGTTGCTTCTCATGTCGGCAACGTGCAGGTGATCCCGAGTGAAGGTTCTTCCTTACTCAGTCTGGCCATGGCGTCTTGCTCTAATATGTAGCACTGGGGGGCCGAGTAGTCTTTTAGTCGTTTTAATTAAGTTGTTGAACTGTAACTTGGTGATGTATATGAAACATGTTTTATTCTCCTGCGTGGTGATTATGTGGACTGTTATGTCCTTGAACCGAGGTTGTTGGGACTTCGTCCCTTTGACTATAGTGTTATGTATCATGCTGTTGTTTGTTAGATTGCGCTATTGATGTTTGTTGGTTTTTCATGAAGTGAATGTAGCACTCTCTTGCAAGTGATTTTCGAAAACTCTGATTTTAATTATTAAAAAGGTATTTAATTAGAAGGGGGTGCTACACTAGGGATGTATAGTTTCTGACCATGTCTTTAGATTTTCATAACAATGAGCCAAGTAGTACAGTTTTTAGAAACAATCTGAATGGTTCCCAGACGGGACTGTTTCTATCCTTCAACTTCTACTCCCTCTCAAATGACCTAAACTTGACCAAATGGCACGAAACTTGAGCCCTAACAGAAGCAAATGGAGCTTAGTTTCTAATGGGACAAGAATAGTTCAAAACGGAGTTCAATTGAGAGCACAAAACCTAAAACACTGAACCTATACTTTAACTCCAGAAATTTGTGAAGTGATTAATTTGCACAAGAAATGGGGGGATTGAATTGTGCTATCTTTTTAATTTTTAATTCCTGCAACCTTCTGTATTGTTTCTCAAGGTATATTGGATATCAGAAGGTTGAATGTTAGTTGCACAAACAGTAAGCAAGTATGACAGTAATGACAGATAGTTAACTTTGATGAATTTAGATGTCTTTTATGACACACAGAGTGTTGTTTTCAAAAGGTTAATCAAAGTAAGGTTCATTTAAAATGATGATTTTGACTTCAGAAGGTTGATGTATGTAACCTTCTGAAGTGGTTGAAAACTTTAGTGATTGTAAGACAGTTAAAGCAATTAATAAGAAAAGCAGAAAATAACACAGTAGAGTTATAGAGGTTCACCAAACTGTGGCTACTCCTCTCCCCACGTCCACGTGAGAGTTTCCACTATTTTCCAAATAGATTTTACACTTGCTTTAGCTTCAACTGCCAAAGACTTTCACCTCCACTCTCTTTTGATCACACACAAAAGACAAGTGCTTATCTTACACAGCTTCACCAAGCTGTCTTAACCTACTAGAAGACTTTCACCTCCACTCTCTTTTAATCAACCTTCTGTTGAAGTAACCTTCTGTAATCAACCTTCTTTAAGGTAACCTTCTGTAGGTAACCTTCTTTTGGCACTTTTGATCTTTTAAAAGCACTTGGTTTATTTGTAGTGCCAAGATTTTTGCTATGATTCTTATTTCCTGTTCTTTTACACACTTGATTGAAACTTGTTAAATCATAATAAGTGTTTAGAAAACTTAACTCATTCCTTTAAGTTTGTATCATCAAAACATGGAAAGAGATTTTTATTTCTACAATCTCCCCCTTTTTGGTGATGACAAACTTGAGAGTATGTTTTAAGTTTTCTGTTTTCTCAGGAATAGACATTTTAATACCCAGTAAATGAGTTTAACACATGCGTAGCAAAAGGATAATTATCATGTAATAAGTGCAGCAAACATAGTTTTGATAATTATCAATTACAAACCATAACACAGCACAAAATAAACATGTCCAAAAGATAATTAAATTGTCAACAGAAACCCCAAAATATCACTATAAACTAAGTAGCTAAATAATTTCCATTCTCCCCTTTGTCAACAAAGAAAAAAAGGAGGAAGAAAGAGAAATTAGGTTGCTACTTGGTAGAGAAAAGAATCATCCGAGGAGTTTGAGGATGAAGCAGGTTGAGGAATGTCCTGGAAGGGTTGAGGAGGAGGGAATTCAGGTACTTCAACACCAGGAACCATAGTAGGTACTATGTTCTGCATCACCCATTGCTGGTAGGCATAGTTTCTCTGTGCTTCAAGCCTGTTTTCTTGCTGTAGTATTCCAATGCTCATCAGAAGCTTGTTGTTCTGTACCCTCATCTTCTTCATTTGCTTCTAATGGTGTGCCTTCATCTTCTTCATTGCAGCCAAAACCTCCTTCTTGTCAGCATAGTTGAAGGAATCATCCTTATCAACTGATGGTTTACTGCTTAGTGGTGCTTTGTCAGAGGAGGAGAGTGGTGCATTCATAGTTTGGCCGAAGGAGCCAAGAGATCTAAAGTGTGTGGGCAAATCAGAAGGTAGTTTTGAAGGACCTGAGCCTTCAGGTATTTTTGGTACAGAAGAGTCATAGATGGGAGAAAACATGAATCTGTGAATGTTTTCAGAAGCATGAGTATTACCAGGTGAAGTTTTAGGATTTTCACGCCATTGGGAAAATAAATTTGCCATTTGTTCAGTTGATCCTTGAATGTCCTGATGGAGAGGTGCAGGTGTAGATTCAGCAATTGGACCAATAGAGGGAGCGGGAGCGTGAAGTAACTCTGTGAGGGCAATAGAAGCCATGATCTCAGGACTAGTAGCTTGATTCTCAGGATTTTCTGGTGTAGCTTGATCTTCAATGTCCCTGACTATCTCATGAACAGCTTGAGAGATAGGAGATAGTGGTCTTGTTGGATCATTTCTTTGTTCCTCATTCACTTGAGATTGATTTTCATTTAGCTCCCCCTGAGCTAGACCCTCGGGTGTACCTTATGTAGTTCTATGTTCCTCATGAGAGGAAACATAAGGCAGAAGAATAACTCCTTGAGAGAAAGGGTAGTATGTAGCTCTATCAGAAGGTTGGGAGTCCATAACAGAAGGTTCAAACTTTTGGTTTTGTTCTTTTTCGTTTGGTGGGATAGTTTCAGAAGCTTGATTTTCAAGGTTGTGAGATATGTGCATTCCTAATTCTGTGCTAAGGTTCTTATCAGAGGCTTCTACTTCCATTTGTGCAGGGAGTTGGTCACTTTCAGTGGGAATATCATTCATGTTTAAAGAGGTTTCAAAAACTTCTTTCCAGTCTTGAGAAGGTTCTGTTTCAATCAAATTTTCAAGTGTAGGATTTGGTGGAGCTAAATTTATGGGCTCGGTTCTGATAATTGTTTTTGATCCTTGTGACTCCCCCTGAGGAGTTGACAAGGGTGTATTTTCAGCAAGGTTTGGCTCATGGATTGGTTCATCATGAACTTTGTTTCAGGAAACACTTCTAGTTTCTTACTAAATGGCTTTAGTCCCATCTGTTTTGCACTTTTAGACCAGAAGGTTGTTTTCTCTTGAATGGACTCTTCTCTAGACACAGAGATTTTCTTAAACCTAAATAGCTTGGTCAAGAACATGCCATATGGTAAGGATGAAATTTGCCTAATGGTTTTACACATATCAATCATGTAATGAAAAATGATATATGGAAGGTTTATCTTAGTCCTAGTAATCATATGATAAACTAAGAGTAAGTCAAAAGGTTTTACCTGTTCAAAACTTCCTGCTCTAGGAATTAAAGAGTGAACAACCATGTTGTGCATGATACAAGCTTCATCCTTCAATGCTGATGACTTAAGTTTCTCCCAAGAATTTTTCATCAGTAACTTCAACACTTCTTCCTGTGTGATTTCTGTTTGGTCATACCAGTCCTTTCCATACAGACAAACTCCACTCATAGGGATTTTCAGGGCATTAGCAATCATGGTTGGAGTTACTACAATGGTGGTTCCTTTCACCTGTGTAGTGAAGGAGGATTTTGTTTCACTCACGTTCATATACCCATAAAATTCTTTGATCAGGTTGGGATAAATGATTTCCCCTTGAGACAGAATACTTTGCCACCCTTGTGATTCAATGTGGTCTTGAACATTCCATCCAGAAGCTTTTAATTCCTCCAACAAATAGATTCTTCCAATGAGAACATTTCTCTTACCCCATTTTTCTTTATCAAAAACTTGCGCAGGTAAGGTTTGCTCTTCAACTTCAGAAGGTTGATCAAGTTTCTGTTCTTCATCAACCTTTTCCTTTCCTTTATTTCCTCCAAAAGTAATCTTGAATTTGGGCTTTTTGGAAGAGGATTGTGGTTGAAGAGAGGCTTTTCTTTTCGATTCAAGCTTCGATTCTCGCCATCATTTCGCATGGGTAGAATCATCATCATCAATGGTGATTGGTTGGCTTTTCCTTGTGCCAGGACCTTGTATATCCTTGAGAGAACTTGTTTTGATCCTAGTAGATCTTCGAGAGGGAGTGGTTGATGATTTCGAAGACCTTTGTTCTGATGGAGCATCAATCTGAGTAGGAGAAGGTTTAGAAGCATTTAAGAGTGCAGGTGGAAGATCATGGGTCGTAGGAGTACTTGCTTTCTTCACGCAGGGAATTTTTGTTCTCACCATTTTTAGAGAGAAGAAAGCTTCGCGAAGAAAGGAGGAAGAGAAGAAGCGAATCGGTTTGAGAGAAGATGAGTTCAATCGGTTTTGAGTGTGCGTGGAAGAGAGAGAGAGACTAGTCGTTGTGATATGATGTTGTGCAGTTATGACATGACATAACTGTCATAGAAGACAGTTTTAGTTACTTTAGTAACCGACCCTATATTGACTTTATGTGATTCTTCTCAAATTCAACCTTCTGAATTTGATTCTTTCTAAGTGAACCTTCTAAAGACATCAGAAGGTTGGGGTTTTTGACAAATTTTTCTCCTAAGGACATTTTAAAATGTGCAAAGCCTTTTTAATAAAATTGAAACTTTCATTTTAAAATATGCAAAGCCTTTTTAATAAAATTGAAACTTTCTTCTAATAAAGGCTTGGTGAATATATCAGCTAATTGATGCTTGGTGTCAATAAAAATAAGTTCCACATCCTTCTTCTGAACATGATCTCTGATAAAATGATGTTTTATATCAATGTGTTTAGACCTAGAATGTTGGATGGGATTTTTTGATAAATTGATAGCGCTAGTATTGTCACAATAAATGGGAGTGCATGTGTACCTTATAGAGTAGTCCTCCAATTGATACTTGATCCATAGAATTTGTGAACAACAACCAGCAGCAGATACATATTCTGCTTCAGTAGTTGATAAAGCAATTGAATTTTGTTTTCTACAAGACCAAGAGATTAAGGATTCCCCCAAAATTTGACATGATCCACTAGTACTTTTTCTGTCAATTCTATCACCCGGCATAAATCAGATCACACGAGAGCTAATTAGGTCAAAATGAGTCTTCTTTTTATACCATAGACCAAGATTAGTTGTTCCCACTAAGTATCTGAATATTCTTTTGACTGCAGTAAGATGAGATTCTTTTGGAGAAACTTGGAATCTAGCACATAAGCCAACTTGCTACAGGAGCAAAAGTCTCATCATAGTCAATACCTTCCTGTTGATTATACCCTTGTGCAACAAGTCTTGCCTTGTTTCTCACCACCTTACCATTTTCATCTAGCTTGTTTCTGAACACCCATTTGGTTCCTATAACAGACTGATTTTTTGGAGGTACCACTAAGTTCCATACCTCATTCTTTTCAAATTGAGAGAGTTCTTCAGTCATTGCTTCTATCCATGATTGATCTTGTATGGCCTCATTAATTGATTTTGGTTCAATTTCAGAGATGAGAGCCATTCCAGCAGCATTGTCTCTAAATGAAGTTCCGGTTCTAACAGGATCTGAAGTGCTACCAATAATTTGATCATGTGGATGATGTACCACCATTCTCCAACTTCTTGGTAATTGAGAAGGTTGATCAGAAGCTTGAGTGGCTTCATTTGATTGTTGAGAAGGTTGAACAGAAGCTTCTATTTCTTCCTTCTCCAACCTGTTTTCATGTTCTGTACCTTCTTCTTTGTTTTGGTTGGTCTCATCAACATCAATTACTTCATTTGAACTGTTAGTTTCATTAAAGACAATATGCATGCTTTCTTCTACAGTTTGAGTCCTAAGGTTATATACTCTATAAGCCTTTGATGATGTTGAATATCCCAAAAAAATTCCTTTGTCTGATTTAGAATCAAATTTTCCTAGATTATCTTTGTTATTCAAAATGAAACAAGTGCAACCAAATACACTAAAGTATGCAATGGTTGGTTTTCTATTTTTCCAAATTTCATAGGGGGTTTTCTCAACAATTTTTCTAATGGAAACTCTATTTAAAATATAGCAGGCTGTGTTTATAGCTTCTGCCCAAAAATATTTTTCAATTTTTGAATCTTGTAAAAGTGTTCTTGCCATTTCTTGCAAAGTTCTATTTTTCCTTTCTACAACTCCATTTTGTTGTGGAGTTCTAGGACATGAAAAATTGTGAGTAATTCCATTCTCATCAAAAAAGTTTTGAAAAGAGAGGTTTTCAAATTCTCCCCCATGATCACTTCTTACAGAAATAACATTTGTTCCTTTTTCATTTTGAACTTTCTTTAGAAACACTTTGAATGCTTCAAAAGCTTCATCTTTGTTTTTCAAGAATACCACCGATATGAATCTAGAGAAATCATCTACAATTACAAAACCATATCTTTTTCCATTAAGGCTAGCAGTTTTGGTAGGACCAAATAAGTCTATGTGAAGCAGTTCTAAAGACCTTTGGGATGTGATCATGTTTTTAGGTTTGAAACTTGATTTGACATGTTTACCATGAACACATGCTTCACACACTCTATCTTTTTCAAAATTGATCTTTGGTAGTCCTCTGACTAGTTCCTTTTTGGAAAGTTTTGAAATGGTTTGCACGCTTATGTGGCCAGTTCTTCTATGCCAAATCTATTTGTCATTTTCATAAGACATAAGACAAGTTTCTTGAGATAGTTCATCAAGACATAGGCTATAAATATTTTTATTTCTAGATGCAGTAAACAAGACCTTACCAGAGGAGATTTCTTTAGTAAAACATTTATCAGATTTAAAATAAACTATATGACCACTATCACATAGTTGACTAATACTTAACAAGTTATGCTTTAAACCTTCTACATATTGAACATTCTTAATTTTAGGGGATTTAGAATTACCTATAGTACCTATACCTTTGATGCAAGCTTTATCATCATTGCCAAAGATTACATAGCCTCCATCTATTCTCTCCATTGAGAGAAATTTATCTCTTTCCCCTATCATGTGCCTCGAACATCCACTGTCTAAGAACCAGAGCTTTTTCTTGGATGCTAAGAGGCATTCCTGTTTCAGATGTTAGTAATGATTTAGGTACCCAATATTTTTTGGGTCCTTCATGGTTAGTTTTCTTCCTATAGAAGCTTCTTTTCATTTTATAGCATACAGAAATGTCATGACCAAAATGTTTGCAATATGTGCACTTTGTTTTAGACTTTCTAGTCCTAGAGTTCTTCTCAGTTTGTTTTTCTATAGGTAGCTCAAAAGTTTTCTGTATAGACATAGCTAGTTCTTTAGTTAAAACAGAAACTTTTTCTTTGAGAAGATTGTTTTGTTTTTCAAGGTCAGAGTGTATAAGGTTTGGTTGCTCTGAGACCTTATCTTTCAAAAGTTTGTGTTGTTCAGAAAGTTTAAAGTGAGAATGTTGAAGAGTTTGAACTGTTTTTATCAAATATTCATTTTGTTTTTGAAGCTCTTCATTCTCCCTTTTTGCATTCAAGAGTTGATTTTTGAACATCACACATTTTTGAGCCAAAGTGTTTGAATTAGATAATAGGTTTTCAAAAGCATGTTCAGTATCTTTGCATGAAGCACAAGTTTGTGATTTAGAAGTGTTTACCTCTTCTAGGTCAGTTCTCCTACGAAGCATGAGTTGATTGATTCCATACTTGATGCAGGAAATATTTGAGAAGGTTCCTCGTAGTCGACCATGAGACAAAAATTTGCAGTCTCTTCATCATGGTCTGAGTTGGTTTCTTCTGAGTCATCCCATGTTGCAAGTAGAGCCTTCTTCTTAGGTGTGAACTTTCTGTTGCTTCCTTTTAACTTTGGACATTCATTTCTGAAGTGTCCAGGTTTGTTACATTCATAGCACACAGGATCAATTTTGCTAGTGCTTTCACCTTTAGGCACTACAAGAAAAATGGGATTTTTTGGCGGATTTTTCCGCCAAAAAACACCCAATTCCGCCGCAAATGCAGGTGTTTTCGGCGGATTTTTCCGCCGGTAAAAGGCTGGTGGCAACGTATTTTCGGCGGATTTTCCGCCGTATTTTCGGCGATTTTCGCGCGGTACTTTCTCGGGATTTTCCGCGGTTTTTCCGGCGATTTTAAGTCATTTCCGTGCGGATTTTGCGGGGAATTTGCGCGATTTCCCGGTATTTCCTTGCGTGGGCCGAGAAGTCCTTTGCGCGGAACTCCCGCTGCTTTTAGCGGATTTATTGCCTGGGAATTGGTTTTGCTGTTTTCGGCGGAATCCTAGTTGTTTTCGGCGGAATTCAAAATTCAAAATTCCCCCCGTTTTTAAAAATTGCATTTTCGCGAATTTAATGTTTGTTTTAGTGGATCAAATTTTTTTGGTCCAAAACCTTTTCCTTCCACTTAATAATCCGCCACAAATGGTATATTTCCGCGAAAAACGCCAAAAATCCCCAAAACGTTTACATGCGATTAAATCCCCCAAAAAATACAAAAATCCGCCGGAAACTTTCCCGGGGATTAAAATCCGCCAGAAAGTTATGCCTTGTAATTTCCATTTTTCTTGTAGTGAGGTTGATCTTTCTTGAAGAAGGGTTTTCTTTTATTGTTCTTTCTAAATGCCCATCTTCTCAACCTTCTGGTGATTAGAGCCAATTCATCTTCATCATCAATGTCATTTTCATCATCTTCACTTTCTTCTTGAGTATCCTCTTGAGCTTTAAGTGCCATAGCTTTAGAAGGTTGTGGAGATTTTTGAGTAGCTTTAAGTGCAATTGTTTTAACCTTCTTGGGTTGAAGCTCATCCATGATTTCTTGTTCATGAACTTTTAGAGATCCAAGTAGATCTTCTATTTTGAGAATAGAGAGATCTTTAGCTTCAGTTATAGCAGTCACTTTAGGTCTCCATACCTTTGGAAGGCATCTTAGAAGTTTTCTTACTTTGGCTTGATTTGAGTAGGTATTTCCCAGAGAGTTCAAATCATTTGTTATTGTTGTGAATCTGCTAAACATCTCAGAAATTGTTTCTTGCTCCTCCATTTTGAATGTTTCAAATTTATGGATGAGAAGGTTGATCTTTGCTTCTTTGACTTGGTCTGTTCCTTCATGGGCAGTCTTCAATTTATCCCAGATTTCTTTGGCAGTTTCTTTCCCAGCTACTTTATCATATTCACTTCTACCTAGAGCACATTTTAGATAAAATTTAGCTTTAGAGTTTAGAAGTACCATGCGTTTATCTTCAGGTGTCCAGGTGTTTCTGGGCTTAGTCATAGTAGTCCCATCATCAAGAGTTGTAGTAGGTTCAAAAGGACCATCTTCAACAATTCCCCAAATGTCAGTGTCTTGAGATTCTAGGAACAGTCTCATTTGATCTTTCCAATAATAGTAATGTTCACCAGTGAATCCTGGTGGTCTATTTGTTGAAGCTCCTTCTGGAAGGAACATCACAGAGTTGGAATGATGACTCTTCACTTCTTCCAGGATCTTTCCTCTCACACTGCAAAGTGTGCTCAGCCCCTAGAGGTGAGCTCTGATGCCAATTGAAGTGATTAATTTGCACAAGAAAGGGGGGGATTGAATTGTGCTATCTTTTTAATTTTTAATTCCTGCAACCTTCTGTATTGTTTCTCAAGGTATCTTGGATATCAGAAGGTTGAATGTTAGTTGCACAAACAGTAAGCAAGTATGACAGTAATGACAGATAGTTAACTTTGATGAATTTAGATGTCTTTTATCACACACAGAGTGTTGCTTTCAAAAGGTTAATCAAAGTAAGGTTCATTTAAAATGATGATTTTGACTTCAGGAGGTTGATGTATGTAACCTTCTGAAGTGGTTGAAAACTTTAGTGATTGTAAGACAGTTAAAGCAATTAATAAGAAAAGCAGAAAATAACACAGTAGAGTTATAGAGGTTCACCAAACTGTGGCTACTCCTCTCCCCACGTCCACGTGAGAGTTTCCACTAATTTCCAAATAGATTTTACACTTGCTTTAGCTTCAACTGCCAAAGACTTTCACCTCCACTCTCTTTTGATCACACACAAAATACAAGTGCTTATCTTACACAGCTTCACCAAGCTGTCTTAACCTACTAGAAAACTTTCTTCTAGTTTCCTAAAGGTATTCCTTAGGATCACCAACAACACTCACCTCTCACTAGGTAGTTTGCTGAGAACCTTTCAACTAGGATCACCAACAACACTCACCTCTGACTAGGTAGTTTGTTGAGAACCTTTCAACTAGAATCACCAACACCACTCACCTCTCACTAGGTAGTTTGTTGAGAAACTTACACAATATTTCTTACAATAAGGGGTTTGGGTTTGGGATGATTTAAGAGCTTGTTGATAGATAAATACACAGTATTTCTAAGAGCATAACAAGCAAACACACTCAAGATAGTTGTCCCAATTCTGAACTTGAAATAGCTTTGAGTGTGAAAGAGAAGGTTGGATTTCTTTTCAGAAGCTTGACTTGTAAAGGTTCCAATTCACTCTCATGGTTTGCATTTGAGTAGAATAGCATTCTTTATAGCCATTAATCCTGGAATATGACCGTTGGAATGAAGGAAAGAGCAGTTGGAAGTTGTTGTAGCTTTGTAGGTAGGTAATGATGATTTTTGAGCTTTAGGTAGTAGCCTTTCAACCTTCGAAAGAAACCTTTGTGCTTTGTCTTGTGTTGACAGCTCTTTATGTCAGCATCATACTTCCTTTTCTTCCTTTCTGTCTCTAAAGCTTTTTACACATGAACAAACAAGATTTCTAAGAACTAAAAATAATCAAGGAGTTCCTCATTACATAGGATAATATTTCTACAACTTTTATTCCTTGAATATTTATTTGATGCATATAGGTTTAAGATTTCGAATATGAACATGTTTCCCAGAAACAGAAGCTTGAAATCTTCGATCTTCTTTTATCCTTCTTGAACAACCAACCTTCTTAACCATATTCCATAGTGAGTCAACCTTCTATTGACTTCAATCAAACTTTTTGTTGACTATTGGTCAACCTTGTGTTGACTTTTAGTCAACCTTCTGTTTGACTTTCAGTCAACCTTCTGTAGAAAGTTACTTTTTCTTTTAAGCTTCTTTAATCAACCTTCTGTTGAAGTAACCTTCTGTAATCAACCTTCTTTAAGGTAACCTTCTGTAGGTAACCTTCTTTTGGCACTTTTGATCTTTTAAAAGCACTTGGTTTATTTGTAGAGCCAAGATTTTTGCTATGATTCTTATTTCCTGTTCTTTTACACACTTGATTGAAACTTGTTAAATCATAATAAGTGTTTAGAAAACTTAACTCATTCTTTTAAGTTTGTATCATCAAAACATGGAAAGAGATTTTCATTTCTACAATTTGACCTAACTTTGGAGACTCATAACTCGAGCTACACAACTCCAAATTGAACCAAACCAGTGCCAAAACGACCGACGTTAAGTCTAATTTCTAACAAAATCAGACACATAATTTTTGAACTAACAGAACATTCCCAGTTTCAAGAAACCGAACCTATGTCCAGAATTTCTAAATCAGTGAGTTCATGACCAATTTGCAGTTTTTGCGACTCAAAATTTACGAAACGAATGCAATTCCAACGATAACAGAAATCATACAGTCAACACCACATAATATAAAAACCCTAAGCGAGTAATCTTGTGATGAAAATCACAAACAACCGAAACTTTGAAGTTCAAACGATTCCGATAACGCCCAAATTCACCCTGAACTCGTTCCAACTCCTCCAAATAGCTCCCAATTGAAAAACCAGCAGCTCTAACACTCTCCACTACTTCCCAAAAACCCAACAGCAATTAAACATTAATTATATATGAAAATTAAACATTAATTATATTTGCATTTTTATATAAATGTTTCTAAATTATTAAACAAATATATTAGTATAACTACATATTAATAATCTATATTTAGTCAGATTTATATATATATATATATATAAATAGTTGACTAGACCATCAAATTTTTATAAAAAGAATGGAATCTCTACTTTAACATCTCCCCTTCTTAGCCTTTACCTGTTTGTCTGAAAAACAACAATAATGAGGGGTGAGATTACATAATCTCAGTGAATTCTACCGTGACCTCTTACCATGACTCTCAGTTCATTGTTTTAATTTCAAACAATCGTAGACCGGGAGGATACTTCGAGCATAAACCTTTCATTAGTTAGTACATCACCGACAAGGACCACGCCGTTACCGATGAACCTCTCCACTAGCCTAAGCTAGCTTCAAACAGTCTGAGGCCTAGGTTATGGGGCTCATGACTTCCCCTCCCCTAGTATACTACATTTTTGATTGAGTCGTCACCCAATCCATGTCTGTCAAATGATATATCTATATATATATCCCTGTCTGTGAAGCCATACCATGCAGAAACAGTCAATCAATCATTTGGAACATATAGTTCCATGTATTAATACCATATGATTGTTTACGACGCACCCAATTCCTTTCCGAATTGGCCAATAGCATTGAGAGTTTCCTCTCAACCTAAGTACGTCCCTTTTAATCAGTCTTTTTAACATAATACAGTCATTTATTAACTTGGAACCATGTGAAAGAATTAATTTCAGTGAGCTCTCGCGAGTAACTATTTATTCAGTTTTCATCAATTCTTTATCGTCATGCATTTTATTTAAAATACATTCAATCATACTCCAAATCATGGCATCTCAGTTATAAAAACCTGGGAAAGGGTTGAGGAATGAATTAGAAGAGGTTTGGAATCGAACGGGACCACGAAACGAGAAATTGAAACACGGGGACATAATTGGTTTGTGTCTCATATTCCTCGTTATCGCTCACCCATTCGCGTCCAAACTATAATCCAATGGAATTCTCAACCTATAGCTAGCAATAACACATACAATTATTGCGCTCCTATTAGCTATGGGGGTTCACTCTAGCTTGCGGAGTTGGTGATGTGCTAAAAACTATAAAGGTGTATATATTGTGATTTTGTCACTCGAGCTTCTTTAGGTTGTTGGTGACAAGTCACAAGTAATTGTTGTATATTGTAATTCCTTTGAATTACGAATTATGGTTTTATAAATGGACCGAGTGATAGATAAGGGGTCACGGTAAGACTCACTGAGATATGTTATCTCACCCTATCATATGTTGTTGTTTTACAGAGATATTAGGGTGTTACAGTATCAGAGCAGTTCGACCTTGTCAGACTTAGAGACCTTATGGTCAAAAGTTTAGATCGAGTTAGCTAGGGACTTAAACAATTAAATGTCAGAACCTTTTAGTATGTTATGTGAAGTATTGAGTCAGGATCCACTCAATGTTTCATGTGAGTTACTGAGAATGATGACGATTAGTTGCCTCAGCCCCGAAAATGTCCAAGCCCTAAACCATAAGAATTCTATCCTTCTCGATTTATGAGAGCACGTAGCGGAAGTAGAGGGCTACAGATGGTGTTCTGAAGCAAACAAAGGGTAGCCGGGTTGGTTCGAGGTTACTGTGGGCGGCTGTTCAGTCAATGAACTTGGTGCAATTGTAGAGTTGTGATAACTCTATTTTATATAGAGTTATTCATCTATTTTAACTTAGGTTATTGTTTATTTTCAAGTACATTAATATATAAATATAGCTTATTTATTAATAAACAACATTTTAAGGATTTAAATGTATTAGAACAATAATTTAGGCAAAATGCACATATCTTGTTTGGTTTGATGTTTTTGTTCTACAGGAGTGGAAACACTACCAACACTAGGAGTGGAAACACTGCCTACACCAAGAGTGGAAACACTGCCTACACCTGCTAAAAACCAGCAGTTTGTACCAAAACATCCAAGGACCAATTTAATGCTTCCACACTTGATTTGTGACGTCATGCCTAGTCACCTGGAGCAGAGCCACTTGCAGAAGTCGGCGATAAACATAAAAATCAAATTGCAAGGCTCACTTATCTAAAGACATGTGGCACTTCTCCATTGGACCTCCCCATGTGTTTTACATGCAAGAGGCGACCAAACCTGAGCTACTTGCTTCATTGGTTGTCTGAAATTAATCTTGGTTGGTCCTTGGCCTCAGTTGATCTTTCGCGCCAAAGGAAACCCCTCAAGAGAGGAAAGCTTTCGTGCCTATAAATAGAGGCCATATCTTTACTTGCAAATCATCCTTCATCCTTCATCTGTATTTCTTCATTTGTTTCTTAAAGGATCACTTAGTTTAGTTTATTATTAGTTTAGTTTTAGTTTTTCTTTATGTTTCTGAATAGAATGAAGGTAAAGAGGTGCTTGACAACCACTCCCTTCACTTCTACTTGAAGGAAACTTGTGTAAAGAACTCATCTTGTACTTCAACTTGGGAAACTCATGCAAAAGATCTTCTATTCGAGTAATCTCTATCCTTTTAAGTTCTTTTGCTATATTACTCATTTGATTATGCTCTTTGCAAATTCTTTCTATTATATTATGAGTAACATGAGCTAAATTCCCTTAAGTTGAGATGTTATAACCTTGTGATGAACTTCTAAGTATGTTATTATGGTTTATGTAGTGTATGCATTTTAATTCTTGTGTAATACTTCTTTCAAAACTTATTCTGGAATTGATCACTTTAGAATAGGTAAACTTGTGGCAGCAAACATGGGCTACATTTATGAACTCAAGAGTTAATAGGAATGAGTGTTTGTAACAACAACTTGTTAAACTAGCTTTAATAAGAATTGCTTGTTAAAACCATGTTAAGTCCTAGACATAGGATAACATAGTTCCTAGGATGATACAGTGGGAGCTTAAGAGGCAGGAGTGAACCTATTTAGCATGCCTAGACATAGGAAGCTTGTAATGAAACTCTAAAGAAAGTCTTGGAAAGGCACACACTCATGCACTTGCACTCGGTGTTCTACACTGCATACTCCACTAAAACACTTAGAAGTAATTTACTTGGTGAAAACATCTCAACTACTTTATCTCACTGATTCCTTACACATTTTTATTGTTTATATTGTTATTATTAACTTTGAACACTCCAACCAAATTGTGCATAGTGTAGACACACTAAGTGTACACTCTGAACTATACAAAACTTTACATTACATAATCCCTGTGGGTTCGACCTTTTCTTATCATTGAATTACTTGTGTGACAATGTATACTTGCATACTTTCCACCACACCAAGTTGTAGTTGAAATCATTGTAGGTCGTCTAGAGGGTTGCAAGTTGTAGTTGAACACTCTGAACTTTCCACCACCTTTAGGAAGTAATAGTGGCAGAATCTTCAGATCTGCTAGGATTAGCGGACACCCGATACCCTAACTGTTGCCTAGTCAGCCTAGCAGTTAACCTTATCTTATGGTTAGAGTAAACCCCAGCTTATGTCGCAGTTAGAGACATTCTTTCAGATAGCTGCGAGTATTGATCAGGTTCTTTTTCCTCAAAGTCACATTTCGAAATGCTATAAAGCCGACCTAGTAAACTATATTGCAATCTCAGTATTGACAAGTAGAATCACACAATGCTGATCGAATTAGTTTCGATCACGGTTTCTGAACCAAGTTCCATTCAAGATGAGATCAGTAGAAGATGTTAATACAAATAACTCTACTATAACCTCTGGTTAAGAATATGTCAGTCTTGGTCGATCTGTGAGAAATTTTCGTCAGTTCTCTGACTTGTTTTACTTATAACTTTTAATTCGAAACTCCAATTTTTATGTACTGATATGCGTTGGAAAACTAACGAAAATGTCTACACATATGAGTAGGTTGTGAACCATTTGTTAAGTTGTATTCTGAAATGTACTCCTGCCTTACCCTAAGTTGTTAGGTCCTAAAGCGTTTGTAGTACATAAATCCATTAGAGGCCTGGGAAGTTGAAAGAGGACTTCCAGTCATTAAGATTAGATTCCTAGACCCCGTTTAGGGTGATAACCATTGTAATTACCAAGATATTTATTTCTCAGAAGTGGTCACTAGTAGCTATAACCTTGCAACATTCAATAGAGTTTTCAAAAGCGAACGATTATGAGATATTTCACCAATATATCCAAGGGTAGAACTTTCAATTACTCCAAGTATTGGAAGTGGTTTTGTACTATAGGAAGACTGAATCAAGTGAGTGTTAAACACCTTATTCTCGTTAAGCAAGACATGTTCCATACCAAACGTATACGTTAGGGGTTATGGATCTGTTTGGAGGTTTGTGAAGTTAGGGAGATGTAGGACCAGAGGAATGAGTAAAATAGTGAGCATTGTTCTCTGAATCAACGCCGGATGCATCATCTTGTGCCCGTTTGATTTCGTGAAAGAATCCTTTTAATTTGATCATTTCTCTGATGCTACAACTAGCTCAATTCCGTGATTAATCAAAATATGAACCTTCCGCCTAGAGTAGGCAAACACACAGTATGATAGCACAAAGTTCACAGTTTTAGTAAGTCTTACTTAGCTAAGAAAGCTTCTATGTATCAAGCGAGAGATCCTTGTTGTTTAGATTTTCTCATGCCTAGGTGGTTGAGTAGTAGACTCATTTCAAGAGGGTGATTGGTTTGGAATAGTCGTTTGACTTGTAGATTCTAAAAAGAAAAAAAAATTACACATGTGTGAGATTATCCAGGTTTAGGGATTGAGGTTCAAAGACTGTGTCGTGAAGTGTGAAGATACACCTTGTTAGTATTTCGGGTTAGCGAAGAAAGTAACTCCTGTAGGTAAGTAAGAAAATTATTTTATATTCAAACTTTTTCATGAAAATTTACATAACCTTTACCCATTTGTGAGTCAGTTACGAACATAATAGTGATAGAGTTTAACCCAAAGTGCTAATAGTGTATCTAATAAAACCGAAAGCTGATGTTACACAGTTTATTACAAGTCGGGGTGCTCCTGTATTACTTGTTAAAAGGGGAGACGGGAGCATGAGATTGTGTATTGATTATCGCCAGTTGAAGTTGTGTTGAAATGAGAGCTGGTTATTATTGTAGATTTATTCAGGAATTCTCGTAGTTAGTTTTTCCACTCACTTGGTTAACTCGTAAAGGTTAGTCATTTGAATGGAATTCTGATTGTGATGAATGCTTGCTAGAATTGAAAGAGAGGTTGATTTCAACTCCAATCCTAATTCTTTCGGATCCGTCCCTGGGATTCCAAATTTACAGTGACGCCTCAGGAAGGGATTAGGATGTGTTCTGATGCATAAACACAAGTGGTAGCTTATGCATCCATGCAAGGGAAGCCCTCATGAGGAGAATTATCTGACTCATGCTTAGGAATTGGCAACTTCTGTGTATATAGTGAGAATTGAAGATAGGTCAGAGTCGCCAAAAGAGTTATGTTGTCAAAAGGAGTAGACCACTAGAGTTTGAATCTGGTGATCCTGTATTGTAAGAGTTTCATCAACCATTGTTACCGGTAGAGCATTGTGGACGAAGAAAACTCAGTCCTCGGTATATTGGATCTTTCCAAATTATCGAGTGTATTGGGCTAGTAGCTTACCGTATAGCTTTACCTCCGGCATTGTCCAATCTACATGATGTGTTTCATGTATCCCAACTAAGAAAGTAAATTCCCGATTCGATCGACCGTTGAGTTTTGCAGCGATTGATCTTCGACCAGATTTGCCCTTTCAATCATTTTCAATTCATATCGTAGAACATAGAGAGAAAATGCTTCGGACGAGCACATTTCCCACTGTTAAAGTGGTTTGGGATAGTTTTTCGGTCGAGAAAGCTACATGCGAATTGGAAGATGATATGCGGACTAAGTATCCGTATTTAGTTTCTTGTGGTATGTTTTGTTCAATTTTGAGGACAAAATTCCCAAGTTGGAGTGATTGTAACATCCCTAATTTCGTTAATTTCGAATTAAGAAATTAACGAGTGAATTGTTATTCGAGTAAATAATAAGTCACGTCACAGATACAAGGTTGTTGCGAAAGCAAGTTATAATTGCTAGAGTATATGATTTAAATGCTTAATTGATGGAATTGTATGAATTGTTATGTGCTTGTTGGGTAGAAATTGGGTTTTATATAGAGAATTAAGAGCAAGGGTAAAATCGTCATTTCAGCCCATATTGAAGATTTATTATTTGATGAAATAATAGATTGAGTCTTAAACATGATAGAATCTCTTAGCTTTTAGTTCTAAGTTTCCTCTAGCTTCTATTGAACATCTAACTCCCAAATCCACCCCCAACAAACACATGCAAATCTGAATTTGAAGAGGGTAAGAGGTGGGTTGCTTAAACTCTATTTTGTGGTGTTAAAAGGAGAAGGGTTGCGAGGAGAATGGGAAGTGTGAGGAGCTGAAGTGGTTACCTTGATGTAGGGAAACTTGAGAAATGGTGGGTTTTCTTCTTTCTCCCTTCTTCCCCTTCTTCTGTCCGTGTTCTCACTCTCTCTCTCTCTCTCTCTCTTCGTCTCTCTAAATTTTTAAAATGAAAGTGTGTGTGTTGTGTGAGAGTGTGTGTATTATTAACTATGTTATGAGCTCAGGGGAAAACATGAGGAAGGACCAATTTACCCTTGTATTTAAATTTCCCTTATTGCTAATACATTACCCCAAAGGGATAGCTAGGTGTTTGAATTATAAGTCATGGAGATGTTATGAGCTTAGTTCGTGAAGTCTCGGAGCGAGTTCGGAAAGTTCGGGATCGTGTGCACTTCCAAGTCTCGGTTGTTTGTGATTTTCATCACAAGAGGTGAGTTTTACTCACGCTTAGGGTTTTTATTGTTTCTGGACATGTTGCTGGTGTTACTGAAATGGTTTCGCCTCATTCGTTTCGAAAGATTTTAGAGTCAAAAACCGTAAACTTGTAAGCATTACTTTGAAACCCGTATGCCAGTGTTCTTGATAATTTGATCGTAACTTTCTGTACAGATATCGTTTTGAGCTGGTTTTTCTTTAATTGAAAAGTAGACTTAATTCCCTACGAAATAGGCACTGGTTTCACCAAATTTCATTGAGAAATAAGGAAGAAAATTGGGTTGCAAGTTGACCAAAAAGTTCTGTCCAATTTTGGTACCTTAGTGTAGTATTTTGAAAAACTGTACAAACTGGATGCTTATTTTGAAAACGAAAAACTATATGTAGAAACTGCACTCAGAGAGCTTTCTAGTGAGTGGTCGTTTGTTGAAATCCGAGTTCGTTTGCTATTTTAAATAATTTGTCGTAGTAGGTGCACTGCTGTAGGAAACTCTGCACTCATGTTGGGTGTTGAAACGTCGGTTTGTGACATTACAAATCTCGGATTTAATTACTTGATGTAATTGCTTGTGATTGATGTTGTTTGTACTGGAATTGGGTGTTATATTTTCTGTTTGTAGGTTGGAATTGGATTGGAAGACGGTTTGGATACGAACGGAGAGCGAAACAAAATGAAAACAAGCGAAGTTTATTCCCGAGTCCCGATTCTTCGTTTCAACACTCCTTTCGACTCTAAACTTCCTCTCATCCTCTTCCCAACCAATTGTGATTATTATGGATTGATATTGTCATTGTTTTGATGCATGTTCAAAGTTGTTTTGAATTAAACTGTTAATGTTATAAATATTTCGAAAAACCGTAAAACCTAGAGTACGTGTGGGAACCCAATATTTTGTAACTTAAATGTTGACTGGACTGATTTCATGAGTTTATACTAATGATAATATGTTATTATAACTTGTCATAGAATGAATTATGTTTCGATATATAAATTATATCGAGTATAGGATCCCAATGCGGGTGTGATATATAAATTATATCGAGTCGGAGTGACGACCCTGTTTTTGTTAGCATGCTAGGTGAGGGAAGTCATGAGCCCTTGACCTAGGCCCTGTTTCATATATTTATGCTGCTATTAGGATTTGCGCTCCTATTAGCTATGGGGGGTTCACTCTAGCTTGCGGAGTTGGTGATGTGCTAAAGTGTATATATTGTGATTTTGTCACTCGAGCTTCTTTAGGTTGTTGGTGACAAGTCACAAGTAATTGATTGTATATTGTAATTCCTTTAAATTACTAATTATAGTTTTATTAATGGACCGAGTGATAGGTAAGGGGTCACGGTAAGACTCACTGAGATATGTTATCTCACCCTATCATATGTTGTTGTTTTACAGAGAAACAGGGAAAGAAGAAGGTTGAATGACACGAGTAGGAGGCATGCTCGGATAGAAGATTGAAGATTTAGTTCTTCAATCTGTCTTTATGTTTTTCCATTGTATCTTTGTATCCGATTATGACTTGAATTTTTTTTAAGTTATGTAATCGTTTCCGCTATTCTTGTAAAGATGTATATCTAAGCAGTAATTTATCTCTGATGTATGCTAAAATTGTACATTTTGATATTTCTACTTGTTAGAGATATTAGGGTGTTACATTTTGGTATCAGAGTAGTTCGACCTTGTCAAACATAGAGACCTTATGGTCAAAAAGTTAGATCAAGTCAGCTAGGGACTTAGACAATTAAATGTCAGAACCTTTTAGTATATTATGTGAAGTATTGAGTCAAGATCCACTCAATGTTTCATGTGAGTTATTGAGAATGATTACGATTAGTTGCCTCAGCCCCGAAAATGTCCAAGCCCTAAACCATAGGAATTCTATCCTTCTCGATTTATCAGAGCACGTAGCGAAAGCAGAGGGCTACAAATGGTGTTCTGAAGCAAACAAAGGGCAGCCAGGTTGGTTCGAGATTACTATGGGTGACTGTTCAGTCAATGAACTTGGTGCAATTGTAGAGTTGCAGTGGAAATCATTGTAGGTCGTCTAGAGGGTTGCAAGTTAAGCCATGCCTTTAGGAAGTAATAGTGGTAGAATCTTCAGATCTGCTAGGATTAGCGGACACCCGATACCCTGACTGTTGCCTAGTCAGCCTAGCAGTTAACCTTACCTTATGGTTAGAGTAAACCCCAACTTATGTCGCAGTTAGAGACATTCTTTCAGATAGCTGCGAGTATTGATCAGGTTCTTTTTCCTCAAAGTCACATTTCGAAATGCTATAAAGCTGACCTAGTAAACTATATTGCAATCTCAGTATTGACAAGTAGAATCACACAATGCTGATCGAATTAGTTCCGATCACGGTTTCTGAACCAAGTTCCATTCAAGATGAGATCAGTAGATGATGTTAATACAAATAACTCTACTATAACCTCTGGTTAAGAATATGTCAGTCTTGGTCGATCTGTGAGAAATTTTTGTCAGTTCTCTGACTTGTTTTACTTATAACTTTTAATTCGGAACTCCAATTTTTATGTATTGATAGTAGCCCAATTGGTAGTGAGAATGCATTGAACTTGTACTTGCGCCCCAGGGTACAAGGTTCGATTCCCACGGAAGGCAAAAACTCTACATGGGGGGTAGAGAAGGTCGTGATGTACAGTGTTGGGCAGCCTACTAAGATAGAAAAGGACCCAGGCTGTTACAGTTTCAAACTTTCGTCCCTTAACATTACAAAGTCAAACTCTAACCACGGATAAAAAATAAAACTCATAGTTTTTAGGTTTTGACAATTTATGTATTAGAGGTAATGACATGGAATGCTAAATGTAACACCCTAGAAAATTATCATGCACAAAAAAAATGGGGTGTTACAATTCAATCCCCCTTAAAAGAAATTTCGTCATCAAAATCTGAATATATAAACACAAGAACAAAATAAATAGATATCTTGGGACAATAATAAAAACCTCATAAAATCGTAAAAGGAAAACGCCAACAGCGTTTAAGAGAAATGAAGGAAGGTATCAACAAAAGATAAGACATAATCTCCCATAGTGGACATTTTACGACCAGGAATAGTGAACATTCAATGTACAAAATACCTCCAATATTTTCCAGATTGTAAACAATGTGTCGGCCTAACACATTTTTACAAACAAGACTCTATCGAAGTTTATTCTTCCACATAACTCAAGAAAAATAGTCATGACACATTCTAACAAAAGCAAGGAATGAATAATTCAGAATAAGAATGAATAATAAACTTTGTCTACTCAATCGTGTTAAACCCTAGATTCATATATACTTGTAATTTGGATTAAGTTGGTCGTGTCGACTTCGATAGGTGCATGGAAAATTTGTTTATGTTAAGAAGCTTCTAAAGTTTTTATAAAAATCCTATCAATATGTGAGTCATTTAAGGACAATTGTTGTTCATAAATTTAATCAAAAGTACGAAGTAATATTCCAGATTTTATTGTCGACTAAAATTTAGAATGTTACAATTGTGGTCAACTTTTTTTTTGAGAAAGACGATTTTTGGTATAAGTAATTTGTTTTAAAATTCATTCAATGTACAGGCTCGGCTTTTCTACCCCTATAACTTTAGGGATAAAGTGGAGATTTACTCAAAAAAAATAAAACTAATGGAAAAAATAATAAACATAAACATATATAATACATTTATAATAGGAAATATACTTGTTTAGACTGATATTGAAGATTCTTCTAGATTTTTTTTATTAAAATAGATATATGGAAATTAAACATTAATTATAGTTGTTGAGAGTTCTATTGATGGTTCCTCTAGAATACAATTTTTTATTAATATGTCCATATGAAAATTTAAAATTTTATTATATTTATTTTATTAGTAGAATTGTTCTAACTTATTGAACTAATATGTTATTAAATTTAGTTAATCAAAATCTCTATATATAAATATAAATATAATAAATTTTTTATTAAATTAGTACAATTAACCCCTTTTTAATTATTAAAAAAAAGTTTTTGTCAAAACAATTATTAAAAAAAAGCAAATAGTTGACTAAATCATCAAAAAATATTAAAAACACAAATAAGTAGTTAGATAATCAATAGTATTACTACTCTAAAATACAATTATAAGAAAATTATCTACTTTATTGATGTATTTATGAATAACCGATAGCAAATTATTTACTTTTTTTTTTTACTAAAAGAAAATTTATTGCTCTGTATAAACCCTTATTTTGCTCTTAATAATGTCACGAAGCTGAGGTATAGATAATAAGGTGAAATCTTATTGCGATTAACGTTAAAGTTGTTAGAAATGACTAAGATTTTCTTTGCATTGGTTCTTGCGACCGCCCTTATCTTTCAAGGTATATATACTCTCATCTAATATTTTATTTTTTATATTTCATTATTCCGGTTCTTCATTTCGCTAGTTTGGAAAAGTGAACACAATAATATAAAACGAGTCATTTAGATTGATTTTAATTAGTCGATTGAATACGCCAATTCACATAAAATCTAGTGGAAACCTTATCTTAAATGCTTACATATTGAATTCTTGATTGTTTTGTTGAAAATCTAGATCTGAATCCCTCCCCTATTATCTTAATAATCTAAACAAATTCTATATTTTAAAGTCGTGCACTTAAGATTTTAGTATGATATAGTTCATATACCGAAAACATAATTAAATCTATGATATGTTATAATACCATATTATCATAAGTATAAACTCATGAAATCGGTCCAGTCAACGCTTAAGTTACAAAACATTTGGTTCCCCCACTACTAAAATTAAATTTTCTTTCGAATCAATTAAAATTTCCAAACTTCTTCAACATCTTTATTTTTTTCTCTATCCTTATTTTTGCAAGACTAAGCTCCTCCACATGTGCATCTTGCATACTCACTTCAAACCAATAAGCTTGTGTGTGTTCCTCTCCACATTTCTAATCTCAATGCTCCTCTACGAGTATTGGATGTGATGCTTCACTTGTACATGTAGCGACCGAAAAATCCGGGTTAGGATTCTTCAAAGTTCGAAAGATGAAGCCGCCACCAAATTTTAGTTTAAGGGCAAATTTGGCAAATCCCTATGGGTTTGCATAAAGGCTAGGTTTAGGTTCGGGAGTCTTTTATGTGCGGGGAAGGTATTAGCACCCCGCGACATCCTTCCTAACGAAGGCTACCTCTTAATTAAATGTGTAAGAATGTTAATTTAAAATATATTGAATTTTACCCTTTTACAAATTAAAACTAAATAAAAGACTATGATAAATAGTTAGTTGTTTTTTGAGAAGTAAGAAAGAAATAGTTAAAGAAACTTAAAAATGGTTTTTATTAGCGCAATTGACAGAGGGCATCCTACATACCCCTTGGTGGGGGATCAAATCAAATGTAGTTCTTAATATAAAATATTTATGTGTTGGATATTTTTATTAATGAAAATGACTTTGATTGATGTAAAATAGGCGAAACATGGTAATTTGTAAAAATAGAAACGAGGGAGTGTAGTTAGCTGCAAAGTGCAGTATATATTAAAGAGGAGGGTGAAGTTAGTTGTTGGAAGTGGTATAACTAAATAGGTGGTGTAAAATGGAAGCCCAGTTCGCATTGGAGGGCCCAATTAGCGAAACTGGGCATAGGTGGGGTTTGCGCATGAATCAAGGGGGTGTGAGTAATAATCTGAATAATAAAAATAAATGAAAAACAAATGGAATTAAAGAGACACTGAACGGGGGGAATCCTAAAATCAGAAAACCCTAAAAATCCAATTCAATCCTTTTCTCACATTGCAGCGCCGAGAGAGAGAGAGAGAGAGAGAGAGATTTTCGGCGAAGATTGCGTCGGTTTCCACGGCGAGAGAGAGAGAGAGGGAAGCGTAGATCGGGTTCCATGAGGGAGAGAGAGAGCTTTGCGAAGGGAGAAGGAGGATGAAAGGTGGTTCAGAAACGGAGAGTCACAGTGGTGGGTTGTTGATGAACGGCGAAGGTGAAGGGCCTTGAAGGCTGGGTTTGGTTTGGCTTCGTTTTCCGCTGTGAAACTTGCTGATTTCGGTTCGGCGTGGTTTTTACGGAACTTCGCCGGAGTTGGAGAAGCTCGCCGGAGAAGATGGTGGTTCGTTGGGAACAGAGCTGTGTTGGGTGAGACACTCTCGCCGGAGGGAGTGCTTGGTGGCGCCGGCGAGAGTGCAGCTGCTGGAACGATGATTGAGAGAGTGAGTTGCTGTTAGTGGCAGCGAATGGGTTTTTTGGGTGGTCACTGGTTCTGTTTGGTGGGAGCTCGCCGGAGTGTTCACCGGAGAAGATGACCGGAGGGTCACCGGTGCCGGGGAAAACAACAGAGGTTAGTTTTTATTCCTTTTTCTTATTCTGTTTGTTCTTTAATCTTTCTCTGGTCTGATTCTCTCCTACTCCTCTTATGTTCTTCTCACTTTGATTTTTTAATTTTTGATGTTGTTTGAGTGCTGATCTATTTTGACTAATTAGATTTTTTAGAACTGAGACCCGAGGAACGGTTTATCTTTGGTTTATGGTTTGTTGTTATGACTTTTTTGAAACAAAACTAATCTGAGCTTAATCTAACCTACAAAGCGCGTATTTGGACAATGAATGGCATATTCCATAGGAGTTCACAGAACCCTAATCTTTGTCTACAATTAATCTGTTTTACTTTGTCATGAACAGAATATCTATAGACACATTTGTCTTAAACTTTTTGAAATCTAAACTATCTTCAACTTAAAACACTATTTCTTAGCATGTTTTGTTAAACCAGAAAGTTATTCACATGATTATGGTACAACACAGATTTCGTTTAGTGCCTATTTTTAATTCTAATCATGAACTAATTCCAAGTTTAACAATTTACATGAGCATAGAAAAATTTGTGTACCAACCTATAACTCCAGCTTCTTATTTGGCTCCTTATGGCTGTTGTTTGTGACTGCAGCAACTGCTAGTGTATTCTCCTGAACTGCTACTGCTGCTACCACCTTTTTCTCAGATCCTCAATTTAGAACCGTGTTTAGTGGTTTAGGGTTTCGATGTGAAACTCTAATCCTATTTTTGGGTGATTTTCGCAGTAGTTTTCTGTCTTGGTTTCCGTCCTCTTGGATTGTGTGTTGACTGTTTATTTATAGGTAAAAATTAGGTTTAACATTAATTGATGTTTGACTGTTTTTTTGACTGGGCTTTTGCAGATCTGATGATGTGGGCTTGCTGAGCAATCTTGGAAAGCAAGAACAAACCCCAAAGATTGCTGATGCCGCTCCTTTTATTTAATTTCATTTTTTTTATATTTTTTGTATTTTTTATTATTGTTTTTTTGTATTTTAGAGATTGGGACATTTTGGACACTCCTAAATTGTAATAAAAATTAAATTAGCTTTTTTTTGACACTTTTGGACTATACATTACTCAAAATAAATTAAACGACTAAAACAAGAAAAAGAAGACGGACAAAATTGGGGTATAACAGTACATGCACCACTGTTAGCAACAGCCAACAGGACACGTCGCTTGACCTCCACATTGTCAGGAATGACTTTCGATACAATGATCCAAAATGGATCCACCAACAATCTCGCTGTGCTTAAATCATGTCTGAACTGATCACATGGTCGCACACACGGCTTTGCGCCAGTTACCCCAAACCATTTGCTCTGATACCACTGTTGGGAAAATCCGTACACCTCAATGGATTAACCCACGCGCCCTAGGATCTTTGAGGGAATATACACGAACACACCACAATAATAAAGGAAAGAAGAACACAAATAATTTACGTGGATCGACACCTCTTGCCTACGTCACGAGAACACATCAACATAATTCATTTATTTTCTCAAATATGATTACAACAACTTGTAACCCAGCCCCAATATGTGTATCACTCTACAATACTCTTCTCACTCTAAGAATTACAAGGAATTATAACACTCACATCTCAAACAAATTATGATCACCTACACTCTCCTATACCTAGGACCTGGCTAGAGATTCTTCACCTCTCTACATTGTCACTCAAGAATGGGGATGCCTCACCTCTTCATTTGGCATCTCTCACCTCTCCATATGATCACCCAAACGGTATGCATCACCTCTCCAATGGGGATATCTTCACTCTTTACAAGTCTCTCTATTTATAGGAGAGAACATTACTTCCATGCATGCATAAGACTTAGTGGACATTTATTGTCTCGTCTTTTCAAGGAGCTCCACTTCTGGACTTTCCTTCAACATTCTAGATACACCTCTTCATCTCTTCAAAGGCGTCTCTTGAATTTTTCTCCACTACTAATATTAAATATTATTTGAAAATTGTAGCTGAATTCCCAACAATTATGCACGACGTATAGCAACACAATTTTATGGATGCACTTAATGTTTGTGTTAGGAGTCAAACTCTTCCAAACCTATTTTAGAATCCCAAACATGTGGTCAGAAAGCCTCAAGACACGGGACGTAGACTGCGTGAGGAGGTGATAAGCTGAGGCAACCGAGAAAAGTACAGAACTATGTGGGGACCATACCTAGACATCTGGAGCCATAGAAGGAGAGATAAAAGCAAGAGCCAAATAAAGCTCCCCAAGGAGGATCTCCTACCAGGAGAACATCTGTCGCCTCTCCAGTTTATATCCCAAACTCAATTCCCATCGGACCATCTACCACAAGACCTAACAACAAAATTAGGATCCATCGCCACTGAGAAAAGCCTAGGAAAATAAATGTTTACTATATTAGAAGATTAGGTTTAGTAATTAATTCTTGATTTGCCCTGATTTGGTTTTATTTTCAGATTTGGATTTGAGTCTTGGGGACCAAGACTAGGGTTTGGGAGAGCATGAAGATCCAAGCCCAGCTGCTACTTGGGCTAAAACTGCTTTTTTGTATTTTTTATATTTATTTTCGGATTTGGGTATTTTTGTGTATTTTGGTATTACTTTTTTTGTATTTTTGGACCTTTTTGGACTTTTAGACACTTATACATTGTAATAAAACTATAATTTGATTTTATGCACATTTTTTGGATGCTATCTTGCTTAAATAAATTAAATAAACAAAATAAGAATAATAATAAGAAAAAGAAGACAGACAAAATTGGGGTATAACAATTATCTATTACTCCCCATTCAAACTCAAATGGGTGTGTTGCACAAATTTGAGTTTGAATCTAAGTTCCTTGAAGCTAGCTGCTGGCAAAGGCTTAGTTAGAGCATCAACCAGTTGATGTGAGCTTGGAACATGATTAACACAAAGCTGTTTGGAGGCTACTTTTTCACTTACAAAGTGGATATCTAGCTCCAAGTCCTTGGTCCTTCCATGGAGTACCGAATTGTGAGAGAGGGAAACAACACTAAGGTTGTCACAAAGAAGTATAGGAGAATGAGTTGTGACCTGCAGTTATGCCAGCAGAGATTGAACCCATAGGCATGAAACTGAAGTAGAACGCCCATAATCAATATCAGATGCCCAATCTGAGTTAAAGTACACACAGAGTGAGAAGGCAGTGTCAGTAGGTGCAGGCTGAAGCAGTAAACCGAAGCTGGAAGAGCCACCGAGATATCTCAGAATGCGTTTCACAACTCTCCAATGGCTGTCCAGAGCCTGAGAGAGGAATTGACACACTTTGTTAACACTATAAGACAGCTATGGTCGAGTGAGAATGATGTATTGTAGTTCCCCAATAATATAACGATAGTGGCTGGCATCTGGAAGTTTGTCAGTGTCGTGGCGACTAAGTTTGGTGTTGGCAGCCATAGGAGTACTCATGGAACTGCATTTCTGCATTTTAGAACTGGCTAGAAAAATAATAACAATTTGTTTGATTAATTAGAAAAGCCTTCTACATTGATTTAAAATAACAGATTGCAAAAACAAGTAAAATGAAAACATGATAGAAACTACTGAGATGGTGGAGTTAAACGACGAAGGATCTCAGCAATAGTCCTTCGGCTTTCGATGTACAACTGCAAAAGACTCTGAAGTTGAAACATGTCATGCCTGTCCATCATGGCTCGAACGTCATCGTCGTTCTTCACATCCATTGTGGACCACTAAACACGATTATTATCGCCCATAGTGGGTAGTGATAAATGATATAAGTGACTTCTTGCTCGTCACCCTCCAGCTGCACCTTACTCGTTAGTTTTTCTTTGAGAGTAGCGAAGGTGATGTTGTCGTCAAGCCTGCATAAAATGGGTTCTGGAGTTCAGAAATAGGAACCATCTTCTCTGTTGATGATTGTGCCCCGATGGTGAAGGGCAGTGAATGCGGAATCACGAGACTATTGTGTATTCAATGTGTCCATTTTCTTTTGTTGTGTGTGAAAGAAGTGAAATGTAATGGGTCTATTTATAGAGAAAATATGAAACCCTAAAGTGGATTTCCACCGTTGATGAAAAGTGGTCGGCAAAATCTAGACCGTTAAAAGTGTTGGCAAACACCGTTAAATAGTGTTGGCAATATCGAGACCGTCAAATAAAAATACAATAAAATACAATCATGTAATGTCTACGTAATCAACATCAGCTGTGAGGTCGGTCCAACATGATCTGGAACAAAAGCACATCATAACTGCATATGTCCAATGTACATATATAACCACGATCTACCTTCAGCTGAAGCATATGCACGCCAAGCAGATGAACAGGAGGTGGTGGACTAGTAGAAACATAGTCTCCTCTCAAAGGGAAGAATTTCCATGAGCCACCATCATGAGGTGGTAACATAACAAGGGTTATCTGATATCTACTCGCTATAACATGTCCCATGTTAGGCATCGACATCCACTTCGAAAGAGGTTGATGCTCTTTTGGGAGAGCAACTAATGAATCCCTAACTGTCTGAACATTGTCACCCATCACCTGTAAGTATTCAAACCAATTTGAGTCCATCTCCGGAATCAAATCATTCTGAACTAGTTGCCAACTATGCTCCGACCAATCAATTGAGGCGGAAATTCATCTGAAGCCACAGTTTCCACCCCCCCCTCCACATTGATAATGACATCAACGTAATTATGTATAAACTCAGAAAAGTGACTTACCAAATGGATGTCATGTTGTGCCCGCTCAGTTGCTGACCTATGTGATGGTAGCTAGGAGACTTGCTGTTAGGACCGCTGGGAAGTATCTTTGATGACTTATGGGTGGGTTTCTTAACTGAGCTCAAAGATGCATCCACGTGCTCCCAAGAAGAAGGATCTCTCTTCACATCATACCCTTTCTTCTTCTTCCCCTTCATTGGTGCACCCCTAGTCTTGACTTTGTGCTTAGGTAGAACCATTGATGTGGTGTCTTTGAAGACATAATCATCAAGACCTCTCTTCAAAACACATCTCTCCTCAAGAGTATGTTAGCCCATTTCCTTCAAACCTCCTCTACTGTATAACTTATGTCACAATCAAGTGATGCTTGTTTCACCTGCTCCTCATCCATACTCTCCAAACTCAGCCTCTTCCAATGAGAGTCAATTATATCCAATGGCATTGGAAGGCCGTGTAGGTGAAAAAAAACAAGCTCAGAAGAACAAGGTAATCCATGAGTAACTTTAATAACACAACCAGCCCAACAGGTCTTATCGGTGCCTACACCATCCAACATGCCATCAAACTCACCAGCTATATGATTGAATGCCTCATGAGACACCAAACTGTGTAGATTGTTGTAGAATGGTGTGTTGTGTAGGGGATCTACACGGTTGATGCTTTTTCGAAAAGAACCGACAATTTTATCAATTTGTGCATTGACTCCCATCTTCTGCATAAATCACCACCACTAGTACCCAGTGACCTCTTCAATGCCCAATGGGTTGCCTCAACCCTATGACACATAAGCAAAAAAATAAAACACAAAAACGACAAAAAAAACATAAGATTAAAACACATAAGAAAAACATTAATGTACCTATTAGTCGTGGTATTTCCAAAGTATCTCACTTTATCCATCCACAGTCCACAAAATTTTTCGTTGTGAGGATACAGCCAAATCTTGTTCACATATTTGATAACCTGGGGTATATAAGAACATGATTGTTCAAAATCATGCAAACTCTCATAAAACTCATCCTCAAATGTAGAGTCAACTACTGCATGCCAAAGTGTCATTAGTGACTTCACTCTATCTCCCTTGACCGCCTTCTTAATGTTAGCATTGACATTTTTGTTAATGTGATATTGACAAAGAAAATTAATTGCCTCGAGAAACACAACCTTGATAGCGTTCATCAATCCCTCCTCATAGTCAGTGAAGATAACCGGAGGAAGTGGGATATCTAACACCATCAAATCTCTTAGGCTCTGCAACACCCATGTAGTCATCATATCGCTCATGAGACAAGTAAGCAAATGCAATAGAAAATGTCAACTCAGTGGAAGTGACACCAACAATCTACAGGAGAGGCAACGCATATTTGTTGGTCTTGAAGGTGCAGTCCATAATCAAGACAGTAGGAAACATCCTCAATAACTTGATACTATAAGGATGTGACCACATGATCTCCTCAATAATATTAGTTCCTTCAAGCCGTCTGGTCCAACACAAGTAATGATGAGACTGAACCAGTGTCATAAGCTGTTGTCTCTCAGTCCTACTACCTCTCTTTCCCTTCCGGAGAATGTTGCAGGTTCTATACAGCTGAGAAATGTTACACAAGTTGTTGGTAAATTTCCTCTTTATTGAATCTAGACTTTTTGCTGCTTTCACTCCCAACCACAGATGCTCCTCAACAACTAACTGCTCCTCCTTGTTAAACTTACCAAAAATTGATGCTCCAAGAATAGTCTTAAGAGGCTCATGATTGTGAATCCCACACAACACTCTTACCTTCCAATCAGAACTAGGAGGTAAGAGTGGTTTAGCTTTCAATCTAAACAAACAAACCACACATTTTTGAGGTCTTGGGTCTAGCAGAACAACCAACATTTACTCGACTATATTTCCCATGTCTATCACAACCATAAATAATCTTATTCTTCTTCCCTTTACCATTATCTGTGGACTCAGATCGAATAATAATAACAATGACTCTGTTGGCTTTCCCGATATCTCTAGCCCAACGTGTAAGTTTATCCCGAGTAGGAAAAATCTCTGATGTGGTAAAGCATATGTTAAGTCCATAGTAGCCATATTTGTAAAAAAATAAAAAATTAGAAAAAAGCAAAAAAAATAAATTAAAAAGACAATTTCCAGAAATACCGTAAATACAGGTATGTCTAGAAGGCATTTTTTGGGGAACCGGAAATACCGTTTAAAAACAGTATTTCTGGGAAGATAAGGCCCCGTTCGGGGTGGTTTTCTGTTTTTTGTTTTGAAATTTTCAAAAACCAAAACCAGTTTTCAGTTAAGAAATTTTCAAAAATCAAAATCACTTTCAAACATGAACATAAAAATAAAAATTCATCATAAGCTTATTTTAATTAAAACAATATATAACATTAAGTTTGAAAAAAAATTAAAATATTACAACTATATAATAATCAGAGTGGTTGTGGGTGGTGGGTGGTGGTGGTCAAAGTGATGATTGACGGTGGCCAGAGTAATGGTTGGTGGTTGTGGGTGGTGGTGGTTGTTGACGGTGGTCGGAGTGGTGGTTGACAGTGGTCAGTGTGGTGGTTGATGGTGGTCAAAGTGGTGGTTAGCGGTGGTCGGAGTGGTAGTTGATGGTGGTTAGTGTGGTGGTTGACGGTGGCCAGAATGGTGGTCGGAGTGGTGGTCGGTGGTGGTTGTCGGTGGTCGAAGTGGTAGTTGATGATGGTCAGTGTGGTGGTTGACGGTGGCCAGAGTGGTGGTCGGTGGTGATGGTTGGCGGTGGTCAGTGTAATGTTGGTGGTGGTCAAAGTGGTGGTTGACGGTGGTCAGAGTGGTGGTTGATGGTGGTCAAAGTGGTGGTCGGAGTGGTGGTTGGCGGTGGTCAGAGTGGTAGTTGGTGGTGGTCAGTGTGGTGGTTGACGATGGTCGAAGTGGTGATGGTGGTGGTCTAATTGGTGGTTGACGGGGGCCGGAGTGGTGGTCGGCGGTGGTCGGAGTGGCGGTTAACGGTGGTTTGAGTGGTCGGAGAGGTAGTTGGTGGTGGTCAGATATATTGATGATCAGAGGTGGATGAAACAAAAATAGAAACAAAAATTATAAAACCTATTTTTGTGGTTTTGAGTTTTGATGGAAAACTGTTTTGACATTAAGGAAAAAACCAACTCAGCTCCATTTTACACGAACATGTTTCTGTTTTGAAATTGACTTTCAAAACCAAAAACCAAAAACTCAAAACCACCCCGAACAAGCCCTAAAAAAATGGATTTCCGGGTTTACCTTTCATTCGCTATTTCCGGAGTGCAATTTTGTGAACCAGAAATATCGTATTTTAGGGGAGCACGTAATAATATTCCTGGATATACCTAAAATTAAAATACATCCGGGAATCCTAAGAAATGGTGGGGTCTGATCAGTTTTTTTGTGAAAATGATAGGGATTTATGGAGGGGGTGAAAAAAAAACAGCCCTTTCCTACATCAACATTAACATGGATAATTGGCCATGAGAACATGGTGACTATGCTATTAGACCATTAAACTTAAAATAGGTCTCCTTTCCCAAATTCCCTAATCTAAAAATTAGGGTTTCTATAGTTCCAACCTCAATGAGTTCTTTCTTCCAATCAAGTAGGGCTAGAGTACGCATTTTCCTCTCACATCGAGCTTTTACTGTTTCTTGATTTTGAGTTGTACCTTAAGGGTCCCAAGGATGTACCGGTCAGGCGTATGGTCGTGCAGTTTGCTGATGAAGTCGTGAGCAAAGCTCAGATCGAGTTGTAACTGCAAATTAAGACACTCCAACGCCCAAGTCAAGGGAGAAGAAGTCAAAGTAGGAAATGAGTTATGAGGAAAAAGTGTACCTTTCTGTGGGGGTTGACTCCTATTTATAGAGTCAGATGACACTTCTTGGCCGTAGGATCATCTGGCTCGATCTCAGCCGTTGATCATGACTCCTACATGCTCATTGTTGCCTGGCGAGCGTATCTGAAGCAATGTGGGCCAGTCCTGGCTCATCAAATGGATTGGGCCGTCGCCCAAGTCCGGAACAGGTTTGATGTTTTTTTTTGAATTTTTTTGCTTTGTGGCATTTTTTTTTCAAATTACTATAAGGTCGTACCTTGGTGTAGTCTTCTTCTCTGTGACATAACTTCTGCTCTCCCCTGTAAATATTTTTCTCTTCTAGCCCTTTATTGTTCCATTTAGTTTGCCACATAATCACTTATTAAGCCACCTAATCATACTACTAAACGATGTTAATGATGTTGAGATAATTCAAACACCAACAAAATTAGTTATGACAGTTGTAACTAACAATTAGTTACAACCGCCCTATAACTACTTTAACTTCCTATATTCTAAATACCTAGTTTCTAGCACTTATATATATATATATATGTACAGAAGCAATTGTAAATATAGATACAATCAATACAGAAAAAAGCAATTTACAGTTTTACATTGTGTGTTCAGTTTTTCTGTTTTCCTTCCTCTGAGTTTTTCTTCTAAGTTTCTTCAAGATTGCCTTAGTGGTGTTTGTGAGAGAGTGACCTCGCAAGAAGAACAAACCAAGTTAGGGTTTAGTTCTAAACACAGTAAAGGTAAGAGAAAGAAAAGAGAGAAATAAGAAAGAGAGTAGAAGGAGGGTTTTACCTGTTTGTATCCTTGGTTCAGTGCTGAATCTTCAAGAGGTGAAGATTCAAAGGAGTTCCAGTACTTGCAGAAGGTGTCCATGCAAAGAAAAATCAACAACAAGTTAGTAATTGTTGTTGTAGTTCAGAAATCAACAATAAAAGGTACAAGAAAGAAAGATCGTTACTTGTTTCAGCTTGAATCTTCATCTGGTTCTTCAGAATCATCAAGGTACGATTTAGGGTTTGGTTCAGGTGAATCAAATCTAAGGTTTCTTTGAGGGGTTTTGTAGAGGGGAAGGAGATCTTTCATTTGGTGGTTTCAATTTGAAGTTTGGAGTTGAGCTGCTGGGTTTACGAAGAAACCCTAGCAGAGCTGTGTGGTGGTGTAAGGAAGGAGAAGAAGAAGCTCAGTTAGAGAGAGAGAGTGAAACTGAAGCGTTTAACGTTGTGTTACCTCTTTTGTCTCTGTTTCTTGTTCTTGGGCCGGGTTCATCAGTAATAGTGCTGGCCCAGATTAATATTTGCACCCTGCAAATCAATATAACACACCCCTGTCAATATAACAATAAAGAAACACTTAAAATAGGGCAAAAATTCTTACATGGTATCATCAGAGCTCAGAACAATTCTGGGAAAAAGGACAATTCTTTAAACTCTAAACTTCTAAATTTCAGTTCTTTAAGCTTTCTTTATCTGTTTCACTACACAGTAGCTAGCTGTGTAGGTTGTGTGTTACTAACAAGTTTTGTGAAGTGTGTGCAGATGGCACATAAGGAAATGAACCCTAGCTTTGGCACTCAAGTGCCTGTTTTGACAGGAACCAACTGGGACAGATGGAGTCACCAGATGAAATCAGTATTTGGGTGTCAAGGGGTATTAAAGATTGTGAAGGAAGGGTTGAAAGAACCCTCAGCTACTGCTACTGCAGAAGAAAGGAAGCAGTATGAAGAAGATGAGATGAAGGACTATAAAGCACTTCATCTTATCCAAATTGGGTTAGATGACTCAAATTTTGATAGGATAAGGGATGTGGAAAGTGCCAAGAAGGCATGGGACATTCTGGACTCCTACTACAATGGTGCTGCAGAAGCAAAGCAAGAAAAACTACAGGCCCTCAAGGCTCGGTATGAAGCCTTAAAGATGAGGGGTGATGAGAACATCATCACCTATTTTGGCAGAGTGAAGAAAATCACTAATGCCATGAAACTGAATGGTGAAACCTTAAAGGATGAAGATATTTGCAGAAAAATACTGAGATCTCTAACAAAAAAATTTTATGTTGCAGTGAACGGGCTAGAAGATACCTTCAAGGTGGAGGATCTTAAGGTGGAGCAACTTCAAAGTCGACTAGAAGCTAAAGAGATAAGGTTGAATCACGATCAAGATTCGATGAAGACAGTCAAGCTTTCTTCATTCCTTCTAAAGGTAAGAAAGGAGGGAAGGGTGGCGTGAAGCAACCCACCCAAAAAAATAATGGGCCTAAAGGTAAGCCCCAAGGTAAGTTTTCTAAAGGAAACTCATCTAATAAGCCTAGTAATGATGCTAGCAGGTTCAAAAAGGATAAATCACACATTCAATGTTACAAATGTGAAAAGTATGGTCACTATGCAAGTGATTGCTTTGGTCTAAGAAAAATAATAAGGGCAAAGAATGCGAGCAAAGGGCCAATGTGGCCAAAGAAGACTCGATTCAGATTCGCCCCAATGAGTGTTTAGTGCTATAACAGATGATCCTATTCCTATGTCTAAAATTGAACCTAAAAAAGGAATTTAGTATAACTAATGTAGAACTAGAAGTAGGATCAGAATTTGTTGTGTTTGCTATAACTACCAGTGATGGAAAAACCATCACTGAGATTTGGTATTTAGACTCAGGGTGCTCAAATCACATGACTGGTAACAAGGAATGGCTGATTGATTTTGATCCTAGCAAGAGGACCACTATCAGTGTGCCAAAGAATAAAGTAATTATCGCAGAAGGTATGGGCAACATTCATTTTAAAAGAGAGGATGGTAAGACAGTTTTGATTCAAAATGTTTTTTATGTCCCTGGTGTGTGCTCTAATCTGATTAGTTTAGGTCAATTACTTGAAAAAGGTTTTTCTATTGTAATGAGAGACCTAAAACTAAAGTTATATGATCCTGAAAATAAGCTTCTGTTGACCACACCTTTAGCCAAAAACAGAACTTTCAAGACTAGTATTTGCTCTTCAGAGGCAAGGTGCCTGAGTGCAATTACTAGTTCTGAAAGTTGTTTATGGCATAAAAGGCTTGGGCACCTAAACTACAAAGCTTGACAAACCTAAGTACTAAGAGTCTAGTAATGGGTTTGCCTAAAATAGAGGCCCCAAATGAGCTGTGTACAACATGTCTTCTAGGCAAACAGCCTAGGAAGAGTTTTCAAAAAGAGTTGCAAGACAGATCAAAGGATCTGCTGCATGTTGTATACAGTGACATATGTGGTCCCTTTGATGTTTTATCACTAGGTGGTAATAAATACTTTATTTCTTTTGTAGATGAGTACTAAAGAAAAATGTGGATCTATCTAATAAAGACTAAGGGAGAGGCCCTAGCAATTTTCAAAAAGTTTCAGGACATGGCAGAAATACAGAGCAGCCAGAAATTAAAAATTCTAAGGAATGATGGAGGTGGTGAATACACCTCAAAAGACTTTGAGGAGTATTGCACTAGCAAAGGCATCGTTCATGAAGTCACATCCCCTTATACTCCACAACACAATGGTGTTGCAGAAAGGAGAAACAGAACTGTTCTAGACATGGCCAGATATATGCTCAAACAGAAGGGACTACCTAAGAAGCTATGGGGTGAAGCTATTGCTACAGCTACCTACATTCTCAATAGGTGTCCAACAAAGAAACTTGAAGATAAAGTTCTTGAAGAGGTTTGGTCAGGTGACAAACCTAATGTCAGTCACTTTAAGGTATTTGGCTCCCTCACTTACTTACCACGACCGTATACGATCCTAAGAGAACAAAGCTTGAAGACAAAAGCAAGCCTTTGATTCTAGTTGGATATCACCCTACGGGTGCCTACAGATTGTACAACCCTACAAGTGGTAAAATTGAAGTCTCTAGGGATGTCACAGTCCTAGAGGAGGAACAATGGGTTTGGGATGAACCACAACAAGTAATCTCAGTGCCTATTGACAACTCAGAAACTATTGGTGACAGAAATGAAGTACCTCAGCAAGCTGAAGAGGATACTTCAGGTGATGAGGAAGGTGTTCCTCAAGAAGAAGAAACTACTGAAACAGTTACAGTGCCTAATGGTCAAGGTGCAGTCACACCACAGAGACCTAGAAGAACTCCTAGCAACCTAGCAGACTATGAAATTATAAATGATGATGAGATAACAGAAGAAGGTGACCTCATCCACTTTGCAATGCTAGCAGATGCAAAACCTGTAAACTACTAAGAGGCTTTAAAATCTAAAGAGTGGAAGGATGCTATGCTAGAGGAGCTTAAGTCCATAGAAAAAAATGGAACATGGACCCTAACTACTTTACCTAAAGGCAAGAAGGCCATTAGTGTAAAATGGGTGTTCAAAGTCAAGCTAGATCCTAATGGCAAGGTAACTAAGTATAAGGCCAGATTGGTGGCAAGGGGTTTTCAGCAAAAAGAAGGCCTAGACTACACTGAAGTGTTCTCACCAGTAGCAAGACATGAGACTATCAGGTTAGTCACTGCCATTGCTTGTAATAGAGGGTGGTAATTGTATCACCTTGATGTAAAATCTGCATTCCTTAATGGACCACTAGAGGAGACAGTTTACATTGAGCAGCCCCCAGGTTTTGAGACTAAAGGTAAAGAGAACTATGTCTATCATCTACACAAGGCTCTCTACGGGTTAAAGCAAGCTCCTAGGGCATGGAATAAATGTATTGACAAGTTCTTCACACAGAAAATGGGTTTAATAAGTGTGGTTCGAGATATGGTGTCTACACCAAAGGTACTCTACAAACCTATTTCCTGATTATATGTCTCTATGTTGATGACATGCTTGTAACTGGCAATTGTGCTAAAGAAATTGCCAAGTTCAAGCAGTCTATGGAAACTAAGTTTGAAATGACAGACCTTGGAAGGTTGTCATATTTTTTGGGAATGGAATTCCTAAGAACTCCAGATGGGATAATCTTGCATCAGTCCAAATACACTAAGGAAGTATTGGCCAGATTTGAAATGGAGGATTGTAATCCTGCCAAGACACTAGCAGAAGGTAATCTAACACAAACAACTAAGGAAGACACTAGTGAAGTGAATCCTACAGAATATAGGCAGATGATAGGGTCCTTAAGGTACTTATGTCACAAAGAGCCGGATATTACATATGCTCTCGAATTGTGAGCGGTTTTATGAATAAACCACTCAAGGTCCACTATTGGGCTACTAAAAGGATACTTAGGTATCTACAAGGTACTTTGCATTATGGTATTTGGTTTCCTAAAGGAAATGGTGAAACTAACACTCTATTGCTAGGTTACACAGACTCTGACTGGTGTGGAGATAAAATTGAGAGGAAAAGTACCTCTGGGTTTCTGTTTAAGTTCCTAGGGGCACCTATATCCTGGAGTTCAAAGAAACAAACAGTTGTGGCTCTGTCCTCCTGTGAGGCAGAGTATGTAGCAGCTAGCAGTGCTGCATGCCAAGCTGCTTGGCTTGAAACACTGCTAAGTGAGCTATTGGTTGAGTTGAATCAACCACCTACTATCCTAATTGACAACAAGTCTGCTCTGAGCCTTGCTAAAAATCCAGTGGCTCATGGCAGAACCAAACACATCGAAACTAGGTACCACTACTTGAGGGACCAAGTATCTAAGGGAAAATTGTAGGTTGAGTACTGTCCTACCAAGGACCAAGTGGCAGACATTTTTACTAAAGCTCTCAAAGGAGACTCGTTTGCTAAGCTAAGGAGGGAATTAGGAGTAATTTCATTCAAGTCTAATGAATGATTACTCTACTAAAAGTCAGCTTTGGAGGCTTGTTCCAAAGGTTATTTTTTAAGGCTATACCAAGGGCTTGTCTTGGGTTTTATCTTTCTTATTAGCTTAACTCTGCTCTAATATTTTACTCAACCTAAGTGTTTGAATTATGGGAGGGTGTTGAGATAATTCAAACACCAACAGAATTAGTTATGACAGTTGTAACTAACAATTAGTTACAACCGCCCTATAACTACTTTAACTTCCTATATTCTAAATACCTAGTTTCTAGCACTTATATATATGTACAGAAGCAATTGTAAATATAGATACAATCAATACAGAAAAAAGCAATTTACAGTTTTACATTGTGTGTTCAGTTTTTCTGTTTTCCTTCCTCTGAGTTTTTCTTCTAAGTTTCTTCAAGATTGCCTTAGTGGTGTTTGTGAGAGAGTGACCTCGCAAGAAGAACAAACCAAGTTAGGGTTTAGTTCTAAACACAGTAAAGGTAAGAGAAAGAAAAGAGAGAAATAAGAAAGAGAGTAGAAGGAGGGTTTTACTTGTTTGTATCCTTGGTTCAGTGCTGAATCTTCAAGAGGTGAAGATTCAGAGGAGTTCCAGTACTTGCAGAAGGTGTCCATGCAAAGAAAAATCAACAACAAGTTAGTAATTGTTGTTGTAGTTCAGAAATCAACAATAAAAGGTACAAGAAAGAAAGATCGTTATACTGCTTCACTTGAATCTTCATCTGGTTCTTCAGAATCATCAAGGTACGATTTAGGGTTTGGTTCAGGTGAATCAAATCTAAGGTTTCTTTGAGGGGTTTTGTAGAGGGGAAGGAGATCTTTCATTTGGTGGTTTCAGTTTGAAGTTTGGAGTTGAGCTGCTGGGTTTACGAAGAAACCCTAGCAGAGCTGTGTGGTGGTGTAAGGAAGGAGAAGAAGAAGCTCCGTTAGAGAGAGAGAGAGTGAAACTGAAGCGTTTAACGTTGTGTTACCTCTTTTGTCTCTGTTTCTTGTTCTTGGGCCGGGTTCATTAGTAATAGTGCTGGCCCAGATTAATATTTGCACCCTGCAAATCAATATAACACACCCCTATCAATATAACAATAAAGAAACACTTAAAATAGGGCAAAAATTCTTACAAATGACACATAAGCATTTTTGTCAAAGTTTTAAACAGAAAAGTAAGAAAGGTTAGTTTTCAACCACTTAACAAAAATAAATGACTTAAATGCACATTTTAATAGATAAAAGACAGAAACAAAATGATTGAAAGATAATAAACGGTGTTAGTGCCACATAAGCACTTCACACAAAGAGGGACCGTGCGAGCCTCACAGTAATCTATATCTATATCTATATCTATATCTATATATAATACATTCACGAATAAACTCTTTTAGGCAATAACTAAACATTGCAATTCTATTGGTCCACCTATTTAACTTAACTAAAACACTGCAATTCTATTGGTCCACCTGTAATGAATTCTTACGTGTAATACACAACTAGCCAAATCAAGATGCCTTACTAATAGTAACGTCATTATGGCATATTATTTCGTATTAAAGTACATCAAAATAAAATTACATCACGCACCCATCAATATATAATACGTTACCTGCCAGTAAAAATCAAGAAATGCATTAAGGCACCCATAATTAACGTGTCATGAATCATGAATGTAACATAACCACATAAAAAATTAGATCCTACGTAAAAATAGATCATTGTAATAGTATAATTATTCTATTAAATATGACGGGAAACCTACCTATCTTCGTCCCACCCTATTTTCATTTCTAAATCTAATACCGACTACAAGAAAATGTAGCTTTTTATTAACAGTGTAATAAAAGTAACTACATAGTGAAAAATGATAAATATATTTAATACATAATTATACTTTTACTATTTAAATAAGTATGTTAACATATATATAGATATTATCGTTCGACAACTAATAATATGTATTCAACACTACAACAGATTTAAGGATTTGCAGGATTTTTTTGGGCATTGGTAGCGTTTTAAAATGCTAGAGACGCTGGCGCTACGGATGCGTACACCCCATTAGTAGCGTTTTAAAAAACGCTAGCCATTGACCCAGCGTGTTTTGGACATACGTAGCTGTTTGCTGGTGTTTTTAGCAAACAATCACTAGTTTTCAATATTGTGATTGTGAGATCAAAATAGAAAATCTCTTTGACAATTGCCCTTGTATTTTTGTGTTTTCAACGATCTTAAGAACAGTAAATGGTGCGAGGAACAAGACTAAAAGTAAAGTAAAGGTAATAGTTGCAATAAATGTAAACAGAAATTGAAGATTGCATTAAATTGAAAGTAAAGTGGTTCACAAACACGTACAATGAATCTGTTTCACTCGTTTTCGCTTTCGTCTGGAAGTTGAGTTTATCAGAGTTCTTGTGAAATGTTGTGACCCTGATTTCCTATTACAAAGGAGTATTTATACTCTTGGAAACAAACGTGGGAACTGTAATGACATCATATTCACTGGGTAGAATAGATACCACATTGCATATGACATCAAAACTAGCTTCAGAATCTTCAAAATCTGAAGTTACGTCCTCATCCATGTCAAATTCGACATCTTTCTTTTTCAATGATGCTAGTGGAGGAAAAATTCTTTCTGTTGCAGGCCTTCTAGGCTTTTCCAGCACAATGGCTTTACCTTTGGCCTTATTTCCAGCATTCACCTGATTGGCAGCACCTATACTCACTTTCGTAGTCCCCACGGCTTTAGGAGTCATATTCTTAGCCGCCTTCGAACTTCCTCGCGTTCGCTCATTGGCAACAAGTGTTGCTTTCTTCTTCGAGCGTTGGAAACGACGCCATTGGGTCTTTGTCATAGGATTCTTTCCTTTATAATTATTTCTGTAATTATATTTTGCAGCCTCACTTGTGTTTGGCTTAACAGCTTCTGTAACACCCCCTTACTCTTAATACTTTAATTTATAAAATCAGAGTTCAAAAATCATTTTCTTTTCAAAGATACATCCTCAAGGGAATGCTACGTTCATAAACATCACTTTCACTTAGCCAATAATACTTTTCATTAATAAAATATACTTGCGTGATACATAGCACGACTTAAATGGGGCGAACCCTCAAAATTCTAATACATCAATCTATTACAGTTCAACACTAATCTTAAACAACTAATAGACTACCCGGCTCCCCACAACAAGATTGAGGAAAGAAAGGACCTTCACTCAGGATCACCTGCACGTTGCCGACATAAGAAGCAACATAGAAAGCAGTAGGGTGAGTCTCTTTTCATAAATAATAAAAAGTATGATAAACATTATGCTAGAGAATTTGGAAAATACTTCATTTTCAAATTCTCATTTTGGGCTATGTCCCCTGCCTCTGTCATGTAACAGGCAATATGTTCGACAGTGGACTCATTGGTATCACCCCCAAACTTAGTAAACTTGGGAATTTTCCACCCTCTTGGCAATTCTGCTTGCAACACATATTCACACAGTGGTGATATGAAATTAGGCCTATGTAAACCTATGTTAAGGCCATTTTGCGCCATTATGGTTTCTACCAAAGTGGCTATGTTATCTTGAGCGCAAACGTTATTTCGTTGCACTTGTCGAACAACTTCATCAGCGTTTTGGTTTCGGTTTACCATAACTACTTCAAGAACATGGTTTCCCATCCCTTTTTGTTCGCCCACAACCGCTTGGGCTTCGACAGTAACTGATCTCTGTGGGGTATTAGGCGCATTATTCCTACAATTGGGTACTTGCCTATTATCTCCCGTAGGAGCCCCAAAGAAATCTGCAATCTTACCCATTTGATTTTCTAACATTTGGTAACTTGTATTGGTATTCTGAATTAATGGATTAAAAACAGTACCAATTTGTTGGGTTAGCATATTGACCATATCATGATTACTTTCGTCTACTTGTTGTCTTAACGCCAACAAAGACGCATTGGTTAATGCAGTAGGATTTCGACCAAGTGTGCTTTCAGAAGACACATGTGAAGGAGAAAAGGTCGAAATGTGTGGCATTCCAGTAGGCATGCCATATACACCAAAAGGATATGGTGGTAGACTCATATTCTGGAAACGTGTCTCTAAACTATTCCCTGTTGCCATATAAGGACTAGAAGGAAGTCCTGCATTCGGTGGCAACGACATAGATTGTGTCGACCCCACAGTGGTCGTCGACATCGTGGGAACGGTTATTGATGTTACTGGGGCCATTATCCCTGTAACATTCCCAACGCTGACACTTACAAAATCCATGTTTGTTCCTTGCCCTTGTGATACCACAGAGTTAGAACTAGAGGCGTTGTTAGAATTAGTACGTACCATTCTACCACTCCTCAAGTGCATACAAACACATACACTTATAGAAATAACACAAAATCAATGGCAAAAGGTCCCACTGGGTGTGCCAATTTGTTTGCTGGTGTTTTTAGCAAACAATCACTAGTTTTCAATATTGTGATTGTGAGATCAAACTAGAAAATCTCTTTGACAATTGCCCTTGTATTTTTGTGTTTTCAACGATCTTAAGAAAAGTAAATGGTGCGAGGAACAAGACTAAAAGTAAAGTAAAAGTAATAGTTGCAATAAATGTAAACAGAAATTGAAGATTGCATTAAATTGAAGTGGTTCACAAACACGTACAATGAATCTGTTTCAATCGTTTTCGCTTTCGTCTGGAAGTTGAGTTTATCAGAGTTCTTGTGAAATGTCCCTGATTTCCTATTACAAAGGAGTATTTATACTCTTGGAAACAAACGTGGGAAGAAAGAACAACTGCCTCCTAGAAATAAGGAGAAGCAACTGCCCACTAATTGTTGCTCTTTGCATTTCGACTAAAACGTCGTCAACCGCTTGGCGAAGTGTTGAACCCTGCTTTGTCGAAGAGTTGAGCCTTCTCTTGTCGAAGGCTTCTTGCTTTAAGAGCTGAGCTCGTCGAAGCTCATTCACGTTGTCAGCACTTTCATGCCTTTCCTGTCGAATTGATGGTGAATTGACTTGAATGTTGACCTGTTGTCTCCGAAACATTATTAAATGTGAAGTCAACCCCATTTAAAGCTTCATTTAAGGTACTGTCGAAATTTTGAGGTAACAGTAGCGTTTTATAAAAAACGCTAGCCATTGACCCAGTGCCTTTTTACAATTCCTAGCGTTTTCTGTAAAACGTTAGGGATCCTCTAGCGCCTTTTTATAAACATGTATGACGTTACAGTGTTTTGGGAAAATACTGAAAAATAAAATGAAATAAAATTAGAATTAAAATGGTTATTAAATGTGAGTAAGTATTATAATATCAATATAAAAAAGAAATCTAAGTAGTTACCTTGATTGGGATTACTACTCCGTCGTGAGTGATAATCTCTCTCATATACCTCATAGTGTAGTACCCACAATCATTATTATTTGGTTGTTTAGGACACTACAAAACAAAAGATTAGTTAATTAATTGTCACATTTTTATGACCAAAAATTCAATTAAAATTATAAGAATATTGATAAAAAACTTACAGTTATGGGTATCCATTTTGTTTTACTCGTAGAGTATCCCCAGTATTGTCTCAAAACACTGTAACGTCATACATATATATAACTAAGTTAAACAAAATACATATATTAAATTATACAAAATGAGAGAGTTACACATACACACCTGTCAACTATCTGTACGAAGTCTACGTAGACTTTGTAATGGCCTTGAAGGGAATCCAGATAGTAGACAGCATTTCTCTTAGGGTTTATTGCAAAGAGTACCCAATGTTGCCTGCAAGTAAATGAATCACGAATGAGTACACATTTACACTATAATACAATCCTCAAAATAAATAACCAAGTGATTGAAGACTAAATTTCTCACCTTATATTGAGTGGTGCCAAAAATAAAGATTCGTGATCAAAATGTTGGACATCCCGAAGCGTGAAAGGATTAACTTTCAATTTGACTCTTCCTAGCCATAATATCCTCTGGTTTACCTTGATCCCACACAACGATACACTCGGGCACAAGAACAAAAACTTTTGTGTCCATTGCGAAGGGACCAGAAACTCATTGTACAAAAACCTATAAATAATATATATACAACTTTCAGATCCTCATACATACTCTAATATATACAACTATTGTGTACAAATAATTTAATACATACCTCATATATACTCTAATAACAACCACAGTGGCCCATTCCATGTCATATATAGCTTTCAGATCCTCAACATTGAGAATCATATCCTGTTCCACTCTCACAATTTGATCGGTCGGTAACATAATAATGTCATCGGGCTTCATTTTTTGAGTGACGTGGACCTTTACATAAGTGATGAACTTCTCGAATTCATCATTGGGAGATTTAACAACATGTTCGACTGGGTGTATTTCCTTTCGTTTAATAGAAGGAGATGGTCGGGACAGTTTGGTATTGTCGGTGGAAGGGGAAGGTCGGGACACTTTAATAGAAGGAGACGGTCTGGACACTTGGGGTACCTGTATATATTAAAAAAATGATTAATTAGTTAGTTAGCACACATTATATATAACAATGAGTCATTAACTTATTAACAAAAATATTGTCACTTACAACGACAAGTTGTGCAGGCCATGCCACAAAAGTACTAAGTGCTTGATCCACAGTAAATATATCTGCAATAACAATTGGAACAGGCAATGGTGCATACCCCTCAATTGAATAGTCTACTCTAACTCTTAAATGGTTTTCAGGCATGGGTAAATTATGCATTGTGGCACTCAATTGGTTACATAACATGCCCACTGCAACCTTTCGATGTGGGTTTGCAATATATAGCTCACATTCACAATTATCCTAAATCAATTATAAAGAAAAATAAATATACATGATAGTTTGATGAAATACATATGTACAAAAAACAGGTCGAGTAATAATAAATACCTGTGTTGAATAGATGGTGCAGTTATCTCGTGCGCTAACTTGGGCAGGTGAGGGTGCAGCAGGTGATATAGGTACAGCAGGGGGTGGTGCAGTAGGGAATGGTGTAGCAATGGATTGTGCCAAGAGCTGCTTATACATCTGTCTCTCTTCCATTAATACAGCAACATTCTTGGATAGATATTGTGCCGCCATCACTTTACATTGCCCGCACCCCTGTTATGGCTCTTTGGCCCAAACACAGTGGTAGGAGGAATGCCATATCCATAACCTCTTATACGACCCTTATACTCTTCCCTTCCCAAGGCACGAGCAAGGATATCTTGTTCACCAGAACAATCTGTTAACTCTCCTTGTGATACAGATTGTGATATGCTTTGCTGATGCACAAACATAAGTTTATAATAAGACACAAATTCCAACTTGCTAGGAATCATAAAATTAAAATTACAATACTTGAATCTTGGAATACTTACAATTTTGTCCTTGACTTCCTTAGTTTTGGGATCCACAATGTCACCATCTTTGTTCGCTCAGGCCTCTAACCACACAGTACACCGATCAAGGGATTCTTGAGTTGAATCTTTCCCCTCTTGCAGTAACTATTTAAGTTTAATAATTGTTAATCAATGTAAATTAAAAGATTCATTAAATCATAATAAATTAAACTAATTGTGTGTTACCAATCTTTCTTCGAGAATTTGATATCCACTAGAACCTCCTCTATAAGGGTACTCGGGATTAGAAGCTCTTTCTTTATTCGCTTTGCTCTTTTTCTATTTAAAAAGATAAGTATACATTAATGAATGATATCTAGTTGTCAAATATATATATATATATATATATATATATATATATATATATATATATATATATATATATATATATATATATATATATATATATATATATAACTTAAATAATTAATATACTAACCAAGAAATCCGAATCTGTAGTGCGTATATGTACAAATTTGCTCTAATCCTCCTTAGTTATAATTCCGGAATACAATGCTGGAGGCTCCTGTCTGATGGTCCCATCAGGAAGTTTCAGATACTTTTTTCCTACATCAGTTCTATAAGGGTAGTTGAATGATTTTTTTTAATTTCATTTCTAGTGTTTTCTCCTTAAAACGCTATGTATTGACTGATTTTTTTTAATTTCATTTGTAGCGTTTTTTCTAAAACGCTACCTATATACTGATTTTTTTTTAAATATTTTTTTTTATTTTTGTTTATTCTCCCTTTTAATTACAACCTATAAATTCATTCCCTTCCAACAAAATTCATCAAATATCATTCCAACAAAATTCAGCCAATATCATTACAATCCAATATAGATACACACATATGTACATATCACCAAAAGACCATATTAAACTAACAAGTACTTACAACATAATTAATATATATCCAAATCATACAACATAATAACTAACTAACATTATGAAACTCAAAAGTAGCTACAAATTAAAGCTAGAAACATAACGGCACAACCCTCATGACTACTGTACATGTCTTGACCACTCTCATGATCACTAAGTGATGCCATCTGACCTGCAATATAACATAATCCATGTTATTGTTAAATTTACCAAAACAATATAATTATCTATTAATAAAAAATAACGAGATATCATTAAGTCTATATTACCTTTTCCTTTTCCTAGATAAAATTTTGTTTGCAATTCGCGTCTTGGTATTTTTTTTCCCGACGAATAGTAATTCCATCATTATGATCTTTTCTAAAATATACAACATCCTCTATAGAAGTATTTTCCCCTATTATTGGTTCTGATGTTCTGAAGAAAGGGTCATCCTCAACACCAACATCATCGGGTGCTTCATCATCATCATTGTTATACACAAATTTTTTGTCAGTCAATAGAACAATAGACCAATTGATATTAACTGGATCAGTGACATAAAACACTTGTTGAGCTTGCGATGCTAAAATAAAAGATTCATCTTTATATCCTAACTTGTTGAAATTCACCCGCATGAACCCTGATTCATCAATCTGTAAACCAGTATTATTGTCAACCCATTCACATTTGAACACAGGCTCCTGAAAATATTGTAATCCAACTCCCATATGTGTTCAATGAAGCCAAAGTATGACATATTCGCATATATGGGAATTCTGTCTTTGGCATTGGATGCATGCATAGAATGAGCTACAAGAGTCACCCCACTATTTTGCATTTTACTCTGATCATCTTGTTCTTTTGTATAGAAAGTGCACTCGTTCATTAGATAGCTGTTATAAGAGAAGACATGTATATTTGGACCTTTTGCTAACCATCTCAATCTTTTTGAAATCGAAGTAGGATTCGAAACACACTTGTAACACCCCCTTCTATTTAATACTAATTCAATTAATAAAATCAGAGTTTTTCAAAACTTTTCCACGCACCTCAAAGAGAGTGCTACATTTAATAAAAACATTATCAAAACATATTTAAAAATCCAAACGCATCTAGTGCGCGAAATACATATCATAGTCACGTGGGTTAAAACCCTCAAAACCTGTTTAGAGTTTACAATAATCCAGAAATGGTTTTCTCAGCACAGCGGAAATAAAACAAATTCAAACCTAAACAGCACAGCGGAATGAAACTTAGTTTACATATTTAGTACATAATCCAAATCAGTCTAATACATAAAATAAGATGGCAATACTACAATCCCCGTCCCTGGTGTTACTAATCAGAGCTGACACAGACGACCCAAAAGGCTTGAACACCTTCACTCAGTATCACCTGGTGTTGCCACGAGAGCAGGCAACATAAAAATTGCTAGGGTGAGTCTCTTTACATAAATAATAACAGGTAAGATAAGCATTATATTCGGAAAACATCTAGTAACAACAATCCATGGCAATTAAGCATTCACCATTCAATTAAAACACCAACAAGTCACAACAAAAGAATTAATTCAGCATCAATGAGAATTCAAAGAATGCATGAATGTATGCATGTGTGCAATATGCATGTGGATCCATAACCACCTCAAAACCCCGCTGGTAACCACCGCATGTTGGCCGAAGCCACCCACCACAATTTGGCCGAAGCCACCCACCGCGTAATGCATATGATTTATGTGACACTATGACAATGCATCACCACACAATAAATTCACATCAATTATCAACTCACCTCTTTGGCCGAAGCCCCCACCGCTTTTGGCCGAAGCCCCCACCTCACCTCTTGATACCACCTCACCACCACGACTTATTTATTAAAATTAAATCCTACCTAAGGACCCAACCACCTCATAAGGACCCTTTCCACGCCTAAGGATCATTTTGACACACCAAAGATTAATTTAGTACCTAAGGACTATTTTGACACATTATGATTAATTTGGTACTTAGGAAATTAATTTGACATATTAGGATTAATTAGACACTAAGGGACTATTTTGTCACACCAAGGATTAATTTAATGCTTAGGGACTATTTTTGTCACACCAAGAATTAATTTAATGCTTAGGGACTATTTTTGTCACACCAAGAATTAATTTAATGCTTAGGGACTATTTTTGTCACACAAAGAATTAATTTAATGCTTAGGGACTATTTTGTCACACCCAACCGAAACACACACACTTCCACCCCACTCTAATTCAAGCAAATCATCCAACACCTAATAATTACATACTTTCCCCTATTTAATTATATTAATTAGCATCTAATCATCTTCATATTATTTAACAGTTCAACACTCACTTAGGCATTTAATCAACATCATTAAATCACATATTCACATATTTCTTCACATTGAAGCATTTTATCAAACATATGGCATGTACCTTTAACAACACATTTAATTCCAACATCAAGCATCATGGTATCACCAAATTAAATACAATTACAACAACCAACATAGAATTAACACAACTCCAACAATCAATTCATCCTAGAGCTATTCCACACATAACACATATCATACAAACTATTATAAACGTAAATGAGAATCCCCTAACCTTCAATTTGCAAACCCAAGAAAGCCACCTTCACCAACAACGCAAGAATCACCAAAATAGCTTCCCCAACAATTTGAGCTCCAAAACCCATTTATGACAAGGTGAAAATGAAAAGGAATTAGGTGATGAAATTTACACTAATAGAAAGAGGAGGAAAAATGGAGAAGAATGGTACCAAAAGCCCCTTACCTAGAGCTAAAATGGGGGAGATCTTCCCCCTTTCTTCCTTCCTCCTCCACGCCTCCTTCTCTTCTCTTTCTCTCTCGGTTTCTGTTTTCTCTCTCTATTCCTTTCTTTTATTCTTTCTCTCTTAATTTCCTCCTTTGACTTTTCTACTTATTCCTTCTTTCCTTTTCTCCTTTCTTTTATTTCTTTCCTCTGATTTCTTACTTTCATTCTTTTCTTTCTTTTCTCTAATTCTCACTAAATGGGCCTATTGGATCATGGGCCTGTTTATTGCACCCCCTAGGTACTCACACACATCATCCCAATTTAACTAAAATACTACTAATTTATTTACTACACCACTCCTTAAATTTAATTACTTACCCTATATTTATTTTAATATGGCCAACTACAATACTATTTAATTAACTTAGTCAAATAATCATTTTAATTGAGTTAGTTAATTAATCACTTAATTAAATTAATTAAGTAACCACCTAATTAATTTTGGGGTGTTACAACACTCACCATCAATGTGATGTTTTAGCCACACTATGAAACTCCTATTGTGTTCTTTTGCTAACCAAACTTGCTTCTTTCCCGGGAATTGACTCTTTAGAATCTCCTTGTGTTTGGCAACATATGAATCAACCTCACTATCATTGTGAAGAACGTACAAGTGTGCTTGCTCTAGTTCTTTCCTTGATACCATCACTAATTTAGTTCCTGTCATCCCTTTACTAATCCTTCCTACATGACGAGACCTTGGCAAATCCCACGTAATATTCAAGACTAGATAGATAGCCCGTGCAAAACTCAATAGCCTCTTCAACTATGTAGCGCTCAACAATACAACCTCGTGTCGTGATCGATTTTTCACATATCCTTTTAATATCTTCATGTAACGCTCAAACGGATACATCCATCTCATGTAACACGGGCCACACAATTGTGTCTCTCTAACTGATGAACTATTAGATGAATCATTATGTCAAAAAGGAAGGTGGGAAATACATCTCAAGCTCACACAAAGTGACAATAATTTCTCTTTGCAATGTTGGCAACTTTCCAGGTCAATCACTCTACTACAAATCGCCTTAAAGAAGAAACAAAGTTTGGTTAAGGTCCGACGCACTTTCTTAGGCAAAATGGATCGTATACCAATGGGTAGCAAATGCTCCATGAGAACATGACAATCGTGGGACTTTAGAGACTTTAACTTGAGGTCTTTAATCGATACAAGAGTCGCCACATTTGAAGAGTATCCTCCGAACTTTAACTCCATGAAGAAACTCACAAAAGATGCTCTTCTCCTTTCTAGATAAAGTATGAGTCACGAGGTAGATATGTACGTGTACCCTTCTTTACCTGACCCAATTCAGTCTCAAACCCATACTAACCAAATCCAACCTTGAGTTGATGGTATCTTTAGTCTTACCCGGCATATTGAGTAAGGTACCAATGACACTTTCAAAGACATTCTTTTCAACATGCATCACATCAATGAAATGCCTTACATATAATGACTTCCAAAGATGGCAACTCAAAGAAAATCGACTTTTTCTTCCACCCCGTTTGGCAAGCTCTCCCGCAAAAAGGCTTCCCAAATTTAATGTTCAAATCTTCCACCTTTTCAAATACATGTTCGCCTCACAAAGGCGAGGAGCTCTACGTGTTTACAGTATTCCCATCAAATGCCTTTCTCCACAATGATAAGGATGAGTTGATGGAAAAAATCTACGATGACCAAGATAGATATTCTTCTTACCATGTTCCACCACATCCAATCATGTTATCTTCACATATAGGGCATGCACACGCCCTTTTGTTCTGCATCTGCATAGATTGCCGTATGCGGGAAAGTCGTTAATGTGCCAAAGATCATAGCCCTTGTGGTGAAACTTTCTTCTCTGAACCCATCATACACCTCTACTCCAGCCTCCCACATTTTCTTCAAGTCTTCAATTAAAGGAGCCAAGTATACATCAATATCATTTCACGGTTGTTTGGGCCCGAAATTAACAAAGACAACATCATATATTTGCGTTTCATGCAAAGCCACAATGATAAGTTATAAATCGCCAAAATCACGGGCCATGTAATTGTGGGAGCTACTCTGATACCGTATGGGTTAAATTTATCGCCAGACAATGCAAGGCGAGGTTTCTCGGGTCATCCCCGAAATTAGGATACTCAATATTAATTTTTTTCCATTGCGGAGAATCTGCCGGGTGTCGTAGCATACCATCTTTAATCCTTTCATCCTCATGCCATGTCAAGTGTTTTGCATCTTCTGAACTACGATACATTCGCCTAAATCGAGGAATTATAGGAAAATACCACAACACCTTTTCTGGAGCAGACTCTTTCTTCTTATACCGGGGTGCATTACATTTAGGACACGACTTTAACAACGCATGTTCATTCCGAAATAAAATGCAATCATTCGGACAAGCGTGTATCTTCTCATAGTTCAAGCCAATAGACCCCAACATTTGCTTTGCATCATACGTCCGAGAAGGAAGCACATTATCATTCGGCAACATTTCTTTTAGAAGTACGAGTAAATCGGTAAAGCTCTTATCCGTCCATCCGTGGCGAGTTTTCAAGTTATACAACTTGATCACAACCAATAATTTTGTGAATTCAGTACAACCCGCATACAATGGTGTCTCTGCATCAGTTATCAACTTCTCAAACATTTCAGGACAATCATTAAGATCCTCTTCAACCACCTTTGTCATCTCTTCAAATTCGTTCGCATCAAATGAATGTGTTCCGGTGTCAACCGGTGGCGCATATCTCTTAGTAATATCATTCATATTTGAAGATTCACCTTTTTTCTCACCGTGCATTATCCAACAAGTGTAACTTTGATCAATTCCATTCACCTTTAAATGTCGTGCCAACTCCTCTGCGATGAATCGATTTTACATAACAACAACTTAAACAAGGACATTTCATACCACTAGAAGTCCCTAAACGTTCAACAGCACAACTCACAAAATAATCCACTCCAGCGGCATACTCCTTGGACAGACGATTGGCAGACATCCAATTTCTATCCATAACTTCCAAATATTTATAATAAAATCCTGAGAAGAGAACTTTAACATATGACCCATCAAGCAATTCGAATATAATGAAGAATCAATTCATATTAAAAAAACAAACAAAATTTCCTCTTTTAAAATTTTTTCAATTCCACTCCTTATTTTCCCAAGCTATATCTATCTCATATTCTATTTCTATTCTCTCGGTCCTTTGGTCAAGACAAAGGAACCATAGTCTAGTCTTCCAAATAATGAACTTAATTTATGTGTAACAAGAAGAGGCTAGTGGTAAAAAAAAAAAAGAGTCTAGTGTGCACAAGTGACAAAACTAATATATTTCTAAACTAGAACCCACAATTAATATCTAACAAATTTCCTAATTGTAATTTACAAGAAAAAATTGCAACAAGAGACTATTGTAATTAGAGAAAGGAACGAAATAAAGGAACCCGAAACAGAGAAAGGAATAGAAAACTCACCGATGTTGTCTGAGTGAGAGACTGAGAAAGATGATGTTCACTGAGAGAGATGATTTTCGTTGAGAGAGATGATGTTAATTTGCGTTAGGGTGTTAGGGTTTTGCGTTTCTGGGTGAGTGATTTTGCGTTTCTGGGTGAGAGTGTTAATGAGAGAGGAAGTAGCTCAATGGGAAACGAAAAAAAAATTATTTAACCATACCTAGCGTTTTCTAAAAAACGCTAGGGATCTATCTAGTGTGTTTTCTAAATACCTAGCGTTTTGAATAAAGGCGCTAGGGATCTGTCTAGAGTGTTTACTAAATACCTAGCGCTTTATAAAAAACGTTAGGGATCTATCTAGTGTGTTTTCTAAATACCTAGCGTTTTGAATAAATGCGCTAGGGATCTGTCTAGAGTGTTTACTAAATACCTAGTGTTCACTCGTGTTTCGCTTTGACTTGGAAGTTGAGTTTCTCAGAGTTTTTTGTAAAATGTGGTGACCCTTGTTTCCTATTACAAAGGAGTATTTATACTCTCTGATACAATCGTGGGAAAAAACGATAACTGCCTCCTAAAAACAAGGGAAGTAACCGCCCACGAACTGCTGCTCTGCACGTTTCGACTGACCCATTGCCAACCGCTTGACAAAGTGTTGAGCCCAGCTCTGTCGAAGTATTGAGTCTTCTCTTGTCGAAGTATTGAGTCTTCTCTTGTCGAAGGCTTCTTGCATTACTTGCTTCGTAGATTTGAGAGCTAAATTTGTCGAAGCTCGCTTGCACTTGTATGTCTTTCCTGTCGAATTCATGGTGCATTGACCTGCATATTGACCTATGGCCCACAGAACAATATTAAATGGAAAGTCAATCCCATTTAAAGCCTCATTTAATGTACTGTCGAAATTTTGAGGTAACAGATTGCCCCCCAAAAAATGCTTTTTCGACGTAATAAGGAAGGGAGGCGAGAAAAGGCATTTTTTGAATACTGTGCAATGGTCACTTTTGCCGCCTTTTGCACTTCAACAGTGGTCGAAAAGACAGTCATCATTGCCTGCACAGATAAAACGAACCGTTTCATTGGCGCACGTTGCATAGTTGGTGGGCCATCATGTCTCTCAAACGTCGCAAACGTGCGAGTTATGGCGAACGTGCCAATAACTGTTGCCTCCAAACATATATAAACGGCTAAAACCTTCCAAATTCCCCTTTACTCAGTTTGAACCCTTGTGAAGTCTTTCTCGCACTTTCCATTCTCTCAAGTTTTGCAAAAATTCCAAAATCACTAAAGTTTCAAACTTTCGTCTTTCCTCTTTAATCTACACCCAGATTCCACCTTGTATTCACTTTTCCTTACTTATGGCTTCATCATCTGCTGCAGTTACGCAACCTGGGAGTTCAAAGAAGAACGACGAACCTGTAAACGCCCAAACCCTCGAGGGTTTTGTTGATGAACCCGATATCAACGATTTAACGCTCTACCCAAAGTGGCAAACCTGTATTAATCCCTTCTGCCGAGATTTACACTCATGCCTATTTGGGTCCTCTTCCTGACATCTTGTTGGAAACTACTGAAGTTTCTGAGATTTTCCCAAGCCATGTTCGTCTTCACCCTAGAATCTTTACTGAGACCCCTTTTCATTTAGAGTTTCGAACAATTCTTCTAGAGTTTTTAGGTCTGCCCCTAGGCACGACCAACAAATCTATATAGACTGGCTTGACAAAGTAGAAGCTAAAAAAGCCCATCTCTGGAAAAAGCAAGATATCTTCGACCTTATCCAGCTTTCTAGGTATGGACCCAAATATGATAGCACTCTACTTTTGGCTGCCATGCAGTTCTGGGATTGTGCTACCCATAGTCTCCATCTCGAAATGTGGCATCTTTGTCCCCACTCGCTAGATGTGGTCGCCATTACAGTGTCTGAAACCCTTAGGTGAGACCTTTGATCCCACGCGCCCTGATTATGAATACAAATTCAACTTCAACAATGCCACCTTCGCCCCTTACATTACAGAGCACCACAATCTTGACACTGATGCAGTGTCTGCTAAGGAACATGTAGCCTTTCTGACCCTCTGGTTGTCCCTCTTTGTTTTCTGCACACGCTCTCTCCAAGTTTCTAAGTCTTATCCCCCCGGCCTCACAAATCCATGAACAAGAGGACATCAACCTTGCCAAGTTGATTCTAGGCTCCCTCTATCAGCAACTTGATAATGCTGTTATAGAGTTGAAAGAGGATGAACCGGCCAACAAGTTCTTGGCCTCAGGTCCTCTATGGTTGTTACAATTGTGGCTGCTAGCCACTTTTGAATCTCGATTAAACTCAGATATCTCTAAGTCTCGCTTTCGACTAATTGTCGAGACCAAAGAGCACCGAGGGGATTCGATTATGCGAGCTTCAGTCCAAACAAGCAAACCTTTCTGCCGAAGAATCTTTTTTGGTCTACTTCGAAATTTTCCTGAACTGTACCACCTTTACAGATTCAATGGCTCCTTTTCTCCAAAGGTCTTGTGGCCCAGCATGGTTTAGACAACCATTTCCTTCCCCCTCTGTCGGACCTACTGAGGAAGTTAACCAAATTTGGCAAGCTTACCTCTCCCCTCTTCTATTCTCTCTACTGTGCTCACTCACTGCAAAACTAAAAATAATTTGGGAATTACTAGATATTTCCCAAGTTATTTTGCTAGCGATTTGGGCTTTGCCAAATTCGACTGCACTAAAGGTGTGCTCACCCCATGAGAGTTTATAAGTCCAGACTCGGAGGTAGCTTACAAACAAGCCTTCAAAAAATTCCATTATAGAGCCTTGAATTTTGAACCTCTCAAATTCAACCCAAGGTTCTCATGTACTGAGAAGTTCCATGAATGGTGGACTAGATATTACACTATTGCTGCTAGAGAGGCTATTGACACTTTTGCTGATAGCCTTGTGAAGAAATTGGTAGCAGCTTTCCCTTCGAACAACACAGGTATGTAACTTTTCGACGTTCAAAGCTTCCTGAGCCTCAAATACTTGCAGCTTAGTTTTATCTCTGTTTGCTTATCAATGTTTTCGACATCAGAAAAATCGGCGTCCAAGCTGAAGATCAAAGTAGGCAAGACTGCCACGGCAAAATCTCCCCCAGCAGTCAAGAAGAAAGTGGCATCAAGTTCCACTCCAGAAATCCCCCCAAAGAAGGTATGTTGCCAACTGTTTAGTTTAAGTTGTTTTTTGAATATAACTTTTATTCACGCCGAACAATATTTTTTTTTAAAAACAACCAAGGCAACCAAATCTCCCAACACCAAGGCCAAAAGAAAGTGGTCATTCCTCTCGATCCCGAGGTACCATACACTCGCTTTGTCACTTTGTCGAAATTCACTTATTTATGGTATTATTCGTACCATAACTTGAATTCCTTTTTCCAGGATACTGAAAGTGATGATAATATCCCTCTTACTCAGAGATCAAGGAAACGAGTCTTACCTGAATCTCACAGGGCAACTCCAGGCATCACCATCAACGAACCTTCTGACTCACCCTCTTCTCCTCCAATCAAGAGGCTTAAGGTACAAGAGGTAAATTTCTTTTCGACGCCATTTCGAAACTCTTTGATCTCACTTTTCCGCTTTAACTTAAGTGGTATTACTTCATCAGAAATGTGCAGTGGACTGCTCGTCGAGAATCCTGGCGTTGAGTCTTTGATTGAGGTTGCTGAACGGGAATTGTCGGCTCCAATGCTTCCTTTCCCTTCTTCGCCTCAAGGTGTGATTGCTGAAGAGGTTTTTCAGGCACTTGCTGACCCTGGAATTCCCCCTTTCGAAGAGCTTGTTCCAAATGTGGGAGTAGAAGCGGTTGTCGAAGAGAACGCCCAAGTTCCGTGAGCCTAACATTCCGTAAGTCGAAAGACAGAAGTGGTGGCTACCTCCGTCGAAATTCTCAAGAAAATATGATCGATCAAGAACAAGAGGAGCCTAGAGTGGAGGAGCACGCAAATCAAGGTGCTTCGCCAAAGAGTCATCCAACAAATACAAGTAGCGATCAAGAATTGGCTGAGCTAAAGAAGACGAATCCCTTGGCAGCCTTGAAGATCATGTTGAGTCTTAAGAGCTCGTCGAGCCGCTTGATTTGTAGTTCTTCGAACAACTCTCTAAGTTCTATCAATCGAGAGATTTGTTAAAGCTCGCTTCGCCACCAAGACGAAGGTATTAGAAGGGGATTTGGTGGCGACCATTGAGAATGATCCATCTGTATCTTGAGGTAAAATCCTCATTCACAAGATCACCAAATTGGACCCTCCTCAAAACATCCTTTCGTTCTTCATGGAATTCGGCCCCATTTTTTAGCAACTTTCCCTTCTAATCACCCAACGATCGAACACCTCCAAGCGCAAGGTTCAAGAGAGTCAACTCTGCGAAGTGGAACTCGCCTCTCTCAAGGCCGATCAAGACGACATCGAGGCTCTCAAACCCAAGCACCAACGATGAGAAAGCAATCGCTGAATGGGATGCGTAGATTGCGCGTATTGACGAAGAGATAAAGACACTTCAACTTGAATCACAAACGCTAAGCATCGGAAGGGCCTCGATCGTCGACGCAATGAGTCTTTGCTTCTTCGCCCACCGTAACCACCAAGGCATTGACACTATAGAACACTTGGAGAAGATTGACAAGCATCAAGCCATTCTCGCTGACCTCGACAAAGAGCTGCACCTTCTCGACACCTCTATCTCTTTGAGTGTTAGCATTATGGAGAGGCATAAGGCCACTTTGTCGAACTTCTGAGACTGTAATAGTTTAGAATTCTAAAAATGGCTATGTAATTTTGACATTTCTTTATACAGTGCCATTTATGAACAATTTTCTTTTATTTATAATTGTTCAATTTTTATCTCAGTTAACGTTGGCTTGTATTGCTTTAAATACTTGTCATTTATTCTAAAGATTCTATTTTCGTCACCTAGCTCTTCGACTTCATAGGCGCCATTCGAAAAGCATTGCAATACGCGAAATGGGCCTTCCCACCCTGGTGACCATTTGCCTAAAACTCTATCTTTTTTATCCATAGGTAATAGGACTTTCCACACTAACTCTCCTTCCTCAAAGGTTTTTAACTTAACCTTTTTGTTGTAAACTTTAGCTACTCTTTCTTTCTGTCGAATAAGCATCTCTAAAGCTAACAGCCTTTCTTCGTCTAAATCAACTAATTCATCAATCATCATATCCCAATAATGATCAAAGGGAATTTCGCATTGTTTCAATCCTTGTTGATTGTAAACAAATTTCAACAGTAACACCGCATCATGTCCGAATGTCAACCCGTAAGGAGTAGTGTTTATAGACTCTTTAGGCGAAGTTCGACAAGCCCACAACACTTGGTCAAGAGAATCGTACCAACTTTTAGGCTTACGCCCAACGTGCTTTTGATCAAGTTAATGATGATTTTATTTGCGCTTCTACTTGACCGTTGGCTTGCGATATTATGGTGTCAAGTCAACAACTTGAAACCAATTTCAAGCAAAGAAATCTACCATTTTTCGACCAGGTAAAAACGAGTACTTTGGTCCGTAGTAATGGTTTCTCGGTATTCCATATCTCAGTAAATGATATGGTTTTGAATAAACCTTATCATCGCTTCTTGATCAACGTTGGCTAAAGGTATTGCCTCTACCCACTTAGTAAAGTAATCAATTCCTACCAAGATGTACCTGTGGCCTTTCGACGACGTTGGTTTTATTTCTCCAATTACATCTAGAGCCCAACCTCTAAATGGCCAAGGTTTCACTATAGAATGCAATTCATTTGCAGGTACATGCTGGATTCCAGCATGTTTTTGACATTCTTGGCAGCCCTTAGCAAATTCTATGCAATCTTTTAGAATGGTTGGCCAGTACATTCCTTGTCGAAATAACAACCATTTCATTTTGTGGCCTACTTGATGTGAGCCACATGCTCCACTATGTGTATCAGAAACTGCTAAATATGCCTCATTTTCACTAAGACATTTTAATAGTACCCCTTCAGGAGTTTGCTTGTACAGTTCGTTTCCAATTTACACGTAGCTTAGAGCTCTGTACTTTACTTTTTTATTAGTGTTCCCTGTAGGATTTTGCAAATACTCGACAATAGGCTTTCGCTAATCATCATCAACCATATTGTCAATAGCAAAAATTTCGCTAAGTCAATATTGTCAAAAATGTGACGTTTTTACGCCAGCGTATTTCATTTGTATTTATTGCCCCCAATTTTTGGTGTTGACAATAACGTCGAAGGAGTATTATTATAGAGAGAGTCTTCCGAGATTAGTTTATATTTTATCTCTATTAACTCGCTAGGCTTTGCTTTGACACTTTGTAGCTCCGAGGCAATTTGTGCTAACTCATTTGCCACGTGATTTTCAATTCGTGGTAGATGTTCTAGGTGTACGAATGTAAACCTTTTTAGCAAAGTTGGCAATGACGAAATATTTAATAAGGTGTTCATTGATGCATTTGTATTCTTTTGTCAATTGTTTGACAACTAGTTGAGAATCACCTTTTACTTCGACATGGCTTGCCCCCAATTCGAGTAAAATTTTAAGGCCTACTATTAGAGCCTCATACTCAGCTTCATTATTGGAGCAAGAGTCTCGAATTTTAAATTTATACTTCGTTGGAATGTTTTCTGGGGAAATAATTAATATTCCAATGCCCACTCCATTTTTATGGCTTGAGCCGTCAAGTATAGTTTCCAAGGACGTATGTCTAACGAATGTATTTCATGTTCGACAACAGAGTGGTCCACTATGAAATCAAGAACCACTTGTCCTTTGATTGATTTAAAGGGTGATACGTTAAGTTGTATTCGACAAAGCCAAAGCCCATTTTCCAATTCGACTATGTAACATTGGTTTTGACAACATATGTTTAATGACATCAAAGTGCGAATAAACATAAACATCTGCTGACTTTATATATTGCTTCAATTTCGTACAAGAGAAATACAAGCAAAGGCATAACTTTTCTATTGGGCTATACCTTGTTTCAAAGATCAATCAAAACCCTACTAAGGTAATAAATGGGTCTTTCGACACCACTATCATCCTCTTGTGCTAACATGCTACCTATTGTGTTATCGTGTCGCTATATACAGTTTTAGCAATTTGTTTCTAATAACAGGCAGTAAAATTGGTGGATTGACTAAATAAGACTTGATTGCGTCGAAAGCATCTTGATGAACATGCTCCCACTTGAATGCATCTTCTTTCTTCAGTCTCAGCAATGGCGAAAAAGCTTGTGTTTTGCAACTTAGATTTGAAATAAATCTACGAAGGAAATTGATTTTTCCCAGCAGTGACTTAAGTTCTTTCTTGGTCGAAGGAGCCTTCGTTTCCATAATTGCTTTAGTCTTATTTTGGTTGATCTCTATGCCTTTCTTGTGCACTACAAAACCCAAGAATTCACCTGCACGTACACAGAAAGCACATTTGGTTGGATTCATTTTCAATCCATATTTCCTCATTCGCTCAAACGAACGTCAAGATGGTCTAAATGACCAATTTCGAGGTGACTTAACCACCACATCATCTATGTATATTTGCATAAAATCGTCAATAAAATCATGAAACATAGAATTCATTGCCCTCCTCGGTAAGTAGCACCAAAGATTCTTTAAACCAAAGGGCATTACTACCCATTCATAAACACCCAATGCCCCCGACATCGAAAAGTCAAGCTGACACGCCCTCTTTAGCAATAAAAATTTGATTATACCCCGAGTAGCCATCTAGCATACCGAGATAATCAAATCCTCGCTCACAATCTATTAGCATTTCGCTACGTGCATTGCGTATTCATCCGTAGGTGTTGCATTATTTAGATCCCTAAAGTCCACGCAAACTCTAAGTTTTCCGCTTTTTCTTCATTATCGACAATATTAGCTAGCCAATCAACATACCTGGCAGTTCTGATGAATTTGCTTTTGAACAGCCTCTCTATTTCTTCTTTGATCTTAGCCAATATTGGAGGAGCAAATCTTCTTGGTGTTTGCTTCACTGGTTTCTTCCCTGGTCGAATGGGTATTTGCAATTCCACCACTTCTTGACTCAACCCGGGCATTTCGTTGTACTCCCAAGCAAAGCAATCTTTGAACTCCTGCAGAAGTGAAATAACTTGGGTTTTGAAGGCAGCATCAAGGTGTGCACTAATGTATGTTGGCCTTTTGATTAGGCCATCTCCCAAATCCACTTCTTCTACTGGATCTTGAGCTTGCATGCGCTTTGTCGAATCTTTAGGGTCTTTTTCAAAACCTAATGGTTCGTCGTCATAAATGCAATCAAGCTTGCTATCTATGACTTCACCATTTTCTTCAGATGAAGTTATGGCTTCGACAGCCATTGTTTGTTGATTTATTTCGGCTTCCAAAGCCGTTTTTACTTTATTTTCGGCCATGTAAGCCGTAATTCTATCCCAAGCATTGGGCACTGACATCTAAAACCTTTTAAGAATCAGTGTCCCATCCTGTTGGAGGTAACACACCCTCAGGATAGACATTTGCACCTTCTATCACCTCTCTTTCCCACACAAAACCATGAGTTGGGTATAGGCGAACAGAGGAAAGCACATTGTAACACCCCCTTCTATCTAGTCTATTATTTTAATGAGTTCAAAAATCAGAGTCTACGAAAAACCTTTAGTGCGACCACGTGAGGGTGCCACATTCAAACAACCACATTAAACTCCAAATAATAATTAAAATAACTCCAAAAAGGTGATACATAGCACCATAAATCCGTACGAGGATAGAGATCGTAGCAGCGGAAATAACAACCGAAATACAGTAATACAGTTATCCAAGAAAAGTTAAATCATAACATAAACGACAAAATCTAGCTATCCTCTCCCTGTACATATCTACATATCGGGCCGACTCGACAAATACTAGCGAGAAGGTGCTCACGCCACCTTGAGTCATTTCATAGAAAATAGTAAATAAGACCATCACAAGCACCAAGCAGCGTTGCCACATAGAGCAACATTCCAAGCGAGAAAGGTGAGTCTCATTTCATAGAAAATAGTAAATAAGACAAGCAACACAATAAGACAAGCATTAGCACACCAAGCAGTACAGTCCAAACACTTTCATCAATAGTCATACACACCCAAACCACCACCAGAAAATGTATGCAAGTGCATGAGATGCAGCCCAACGCCAAGGGCATATGCATGTGGATCCATCACCAAAAAGGCCCAGAGGGCATTCACCAATCACCAAAAGGCCCAAGGCATTCACTGCTCACCAAAAGGCCCAAGGCATTCACCAAAATATTTTATGAGGCCGAGGCCTATTCACCAAAAACAATGCACATGCCTATGCAACACCATGACTATGCAACACCACACCAAACCAACACCAAAAATCATACATAAAATAATCACCATTAGTCTTATTTGCACACCATTCACCAAGTGAGGTCATAAACCCTCAATCACCCAAAATGAACTCACCATTAATACCCATCACCAATTAAGACAGCCACCATAGCTAAATGCAACACCAAAAAGGACTAAAAGAGCACCTAGGACCAAACGCACCACCCAAGGACCACTTGGACACATAGGGACCATTTTGACGCCAGATAATTTATTTAGCCCCTAGGGACTATTTCAACACCATAATAATCATTTTAGCACCTATGGACTAGTTTGACACCATGATAGTTATTTTAGCACCTAGGGACTAATTTGGCTCTCACCTAGGCACCCTTGCACTCCTAGGCGCCAAAATAGGCACACGGGGCAGCCAAATGGCGCCCTTCACCGCAGACAAAGACTCCACCCACCAAAAGAACACGCAGACCGGAACACACCCCAGGCGCCATTTTCAGGGGAATTTGGCGCCCCTCCCTGCCTGCCTGCACAACACACACAGACACACACAATATCACACACCAGGCGCCATTTCCAGGGGAATTTGGCGCCCCTCCCTGTTATTTTCACTAATGCCATGCTATTAACATACCACTACTCCTCAAATAATTCCTTAGTTCAATTATTACACCAATTTCCCTTCAATTACATACCCTTCCCACTCCGTCGCCAAATCAGTCAACATAGCACATATTAATCCAAGTATATATATATTCAGCCCACTCATCACTAAATCAACCAACATAACCTATATTAACTCAATCATATATATATATATATGTTCAGCCCACTCATCACTAAATCAATTAACATAACATAATTTACTTCAATCATCACATGAACACTCAATTCCATGACATATTCAGTACACTCATCACCAAATCAAACAAGTTAGCATATAACAATCCAATCAAACATATCCTAATACTCAATCCTATGGTTCCATGTTTTAGAAACTATTGGCTATGGAAGGAGAGTCCCCTTACTTGATAATTGAAGGAGAATACCACACTTGAGAATCCACCAAAATCACCAACACTCCAAGCTTTGTTCTCCCTCCCAAAACTCACGCTAAAATCCTTCTTTTGAATACAAGAAGAACAGCCCAAAAATAAGGATGGGGGTTGAAGATTACAAAAAGGAGAAGAATGGATTAAACGAATTACCTAAGAAATTTGAGAGAAATTTCTTCCTCCCCTTCTTTCTCGCTTTCACGCCGCTTTTCTCCTCTCTCTCTCGCTCACTGCTTCTTTCTTTTCTTTGATGGGGTAATACAACACTTAGAGACCCATTAGGTTATGAATAGGAATTGGGCCAACTAATGGGTTTTGGGCCCTATTCATACCACCCCTTTTTAATTCAATTTACCTCCTGAAATTAAATAACTCTTAGTTAATTTAATTTATTTAAATGATTATTGTAAACCTCTAATAACTTAATTAAACAATTAATTCAATTATTTTGGGGTGTTACACACATTATCTGAAGAGATATATGCTTGACTAGAAGATGAACATGGCGCAATATTCGCCATTTGTTTTTCGAAAATTTCCTTGGTGACATTATTTACGTCAGCAAGGAAGTAGCTTTGGTCTGCTTCAACGTACTCCACAAGACCATCATCCTTCCACATCACCAGCTTCTGGTGTAGGCTTGAAGGGACAGCTCCTACTCCATGTATCCACTCTCTCCCAAGGAGTAGATTATAGCTTGCTTTTGAAGCGATGACAAAGAACATGGTAGTCCTTCCGACAGCCAGCCTACCACCACTTCCACTTCGACGCCCCCAAAGACCAGGCGGTTTACCCTCATAATTAGTCAACACAATATTATGGGGCCTAAGGTCCAGATCATACATCCCTATTGTCCGGCATTGCTTGAGGCATCAAATTAACAAAGAAGACCTCCATCGACCAATATTTTATTGACACCCACACCATTAACTTTGGCTTGGACGCATAAAGGCTTCGATGGTGTTGCATGCCTCCGTCGGCCTTTCGAAAGTGGCCATCCGCTTCTTCGGCCGCAGCTTTGTTCATTACGTAATAGCACATTGGCTTGTGATTTGCCATATCTCCAATGAAGTCTTCTTCGACATCGTTTGGTATCAGAATTCGCGCCATACTCACTAGGCGTAATGGACACCACGCTGCGGATGACGCCGAAACCGGCGAGTCTTCAAAATCAAGTAACGCCTTCATCCATGTCGAACGGCGCTTTTTTCTTCAATGATGTTAATGGAGGAAAAATTCTCTCCATTGCAGCCTCCTGCCTCTATCACAATAGATTTCCCTTAGCCTTATTTCCAACCTTTACCGATTGGCAAAGACCTATGTTTACCTTCGCTGCGTTCCCACGGCTCTAGAGGTCATATTCTTAGCCGCTTTTGAACCTTCGGCGTTTTCTCGCGTAAAAGCGACAGTTCTTTGCTTCTTCTTCGAAATACCGATAACGACGCCATTGGGTCTTAGTCATGGGATTCTTCCCTTTATAATTATTCTTATAATTATATTTTGCGGCCTCACCTGTATGTGGGCTTGACCGCTTTCAAAGATTCTCGAGCAAAGATTCCTATAGTGTCTACACCCAAAGATGTATCCACTTTTCGTTGGAGAGATCTCGCTTTGGAATAAATGGCTCGGCAGAGGCGGATAACACAAATTCCTTCTTGATCAAGCGCTCTTACCAAAGAACCGTGATTTGCTTGTCGAAGCCTTGTTCAAACTTTTGACCTTATAAGGAAGGTCCCCTCTTTTAAAGCTAAAGTTTGGCCTCTTGTCTGGCCATTTCCTTTTTAGAGGTTGTCGAACCTCACAGCATTCGACACTTTTAGCTGCCTCCTTATCGAACACAGCACTACATCTTGGGCACAACATGACCTCAGAGCTTCTCAGTTTACACCTGTTTAGGAAGTCTATCAATTCTTCCTCAGCTTTGGGGTACACAGATTGTACCTTCTCATCATATTCTTCCTGAGTGACATGTTGTACAGCAACACCTTTTTGCACAACACTTTTGAGTTTGTCAACAGAAGGCTTGATAGGCTTTGGAGAATCCACCATTTTTGCATCCACCATATTGATATTCATCTCAACCGGTTCTGCATACATAGCCTCCACTTGATGAAGTGGGTCAGCCTCCACTTGATGAAGTGCTTCATCCCCGCTCTCCACCCCCCAAGTCGTACTTTCGCCACGGCCCCCAACCAAACCACCTTCACCGCATTGATTTCCTTACCCTTAGGACCTTCACCTCACGGTCTTCAATCCTTACTGGCATCGTCTCCACAGTGAGGTTCTCTCTCACCTCCACATCGTCCATCCGAACCACATGGGATGGGTCGGGAACATACTTTCTCAGTTGAGATACATGAAATACGTTATGTAAATTTGAAAGATTAGGTGGCAAGGCCACTCTGTAAGCAACCTTCCCAACTCTCTCCAGTATCTGATACGGACCGATAAAGCGAGGAGTCAACTTCTTAGACTTCAGAGCACGCCCGACACCAGTCGTGGGAGTGACTCTCAAGAATACGTGTTCACCAGCTTGAAATTCCAAATCCTTCCTCCTCTTATCGTGATAACTCTTCTGTCTACTCTGCGAAGCTTTCATTTTCTCACGGATCATTTTAACCTTCTCGGTGGTTTCTCGAACTATTTCAGGACCAAGTACCACACTCTCTCCCGATTCATACCAACACAGAGGAGTCATGCACCTCCTACCATACAATGCTTCGAACGGAGCCATCCCAATACTCGAATGATGAATGTTGTTGTACGTAAACTCGATCAAGGGTCGATGGGAATCCCACGAACCTCCTTGCTCAAGAACACACGCCCTTAGCAAATATTCGAGCGACTGATTAGTTCTCTCCGTCTGTCCATCTGTCTGCGGGTGGTACGCCGAACTCAACCTCAATTTAGAACCCAGGGCCTCTTGTAAACTCTTCCAAAATTCGTAAGTGAATCGATCTCTATCGCACACAATGCTCATGGGAACACCGTGCGACTTCACAATCGCTTCACATAGATTTCTGCCAACTTCGGAACCGGGTAAGTAATATTAATAGGCAAGAAGTGAGCAGACTTCGTCAGTCTATCCACGATTACCCAAATAGCATCAAATCCTCTTACTGTGCTAGGCAACCCAGTCACAAAATCCATGGTTATGTTATCCCATTTCCATTCCGGAATCTCCAACGGCCAGATCAACCCCGCAGCTTCGCGCTCCACCTTTGACTTCCGACAAAGTTAAACAGACATACACAAACCGAGCCACATCACGCTTCATACTGTGCCACCAAAACAACTTCTTTAAGTCTTGATACATCTTCGTAGCTCCCGTGAATACTCAACTTACTCCTATGGCCCTCTTCGAGAATCGCCTTTTTAATCTCTTCATTATCGTGTATACAAATCCTCCCACTGCATTCCTCAATACACCTTATGCGCGATCGATCTCATAGTCTTTATCATCGAATTATCACCCCATCGCGATCTCCACCACCTTAATATCCCGCTTCGAACTTCCCTAATAATATCTAAGAATTCATTATGAATCTTTAACATACCCACCGACGCCTTAGGGGTTACTTCACAAACTAGGCTCATATCTCTAAACCGCTCCACTAATTCAAGCTCCTTAACCATCATTGTTTGACACGCAAGGACTTCCGACTCAAAGCATCCGCCACCACATTAGCTTTACTCCTGATGATAATTCAAGCCGAAATCGTAATCCTTTAACAACTCCAACCATCTCCTTTGCCTCATATTCAACTCCTTCCGATCAAATAAATATTGCAACCCTTTATGATCATCGAACACTTCAAACTTGGAACCATACAGTAGTGTCGCCAAATCTTCAATGCAAACACAATTGCGCTAGCCCAAATCGTGAGTGGGGTAATTCTTCTCATGGACCCTCAATTGTCTAGATGCGTAGGCCACCACCTTACCATCTTGCATAAGGACACCTCCCACCCCATCTTAGAAGCGCCACAATACACTACGAAAGGCTCTCCCGCTTTAGGTAGCGCCAACACAGTGAAGTGGTCAACCTCCTCTTCAACTCATTGAAACTTTCCTCACAAATGAAATCCCAAACAAAAGCCTTCCCTTTACAAGTCAACTGAAAGCAGCGGAAGTGCCAACTTAGAGAACCCTTCAATGAACCTTCTATAGTAACCGCCAGCCCCGTAAAGCTTCTAATCTCAAGAATCGACTTAGAGCCTCCCACCAGCATTACGCATCAACCTTGGATGGGTCTCTTCGCTATACCATCCCCTAAAATGATATGCCCAAGGAAACTCACCTCTTGCAACCAAAAATCACATTTAGATAGTTTAGCATACAACTTTCTATCCTCAAGATCTCTAATATCGACCTCAAAATGCTCGACATGCTCTTCCTGGTCTTGGAATAAATCGTAATGTCGCCGATAAAGACCACCACGAAACGATCCAGATATTCATGAAAATGCGATTCATGTACTCCATGAACACCCCCGAGCATTCGTAATCCAAATGGCATCACCGAATACTCGTAGTGCCCATACCGAGTCCTGAACGCTGTCTTCTGAATATCTTCATCCTTAACCTTTATCTGGTGATATCCCGACCTCAAATCTATCTTACTGAATACACGAGCACCCACCAGTTGATCCATCAAATCATCGATCCTTGGGAGTGGATACTTATTCTTGATTGTAACCTTGTTCAACTGCCGATAGTCTACACAAAGCCTCATACTCCCGTCTTTCTTCTTCACTAGTAACACTGGAGCCCCCCCCGGAGATACACTCGGTCTTATGAACTTCTTCTCTAGCAAGCCTTCAAGCTGCTTCTTCAACTCCGACAACTCGGCTGCAGACATCCTATACGGTGCCATAGACACGGGTCTCGTGCCAGGCACCAAGTCGATACCAAATTCCACCTCCCGCTCAGGTGGCACATCAGGGATTTCATCAGGAAATACTTCAGAAAAGTCCCGCACTACTGGCAACTCGTCAATCTTAGCCTGGCTCTCAAGAGACAGCGACGCCATCAAGGCAAACAACTTAACTTCGTCCCTCATTATCTTATGCAATCGCCAAAGAGAGCAACAAAGCGCATTCTTCTTCGACCGGAGGGTAGAAATTCACAGATTTATTAAAACAGCTGATGTGGACATGGTTGTTCACTAACCAGTCCATACCTAATATGATATCTAGCCCTTCTAATGGCAAGTAAATTAAATCCACAAGAAACTCTCTATCGAAAACCAATAGAGGACACTTAACACACACGAGAGAAGTAGTCACCGAACCCTTAGCTGGAGTGTCGATAACCATCTCCTCTTTCATAACAGATAATTCTAGGTTCAACTTATCAAAGACACACAAAGCAGAGAATAAACGAATGTGTAGCACCAAGATCAACTATAGCAAGCAATCGAGTACCCTTAATGAAACACGCACTTCTAATTTCATTAGCGCTCTCAACTCACTGCGAGAGCAAACACTTTTCCACTCGCCCGCTCCTTCTTTGGCTTGGAGCACTTGGTACTAATATGCCCCATTTCCCGCAGCTTGTAACATACGACGCCCTTCTTGTCACAGCTTGGAGGACATATGTCCTCTTTTCCCACACCGATAACATCTCTTCTCATTCTTACTTAGGCGATGCCCGACTCTTATGACTGCCTTCCCACACGTGTAACAAGTAATACCAAAGCAGAGCATCTCCCCACTTCGCTTAGACCCGCCGACAAACTTCCCTTGCCCTTACCAAAGAGTACCTCACGGCTTACTCCGACCCGAGAAGTTCTTTTGCTTTTCCTTCATGACTCTGGAGTGAGCATTGCTGTCCTCTTCAAAAATCCTGCAGCTATTAACCAACACGAAGAACACGCGAATTTGTTGATACCCTATGAATTTCTTTATGTCAAGACGTAACCCGCTCTCAAACTTGATGCATTTGGAGAACTCGCATCCGCCCATCATAGTGCGGATAGAACTTGGACAACTCAAGAATTTGGCAAGATATTCTCATCACTTTACATATTACCTTGTTCAAGCCTCGTAAACTCAACTTCTTTCTTTCCACTGACATCCTCCTGATAGTACTTCCTCCGAACTCTCTCTCGAACACGCCCTGTGATCCCCTCATTGTCGACCATCAACCTCTCGCCTAGCAATCATCCACCACCATCGCCTCTTTCTTCAAGACGTATGCGCACCATAGCGAACTTTCTCGAGCATCAAGATACCCATCACGCTAATATCCGCTCCATTTCTCCCACCACTCAAGAGCACCATCGTGGTTGTACCCGCCAAAAGTAGGAGGGTTCTCCTCTGGAAGGTAGCCAAACCGCGCGTTCCAGGTCCACAAAGACCACGCAGATCACCCACAACCCCACCATAGCTCGCAATGCACGGCAAGTGCAAATATCGTTCCGCCCCGCCATTCTAGTACCGCAAATGCAAAAAATGTAATTCTAATCGATGAATAAACTCAAGTGCTACATAACTTGACGACTAACTACCTGGCCTGACAGATCGAATCGCTCGATACCAATTGTAACACCCTTCTATCTAGTCTATTATTTTAATGAGTTCGAAAATCAGAGTCTACGAAAAACCTTTAGTGCGACCACGTGAGGGTGCCACATTCAAACAACCACATTAAACTCCAAATAATAATTAAAATAACTCCAAAAAGGTGATACATAGCACCATAAATCCGTACGAGGATAGAGATCGTAGCAGCGGAAATAACAACCGAAATACAGTAATACAGTTATCCAAGAAAAGTTAAATCATAACATAAACGACAAAATCTAGCTATCCCTCCCCGGTGCTACGTATCAGAGCTGACTCGACAAATACTAGCAGAAGGTGCTCACGTCACCTTCAACATCCATCACACTGCAGCTGTTGCCACATAGGAGCAACATTCCAAGCAGAAAGGGTGAGTCTCATTTCATAGAAAATAGTAAATAAGACAAGCAACACAATAAGACAAGCATTAGCACACCAAGCAGTACAGTCCAAACACTTTCATCAATAGTCATACACACCCAAACCACCACCAGAAAATGTATGCAAGTGCATGAGATGCACCAAACGCCAAGGGCATATGCATGTGGATCCATCACTGCAAAAGGCCCGCAGGCATTCACCAATCACCAAAAGGCCCGGGCATTCACCGCTCACCAAAAGGCCCGAAGGCATTCACCAAAATATTTTATGAGGCCGAGGCCTATTCACCAAAAACAATGCACATGCCTATGCAACACCATGACTATGCAACACCACACCAAACCAACACCAAAAATCATACATAAAATAATCACCATTAGTCTTATTTGCACACCATTCACCAAGTGAGGTCATAAACCCTCAATCACCCAAAATGAACTCACCATTAATACCCATCACCAATTAAGACAGCCACCATAGCTAAATGCAACACCAAAAAGGACTAAAAGAGCACCTAGGACCAAACGCACCACCCAAGGACCACTTGGACACATAGGGACCATTTTGACGCCGTATTAATTTATTTAGCCCCTAGGGACTATTTCAACACCATAATAATCATTTTAGCACCTATGGACTAGTTTGACACCATGATAGTTATTTTAGCACCTAGGGACTAATTTGGCTCTCACCTAGGCACCCTTGCACTCCTAGGCGCCAAAATAGGCACACGGGGCAGCCAAATGGCGCCCTTCACCGCACAAAAGACCCACCCACCAAAACACACGCAGACCGGAACACACCCCAGGCGCCATTTTCAGGGGAATTTGGCGCCCCTCCCTGCCTGCCTGCACAACACACACAGACACACACAATATCACACACCAGCGCCATTTCCAGGAAATTGGCGCCTCCTCGTTATTTTCACTAATGCCATGCTATTAACATACCACTACTCCTCAAATAATTCCTTAGTTCAATTATTACACCAATTTCCCTTCAATTACATACCCTTCCCACTCCGTCGCCAAATCAGTCAACATAGCACATATTAATCCAAGTATATATATATTCAGCCCACTCATCACTAAATCAACCAACATAACCTATATTAATTCAATCATATATGTATATATATACGTTCAGCCCACTCATCACTAAATCAACCAACATAACCTATATTAACTCAATCATATATATATATATATGTTCAGCCCACTCATCACTAAATCAATTAACATAACATAATTTACTTCAATCATCACATGAACACTCAATTCCATGACATATTCAGTACACTCATCACCAAATCAAACAAGTTAGCATATAACAATCCAATCAAACATATCCTAATACTCAATCCTATGGTTCCATGTTTTAGAAACTATTGGCTATGGAAGGAGAGTCCCCTTACTTGATAATTGAAGGAGAATACCACACTTGAGAATCCACCAAAATCACCAACACTCCAAGCTTTGTTCTCCCTCCCAAAACTCACGCTAAAATCCTTCTTTTGAATACAAGAAGAACAGCCCAAAAATAAGGATGGGGGTTGAAGATTACAAAAAGGAGAAGAATGGATTAAACGAATTACCTAAGAAATTTGAGAGAAATTTCTTCCTCCCCTTCTTTCTGTTTCACGCCGCGCGTTTTCTCCCTCTCTGCTCACGGTGCTTCTTTCTTTTCTTTGATGGGGTAATACAACACTTAGAGACCCATTAGGTTATGAATAGGAATTGGGCCAACTAATGGGTTTTGGGCCCTATTCATACCACCCCTTTTTAATTCAATTTACCTCCTGAAATTAAATAACTCTTAGTTAATTTAATTTATTTAAATGATTATTGTAAACCTCTAATAACTTAATTAAACAATTAATTCAATTATTTTGGGGTGTTACACACATTATCTGAAGAGATATATGCTTGACTAGAAGATGAACATGGCGCAATATTCGCCATTTGTTTTTCGAAAATTTCCTTGGTGACATTATTTACGTCAGCAAGGAAGTAGCTTTGGTCTGCTTCAACGTACTCCACAAGACCATCATCCTTCCACATCACCAGCTTCTGGTGTAGGCTTGAAGGGACAGCTCCTACTCCATGTATCCACTCTCTCCCAAGGAGTAGATTATAGCTTGCTTTTGAAGCGATGACAAAGAACATGGTAGTCCTTCTGACAGTTCCTACCACCACTTCCACTTCGACTTTACCAAAGACCGCCGGATTTACCCTCATAATTAGTCAACACAATATTATGGGGCCTAAGGTCTGTATCATACATCCCTATTGTCTGCAGCATTGCTTGAGGCATCAAATTAACAGCAGCACCTCCATCGACCAATATTTTATTGACACCCACACCATTAACTTTGGCTTGGACGTACAAAGGCTTCAGATGGTGTTGCATGCCTCCGTCTGGCCTTTCGAAAGTGGCCATCCGCTTCTTCGACGCAGCCGTTGTTCATTACGTGCGTAATAGCACATTGGCTTGTGATTTGCCATATCTCCAATGAAGTCTTCTTCGACATCGCTTTGCATCAGAATTGCGTCATACTCACTAGCGCGTAATGGACACCACGCTGCGTATGACGCCGAACCGCTTCGTAGTCTTCAAAATCAAGTAACGCTCTTCATCCATGTCGAGCGAAGTGCTTTTTCTTCTTCAATGATGTTAATGGAGGAAAAATTCTCTCCATTGCAGCCTCCTGCCTCTCCTCTATCACAATAGATTTCCCTTAGCCTTATTTCCAACCTTTACCCGATTGGCAAAGACCTATGTTTACCTTCGCGCTTCCTACGACTCTAGAGGTCATATTCTTAGCCGCTTTTTGAACCTTCTCGGCGTTTTCTCGTAAAAAAAGCAAAGTCTTTCTTCTTCTTCGAAATACCGATAACGACGCCATTGGGTCTTAGTCATGGGATTCTTCCCTTTATAATTATTCTTATAATTATATTTTGCGGCCTCACCGTATGTGGCTTGACCGTTTTCAAAGATTCTCGAGCAAGATTCCTATAGTGTCTACACCCAAAGATGTATCCACTTTTCGTTGGAGAGATCTGCTCTTGGAATAAATGGCTTGGCAGAGGCAGATAACACAAATTCCTTCTTGACTGCGCTCTTACCAGCAAACTGTGATTTGCTTGTCGAAGCCTTGTTCAAACTTTTGACCTTATAAGGAAGGTCCCCTCTTTTAAAGCTAAAGTTTGGCCTCTTGTCTGGCCATTTCCTTTTTAGAGGTTGTCGAACCTCACAGCATTCGACACTTTTAGCTGCCTCCTTATCGAACACAGCACTACATCTTGGGCACAACATGACCTCAGAGCTTCTCAGTTTACACCTGTTTAGGAAGTCTATCAATTCTTCCTCAGCTTTGGGGTACACAGATTGTACCTTCTCATCATATTCTTCCTGAGTGACATGTTGTACAGCAACACCTTTTTGCACAACACTTTTGAGTTTGTCAACAGAAGGCTTGATAGGCTTTGGAGAATCCACCATTTTTGCATCCACCATATTGATATTCATCTCAACCGGTTCTGCATACATAGCCTCCACTTGATGAAGTGGGTCAGCCTCCACTTGATGAAGTGCTTCATCCTGCTCTCCAATTCCCAAGTCGTACTTTCGCCTACGGCCCCCAACCAAACCACCTTCACCAGATTGATTTCCTTACCCCTTAGGACCTTCACCTCACGGTCTTCAATCCTTACTGGCATCGTCTCCACAGTGAGGTTCTCTCTCACCTCCACATCGTCCATCCGAACCACATGGGATGGGTCGGGAACATACTTTCTCAGTTAAGATACATGAAATACGTTATGTAAATTTGAAAGATTAGGTGGCAAGGCCACTCTGTAAGCAACCTTCCCAACTCTCTCCAGTATCTGATACGGACCGATAAAGCGAGGAGTCAACTTCTTAGACTTCAGAGCACGCCCGACACCAGTCGTGGGAGTGACTCTCAAGAATACGTGTTCACCAGCTTGAAATTCCAAATCCTTCCTCCTCTTATCGTGATAACTCTTCTGTCTACTCTGCGAAGCTTTCATTTTCTCACGGATCATTTTAACCTTCTCGGTGGTTTCTCGAACTATTTCAGGACCAAGTACCACACTCTCTCCCGATTCATACCAACACAGAGGAGTCATGCACCTCCTACCATACAATGCTTCGAACGGAGCCATCCCAATACTCGAATGATGACTGTTGTTGTACGTAAACTCGATCAAGGGTAGATGGGAATCCCACGAACCTCCTTGCTCAAGAACACACGCCCTTAGCAAATATTCGAGCGACTGATTAGTTCTCTCCGTCTGTCCATCTGTCTGCGGGTGGTACGCCGAACTCAACCTCAATTTAGAACCCAGGGCCTCTTGTAAACTCTTCCAAAATTCAGAAGTGAATCGGGATCTCTATCGACACAATGCTCATGGGAACACCGTGCGACTTCACAATCGCCTTCACATAGATTTACGCCAACTTCTAACCGTAAGTAATATTAATAGGCAAGAAGTGAGCAGACTTCGCCATCTTCATCCACGATTACCCAAATAGCATCAAATCCTCTTCATCGTGCTAGGCAACCCACCACAAAATCCATGGTTATGTTATCCCATTTCCATTCCTAATCTCCAACGGTTGCATCAACCTCGCAGCTTCGTGCTCCACCTTTGACTTCTGACAGGTTAAACAGGCATACACAAACCGAGCCACATCACGCTTCATACCAGGCCACCAAAACAACTTCTTTAAGTCTTGATACATCTTCGTAGCTCCCGGGTGAATACTCAACTTACTCCTATGGCCCTCTTCGAGAATCGCCTTTTTAATCTCTTCATTATCAGGTATACAAATCCTCCCACTGTACCTCAATACACCTTGCGATCGATCTCATAGTCTTTATCATCGAAATTATCACCCCTACTGCGATCTCCACCAGCTTAATATCCTGCTTCTGAACTTCCCTAATAATATCTAAGAATTCATTATGAATCTTTAACATACCCAGTCTGACGCTCTTAGGGGTTACTTCACAAACTAGGCTCATATCTCTAAACTGCTCCACTAATTCAAGCTCCTTAACCATCATTGCTGACACGTGCAAGGACTTCCGACTCAAAGCATCTGCCACCACATTAGCTTTACCCGGATGATAATTCAAGCTGAAATCGTAATCCTTTAACAACTCCAACCATCTCCTTTGCCTCATATTCAACTCCTTCTGATCAAATAAATATTGCAACCCTTTATGATCACTGAACACTTCAAACTTGGAACCATACAGGTAGTGTCGCCAAATCTTCAATGCAAACACAATTGCTGCCAGTTCCAAATCGTGAGTGGGGTAATTCTTCTCATGGACCCTCAATTGTCTAGATGCGTAGGCCACCACCTTACCATCTTGCATAAGGACACCTCCCAGTCCCATCTTAGAAGCGTCACAATACACTACGAAAGGCTCTCCTGCTTTAGGTAGCGTCAACACAGGTGAAGTGGTCAACCTCCTCTTCAACTCATTGAAACTTTCCTCACAGCGAGAATCCCAAACGAAAGCCTTCCCTTTACAAGTCAACTGAGTTAGCGGAAGTGCCAACTTAGAGAACCCTTCAATGAACCTTCTATAGTAACCGGCCAGCCCCAGAAAGCTTCTAATCTCAGTAACCGACTTAGGAGCCTCCCACTGCATTACCGCATCAACCTTGGATGGGTCTACTGCTATACCATCCCCGGAAATGATATGCCCAAGGAAACTCACCTCTTGCAACCAAAAATCACATTTAGATAGTTTAGCATACAACTTTCTATCCCTCAAGATCTCTAATACTGACCTCAAATGCTCGACATGCTCTTCCTCGGTCTTGGAATAAATCAGAATGTCGTCGATAAAGACCACCACGAAACGATCCAGATATTCATGAAAAATGCGATTCATGTACTCCATGAACACCCCCGGAGCATTCGTAACTCCAAATGGCATCACCGAATACTCGTAGTGCCCATACCGAGTCCTGAACGCTGTCTTCGGAATATCTTCATCCTTAACCTTTATCTGGTGATATCCCGACCTCAAATCTATCTTACTGAATACACGAGCACCCACCAGTTGATCCATCAAATCATCGATCCTTGGGAGTGGATACTTATTCTTGATTGTAACCTTGTTCAACTGCCGATAGTCTACACAAAGCCTCATACTCCCGTCTTTCTTCTTCACTAGTAACACTGGAGCCCCCCACGGAGATACACTCGGTCTTATGAACTTCTTCTCTAGCAAGCCTTCAAGCTGCTTCTTCAACTCCGACAACTCGGCTGCAGACATCCTATACGGTGCCATAGACACGGGTCTCGTGCCAGGCACCAAGTCGATACCAAATTCCACCTCCCGCTCAGGTGGCACATCAGGGATTTCATCAGGAAATACTTCAGAAAAGTCCCGCACTACTGGCAACTCGTCAATCTTAGCCTGGCTCTCAAGAGACAGCGATGCCATCAAGGCAAACAACTTAACTTCGTCCCTCATTATCTTATGCAAATCGCCAAGCAGCAACAAAAGCGATTCTTCTTCGACCGGAGGGTAGAAATTCACAGATTTATTAAAACAGCTGATGTGGACATGGTTGTTCACTAACCAGTCCATACCTAATATGATATCTAGCCCTTCTAATGGCAAGTAAATTAAATCCACAAGAAACTCTCTATCGAAAACCAATAGAGGACACTTAACACACACGAGAGAAGTAGTCACCGAACCCTTAGCTGGAGTGTCGATAACCATCTCCCTCTTCATAACAGATAATTCTAGGTTCAACTTATCAGCACACACAGCAGCAATAAACGAATGTGTAGCACCAGTATCAACTATAGCAAGCAATTGAGTACCCTTAATGAAACACGTACCTCTAATTTCATTAGCAGTCTCTGAACCTGCGAGAGCAAACACTTTTCCACTCGCCCGCTCCTTCTTTGGCTTGGAGCACTTGGTACTAATATGCCCCATTTCCCCGCAGTTGTAACATACGACGTCCTTCTTGTCACAGTTGGAGGACATATGTCCCTCTTTCCCACACCGATAACATCTCTTCTCATTCTTACTTAGGCAGTCTGGACTCTTATGACCTGTCTTCCCACACGTGTAACAAGTAATACCAGCAGTAGCATCTCCCCCACTTCGCTTAGACCCGCCGACAAACTTCCCCTTGCCCTTACCAGCAGGTACCTCATACGGCTTCCTCATCGACGTAGGCTATTTTCTCTTTCTTATGAAACCCAACTGAGTTTTCTTTTCTATTGAACTTACTTACTCTAGCCTTTTCCTCTTTAAGCCTTTCAACTTGTCGAACTCTGTCGGCTAATTGGGCCATATCTCTCAAATGAGAGGTATCCAATTTCTTTCGAATCGAATAATCGAGGCCCCCTGCAGCCATTTCGACAAGCTCATGTTCAGGCACTTGTGTAAAACACCTTGCCTTTAATAGCCTAAACCTATTCAAGTAATCATCAATAGCTTCAGGTATTTTACGTCGAACACTGGCCAATTCTTTAAGACTAATCTTCGATCGCCCATATAGAATCGCTCATGGAAAGTTTTTCTAATCGCCCCCATGTGTACATGGAACTGAGGGTAAAGTGGTAAACCACGTAAAGCGTTTTAGTTAGAGAATTTGGAAAATATTTCATTTTCAAACTCTCATTTTGGGCTATGTCCCCGCCTCGACCATGTAACTGCAATGTGTTCGACAAGAGACTCATTGGTATCACCCCCAAACTTAGTAAATTTAGGGATTTTCCAACCTCTTGGCAATTCTGCCTGTAAGACATATTCACACAGTGGCGATATGAAATTAGGCCTGTGTAAACCTACGTTAAGGCCATTCTGTGCCATTATGGTTTCCACCAAATTGGCTATGTTGTCTTGAGCGCAAGCATTATTTCGTTGCACATGTCGAACAACTTCATCGCTTTGGTTTCGATTCACCATAACCACTTCGGTGGACGTGGTTTCCCATCCTCGTTGTTCGCCCATAATCGCCTCGGGCTTCGACGAAGAATCGACCTCTCGCGGGGGTTAGCGCATTATTCCCACCATTTGGTAATGGCCTATTATTTCCTGTAGGAGCCCCAAAGAAATCTGCAATCCTACCCATTTGGTTTGCCAACATTTGGTAACTGGTATTGGTGTTCTCAATCAAAGGATTAAACATGCACCAATTTGTTGAGTCGAAGATATTAACCATATCATGATTGCTTTCGTCCTTCTTGCCGCCTTAATGCCAACAAGGACGCATTGGTTAATGCGTAGGATTTCAACCAAGTACGCCTCGGAAGAGAGACGTGTGAAGGAGAAAAGGTCGAGACATGTGGCATTCCAAAGAGTATGCCATATACCCCAAAAGGGGTATGGTGGTAGACTCATGTTCTCGAAACGTGTCTCCAAACTATTCCCCTGTTGCCACATAAGGACTAGAAGGGAGTCCTATACTTTGTGGCAAGGACATAGATGGTGTCGAACCAACATTGTTCATTGACATCGTGGGAACGGTTATTGATGTTACTGGGGCCATAGTCCCTGTAACATTTCCAACACCGACATTGGCGAATCTACCAAGAAATTCCTTGCACTGTGATATCACGTATCGGAACTAGAGGCGTTGTTAGAATTGGTGCGTACCATCCTACCACTCCTCAAGTGCATACAAACACATACACTGATAGAAAAGACACAAAATTAATGGCAAAGGTCCCATCAAGCGTGCCAATTTGTTTCTTTGGTGTTTTTAGCAAACAATCACTAGTTTTCAATATCGAGACTGTGAGATCAAACTAGAAAATCTCTTTGACAATTGCCATTGAGTTTGTGTTTTTTGAAGTACGTAAGAACAGAGAATGGTAGAAAGAGATAACTTGAAAGCGAAGTAAAAGCAATAAATGCAACAAACGTAAAAAGAAAGTAAAAATTGCATTAAGATGAGAGAAAGAAAAGTGGTTCACCAACACGTACAAAGGATTTGTTTCACTCATGTTTCGCTTTGACTTGGAAGTTGAGTTTCTCAGAGTTTTTTGTAAAATGTGGTGACCCTTGTTTCCTATTACAAAGGAGTATTTATACTCTCTGATACAATCGTGGGAAAAAACGATAACTGCCTCCTAAAAACAAGGGAAGTAACCGCCACGAATCGCCGCTCACAGACGCTTCGATCGACCCATTGCCAACCGCTTGACAAAGTGTTGAGCCCAGCTCTGTCGAAGTATTGAGTCTTCTCTTGTCGAAGTATTGAGTCTTCTCTTGTCGAAGGCTTCTTGCATTACTTGCTTCGTAGCTTTGAGAGCAAAATTTGTCGAAGCTCGCTTGCACTTGTATGTCTTTCCTGTCGAATTCATGGTGCATTGACCTGCATATTGACCTATGGCCCACAGAACAATATTAAATGGAAAGTCAATCCCATTTAAAGCCTCATTTAATGTACTGTCGAAATTTTGAGGTAACACTAGCGTTTTGAATAAAAGCGCTAGGGATCTGTCTAGCGTGTTTTCTAAATACCTAGCGCTTTCTAAAAAACGCTAGGGATCTATCTAGCGTGTTTTCTAATTGGCTAGCGTTTTGAATAAAAGCGCTAGGGATCTGTCTAGCGTGTTTTCTAATTGGCTAGCGTTTTGAGTAAAAGCGCTAGGGATCTGTCTAGCGTGTTACCTAATGGGTAGCGTTTTACTTTAAAACGCTACTAATGGTGTAGTGTGTTATTAAAATGGGTAGCGTTTTTTTATAAACGCTACTAAAGGTGGCGATCTCTTTTTACAATTATGGCGTAGTGCAATATATATCTATTTATAAATTCTAAATTTTCTGAATATAATCGAAACATTAAACAGTTTTATATAAATTTTAAGATGTATTTTTTTAAAAAATATTCAAAACTTTTAAATAAAGATGATGTATACCCGTGCATCGCACGGGTCATACACACTAGTATCCTTGTAATTCGGGAGCTTATCCCTAATTCTTGAAAACAAAAATACCAATTCCGGTCATATAGAATTAATGTAAGAAAAAATAAAACGTTGGATGTCAAGTTCAAAACACAAATATTTATATAACACCAGACATGCGATGAGAAGAAAGCATCTTTTTGACAATAGTTTGTTGTAATTTAGAGGGAAGTCAATCCTAGCCAACAATAACCAAGTGAGAGTGGGATAAAACCTGAATGGTTGGGAAATATTTTGAAATAAAGAGAGATTCCTTTCATAAGATGGAAGAGTTGACATGATGAACATATCTGCCCAGTCTAACTTATGATCCTCAGATATAACAAACATCTGAGTATCTGACCAAACCCCTGCATATGTCTGTTGCAATTTGCCAAAATTTCTTCTTTTCTTCCGGTGGAAGACTTAAGAACTCTTGAACACCTATCTTTAGGTTTTCCAAGAATGAAGGATTAATCAGCTGTAATCAGTTCCAATTTTAGAAATCTTACAAAGATAATAAAAATTTAATAATTTAATAACTATACATAATGATAAACCATATTCTAATGATAAATATCATAATGATAAACCATATTCTAATAGTTCTAATTTAATTTAGAAACCTGAATAACCTTTTATTTTTTATCGTATAATCTTCTTATTTAATTTATAGTTCTAATTTAGTTTCGCCAAAAAAAAAATTAATTTCACTCACGGAAACTTCAGCCACATTTACAATAGATCATCAATGTACTCTTTCAACTTTCTATACGTGCTTCTATTTTATTGGTAATTTCCATCAAACTCTGCACGATACCATGTGTTTCACTTTCCATTTTGTTGTCTTCTTTATTTTGGCCATTGTGCACCAACGGTATTAAAATCATTCTTTAATTGATGTTTATATTTTTATCTTTCTTTAATATTCGAGTACAACATTGCTGCGTTGACTCCCATGGGAACTTCAGCCATATTTACAATACACCATTCATCATCTTTTTAAACAAGAACTTCAGCCACATTTACAATAAAATCTTTATAATATTTTTCAATTTTGTATAACTGCTCCTAATTTATCATGAGTTTTCTTTCAACCATGCATGAATATACCCATTTTAGCTGATCAATTCTAAAACAAGTTTGGAAGAATTAACATACAAAGATTGAAACGCAAAACATTAAACGTTAATGACGAAATACTAAAGATTCATTACAAAGCTCAAAGCAATCCAACTACAAGAGAATCAGCTCATAATGAGCAACAACACAAGAAATACAACATAAAAGTGTTACCTAAAGCCATAAAACCGAAATCACAAAGAGATGGAAAACACTCCAAATGATGACACTGTGCCGCCACAAAGGTCACTCACGTAATCGCACGCCGCTATAGCGCCCTCACAAAGATCGCAGAATTTATACTATTTATTGTGAAAATGGAGCTTGGACGAAAATGGAGTGCAAGAGAGTTATTTCTAACTCTCTTCTCATCTGAACCAGCAACTCCAACATGAAGAAGATGAAGTTTGAGACTTCAATATAAAGAAAATATCTTCCAAAAAGGTTGAAAAGCCATCCCACCAACTATACCAACTATTTTTATCCTCCATTACAAAATAGACAAGTGTCCTATAAAGTACAAAGTTGGTGGTCGCTGCAGAACTGCTCGACCGCTTCTCGGTGATTTGACATGCTACAAAAATCGCTTTTTTGTTTTCTCTCTCATCAGCTGCAGAATCCAACGCTATAACGCTCGACGCTATAACGCTCGATGCTATAACACCAACAAACACATTAAAAATAACAAGAAAGCACCAAAAGTGCCAATTTGTCACATAATCAGTTCCTAACCCTCTTTTACACTAAACAACATATATTTACTTAATTAAACAATAATATTACTTAAGAACTTGCATTAATTTACGTAATAAGAGCATAAATAACTCATATAACTATGAGTTATCAGGGACCAAGTGGTTTATCACCTTTGATAGAAATTGAGGATCATATTGACCTTAATCTGGGCTCATCCTTGCCTAATAGGCCAGCTTACCAAAGCAATCCACAACAACCGCAAGAGATACAAAGGCAAGTGGCTTCGTTGGTAAGTAAAAGTTGGGTAAGAGAAAGCTTGAGTGTTTGTGTTGTACCTGTTATTTTAGTTCCAAAAAATATTCTAGTTGAAGAATGTGAACTGATTGTAAAGCAATTAGTAACATTGCCATTAAGTATAGGTATCCCATACTTAGACTTGATGAATTGTTTGGTGCGTGTTTATTTTCTAAAATTGATTTGAAAAGTGGCTACCATCAGATTAGGACAAGGGAAGAGGATGAAAACTTAGAAAAATGTGTCTTTTACACGAATCATGTAATTCAAGAATGTTTGAATTCAACAAGTTTCTATATGAACTTTGCAAAAGATTTTAGCATCATTGCTGCACCTATTAATGATATTGTTAAAAAGGAATTTGATGAACGACTTGAGCAGTGCTCTTATATTATATGGATAGGGTAAAAATCAACAACCAAAAAAATAATCAAACAATAGTGAGTTAAAGAAGAAAGTAGAACCAGGATAGAAAAGAATAAAATAAAGAAATAAAGAGTTGATATCAACACATAGATAAGGGAAAAGGATCCCCTGTATTTAGAAAGTATGAATCGCACTACGCAATCAGTCTGAAAATAAATATTTAAAGTTTCTGTCATTGCTCAACCGACTTTAAATGTATAGAATGTCTAAACATTTAAAGTCGGTTGAACAACGAACCGACTTTAAATGTGTTATTTTTGCACTGACTGCATAGTGCAGTTCGCGTCCTAAATACAGGGGATCCTTACCCATAGATAAGAGCCTAGCAAGGAAAATAACATTACCAATGACTTGGCCCAAATGCATACAAATTGGTAAGGTAATTTAGGGTCCATAGTTCTGGTGGAATTTCACCAAACATGCATAAATCTTCTTGTGCAATTCCATAAAAAGAGGCTAAGTTTTATCAGAGAAAATTCATTTGGCGGCCGATAACAAAGTAATTGAAAGAAATAAAGTTGAGAGAGAGAGAGAGAGAGATACAGTGTTGTGATGTAGTAAGAACAATCACATTTGATGAACGACTTGAAAGTGTTCTTATCGATGACTCGACGGTTGTAGTGTTGTCGACGACGCTTCTGCTGCCTTTGTGGTCAGCTGATATGCTCCATTTGTTGAAGACTGAAAACAGTCGCCCTCTTCCACCTTTGTCGTACGCTCTTGCGACCATTGCCTTTGGCTAACCAAATCGCTGCAGCCCATGGCTAGTTCCACTACCGCAAATTACACATTTGCCGACAATTTTATTGTGGCCATTTCATAATGGTCTCTAATTTTTTTATTAAATTGAAACGCTTGTGGCTAATAACAAATGGAAACTTATAATTACTCGCATTAAAATTTGTAATCCCAAAAGACTTCTCTCTCAGGTTCGTGCTTTTTCTCAAACAAATCAGAGGTCACATTTCTCCAGAGTTTTTCTCAAGCTTTTCTCTCTCATTTCTCATTCAATCACAGACCGTATTTCTCAATCAACGACAAAGCAAACCCTAAACTCATTGTTAATACACCAAGCTTTTCGATCGAACCCTAATCTAGTGATTTTTGACTTCTATATTTCAAATTACAATTTGTTCATCGTTCGCGATTCCCTTCTCCATCGTTTGTTCCATTGTTCGTAATTTCTCAACTACTCCCCGTTTTTGTTCTTCAACCTTATTTGTTCATTAATTGCAACTTGTGATTCTGAGAAATCGATCTAAGGTTGGACTATCTGATCTCTTTCAGTGACGATCTCGTCAAGGTGACTCTCTGAGTTCGATCAATTCATTACTATTATTGTTTAATTTCAATTTCGAAGATCTATGCGGTTTCTAGGGTTTCCGATTGTGTGTTTTTGCAGTAGAATACTTTCATGGAAGAAGTGGCGCAAAAGATCAGGCGACAAATTTAGGAACCAGAGAGGGCATTGGGCGTCCTGAGCAGCGACGGTGGAATCCTATTTGACAAGGTTGGTTTGTTTGTTTGTTGGAATATGTGATTTGTTAATGCTTTTTTTTGTATCGGTTGTTTTAACAATCGATGCTAAAGGTGGTTATCTTGGTCATCTAGCATCAGGTATTATAACACGCGATGCTAAATATCTTTATTATTTCCACTTTTTCCATCGCTCGTTCTTTCGTCTCAGAACTCTCGCTCTCGCACGTTCTCACTCACTCTGAATCTCAACGTTCTGTTCTCAACCTCTCTTTCTCATCTCTCGTTCTCACCTCTCTTTCTCAACTCTCTCCATCTTCCTCATATTTTACAAAACCCTCTTCCTCTCGCACTCCCAAAAACGCAAAACCCTCATAAATTGAGAAGTTATGTTGATCTAACAAATGATGTCTTTTTTTACTTCGATTATGTTGATCGTTTTTCTTTCCAAAGGTTGGCGAGAAGTTCGTGACTCAGCAGATGCGGATTTGCGGTTAATGAAAGACCGAGCCAACTTGTTGAAAAACCTAGCGACGTCGTTTGATAGAGAACTTGCAGCGGCTCCGGCGTTTTCTGTACCGGCTATGCGGTCTTCGCCACCGGCGGAGATTGAATTCGTGAAGAAATTGCAGCCGAAGTTGACCGAGTTTCGACGGGCTTATTCTTCACCGGATTTTAGTAAGAAGGTTCGGGAAAAGTGGAAGCCTAGGGCGAAGATTCGAATTGATTTGTCTGCTATTAACAACGCGATTGTTTCGGTTTCGGAGGAAGTTGTGGAGGATGGGATTGTGGATTTTGAGAGGGAAAATAAGGGAACGAGGTCTAGCTTTTGGGAAGAGTGGAAAGGAGAACATTGAATTTCTTGAGAAACTTAAATCAAGCTTCCTATGTACTTCTCTCTCCTTTAGCATCTTCTTCACAATTATGGGGTTATACTGTTCAGTTGTAGTGCATGTTATTTCACTCTTTGTTGCATAATAAAATTAATGTTTTCCCCCCTTTCTTTATTTTGTGGTTTTACAAGCAGAATTTGGGACTAGGGTAGGGACGCTTTATTGTTTTCATTTGGCCAGAGTCCTTCATTTTGTGCTCTAATGGATGGTAACTGTTAGTAGCAATAGACCTTCTTCTGTTATTGCTTCTTATTTTAATAAGTTGAATCCTTTTTCATTCAAAAAGAAAAAGAAACAAAATTGACATGATCCTTCAAAGAACCACATTTTGGGGATGATTCATCAGTGCAGCAGAAGCATGGCCATTCCATTTGTTGGTTGGGATTGTGTGGATTTTATGGTTAGTTTATCTGTATAATATTAAGTGTTTATGGTTCGCTTACTACTATTAAATGTTCTTTATATGATGTGTTTCTGATTTTGTGCATTTGAGCATATGGTTGTCAAGTCTATTTTTCTTAGAACTTACATGTTATTTTGTTGTCTTTCTAGCAGAAATCGATGTGCATAGAACCTCATGATTCAAAGGTATGTAATTTGTATAGTTTCATTTGTTCATGTGAATGTGCCTGGTCGAATATTGGTACTTGTGTAAAATAACTAACAGAACTTCTCATACATATGATACTACCGTATAAAATACAGTGAATACACCAGTCCATGCATCCTTAGGCCCCTCTGGACACAAAAATCATTGTACTCTTTAGATTTTGCTTAGCTTGATTTCCAAAATTACCTCCTTCAGTTTGGGGCCTAGATTTTGTTTTATTTGAAATGGCATTTCATTTTCATTTAACTTCAAATTTTAATTTGGATACACGATGCTAAAGAAATAGGGGCTAAGCAACTCAAGCATGATAGGAATGCTATATTTAAGTAGTTGGTTTCATGATAGGGATATTATCGTTCTAAATATGTGTCATCAACTTCCCTGTACGCTTATTGTTGTATGTTCTAAATGTGGGGACTTGATTTGAATCATGAGCTTTGGCTAACAGTTCGACACATCTTTGCAGGAAGTGCGTCCGTTGGAAGTACCTGAACTTCTGGCCTACTTTGTTAAACAGTCTGGACCATTTTTGGATCAACTTGGAGTCAGAAGAGGTATTTAGTTATGCATGCATAACATGTGTGGGATTCCATTTCCATGCAGCCCATGCTTTCCTGCTTTATATAACGTATCTAGAAGTTTATGTGTATTTTGTTAGCAACATCTCTTATATATGAAGTTACAGTGGAAACTGTTTTTCTACTCCAACAATTTTGACGTAAAAATATGTTGTTGGGTTGAAGAAGGTATCTGTTGTGTATATCATATCATGCCTATAAAATTTATTATCAATCCAAGATCATTTTGTACTGCATCAAAATGCCTCAAACAACGAAAGACATGTTGCAATACTCACAACTGCCAGTCTTCCCTGGATGACAGGAACAACTGTAAACCCCCTATTTCGAGCTGCATAGTTATCACAAGCTCAAAAGCAGAAGGTCACACTACTGGTACCATGGCTTTGAATATCCGATCAGGAACTAGTTTATCCCAGCAATCTCACTTTTACTTCACCAGAAGAGCAGGAAGGTTATATACGTAACTTGCTTGAGGAAAGGATTGGTTTTAAGGCAGAGTTCAACATATCTTTTTATCCTGGGAAGGTAGCCTTCTGATATTGTTAGCTACAGAGGAATTCTTGCATGAGAACTGATCATGACTTCTAATATTTTCTTGATTCATGTTGAGTACCTCGCTTTTCCATTGTAGTTCCTCTGCTCTTCCTTATAGAGTATAGGTTGGTTCTCTACTCAGGTTGTTTTTGGATCTGGTTTATTAAGAAAATCAAGTCTGTTGCATTGCATGTGCATTTCCCATGGTACTAGTTCAAATCACCATGTGCAATGAGAAAGAGTTCAAACTCAAATTTAAATTCCTTTTTCAAGTTATGTTGATCTAACTAATGGTGTATTTTTTTACTTTTAGATTTATCAGCAATCGATTATTGTGTAGATGTGTAGTCAAATGATCCATTTGGTGATATACTACAGGATAATGACGTGATTACAAGGAAGAGCACTGTGGAGGAATGGGGCTGTTGGAGTGTGGAGAACAAGGATTTTGGAGGAAGTGTGAAGAACACTATTTCGTCCGTAGTTTAACTTGTGTTTTAGAAATATTTTGTTGCATTTATTGGAAATTGTTTTTGGTTGAATTGGTAAATAGGATAGGGATCCTAAAGTATGTTATGGTGGATACCACATTTTGAACAAATATTGTTATTTTCTTTTCTAAGTGGTTTAACTTGTGTTATCTAAATGTAAGATATTAAAGTTTAATGGAATTTAAAGTAATTTTATATATTTATTATGTGTTGATGACTGAAATTATTTATATATAACATTTTATTTTAAATTAGTTGGATGGTATAAAAAACAAAAAAAAAATATATAATAAAAAAATTAGACATTTAGCATCGGCTATATAGAATAACCGATGCTAAATGTACTTGCAAGAGACATTTAGCATCGGTTATGCTAAGCAAGGTTATTACGTTAATTTGTCTCTTCTTTTCCATGTACGTTTGTGCATGTACAATTGCTAATTTTACTTGCTTCAAAAACTTGTGTTTTTTTACTATTATGTATCAGGCTCCATCTTAATGCTTCCGATGAAAATATGAGTTTTATTGAAGGTAAATTTTGGTCAAAATTAACTATAGCTAAAAAGATGCAAATCTGATTAGACATTCTTTCTATAATTTTCCTTTCTCTAAACATTTGAACTTGAAATCAAATGTGTTGCAGTTTTCAACCTTCATAAGAACTAGAAAGTGCACCAAAAAGCAAATAATTATGATGAAGAAGATGGATCTAGATCTCACAACCAGTCGAGCAATTGTCCTGTCAATGAGGAAATACAAATTCCCATGTGTCGTGTTAGCACTGGAGCTCCAAGGGTTGATAGTTCTTCATAGCGCAGGACACGAGAGTATGCAGCAAAAGAAGTTTCTTCAAAGCGTGCTAGGCGTCGTAGTATATTAGTTGATATGACTGCACCAGTCAATGTTTTCTTTTATTAGTCGATCCAAACTGTATCAATCAAAGTAAGATTAATGTTATTTAGCTAAAACTTTCCAGCCAAAAACCACCTTACAACACCAATTAACCAAGTTCTTTCGGCCATTAACCAACTTGCCTTTTTTTAGGCCATTAACTAATAGTAATGAGATTATACCAACAACATATAATGTTTCACGTTAGAGATCAAAAGAAAAGTATACAAGTTAATAAATACATTGACCATAGATAATATTTCGAAATTCAAAAGCAAAATAATGATTTTTCGAAATTCTCTCATTCGAATTCAAATGCAATATAATAGTATTTCCTCCTCGGTAATCAACAATAATGAAATCATACTAACAACATGAAATATTTTTCCTTTGGAACTTAAAAACCATAATATATTTTGTGTTAGACCAAAAAGATGTAACTTTTTCTCGAAGATAGGTATATGCCCTCGTCAGAATTCAAATGCAATATAATAGTATTTCCTCGCTAGCAATAAACAGTAATGAAATTACCCAAATCAATGCGTAGTATTTTCTCGTGAGAACTTAAAGATTGAAATATCACTACAAGAAAATCGCTGATTTGCCACGGACATTTCCGTCGCAAATGTACAAATTTCCGTGGCAAAACAACATTTGCCACGGATTTGCGACGGACAAAAATTGGTGGCAAAAACGCTCGTCGCAAATCGTTTGCCACGGAATTTCCGTGGCAAATGTTTCCGTCGCAAATCCGTCGCTAATATCCGTGGCAAAGTCGTCGCAAATTTCATCGCAAATCCGTGGCAAATCCGTCGCAAAAATAAAAAAAAATTAAAAAAATTTAAATCTTCAAACATCTAGCTACCCAATGCTAAAGATCTGTTAAAAAAACAAAACTCTTGGATTATACAAGTAGTCAAAAAATTACAAGGTTCATTCATTCAAATAAGGGAGTAATGACCTATGTATGCTCAAATAGCTATTTCATAAATAGATGGTTTACATCAAGCTGTTATTGCACATAAAGTGGTTCAATCAATTCAAATCAAGAGGAATGATCAAGAGGTTTCAAAGTCTCATGGACAGCTGAAAAGGCAAGGTCTCCCAATCCCAAGCTTCTGGCTTTCTTGAATGCCTACAAGCAGAGCATTATATGACATAGTCATTAGACATAAAAAGTAGCAGATAAAAGAAAGAAAAAATAGGTTTATCATTTGTTTTTGCTTCTTTATAAAGAAACAAGTGAAGCATGTTGATCATCATTGGCATTACTTCATGGAAAATTATTTATGCAAACCTAATGGACCTATTGCCCGCCTATTAAAATTTGTTTATGAAAATTATTTTTGCTGCTTTATAAGGAAACAAGTGAAGCCTGCAAAGCACTGAAGCAGCATGACTAAAAAAGAGGATTAAAAAGTTGTAATTATTTCTGATGTTTTTTTATGCCTGAATCCTTTACAGCATGACTAAAAAAGAGGATCAAAAATTTCAAAGAACAACAAAAAAGGAAATAAACCAATATCCAACTTATCGTAGAGTTTTACTTAAATGAAAGGCCGGTTAATCATTTGACATCCCCCCCTAAAAATTCTTAATATGCATACATGATACAACTATGCAAATAACCTAATTTGAGATTACAGCAACTCAGACAACTTTCTATTTTTTCTCATTTTCTAACTTATGCAGTCACAAAATTTATGCCATCTAATAAGGTACTTAGGTATGTCTGCCATATAGATCACTACAAAGTGGCAACCACAGGATTCTGACACACTCAATTTGTAAAATATTCTCCATACAACTTCGTTTGAGGTATACTAGGTAATATATAGGAGGAAATTCCTAATTGAGTAAAGAACTTACAAAATGAGGTAGAAGTCCAAGGGAGAGCCCTTTTTGGCTTTATCTTCCATGGAAAGCAAGCGTTGTCGAGCTTGCCTTGATTCTTTCCAACCACTTGATCCATTTGGTGAGTCGGACTGTTTGGCCTTTGCAGTGGACTGAGTTTCAAGAACAGAAATAAGTCTCTTGAGATCACAAGCTGCTTGTTCATAATCTTGAACCATCTCATCTAAAGTGGCTCTTCTTGAAATTGCCTACAAAATGAGAGCATGAAACATGAATGCTAAGGAAATAGTGTCCATGGTATAGGCATGGCCCCTTATAAAAAATCCACCAAAAAAGATTCTCTTCAACTTAAATCGCAATGCATTCAAGTAAGCTATCTACACAGAGATGAAAAGCATGGTTTAGATGACCTCCTGAAAATGTCATAGATGGCTTCATTATCCAAAGGCAGACGTTAGATAACAGATATTGATAACAAAATTTTCCTTGAGATAAAGAATATAAAGGTGCGCATTGGAGTCTGGAGATATCATCCAGGTAAAAATCAATCAGAAGGTACTGTAATTGTACTAGTACCAAACTGCCAGCACTTTAAACAAAACTTCTATGAATGATTCATAAAAGTACATGAACAGTACAAATGGGAACTTGTTTGAAGGATATTCTTCGCTTGTGAATGCTGGGTTATTGTGAGATGGTACCCAGTATATACCAAGCAAAGAATATACCATTCATGATCAAAACTTCTATGAATGATTCATAAAGCATATACCATTCATGATCAAGATGCATGACCCAGGAACTTCTATCCTTTCAGTTGCAATTTTTATTTTTGAAACAAATAGGTTATGTTCCTCCTTTTTTTTGGTCACTAACTTGAACGTGAAGACATGCACATCCAGTTACATGAGGTGATGGGAATAAGAGGGTATAACACTGAGGGAAGAGGAGAGATGCATTGGTTTGTTATCATTAAAAATACAATTTTTGTTTTATAATGAGTATACTCTTTAGTGATAGTCGCAGCAGTTTATTTAACAAATATTTGAAATGGCAAGGATTTGAAGGAAAAAACAAGTATGTCCTCTCTATTAGTGGTAGAGATTACAGTTTTAATATTACGGCTCATTTTAAGAAACATTCAAACACATTAGGCAAATTTCACTCACTGGCGAGACAATTCAAAATCCAAATTGTGGTTAGTACTGGTAGCAAGAAGAAACTCACTTCAGATACTGAAGAGTCATATTTTTCAGAAGGGATGGATGCCGCAAGACAAGGTTTCGCCATTCTTCCTCATCAATCGTCCCATCATGTTTTGTATCAGCTTCCTCAAATGTCTAAAGAGCTTAAAAAGTATCAGTGACAAATTATGATAGCACAAGAATGATATTATATAATATAATGTCTTCATTACCAACTCAACATACATAAAACTAAGTCAAGATATGTCGTTAACAATAATAATGCTGAAACAAGGTTTACTTAACCAGCATAGAAATTTGGTGGAAGCTTAGGTCTGAATGTGAAGGAAACATAGCATAAAATAGAATAGAGTATACATAAGTGTCCCATTGATATTTAACTAATGTGAGATACAATGACGGTAGATGGACAAACATGCACCATCACATTCACTTCATGGAAACAACAGGGAAATAATTATGAACACAAAAATTAAACTACTGGATTCCAAACTATGCATGCCTTACATATAGTTTACATGCCTAAATTAGAATGCTTTTACTTTTAGAGATTTCCACGAAGAGTAATGAAATAATTAATAAGCTTCATACTTACACCAACAAACATAAAGAAAAAGCAAAGAAAGAAAGAAAGAAAAAGTACCAAAATATGCTTCAAACGTATCTAGTCTTCTAATAATAAACATAAAGATTTGACATTCAATTTAGGTTGTCAAGCAAATGACGCACCTTGTCAATAATACTTTCGATCACATCATCTGAAAGATTCATACCAGATTCAGCTAGAGTGGCCACCACCATTTGTTTTACCTATGCATTAAAACATTGATCATCAATGCATATCAAATACTACATGCTAATACCACCGGAGTATCAAATAGATTTTGAGCAAAAAAAAAGAAACAACTACAAAATTTGCACTACCATTTGTAAAGAATTTAAAATTTGCAGTTAAATTATGGGAACATATCTAGTTTTGAATATGTGAGAGGAAGAACAAAAGTAGTATGTCGTTTTGGAGAACTCGTAACTTAAAGTTTAATGTCGATGAAAAAGATACAGAACATATTCAACAGGATTATTCAAGTGCCATGCAATACACTACCAACTTCATCTAGGTTGTTCCCAGTTCTCACATCAGTAACCTACAAGACCAGTTGTCAAATTCTGTCCTGAAATAAGGTTAGATATCTAAATATTACTACAAATAATGATAAAGTTGTTTAATTCCTGAACAGGTTATCATTGATAATTCAAATCTTTCTTTCTTAACTCAGTATATATCCTTTCCTTGGCCTTTAGACAAAGATGGACGAATCAACCTTTAAAAACTCATGAGCTAGACTGGTTGGTTTTCATTCAATGAACTTGGACCACAAAAGATTTGAACATACACTAGCAGAGGGCTTCAGAAAAATAAATTATGTAAGTAAAGGCTGATTCAAGTTCCTAACAGATAATGCTATCCCATATTGGCTGTCTGGTGATGATATAGAATAGTGGTCCTATGTGGTGAGTGGAAAATACTTCTATAAAACCTTGCTGTTTGAGATCATACAATTGAGCATACAAATTTACCTCCTGTCTTTCAATAAAACCTTGTTGTTTGAGATCATACAATTGGAATGAAACTGCAAGAAGGAAAAGTTGGAAACAAAACAGTCCTCTACAATAAATACCATTTCCATTCAAAATCCAAATAAAGTTGTTCACTAAATATTTGTCACTCTTACACTCAATCTTGTCATCAATTGGTGCGTTGGGATGAAAGACAGAGAGAGCACGTGCAAACTCTTCGAAGTCAAGTATCCCATTGTGCTTTGTGTCAAACAAATCAAACACCTATAGAATTCAAACACAGGACAAATAAATTGATAATGTTTGCAACATATTGTGCAGCATGTATACAGTATGAAGCTTGACATCAGATCATTTATATTGCCCAAAAATAGCCATCTAGCTAATAGTAATAAATAGGGCGGATGAAGGGCCATACTTATTAGGACATGTAGCAACATGGTGAAATAAACCAAACAACATATAGCATCTAATAAAACGATAGTTGAAAATCTTATCCATAGCCATGATATAAGAGTTGAATTACCATGAAAAAATGCATCAAATTTTGTGTTATCTTTGTTGTTTCTTTTTGTCGTGGTGGAAAAGAAAAAATCGAGTTCTTAACAAAACAAGAAGATAATCCTCAAGATACCCTATCTGCAAATAAGCTTTCCTTCTTATTTGTCTTGAACAATGCCAATCAAATTCTTCCGCAATGTGCAAAAATAAAGAAACCATCATTAAAAAAAAGATTTAAGAACTACATACAATGAAACAACAAAAATGCAATAGATGATATGTGTAACTGTGAGTTGTGAGTTATAGTGAAGAGTATGTAGACTTGTTATGATTTTAGGGTAGGATAGGATGAAAAACCCCATCCATAAAGGTTGAAAATACAAATACTGTAACATTAAGCGATAGGGATTCAAATATTAAGGGAAATTACTCTGTGTCATTTACTCTGTGTCATTGGTCTCTTTACGTAACATTTACTCTGTGTCATTGGTCTCTTGACGTAACATTTCCCTGCATTTAAACAAGGGAAATTTGAAGCAGAAACGGAATCCAAAACCCTAACATCAAACAAATCATAAACAAATCTTAAATCCTATACGAAATTGTATTTACCTTTGAAGGATGAGGAAAGAAGAAGGAAAATTTGAAGGAAAAGAAGCAATGGGATCTGGGTTTTTTGGGAGCGATGGGTTCTGGATTTGGGTTGGTCACGCGAATGAAGTGGAAGTGAGGAGGAGAAGTAGTGGTTCTGGCCGGCGACGCAGAGGTGAGAGTGGTGGTTGTGGCAGAGAGTGAGGAGGAGACGTGAGAGCGGTGGTTGTGGCAGAGAGTGAGGAGGAGACGTGAGAGTGGTGACTGAGAAGTGAGAAGTAGAGTGAAAGTGACGATGTGAAAATTGATTTTTAGGGATCGTGGGTCTTTTATTTTGGTCATTCGGTTGCCACGGACTTGCCACGACATGTCCGTCGCAAATTTTTGGCCTTTCACATGTCCGTGGCAAACACCAGTGGGAAATTTCGCGCCTTTGCTTTTTACACATTCCGTCGCAAATCCGTGGCAAATTACTGACGGAATAAGCTGCGTGGCAAATGCTTGTGGCTAAAACAAGTTTTTCTTGTAGTGTATACCCAAAATATAAAAGAATGATGAAACCGACAATAGATAATATTTTCTCATCGGGACTCAATGTAATATAACAACTTACAAAAAAGTAAAATATTTATTTATAAAAAGTAAACATATTTTTAAAGGCAAAACGTAAAAATGTTTATGACGAAAACATGTAATTTTTTAGTCGAGATTGTATATAAAAATAACCATTTATAAAATGTAAAGATATTCATGAAGACAAAACTAAAAAAATAATTATACTTACAATAGTAGTATTTTGCAGACTATATGTAATATTTCCCATAGGTACTAAAAAATAGTCATTTAATAATAACTATTTATAAATGTGATATTTTGGTATTTTTGGTAGTGGTTGAGTTGATTAAATAGATTGTTGATAAATATATAGTTGATGATTAGTGTAACATCCTCAAATTTAGACGTCATAAAATCATAATGTTAACCATTTTAATAAAACTCAGAGTTGTAAACCTATTTCAGAATTTGGACATAACACAACGTATAGAATACCATTCCTTCCTAAAACATTAATTAGGAAAAAAGTTACCAAAAATTAAAGCCAACCGGCATAGCCGATACTCGTCTATTAAAGTTATATATAACTGAAGATGTCCAAATCCAAAATAGAGTTCACCCCATTGGTGTGAGAAAATATGTGCAATTATACACAGTCAGCAACAAGTAATACAGAGAAGTGAGATCGTTCCCACAGGGATTGGATTGATTTCTAAAGCTTGTATACAAAGTAATTAGTGTAAGTAGCCAAGTATCAAACAAATAGGTGGTGGTGTCTCAACATGATATAAACAAAGTTTAAACAAGTGGTAATGCAGTGGAGAATGATAGTTTGAAATGTCTTCACCAAATAAATCACTTTCAAGAGTTAAGTGCAGTATGTGATGTAGGTGCACTGAATATTGTTTCATTAGAATGTGCTTTTCAGTCACTATCTTCAGAGTTTCATTACAAGATCTTATGTCTAAGATGCTAAACAAGTTCACTCTTGCATTATAAGTACCTACAGTGTCACCCTATGGACTATGATATCCTATGTCTAGGACTTAGCATGGTTTTAACAAAGTTTCCTTAATTTAAAACACTCACCCATATTAGTTCTTGAGTTCTAGTTATAAACCATGTCTGCTTTTATAACTCTACTTATTCTAAGTGATCAATCTCAAAATAAGTGTTGAAAGAAGCATCAAGCAAGAACTAAAGTGCACACATCACATATAAACACAATAACTTACTTAAGAGATCATTATAAGGTTAGAACATTCCAACTAAGATAAGTTTAGCTCATGTTAGACATTTCAAGGCATATATAAACTAAATATATCATATTTGTATAACTGAAATCACAAAAAAGAAACAACAAGATAAAGGTTACACAAGTTTAAGCTCTTTGCATGAAGTCTACTAGCAAGTTGCAATTGCCTTTATGACTAAGCATGATGTCATCAATCACGTGGTGGTGCAATTTGATGGTCCAAGAAGTCTCCATGCATTGTAGTGTTCCAGTGCAGGTTCACATTTGTAATCTGGTGCAGGTGCATTGCAGTGCAGGTGCATAGTGATAATCTGATGCAGAAGCATGTTGTGCAGCTACACTGAACAAACTAATCAAAATATCACAATATATCCAAAATGGCCTAATCATAAGCTTAACCATTCTAAACACTCAAGTATTGTTATATTACATATAAACTACATTTACTACCTATTTTTACTTGAAAGAGAGCAATTACTTATGTTTAGATGCAGGAATAACTCTATTTAAAATAGAGTTACACCCCAAACTTAACCATTGCTTGTCCTCAAGTAATGACAAAGACAAACTATAAAATTTTGCATATTTAAGAAGAAATGATCAGCTTAGAAATTAGATTTTCATGAGATGCATTCTATGAACTTCATTTTTCAGGAATTTTTCTTGTGCATTTATCTCTCAAAACATTCAAATTTATTAAAACTCTTTTATGTGAGTGTGTGTCTCACTGAGATGAGATTAGTTTCAAAGCCAATTGAAAATTTCCTCCTAGACTTTGAAAAGATTAGTTCACGTTGGTCAAGCTAAAGAATCTTTCAAAAGATAGGCTAGACTAGCAATTTCCTCAAGTATTGGGGAGCTTTAAGCACAACAAAGGGCTTATTTGAGTATTTAAAAAACTATTGAGTCAATGCCCTATTTCCTATTTTTGGTGGTTTTTCTGATGTAGGTGCATCACTTTACTGGAGTGCAGGTATATTGCGTGTTCCTGCATCCATTTTTCTCCAGTGCAGTTGCATTGTGCTCCTGCATTGAGACTGTTTTACAAGACTTGTAGCATATATTTCCCTCCTCACTGACCCCCTTTTGCATTTTTATTTTTATTTTTCTTTTATTTTTATTTTTCTTTTCTTTTCATTTTCTAAAGCTCTTTGGAACGGGTACAGTTTATGATTCAGGTCAATATAGATTTTTACAAAAATTTGAAACTTTGTAATACAAGTTTGTAACCTATAGCATTATATTGACTACTCTAATTTATTCATACTCAGCCTTAATTTACATAAAACACCCCCAAACTTTATTCTTTATGCTATTCTAACTTTTTAATAAAAACTTAGTTTTGACCTATGCTTACTAAAAATTCCCCTTGCATCAGATTGTTTTTCAAATAGCAAGGTTCCTTTCAAAACTCAATTTGGAGGTGTTTGGAGTTAAAATAAAATTGGTCATTTTTGAGAAAATAAGGCTGTTTTCTTTTTCTTCCTTCATCATTAAAAATTCATTCAAAGAATTGCATTTTTGCTTTTCTAAAACATTTTAAGCTGATCATGCTTCAAAATTATCAAAAACTTAATACTCATAGCATTCATACATTCTACTATTTTCAAAAGAGAAATATCATTTTCAAAAATAGTTTCATGCATTTCATTCTACTTTGTTAAGTACATCTAATACTAAATTAAAAACATAAACACATATTTAAAATACTTAAAACACACATACTTATATAAACATGCATACTAATATAAATCTCGCCCCCAACTTAAAGTTTAGCAGTGTCCTCACTGCTAATTGGAGGTTTCAAAACAAAAATTTGTTCAAAATTTGGGGAGGGGGGTTAGTTGACAAAATGGGATCATAAAAAAAAGAAGTTCAAGTCATAAATTAAAACACAACCATAATCAAAATGATACTCATTTCTTGGCTCCACTCCTGAGCCTAATGCTTGATCTCACTGGTGGTGTGTGTTTAATCTTTTGCTTCTTCTTATTTGGTTGACCTTCAGACATTGGTGTTTCAGCACCTAATGCCTCCAAAACTACTTGAATGGTGGCTTCTTTGTTGGATGGAATGATTGTGATAGTTGGGAACTGTTGTGATGCACCTGCATCAAATGCTGGTGCATCAGTTGTCATCTGATGTTTTTGCTTTTCAACTTCCATCTCTTCCTCACTAGTCTTTTTTTGTTCTGTTACTTGGTCTTTTTGGAGTACCTGTAAAGATTCTTTCTCAATGGAAAACAAAACATTAGTAGTAATGGGGGGTGGGCTTGATGGAATGGCTGTTTCTTGGGTTGGTGGATCACTGATGATTGGGCTAGTTTCTGGAAAGATAGAGTCTTTTTGAGGTTGTCTAGCTCAATTTCTAGTTGAGTGGAGTGTGATGGTGGAGATGGATTGTTAGGTGCTTGCATAGGTGACAGAGATTGTGGTTCATGTAGGGAGGGTGTAGGTGAATTTGGTTGAGGTGGTGTTTGGTCTTTGGGAGGGGTTATGGTAGGTGATGTTGATGTTGAGGTGAAAGTGATGGTGCTGGGGGAGTGGTTTGTTGTTGATCAAGAGGTGATGTTCTGGCTTTTGATGCATATTTCTTGCTTGCTTCTGCTTCCATGTCTAGACTACCTTCTTCTGATTTTCACTTTCAGTATCTTCTTCTTTCTCATTCCTTTCCATTTCCTTCACAGATCTTCTTGCTTCCTCAAGCTCCTCAGTATCAGTGTCACACAATTCCTCCACCTCAGGTTCCTTCACTACTTTTTTCTTTCCCTTATCTTGCTTCCTTGTCACTTTATTTCTTTTTGTTTGTTCCTCCACTATGATGAATCCGCATCACATGATGTGCTTCATTGAGTTAAAGTGAGTTTTTAAGTGGAAATGGTGATGAATGGATTAAAATTGTGTTGAAAAGCAATCATTTGTGCTATTTGGAATTGATTTGTTATGCATTGTTTATGCTGGGTTTTGTTGTGTTTTTGTGCCCAGGGACTAGTTGGGAGTGAAGATCAAATAAGGGCAAGCAATTGGACTCAATTATGCAAGAGTGGAGCAATCTGTCGAGTGGCACGCCATCCTGCGTGCGGCGCGCGAGATCCTGGCACTCCTCGCGTAAGTTGGCGCGAGGCGCGCCAGATGGCGCGCAAAATCACTGCAGCGCAATAAACTGAGTCTGACGCGTTTTTCAGGAACTTTTTGACGATTTGGGAACCCTAGCACGCGAAGAGCACTGATTCCATCTCACGGCGGCTGAAGAATCAAGACTTGGGAACAAGGATTGAGGATTCTAATGCGTTCATCTTCACCTTCAACTTGTAATTCTCCTTTTTCCTCTCCTTTTATCATGTGTAACTAAACTTGTTCATGTTAGGGATGAAGGAATATTGATGTAACCCTATTGTCGTTGGTTTAGAATTATATTTATATCATACTCTCTCATATTTGCGTATCGAATTTCTGTGCTTAATGCGTTTTATGGTTGGAAAACTCATACATTGATATTTTGTTCAAGTATGAAATGGAAGTTTTGTTTTGAATGTTTGAATCTCGGTACCTTCAATTTGTGGCTTAGGAATAATCTATGAATTGTTGTATATTGCAAACCTTTGTTTTTACTGCTTGTCGTTAATTAGAATAATCTAAGGAATTGGGGCTTCTAGTTATCGACAAAGTACTAACTACCTAAGGAATTAGGAATTAGTTAATAGTGTTTGTTTGATAGCAAATTAGAGAGAGATTATCCTTCGAATTAGATTAGCGCAATAGTGTGAAGTCGATAAGAATTCATCCCTAGCATTTTCTACATCGTATCTTTTTCAACGTGTTCGTCATTTCTGTTATCAAAAATACAAAAATATTTTATTGCTTTACCTGCGAGCTTCATAGCTCAACCATATCAATCGAACCCTATTTCAATTTGGTTCATATTAGTTGTTGTTAACGTGATTAGTAATTTAATTCGATCCTTGAGAACGATACCCGGTTCTTACCGATTTTATTATTTGAACGATTCGGTACACTTGCCGAATAGTTAACAAGTTTTTGGCGCCGTTGCCGGGGATCGAAGTTATAATTACTAGTAAAATCGATGGCAACAAATAATTTGAACCCGTACATACTTTAATTTGTTTTTAGTTTTGTTGTTTCTTTTTACTTTATGCATATATTTTTTATCCTTTTACCACTTTTACTCCCTTGATTCTATGAAAGCCAGGTGAATACTTTGTGAGTCATGGAGTCCACACTACCGCCACTTCGTTGTTGTTGTTGTGGAGGACCACATTTAAATGGCGATTGTGAGACATACTCCGATTGTGATCTTTGTGGGAAAGATCTTGTGTATTGCTCTTGTGAACCAGAATGGGTACTCATTGATGAGTCTTATCCTTGGTTGGCCCAACCTAAAATTCTTGAGGAGCCAGAGTCGATAGTTATTGACAATTCATATCCCTGGTTAGCAGATGAACAACCACTTATTCAAAAATCAGAACAAGAAGAAAATGGCTCAATAATAGAAGAATCATGGGAGAAAAAGAAAGATGAGAAAAAAATAAGAATTGAACGGGGGGATCCTCTTGTCTGGAAGGAAACTAAAAACTCTCAATCTTGGGAAGGTATGGAAATCCAACAAGAAATCACCCAACAAATCATTTTCCCCTCTCATCTTTTGAGAAGCAAGGCAGATGGGAGTGAAGAGCTTGATCGATATTTAGACTCCTTCTATGCCTTGTTCATCATCCTTCACCTTGAGAGGATATGGAAGCATATGAAATTGTACCTCAAGTTCATGAATTTCCTACCTCATAAACGGAAGAAGAAGGATGATGTGTTCTTCGTGTCATATATTCCACCTTGACAGAGGAATTGCAGTCAAGCAAGCTAGTGACGTTAAAGAAGCGCTTATTGGGAGGCAACCCAATTTTCTCTATCCCTATCTTTTAATTTTACCTTATTTGATTTTATTTTATTTTCTCGCATTATTTTTATTTGATTAGTACTTTAGGGTGCATCTAGGACACATTTACACACTTGTAGGCAAGAATGGATGTGCTGGCAGCTAACCAGGAGCGCATGACAGCAAACCAAGAGCAGATTTGGCGGACTTAGAATAGAATGGCAGCGGAGCACAAGTTTGGGATGAGAGCCCTATACAAAGCAATGTGCACGATGCAGAGTGGAGGACAGTTGGATCCGGATGTTGACATCTTTCAGTCACCTCCGCCGGACTCTGGACGCGGTTGAGTAGTCTACTCACCGATATGGTTATTTTATCTCCTTCCCTTATCTTGCATTATTTGATTGTGTACTTTGATGTTTTCTTTTAGTTAGTTGTCGTTATGTGATTTTGTTTTTGTTTTGTTTTGGCTTTTGTAAATAGGCCTTCCCCTAAATTAATCAGTGAGGACACTGCAATGTTTTAAGTGGGGGGAGGACCTTATCTAGTCAGTCTTGTTTAGTCAGTCTGGTCAGTGTCATGGTTTTAGGCAGTCATCTACGGAAAAAAAAAAAGAGTCGAGTTGAGCAAACTTAGTGATGAATTGGTGAGAATTGAGCGAATACTAACCCTGTGGTGAATGAACTAGTTCACTCTTGCTTCCACACTCAAAACAACTCAAATGGAACTTAGTGATCCTAGAGATGATTGTAGCTAAAACTAGTTTTTTGGTGGACCATGGGAATTGCCAAATTTTTACTAAAAATGTAGGGTAGCATAAGAAACTAAGTTTGGGGTTCTCTAAGTTATACTAAGGCACATCATGTAAGGATGGGATTAGGACAAGTGCACATAGTAGAAATCAGTTAAGCCAATGTGCCACCAGTTTTGAAATTTTGTAATTGCTGTCCTTACCCAGTCATCAAAGATCAAAGTCATATTGTCCTAAATCATTTGAAACTATACATGTGCCTAAGTACATGAATGCATCTGGAGGTCAAAGACCTGTGCCATGCAGGAATAAATGTATCTGGAGGATAGTTCAAAAACTAGTTGAATAAGTGCACTGTCCTAGAGTTCTGAATTTCTAAATCAAAGCCCTTTGTCATGCTTAACCACCATTCGAAGCGAGAATTGTTAGTCTACCTTTTATTTTGAAACATCTTTGGAAGTCTCGGAAGGAAGCCCTCTAGTCTTAGTTAAATGCATTTTGAAACTAGCTATGTTCCAACTGAGTAAGTGTCACACACGCACTATTGAGCAAGAATGTGCTAGTGAAAGTACCACAGGTGGGTTTGCAATTGAGTGGCCAATCTGAAAGTTGATGCTCAACTCGTTTCTTTGATGTTTGTGTTAAGTAATGGATTCCTAGTGATTGCCTGTTATCTATGTCTGTTTGTCTTGTCTTTGCTTGAGGACAAGCAAATGTTTAAGTTTGGGGTTGTGATGAATCCGCATCACATGATGTGCTTCATTGAGTTAAACTGAGTTTTTAAGTGGAAATGGTGATGAATGGATTAAAATTGTGTTGAAAAGCAATCATTTGTGCTATTTGGAATTGATTTGTTATGCAGTGTTTATGCTGGGTTTTGTTGTGTTTTTGTGTCCAGGGACTAGTTGGGAGTGAAGATCAAAGAGGGGCAAGCAATTGGACTCAATTATGCAAGAGTGGAGCAATCTGTCGAGTGGCGCGCCATCCTGCGTGCGGCGCGCGAAGTGGCGCGCGAGATCCTGGCACTCCTTGCGTAAGTTGGCGTGTGGCGCGCCAGATGGCGCGCGAAATCACTGCAGCGCAATAAACTGAGTCTGACGCGTTTTTCAGGAACTTTGTGACGATTTGGGAACCCTAGCACGCGAAGAGCACTGATTCCATCTCACGGCGGCTGAAGAATCAAGACTTGGGAACAAGGATTGAGGATTCTAATGCGTTCATCTTCACCTTCAACTTGTAATTCTCCTTTTTCCTCTCCTTTTATCATGTGTAACTAAACTTGTTCATGTTAGGGATGAAGGAATATTGATGTAACCCTATTGTCGCTGGTTTAGAATTATATTTATATCATACTCTCTCATATTTGCGTATCGATTTTCTGTGCTTAATGCGTTTTATGGTTGGAAAACTCATACAATGATATTTTGTTCAAGTATGAAATGGAAGTTTTGTTTTGAATGTTTGAATCTCGGTACCTTCAATTTGTGGCTTAGGAATAATCTATGAATTGTTGTATATTGCAAACCTTTGTTTTTACTGCTTGTCGTTAATTAGAATAATCTAAGGAATTGGGCTTCTAGTTATCGACAAAGTACTAATTACCTAAGGAATTAGGAATTAGTTAATAGTGTTGGTTTGATAGCAAATTAGAGAGAGATTATCCTTCAAATTAGATTAGCGCAATAGTGTGAAGTCGATAAGAATTCATCCCTAGCATTTTCTACATCGTATCTTTTTCATTGTGTTCGTCATTTCTGTTATCAAAAATACAAAAATATTTTATTGCTTTACCTGCGAGCTTCATAGCTCAACCATATCAATCGAACCCTATTTCAATTTGGTTCATATTAGTTGTTGTTAACGTGATTAGTAATTTAATTCGATCCTTGAGAACGATACCCGATTCTTACCGATTTTATTACTTGAACGATTCGGTACACTTGCCGAATAGTTAACACACTACTTCCTCCTCCACATTTTCTTCCTTTTCTCTTTCCTCTTCTCTTTCAATTCTAATCACCCAACTAGGGAATACTTGGGTTTCCACAAGTCCTATTGCATCAGAAAGCTTTTGAAACACAAGTTGCAGCCAATCATGTTGTTCTTGTTGAATTTCCAAACTGCAACTTGCTTCTGCATAAAGTGCTCCTGTGCTGCAGAAGTACTTCCTTGGAAATTCTCATTCTTTTCTTATTTTTAGCATTCAATGGTCCTGGGGAAACTTTCTTTGTTCATTGGCATTTATAGGGACTTTTACTTTCTTGAAAAGTTCAGGGATCAAACAGGGAAAAACAAGAATCCCTTTGATTTTTCTTTGCATGCTAGTATTTCCCTTGCAATCAACCTTCCCACATCAACATTTCCTTCAGATAAGATTGTATCCATGAGGATCAATCATTCTTTAGTCAATGTATAAGTGTGTGATTTTGGGAGGATTGAAACAACAATAAATAAATGCCAATTCCCTAGTTCATGGATCATGTAACTGCTCCTCATTTTGAATTCAGTGCTAGTAAACTTCTCCCACACAACCCCTTCTTATGTTATCCTACTCTTAACCCTCAACATATCTTTCTTAGTTGCTCTTTCTCCTCAAACTCGTTTCCACTATACATTAACACACAATGTTCATTGAGTTTCTAAGGAGAAAAATTAACTTTCTTACCTCTAACTATCGAGACATATGATGGTTCCACACCTTCTTCCTACACAACCAGCATAAAATTCTCTGACCACAAGTTCATTGTATGCTCCTCTAGGTAGCATGAAATTTTCCCAATGTAGATTGGCCACAATTGACATGAATGATGGATTGCCTTTTGAAGATTGTAGCCTCTCGCTGGCAGCATCTGCATTTTCCACAAATGCGCAATTGCTTCTGTCATAAGTGCAGATGCACTAGTTTGTTTCTTCATTGATGGCTTTGATGATGCTTCTGCACTTGTTGCGCGTTTTCTAGATGATTTGGATGTTGCTTACTTTCTAACCATTGCAATTGGTTGAGTTGCAGATAAATTATGAGTTTTTGTGAAAGGTAGAAGACGATTGCTTAGAGAAATTGTGAGTGAAAACTATTTGATCGAGGGTTTCGTGTGAGGGGTATTGGTAATGTTTGGGTAGTTAATGGTAGTGGGGAGAAGTGATGAGTTAGTGGAATGTGATTGATGGGTGTTAGTAGTCGCTAGGGGTGCGTGAGATGACATGCAAGCTACCACGCATCCCATTAGACTTAACAACACACCATTAGGCTTGTAATCCAATAATTATTCTCCCGATGATCTGGCAATTTGAGCAGAGCAAATTTTTTGCTAAGTGTTGTAAAACTGATGCAGGTGCACTGTCATTTGGTAGTGCTGGTGCATGCAATGCAACTGCACTAAATATCCTGCATACCTACACAACACTTTAAAACATAAAATTGAACAAAAATACATAATTAAAATTTCCAAATGTTGGGTTGCCACCCACAAGTGGTTGTTTTAAAGAGTCTTCCAGCTTGACTATCTCTTTTACCTAGAGTTTTTTAAGATGAGTGGTGATTTTGTCTCTCACTACATGTTCACCATAGTACATTTTAACTCTTTAGCCATTTACCTTGAAAGTGGGTTGTGAGGCTTCATCAAACAGATCAACTGCACCATGGGGATATATTTGACTAATTTGAATGGTCCTGACCATCTTGATCTGAGCTTTCTAGTAAACTATTTCAACCTAGAATTATACAATAGGAACATTCCTCCTTCCTTTAATTCTCTTCTTTGGATTCTTTTGTCATGCCAAGTTTTGGTTTTAGCTTTATAGATTTCAGCATTCTCATAAGAGAATTGCCTAATTTCTTCTAATTCATTAAGCTCTAAAAACCTTTGTGCGCCTGCTTTGTTAAGATCAAAATTGAGCTTCTTGATAGCCCAATATGGTTTGTTTTCTAATTCCACAGGTAAATGACGTGTCTTGCCATAAACTATCCTATAGGGAGACATACCTAATGGTATCTTGAATGTTGTTCTATATGCCCACAAAGCTTCATCTAAATGTAAAGACCAATATTTTCTTGTGGGACTTACCATCTTTTCTGGCATTCTTTAGATTTCCCTATTAGATAATTCAGCTTGTCCACTTGTTTGAGGGTGGTAAGCTGTAGCAATCTTGTATTTAACCCCATACTTAGCAAGAAGGTTTTCAATAATTTTGTTATAAAAGTGTGATCCTTCATCATTAATGATTGCTCTAGGGGTACCAAATCTAGCAAAAATGTTCCTTTGAAGAAACTTACTTACTGATTTAGCATCATTATTAGGTAATGCTACTGCTTCTCCCCACTTAGACACATAATATATACAAATTGCTAAAAGAGGGTGGAAAAGGTCCCATGAAATCCATTCCGCATACATCAAAAAGTTCAATTTCTAAAATATTGGTTCTTGGCATTTCATGTTTTTCAGAAATAATTCTAGATTTTGACATTTGTCACAATTTTTGACCATAAAATATGCATCTCTAAATAAAGTAGGCCAATAATAACCTGACTATAATACATTAGCTGCTGTTCTTGTAAAGCGTAATCGTACATCAAACACAAAAGACATCAAAACGGTAAAAAGCATCATAAACAAACAACTACGAAACTAGCAATTATTTGGGAAGTCTCTGTTCCAGAAGATAAATTACCTCTTCCGGAGTGCAAATCCCGTCGACATACATCTCCAAGATACTACGTCCGATTGGAACATTAGCATGAGCTTACATCATTGCGCGAATGTCTTCGTCGCTTCAGATCTCCATAGCTGAATAACGGACAGTTCCGTCATCTCCACAACGGTACTTGCGGTAACGTAAACAACTTACGTCTTTACGCGACTCTCCCGCTGGACGAACCTTCCTCTCCACCTTTTCCTTCAACTGGGTGATTGTTATGTCCTTATTCAGCCTACATATGATAGGCTTATGACAATGACACCAAACACCATCTTCACTGTTGGTGACAGTTCCATGGTAATGAAGGGTCGTTAGGAATTTGTCATTTGAGTATTGGGTTTGACACAACTGTCATTCCATTTCTGCGGGTGGGTTGAGGGTGTTTGTGTAGAAGAAGAGAAGATGAAGCAAAAATATGGGTAGGGTAGAGTGTTTTGTGTGAAACTGAGTGAAATGTGAGAACCTATTTATAATGGGCAGTAATGGATAAAAAATGTTTATTTAGTACTTAGTAATTCTGACTGTTGATTAAAACAGTCGATGGGATACTGACCGTTAGATTTGGGCATTTTTGTTAACGGATTTACCTCAAAATCAAGATAAATGCGTAGTCCTTTTTTCAACATCAGAAAGATCTACTAAACATGTAATTCCATTGGCTTAATTTTCAACTACAGAGTTATCTATTTAATAGATAATTCCGACGGCCAAAATACATCCCCCACGGAAGTAACGTGCTTTCGTTGTCCATTTATAGTCAAAACGGAAGTAAGTGTAAAATTAGATGATTCCGTTGTGTTGCAGGTCTAGGGGTAAAATTGGATTTCAATTTTTAGGGGAGGTATAATGTATGAGTGTGGGGTAAAAAAAAATTATCCTAAAAAAAAGTTTCCCACGTCCTCAAGTATGAGTTAAAATAAGTGTGTAATTGGGTTTTTTTGTGTCAAATAGTGTCTAAGTTTGGGAAAAATGGACAACCACCAACTAGAGGATAGTAATAATGTGGATAAGATTTTGCGACTATGAAACTTTAACTACAAATGTTAATCCTTTATAAGCTCTATCTAGGTTTTATCTTTATTTTTAAGGTAGGACTGGACTTTTTCCCATTATTACAAGGAAAAAAAAAGGATATTTGTGAAAGGATTGTTAGTTACCTCCAACATGTCTCCAACATTGATGACAAAAGCATTTTGGAGTGGTTTAACAGGAATCCAATTTCCATCTTTTCTTATTTGAAGGCCTTCCATTTCATTGACTTGGAGAAGGATAGTAATTCATTCCTTGACCTCCTCTTCAAATAACTCTAGCAACTCATTTGATTGGATCTCTAATGCCTTTGAATTAAACTCAAGTATTGTGATACACAACTTTTGTAGTTCTAAAGAGTACATCTCCAGATTATCTCTACAATCAAAACAAATTGTCTAAGCTTCTTCTCCCATTTATAAACTCTTTTTCAGATCTTATTGTTGAACCAAGGTCAGACACTCTTTGTTTTGTATGATAACAAATTACAATCTATTTAGTAATGGCTATAGTTGAACCAAAGCACAGGGCATGATATCTTAAAGTTAGCAGCCTGACTTGATATCTTGTAAGACGCTTGACATGATATCTTAAAGTGTAGCAGCTCAGAGGAGAAGTTACTCAAGCGTTCAAGAATTATGTGTTATCTTGCTTTGCATAGGACGCTTGTAAGATCTCGTCATTTCAACCTTATGACTTTTATAGTTGAGAGATGATCTTTTAAAATAGAACTGTTTTGTTAAAATAGAATTGAGCTCATTTTAACCTTGTAAAATCTTTTTTATAAAAGCATGCTAATAGGTTAGGCACATATATGAATTTTTTTTAAAAGAAAATAGATTCATGACTTAGTATTTTAAAAGAACTTGTTTTTGAAGTAAAGAATCGATTCTTGATTTGGTGCATTAAGCTAGAAATCGATTTCCATTTGTTTTAAAGCGATAAATCGATTTCCCTTTGTTTTTAAAGCCATAAATCGATTTCCTATTGTTTTAAAAAAGACTAGAAATCGATTTTAAAGTAGATTGGTTTTAAAAGAACATGTTTTGGAAAGAAAACAATCAATTGATGACTTTGTGTATTTAAAACAAAGAATTGATTTTGCTCTCTATTTTAAGGAGAACAAAATCAATTTGTGACATCTTTCTTTGAAGCTATAAATTGATTTTTGACTTGTTTTTGGAAGCACAACTTATTTTTTAAGCTAGCAATCGATTTCTCTCCTACTTCTTTTAAGCAAGAAATCGATTTCCAACTTATATATTAGAAGCACTAAATCGATTTTCATCTTATATTTTACAATCAATCAATCGATTTCTAACTTATCACAATAGTGTTAAAAAGTGCTCCAACAGTCATATTTTTACAATCCCTATAAATAGGATTAGGGTTTTCACGATTAAAGAACAACATACAATTCTCAAAAGCAGAACGCGAACTCTATTCACTACTAGAAAAAAGGCTTTTTATATCGGTTAAAAACGGCTTTTCATATCGGTTCCGTAACCGATATTAGATAAAGGGGATATTAAAAACAGGCGCTTTCTATATCGGTTAAAGAACCTATATGGAAAATGTTTTTTATATCGGTTCCCAGTAGAACCGTTATGGAAAGTCAGATTTTAAACATATAAAACGCTTTTTTTATATCGGTTTCTTAGTTGAACCGATATTGAAAATCACTTTTTATATCGGTTATTTAAAGGAACCGATATGAAAAGTCTTATTTTAAAAAATAAAAATAAAAAATTCCTCAATTGGATACACAGCAAACAACAAAATCACAACAAATACAATATTTATATCAAAATACAAAGATCTCAAATTATACTCAATATCCATATCCAAATACAAAAAACGAATCTAATACACACACTATCTATATTTTACTAACCACTAAAAAGCAAGAAAGAGCTAATGAGTAAACATATACATAATAGCTTAGCCCTTAGTAACTACTCAAACCATAAGTGAAACAAGAAGCACTATAAATCTTTCTTTTTTATCAACTAAGTCGCTAAAAATCTATCATACAGCTGCGACAGTTCCAAACAAAATATATCTAGAAGCCCACTCTTGAGCCAATTCATGTTGCACTGCTTTTGTCACGCAGAGAGAAGCATTTGCAATACTCACAGTGAGTTGAAGTATGAGAACTCAGTATTGTGCTTTGCTCAACATCTATATCAAGTCCAAAAGCAATAAAGTCACGAATGAGGACAATGATTAGTAATAAATTAAACATTAAGCAAGTTAAAGATGCTAATAGAAAATAAATAACATAGTGCTTATGGTTAGAGTCAAGAATAAACATGTTAATAACAATAGAGTAACAAATGAATACAATGAGTAGTCATAGTGTTTCTGGTATACCTTTTTTCTTTCTCAATTACTCATCAATAGCAAAAACTCAAAATCTATTATCCAACATTTTTCCATCAATCTTATTCAACGGGTTAATAAAGTAACTATAAGTCTATAAGTGAAAATGGAGGATGGAGGAGTGGAGAGAAAGCTACCTTGTTTCCTCAGTATCTTGCCTCCTCTTTCAAACAAATTAAAATTTCATGATGAGTTTGCCCTCTACCAAATCTAAGTCATCTTATGTCATCTTATATTGAAGATTTTTATCTTTCCTTTGTACATGGACTACAGCTATTACAAATTTACTATTGTTATATAATAAAGTTATTAAAATTAAAGGAGAACTTACCAAACCACCATAGATATAGCTAACTGCATATGCTACTGGTATACACATGTAAACATATAAACAAAAAATGCTATTAGAATTTTTAGAAGCATACACACACAGGAAAATTGCAAGTGTTTTCTTGTTCCTTTTGGTACAGAATCTTAGATTTCCAAAAGGAGGCATCTCACAAAATGAATTACAGCATGCTATATTAAAGCCTTTGCCGTCTATACCAACTGCAGCTGAAAAGTGAAAATCAAATGTAGAGTTCAGAAGAAAGGGATAAACGAAATGTAAATGTCGTATGTTGATTGAGAACGCATCCCATATCAGTTAAAGTTACACAACATTTGATGCCGTAAGTTCAAGTTTCACACCATAACAGAATTTTGCCACAAGTTTGAATGCTTTGGCCCCACCAGGAATGTCCTCAAGGTGTATGGCACATGCTTCCTCTGATTCAGAAGCTTTGACAATCATCTTTCCAAAACCCCACTTCTAGAGAGCAAAGGGAACTGCATTAATTGTGTATTTGGGTTAGCCTATGTTTATGTTCACAAAAAGCTTACATTCAAAATACCAGAGGGCAAGTTCTTTAGATGAAAGCTGATTTGTGTAATAAAAAAAAGCAAAAAGTTCAAACATGTGCTAACTGCTATATGAAGGAAAGTGGAACTACAAAATAGCATTGATTTCCACAACCAGAACTAAATATTTCCCCTCACCACATTAATAATATTGAAAAATCAAGTGTTTTTGCGAAACATATTTCATAACATGGCAAAAATAATAAATCACTAATGCACTACCATAATCTCTGCTATATGCATGCGTCATGTAAACATTGACAAACTTTAATTAAATAAAGAGCTAGAAATTCAAGTAAACTCATACCATCTGTATACATAGTGTATGAACTAGATGTGATAAACAACTATAAAGAAAGGTATTATATACCTTATGAAGATGGAAGGATATTTCATCAACTTCAACAACTATATCACTGGGAAGCCCGGTCGTGCAGAACCTAATGGTCATGAAAGAGATGAAAAAATTACACATTATATAAAATGACAACATTACAATAAAAAATTCAATATACATGAAAGGAACCAAAAACATGGTATTACTATTAAGTATTAACTACTATTAAGGAATGCATGGCAAGTTCATTATCCCGCAAAAGGCTCCCAGGACTCATTGTTAGAGGTGGTATACCAACTCACACTACAGGGACAATAAGAAAGCTTAACAAAACGAAAAGTGAAATAATGATCTTAGATTATTTCCTCACAACCATAAAGAAAACAAATCAAGTTATATAACCATACAATAAGTTAAGAACAAAAATCATAGTTTTAAGTCTTCATTGACAAGTCTGTTTCTATCAGAAAGGCACCAAACCAAGGGAGAAGAACTTACAAGATTTCACCAAGTACATATAATATAATGTTTAAAATATCAAATCAAATAAAATAAAAAGAAGGAACTCATTAAGCACTTTGGTAGTCCTCAAGTACACCAATCCCAAATGTGACATATAGAGGATCTACCATATATCGATTCAATACACTTTGAAAGAAGCAAGGCAAACAAGCATTCAAAGATAACACCAACAAATTTAAAAGTAAACAAAAGTGTTCTTCCAAATCCCGGACTTCACAAGTCACAAACATTTCAACAAAGGACATCACATTTGAAGAGAGAAAACAATAATAACAAACAAAAATGCATTTTAAAGAGCACAAAAAGGATAAAGGGTAATACTGGCCTGCCTTGACGTTGAAATGCATCGACTTTTTAGAACCCAATTTCATGCAAGCCATTTCCTCAAATCCCAATAACAACAGAACAACAAGTTAACAACAGATCTTAGGTCACTATAAACCCAATAAACAAAACCCTTCAGAAAAACACCACCGTATCAATTACAGGAAAAACCCTCAAATTTCAACAAAGTCTTCAAACGATTCACATCACAATGTAGCTTCTTTTCAATTTCAATTCACTTCCCCAGCAACAAACTTAAACAACAAAGCCGAATCTACAAGCAGATTCAATTCAACAACACCACCACAACTTGAAAACCCTAAAACCAGGAAAGAGGGTTTTGCTTGCACAAATCGGTGGGTTTTGAGAAAAGCGCGAAGGTTAATGAATCGTACCTGGAAAAGCGATTAGGGACGAAATCGAAGGAAGGAGACGAAATGGTGAAGCAGCAACATCAGCGATTTGAGAAAAGCTCCAACGAGAGGGCTCCAACGATGACGGCGCAACAGTAGTGAGAGGGTTTTCGTTGCAGCGCAGTGAGAGAGAACCGCCAAGGGTTTTCGGTGGGTTTTGCTTGTTGTTGCGTCAAAGACACACTTAGAGCAAGTGTACTCTTTCGCAGAAGTAGTATAAAAGATTATCGTCTCCACAGGGATTAATTAACAAGTACCAAACTAGTCAAGATTATATATTGTTTAGACGAAGCAATAATTTGAAGGTTATAGAAACTAAAATAAAAAGAAATAAATAGCAAGAATTAAAATACAAGTTTAATAAATGGAGAGAGATCTAGAGTCACGGTTTCACTTGCAAGCTTCGATTCCCCTATGTCTAATTCTACCTGAATTCCCTTATTTTATTTAATTACCAATCCCTTTACTAAAACTATTAATCTGTTTGGTCATTCGCGATTAATATTCTTTTTCCTAAATTAACCCCCGTTTGGTCATGCAAGAATTTAAATTCAGGAAAAGCATAAAGAGCAAAAAGGTTGAATGATTGGAAGACTAAATTATGGTTTGGTCATGCCCTAATTGTAGCCTCAATTATCCTATAGGTCCACCAACTAATTGCGATGCGATTTTGATCAACTAATTGATTATAAACATGCAAAGGGTAGCTAATCCTAATCATGTGATAAAAACAATAGGACAATATCAATTAAAATAAAAACAGGAACTCAAACTAGAAATTAGAACATAAAAAAGGTCTCTAATCATGCAAGATTCACCTAAGACCCTAGAAGAGGATTTAGGTATCCATAGTAATTAAGAACAATAAAATAGAAATTAGAGTCATGAATTACAGAGATAAAAATAACCCTAAATTAGATGAATTATTATTCGAGTCTTCGATCTCTTTTTCTCGCTCCAGAGCTCTCACTGGTGTCAAAAACGGTATCCAAAATCTTCCTCTCTCACCGTCTATGTTACTGTTGCCGTTTCCTTTTCTTGCGTCAGGTCTCCGTTCAATTCTTTTTCTCCCTACTGTATGCGGCTTCTCCCTTTTATAATAATGCTAGCCACTTGAAATTCACCTCACACCTAGGGTTTTGTGCTTCCCAATTGAAAACAACATGATCTCCTTTCTGATTCTTCACATGGGCCTTACGGGTTGAATTTCAACTAATTGAAATTGGGGAGTGCTTTCCCCACACCCCCCCTACTTATTCACACCCCATAATAATTTTATTTCCAAAATTACCCCCCTTTAAAAAAAAAAAAACCAACACCCCTCCCCTTCTCTCACTCTCCTCGTCTCTCATTCCCTCCCCTCCCTTCGAACCCTAAACCATCTTTCTCTCTCACTCACCTTCTCTCAACTCACTCAATCTCACCCAATCTCTCATTCAATCTTCTCCACCAACACTCTCAAGAGTTGCTGGGTTATTTTCTACTCCCTCACGCCTCTAATCGCTCCATTTTCTTCAAGGTATGCCTCTCCCCTACGCTCCATTCTCGGTTTTTTTCTCGAACGCAGAATTGTTCGAGTGAGGTCCATCGAACACGTGAAAACGGGTGTTCGAATGAGGTTGTGCGAACACCGCTCGAGCAACCTCATTCGAACCGCTTGTATTTTGTAAATCAAATCGACTTGTTCGAGGGTGGTGGTTGTGCGAGCGACGCACCTCTTCCACCGAGCGATCGTTTGACAATGAACTTTCTCACTGATTCTGCTTTGGTTATGTTAATTTGATTGAATCGGTTCTGTTGATTGTTGTTTCGATATGGTGAGGAGTAGAGGTGGTCATCATGCAAACAACCTTCGAGCGAAGCCGGCGGCCACCTCCTACGGTTTCAAACCGCAAAAGGAGGAAGAAGCCGGTGAACCCTCCCGAGCTAGGGTCGTGCCGAGGGGTAGGGGTAGGGTTGATGTTCCTCCTCCCCACTTCCGCAGGATATTGGGCGGGATATTGAGCGTGATGCTCAATTTCCGCCTATGAGTTGGCCGACCCTTCATCCGCTATGCCTTCGTCTGCTAGGCCTTCATCCGCTGCTAGCCTTCATCTTCTAGGCCTTCATCTTCTAGGCATCATGAGGAGGAGGCACCGAGCCTCGTGAGGAGGAGGTTGCTTGAGCCTCGTGAGGCCGCTTTGCTCTGGGGGCGACATTCCCATTTCTGGTGGACCGTAAGATGGTTCTGTCTTGCCCACATACGGGGCACATATTCTCGACCGATTTCTATTCGCCGGGTAAGTTATTATTTTATAGTTGGTATCGTTGTAAATTTGTTTATTAAGTTGTTGAATGTTTTGGCTTATTGTGTCTTTTTCTCAATGCAAAGTGCGGCGGATTGACTGACCAATCCCACATGGACTGTTACGACGTTGTTTCATGTGCGATTTAGGACACTGACAGCCTTCTGTGGTTGGTTCCCTTGGTTGGGCTTGGCTTCCCATTCTCCACAAGGGGGGCTGAATGCATTCATAGAGCGTTGGCACCCGGATACATCATCATTCCACCTTCCCGCAGGGTGAGATGAGCATCACCCTTGATGATGTATCCCACCGCCGCACATCCCCATTCTCGGCGGTTCTATGACATGCCGGTCGACTTCATGGGAGGGGGAGCAATGGCCGGTTGACTTTTTGGGTGCCACACCGGAGGATGCAGCGGCCCAGACTTCGGGCCGTGGGCTGTCTGTTGGGCTTGTATGGCTGAGGGATAGGGTCTACCACCCAGCCATAGCTGAGGGGCGGTGGGACCATGCTGCTAGGGCCTACATGTCAGTATCTTTTTCGGTTGCACCTTGTTTGCCGACAAGTCGTGCAACAAGGTTAAGCTTGGCTACCTTGGTATCTTTGATTGATTTGGAGGCGATTGGAGACTATTCTTTGGGGGCCATGGCCCTGGCCCATCTCTATGATCAGCTGAAGGATGCTACAAGGAAGAAGACCAAGAAGATTGATGGTCATCTTCCTTTACTTCAGGTATGAAACATATTCTTTACTTTTAAGTTTGCTTTAGTGTTACTTTCAGATTAATAATCAACCAATGATATGTTGATTACAGGCTTGGATCTTTGAGCACTTCCAGAGTGCGAACTTTTCCTCTTGGGTGGAGCACCCAGAGTATGATGAGAGTACCCCACGGACGAAGAAATGGTTGTGCGATGATGTCCCTGGGGGCATCAAGTCACATACCATCGATTATGCCTAGACCGCCACACCGTGAGAGGGTGACACAGGACCCCTACACGGCCCATAGGCGGTGTGAGACCACTTCGGGAGCCGGCCAGTTCGAGGGTTCATTCGGAGTGGTGGTCGCATGATGCGTCACTTGCGGATCGAGTGCTCGACAGGTTTGGGCAGGTGTCCAAAGACATTCCGAGGATCCTGCACTCCTACCGGGCCGCCTGTACTCTCACCGAGTGTGATGAGAGGTGGACTCGGTTGAGGACCACTTGGTGGCGCGGGGGCCTCCTGCAGTGCCGTACTCGTCAAACACGGTGCTTGGCTACTTTCCATGGTACTCTAGGGTCTCACATCCCTTTCTCTTCCCCGAGCATTATCGCCTTGCGAGATGAGCTCGATGATGTCGGCGTGTGCGTGTCTTTTATGTTAATTGCATGAAAATGTTTCTTAATATTATATTTATTTAAGTAATAATGTTATGTTATTTGGTTGATGATGCTACCGTGAGTGATTGATTTGGTTGATGACATTGATGGGGCCATCGATGATCATGTCCCGAGCCGGTCAGACCATGTTTCAAATAAGATCAAGAGGTCGCTCAACCCCTTCCGTGGGTTTAGGAGTAGGTTTGGGAATGTGTATGAGAGGAGGAGGGGCGCACACCCAAATAGGATATGTCTTAGGAGGATATTTGTTTACTTTTTTTGTATAATTTAACAACTTTGTTTCATTTGGTTTTTAATTTGAAATTCCTTTTACGTTGGCGCAAATTTATTGTCATTACGGTAACAATTACGGTAAAATAATAAAGTTGAACAGGATTTAATATTGGATATGAACAGAAATTAAAAACACAAATTGCAAAAATACAAGGATAGGAAATTTAAAACGAAACGACAGGGAAAAACAAAATACAATCTAATTCTACTACGGATTTTTTAGATGATTCTCGTGTTTCAACGAACAATTCGAGATAAGGTTCAATGAAACCTTAGAATTCTTCATGTTTCTCAAACATTTGACGAACGTCTTCGTCATTCTTGAGAGGCTTAAGGCACTTCCGAATACGATTACGTGGGTTCCAGCTGCTGACGTAGGGGGATTCACATTCGATTTTTTGAATTTCTTGCTGAACACCATCTAGTTTCACATTTTTTATCAGTTTTTCTTTCAATTCTGCGAATGTGATGTTGTTCTTAATCATGAAAGTTTTAGTTCTTGATTCACGACTATGAATCAACGCACTGAATGGTCGTCCCCAAGACTGTTAGTCATCTCATACTCAACTTTACAGGGGTGCGTAAGTATGGGTTGTTGTGGTGCGGGTGGTGGTGGTTGAAGAAGATGCGTGACCTCTTCTGCAGTTCGTATTGTGTCCACGTACAACTCTAAGATCTGTCGCCCCATCGGAACGTTAGCTAGATGTTCCATCATTGCACGGACGTCGTCGTCATTTCGGATCTCCATGATCAATACCGGATACCCCATCATCTCTACAATTGAACTTTTTGAAACGTATACGCTCCACGCCTTTTTCCACGCCCTCTCGGGACGAATCTTCCTCTCGACCTTTTCCTTCATTGGGCGAAGGTGATGTCCTTACTCATCCTGCGAGAAGACATGGTTAGGACAACGAAACACAACACCATGTTCGCTTGGTGACAAATGATCCATTGTGGTGAAGCGGTCATTAGAATTTGTCATTTGAGTACTTGGGTTGAGCACAATTGCCATTCCATTTCAAATTGGGTTGGGAAGAACGAGAGAAGGTTTTGGTGAAGAAGCAAACTGTTGGGAAGAAGCGATTAGGGTTTGGTGAAGAAGCTCGAGGATGTGAACCCCTTTTATAATAGGCGTGATGAAATGTCACCGTTGATTTCATTTTTAGATCACAAATCGAGCCGCTTTAAATTCTATCCGCTCGTGCACAATTTCCAAAGGGAATTACATCCACTCATTTATCCGACACATTTGACCGATTGTAAACCGCTGATTAAAACGCTTGGTGGCATCCGAGGCGTCCAATACGCTATATCTTGCGCAGAATTGCGCAGCAGAAGACTTGTTCGAACAACATAATTCGACCATGTTCGCATGACCACCATCGAACTCGCTTCGTATGACCACTATTCGAACAGTGAAAAAACGCCCGCGGGTGTCTGTCCCATATTTAACACACTCGAACGTCCTCGTTCGAACTCGCTCAAGCCCCGTGTTCGAACAGGTGAAAATTTCTGAAAAAAAATAGGTCTTTTGGTCTTTTCACACCCTTATGGGGTGTGTTTAGAGTAGGAGGGGGTGTGGGAAAAGCAACAGCCTTGAAATTCACATCACTTTTATTTCTTTTGGGCCTTTCTTTTTAATATATCCACACCTAATTCTATATTTGCTAGCCCATATAAATAATTGATGATTTGAGTGCCATTAGATTGAATTTTTGTTCTTTTCACATTATCTTCTTCTCTGCAAAAATAAATAGCAAATGTAAGTCAATAATTCATATAACTGCTAATAATTGTTCTAAAAGTAATTCAAAAACATCTCTAAAAATGCACTTAATTAGAGTTTATCAACTCCTCCACACTTAACTTTTGCTTGTCCTCAAGCAAATTTTCTGGCTCAAAAAATTTTCAAATAAATAACAGAGACAGTCAGATAAGAGACCCAAAATTAGAAGCACAATGACAGACAATAGATAATATAGCACAAATGAGATGTCAAAAGGTTGCCCAATTAGAGGCTCATGTCCTGAAGAATACATTTATGTGAACAAGAGCACTCACTCACAATCTCTCTAAGTGTTTAGGGACTAGTGAAATATACACTCAAGTTTCAACAAAATGCACATTACCATAAGCTTGTAATTTGACCAAATCTCCACTAAATAGTTCACATGCATGCAAAAGATGGGGTTTCATGGGTTGTAATGGGGCCAAGGTGAATTCATGCAGGGTAGGAAATAAGAAGAGGAGATAATCAAATGGCTAAAAGAAAAACAAGAAGCAAACAAGAAACCATTGAAACCAAATATGGAGCTCCTATCTATTTTACGCTTTTGTCCAAACTCCAACTTAATTTCACTTTCATTCTTCACTATTCTTCTATTGAATCAGCTCTCTTTGATTTACCTTCTCTCTTGAGTCGACCCCCCCCTTTTTATTTTGGATTTGCCCTTTGGCTCTTTCATTCTTTTGATGTGTCTTTTCCTCCTTTACTTTTCTCTTTTTTTTTTTTTTCAAATTTTCTTTTTTATATTTTTTTTCATTTTTTTTTCTTAGGAGGAAAAGGTAAGTACATGAAAACTTCTATTTTGTTTCCTTTGTAGGAAGATATTCTTATAATCACATGATTCACTCATTTTTTTTCTAACAAGATAGACAACTAAAGTAGGTGACGAAATTTCACCCAAAATGTAGACCACTAAAATATAGGACGAAATTGTAATTTTCAATAGTTGCTCCAAATTCAATCTCAATTGGTTACCACAAAAAAAAAAGAAAAAAAAAATATATCTGGGTACCAAAGAAAAATATAACAAATAGGCTCAAAGGGGGCAACTAAGGGATAAATTCAACAAACAACTCTGGGGCCGGAAAATAACTAAATTCCCCAAATCTTTTTACATGATGCAAATCAATTTTCGTCTTGAAATGGTCAAAAGACAAATTCTAGAATGAAGCAAATTGGGAAACACACTAAAAAGAAAGAAAAGGGGTAAAAATCATGATTTAGTATCAATCCCCTTATAGGCTCTCGAGATCTCACATTTAGAAGCTAGTTCACAAAAAGTACTCAAGAGGGACAAATGCTAATTATCAGCTTCCTAAGGACATCCTCACAGTTACAATTAAGCACAAGTCTGTCATGTAAATTAATTATGGGATCCCCTAAAGGCATAATCTCTATTTTTCAATATAAGCATAGTTCATGCAAAACAAGCCAGAAAAAATGCTATCAACATATGTAGTGGGTATATGCATTAATAGAGATCAAGTAACAACATATAATATCCTCCCCACACTAGCATGAAGCATGGTCCTCAATGCAAAATATTAGATTGACACAAAAATAAATAAATGAGAGAGTAAGAGTGACTTCCCGAGAGAGCTTGTAGTTGGAGCTTGTTCCTAAAAACAAAAGAAAACAAAAATAATCGAAAATAAAACACAGGTTGCCTCTCTCGCGGCGCTTGTTTAACGTCATGAGCCCGACGATAGTTGGTGCTCAATCGTGGCTCTCCAAGAGCAAATTTTACATCTAACGCGGTGCACCTTTTTAGCTTTCTTACCATGTGGTTCACATTGTTCTTTCTTTTTCCACGTGGTGGATGAACTTTAAATGATGGTGATATTTTTACTGTATCTCCATCCACCACTAAACTAGGATCTCGCATAATAAGAACTTTTTCAAAAGGTCCTGCATCTTTAGATCACAAAAATATTAGTTTCAACCACATCATCAAAATAAGGAGAAGTTAAAGAAAATAAATTTTCATTGAAATTTAAAGCTTTAATAACATCATCTTCTTTACCGCTCCTTAAAGTTACTTTCCCCTTGTTAACCTCAATTATAGCATCACCAATGGTTAAGACAATTTGGCCGAAATTTGGGTTTTCTCCTCTTTCTCCAAATCGAGAATCTGTTGATCTTTCTCATTCTCCTCATAACCGCTCTCATCAAAGGAATCATTATCTCAATTTGACTCTCCTCAAGGTAGGATCTATTATTTTGATTTGACTCCCTTCAAAAGAGGAGTCTCTTCATCTTTCTCGAGAGCTTCTTCCTCTAGATTATCTTCTCTGGAGAACACTTCATCACTACTAAGAATATTATCTTTATATTGCTCAGATTCTTCATTTGGGGTAGACTTAGTTTGTAAATAAAGAGTTTCTTGAGCCAACCGAGTTGTTACCATATCAATAACTTTTGACAATTGATTCTTCAAACTCACAAGTGTTTCATTTGTTTGCTCCATAAATTTGACTAAGACCTCATCAATATCGATTCCTCCTCTTTCCTCTCCACTTGTAGTGACTCATAATTATCACAGTTGGAGGAATAATAAGGAGGTGGCTCATAGTCATCCCAATAGTTTGAATAAGTCTCATAAGGAGGAGAAAATGAGCGTTGACATTGAGGCATATACCAATATGACTTCTCTAAATTTCTTTGTGCCTCTGCCTCTCTAATATAGTCTCCAAGAGTTTTAACCATGATTTAGACTTTTCACTGCAAAACAAAGTGAACTGCAACGGGCTCTTGGGAAAGTGTTATCAATTTTTTTTTGTATTTTTCAATAAGATAAATAAATAAATAAACAAAAATAAAAGCAAAAAAATGTCTAAAGCAATAAAAATCTTTTCGCTTTAAAATTGCTAAATTAATCCCTTCAAACGGCGCTAAAAAACTTGTTACATCAAAGACACACTTAGAGCAAGTGTACTCTTTCGCAGAAGTAGTATAAAAGATTATCGTCTCCACAGGGATTAATTAACAAGTACCAAACTAGTCAAGATTATATATTGTTTAGACGAAGCAATAATTTGAAGGTTATAGAAACTAAAATAAAAAGAAATAAATAGCAAGAATTAAAATACAAGTTTAATAAATGGAGAGAGATCTAGAGTCACGGTTTCACTTGCAAGCTTCGATTCCCCTATGTCTAATTCTACCTGAATTCCCTTATTTTATTTAATTACCAATCCCTTTACTAAAACTATTAATCCGCTATGGTAATCCGCGATTAATATTCTTTTTCCTAAATTAACCCCGATTAATCATTCTTTAAATTCGGAAAAGCATAAAGAGCTAAATTATGGTTTATGGTTTGGTCATGCCCTAAATGTAGCCTCAATTATCCTATAGGTCCACCAACTAATTGCAGTACCGTCGCTGATCAACTAATTGATTATAAACATGCAAAGGGTAGCTAATCCTAATCATGTGATAAAAACAATAGGACAATATCAATTAAAATAAAAACAGGAACTCAAACTAGAAATTAGAACATAAAAAAGGTCTCTAATCATGCAAGATTCACCTAAGACCCTAGAAGAGGATTTAGGTATCCATAGTAATTAAGAACAATAAAATAGAAATTAGAGTCATGAATTACAGAGATAAAAATAACTCTAAATTAGATGAATTATTATTCGAGTCTTCGCCTCTCTTTTTCTCGCTCCAGCTCTCTCACGGTGTCAAAAATGGTATCCAAAATCTTCCTCTCTCACCGTCTATGTTATCATTTGCCGTTTCCTTTTCTTGCGTCAGTCTCCGCTCAATTCTTTTTCTCCCCTCTTCATATGCGGCTTCTCCTTTTATAATAATGCTAGCCACTTGAAATTCACCTCACACCTAGGGTTTTGTGCTTCCCAATTGAAAACAACATGATCTCCTTTCTGATTCTTCACATGGGCCTTACGGGTTGAATTTCAACTAATTGAAATTCACATCACTTAATTAGATTGAATTTTTGTTCTTTTCACATTATCTTCAAAAACAATTATCTTCTATATTTGCTAGCCCATATAAATAATTGATGATTTGAGTGCCATTAGATTGAATTTTTGTTCTTTTCACATTATCTTCTTCTCTGCAAAAATAAATAGCAAATGTAAGTCAATAATTCATATAACTGCTAATAATTGTTCTAAAAGTAATTCAAAAACATCTCTAAAAATGCACTTAATTAGAGTTTATCACTTGTAGTGAGAATGAGAGCCATCGAGGGTTGCTTACACTGAGAGGGTTTTCGTTGCAGCGCAGTGAGATAGAGAACCGTCGAGGGTTTTTGCTTCCAGCGAGAATGAGAGCGAAGAAGGTATAATGCGCAAATAAAATTTTAAGGGTTTTCAATATCAGTTTCAAAGGAGCCGATATAGATAATGTAAATTAGAGTTTCCATATCGGTTAGAGCCTGAACCGATATAGAAAATGTGCTCATAATTTCAAAAATGCCACCGCCTCTTTTTTCATATCGGTTATATTGTGAACCGTTATTAATTGCTGATGTAAAATCCATATTTTCCACTAGTGATTCACAGTCACACTCATTCTTCACGTTCTTCATCAAGGGTTAGGTTGGGAATCACACTAACCCCACGCAAAGGTTATCATATAGTCCAACACCTATCACAACCGATGAGACTTAACAAAACTACCTGCGAATTTTGTAGTTAATAAACATAAATGTTTACCTGAATGGTTGTGGAAGTATAGGAAATAATTTGGGATTTCTTACGTATGATGGAAGAGTGTAAATGTAGAATAAATCAGTCCATTCAAGTTTATGTTCTTCTGACATAACAAACATCTGACCAAATCCTTCCATATCTCCTGGTTTCTGTGAAAATACTTTCTTCTCTTCCACCGAAAGATCAAATAACTCTTGAACAAGTATCTTGAAATTTTCAACCAATGATTGATTGACAGTGTGGTTGATCAGCTGACAATAATTTCAGTTATAAAAATGTTAAAACTAACTAACAATATTAATTTCTTATTTCAAAACCACAAATAATATGATTTGTAATTAATATCAAAACTATACCTGCAATGTGCAGAATTTTATTTAATAGAGACAAATAAAAACTAAAAGATTATCCTAAGCCAACAAATTAAAACCGTTAGCTCAATGGCTTAATCAACCCTAAAACATTGAGGGTCGGCCCGGTACTCTCGAGTTCGATTGCTGTAGTGGAAAAGTTCAGTGTTGGTCAGTGTTAAATTTAATCCTAAGCACGAGTAAAGATTAGTCTTTTGTTGAAAGTGTTGAGACTCTCCACGAGTAACCAGCAATAATCCAAACCAAAAAACAAACATTATCCTCCGCCACCTCGTCCTCTTTCATTATATAACCACTTATATCAGGACGCGTTTTAGAATTTTGTGTTATAAATAAGATACCTTCTAAGGTGAGGGACCAAGGAAGTATTTCACTAGTGTGCTAGTAAAAACTGACGATATGATATAACATAAAATGTTAGATTGTATCCATGAAATCTTAATTATTTATAACATTTTATAGTATATCCAACTGTAAATTCAACTAGAACACCTATGAAAGACTTAATTGATTTTTCACCCTAGAAGCCACTTATAATAAAAATATTCTTTTTTTTTCTTGATAAGCTACTCAATCAAACGATTTTTTTGGTATACTATTATGCCAAAGCAAATCGGAATTAGGCTTCGCTCATTTACTATTAAGTAGAAGCTCTTTTGATAGCTTTTTTGGTCATTTTGCTCGTATCCTAGTTGATATAGATTTGAAATCATAGCTCAGAAATAAAATTCTAGTTGAGAGGCCTGGTTATGCTTTCTTTGATTGGCATAGAGTTTTAAAATTTGTTTTCCTTGTGTATGAGTTGCAAGATTATTGGTCATACCACTAGCAATTGTAATAAAAGAATGCACTATGGTGTAGGAAAAAATAAGAAGCAAAAAGTCTCAGAGCCGAAGCAGTTTTCTAAACATGTTCCTAAGGCAAAGGTCAATGTGAACCATATGTCGAAGACTTGTGTTATAAGTGTTCAAACGGATATGAATAGGGAAGCTCTTATTCACTAAGACAATTTGGATCATAATCCTTATCTAGGATTCACTAAACTGTCTATAGGTTTGAATAGGCGTGCACCAAGGGGAATCTTCACCCCATGTAATTAGAGAAGCGTCCATGCAAGCTAATGTAGAATCGGATTATGTTAAAATTGTCGAATACTCTTTCATTTCAGATGAGGGTACCACTGGCACACAGATAGTAATTGTTAGTGGTTGTAATGTCACAACAACATTTTAGACCTACGACAACACCCATTTCAGGAGCACCCGAAAAACGGTTGCCTTAGATGATTATTGGCAACAGTTTTCCATACCGTTGGCTTAGTTTGTCAGGTATTTTGCTTATTTTAGACAACATTTAAAAATGTTGTGAAGGAATTATAAGCAACTTTTTTATTTAATAATTATTTTATTTTATTGAGCAACGGCCCAAAACCGTTCTGGATGTGCAAATAAAGTTTTATTTATTTTTTAAATATTTTTAGTAAATAATTCAGCGCAGTTTTTTTAGTTGAGCAAACCTTTGGCAAGTGTCGCATTTCCTAACTAGGTCGGCTGTGTCTTTCACCATGGTTGGCCAGTAATATCTGGCTCTGAGGGCTTTGTTTGCCAGGGCCCAGGCTCCTAAGTGTTTTCCACAAATACCTTCGTGGATCTCCGTGAGCACATACTCCGCCTCCTCACCCACTACACATTTCAACAAAGGGAGGGAAAAGCCTCGTCTGAAAAGTTTTCCGTCGACCACGGTGTGAGATACTGCTCTTCAGCGGACTGCCGCGGCTTCTTTGGCATCGGTTGGTTCGATGCCGGACTCGATGTAGTTCTTGATGGGCTGTATCCACCCTTCGCCCTCAACTATGGCATGAACATCCGACATTGTGATCAGAGTGAGGTCGACGCTGGTTTCGTCAAGTTTTCTTAGATGATGCTTCGAAGGTTCCCTGTTGGTTTTGTGCTGGCCAACTTTGCTAGGACGTCGGCTCGGGCCTTTTCAAACCGAGGTACATGTCTAAATTTTACTCACTCGAATTAGAGGAGTAGTTCCGTACCAGTTCCATGTAACGTTGTAATATGGGGTCCTTCGCCACAAAATCTTCCTTGACCTGGGAAACCACAAGCAGTGAGTCGGTATTCAACTCGATGACTTTTGCCCCAAAGTCCAAGGCCAATTTCAGCTCGGCAATGCATGCTTCATATTCTGCCTGATTGTTTGAGGTCGTGAAAGAAAAGTTGAGAGAGACTTCAATCACATGCCCCTCATAATTTTCGAGGATGAGCCTGGCCCCACTGCCTTTTGAGTTTGAAGATCCGTCAACGTGGAGTTTCCACAACAGAGGAACGGAGCCGGTGGGTGCCGGTGTTATTTAAGCGACGAAGTCGGCTAACACTTTCGCTTTGAGAGCCAACCAAGCTTCGTACTTGATCCCAAATTCGGATAATTCGACTACCCACTTGATGATTCGCCCCGCCAGGTCAGGTCGATGTAATACTTGACGAATGGGTTGATCCGTCCTCACAACAATTTGATGGGCCACGAAGTACGGCCTTAGTCTTCTAGCCATTACGACTAGGGCTAATGCCACTTTCAGGACTCCCGAATCAGGACTGCGCTGACAATTTCTTCGGCCACGGCAAGGTAAAGGTAGAGAGTTTCTCCTTCTATTGGTTTTAGTAGTATTGGAGGTTCTGACAATATCCGCTTGAGCTCGGATAAGGCATTTTCGCACTCCGAGGTCCAATTGAACTCGACGCCTTTCTTTAGGATTTTGAAGAAGGGGAGTGATCGATTTGCTGCCTTAGAGACGAACCTGGAAAGAGCGCAATCATTCCAGTTAGTTTCTGCACCTCCTTCTTGGTGGTAGGGGGACACATGTCGGTCAGGGCCCTACATTTATCGGGATTAGTCTCAATCCCTCTCTCAGTGAGGTAGAAACCGAGGAATTTTTCGGCTCTGACGCCTAAAGTACATTTCTTAGGGTTGAACCTAAGGTTTTTCTTCCGAGCCTCGAAAAATATCCCTTGGAGGTTGGCCAAATGACCCCTGTCCGCCTTACTTTTAATAATCTTATTGTCGAGATAGACATCGACAACCTTACCGATTTGGTTGCGAAAGACTTTGTTCATCATTCCCTGATAAGTAGCCCCTGCATTTTTTAGGCCAAAGGGCATTGACTCTAAAACAGTAGTTGCCTTGTCGGTCATGAAAGCCGTTTTCTCTTGGTCTGGCGGATTCATCGCAATCTGGTTGTAGCCGGAGTAGGCATCCAAAAAGGATAAGAGGCGGAAGTCGGACGCGTTTTCCACTAGCTTGTCGATACTAGGGACCAGGAACGTTTCCTTGGGGCATGCTTTGTTGAGGTCTGTGTAATCTACACATATCCTCCACTTTCCATTATTCTTTTTCACTGAAACTACATTGGAAAGCCACGTGGTGTATTTAACTTCCTTTACGAATCTTGTCGCGATTTACTGCCAAATGATGGCATGCTACCTCGAGTGGAATCCCTGGCATCTCGGAGGCGGACCAAGCAAACAGGTCGGCGTTCTGTCATAAACACGCGATCAAGCTTTTCCTCACTGCGTCACTGAGGTCGGCCCCCAGCTTCACTGTCCTCGTGGGATCGTCACCAAGAGGAACTTCGAGGAACTCGCCATGCGGCTCGGGTCGCTTAATTTTCATTTTGAGTTCCTTGGCCAGTTTGTCGTCATCTTCGTCCTCGGAACTATCAGGGTTGTAGCGAGAGCATCAACCTTAGTGAAATTTACTTCAACGGCTGAAGGTGGTACCTAAGGAACTTCCTGAAGTTGACATCATGTTCCCTTCAGGGAGAGGTAGTGGCATCTATCTGCAGCTTCGAGGTCAGCCGGGATGGTCACGGTTTCGCCCCTCAAGAATGGAACTTCATTTTTAAATGGACTAGGGAGGCGACGACGGCGAGTTTAGCTAGAGTCGGTCTCCCCACGATGCAGTGGTAAGGAGATATCATGGGTACAACTAGGAAAGTCGTCTTGATGTTCCGGGCAAGTTTCTTTTCCCCATAAGTAACCATTGTGTCGAAGTAGCCCAGAGGCCGAGCTTGTTCCTCGCCCATACTGGATAGGTCAGTGCGAGGTAGGGACTCAGATCGGCCAGAGACAGCCCGAGAATGGGAAGAAGATCTTGAAACATAATGTCGGCCGAACTCCCCTAATCAACGAGGATTCGCCTCACCTCGACGCACAGTATAGAGGCCAAGATAATCAACGAAACGTACTCATTTGGTTTCCCAATTAGGAAATCTTCATTGGAGAAAAATAACGGTTGTCTGGACGAGGTTGGCTTGGCAATCTCTTGCCATTTGCGCTTCATCATGCGTTTCGTTTCGCTTGATAGGACAGAGTGACCACCTGTTACTACCATGGTTGATAGTTTTGTCGGATACTGGATACAGATGTGAGTAAGTTTGCAAGCAAATGATTATGGTCCCACCGTGATCGCCAATGTTCAATACTGGGATCTCGGAATATACCTGGATCCGGGGTACGAGTGGTAGTGCTTCTTGAGAGTTGAAGATGGAGTTCGGACTGTTGAATATGGACTTTGGACGGTCCGAGGTAGCTAACATTCACACGTCGGGTATGGTGTACCTGCAAACACTCTGATGCTTAAGTCAGCAAGGGAGTTGAAGAGGTGTGCATGGAATGAAGACGTACCTGGAGACGCAGGATGTGGCTCTATTTATAGACCAGAGTGCGATTGTACTGTTGGATGTGGCCGCACTAATCATGGCCGTCGAATGTCTGCTCCCTTGGATCGAGGCTTTGACGTCAGTACTTGGGCTAGACCCAAAGTGAATGCTCATGTTTGACGATGGATTGCGCCTTTGGCCCATTCTGGAACAAAGCCATTAACATGCATGTCCAGCTAATGTAAGCTCTCATTGTTCCTTCTTCAAGCTCATGCATGAGGGTGAGGAGGAGTAACAACTAGGTTGGGGATTGAAATGTTGTAGGGGTGTTTGTGGTTTCACTCTCAAATATTTCTTCTTCCTCTCATTTTTGATCTCTCTTCTTAATTTCTACCCCTCTCTCCGCCAAACTCTCCCTCTCTCTCTATTTAGCTTTTGATTTCAAATGCTTACAGTTGAAGGGTTTTTATATAGGGAGGATACACTACGCCAGAATTGTAAAAAGAGATCGCCACCTTTAGTAGCGTTTATAAAAAAACGCTACCCATTTTAATAACACGCTACACCATTAGTAGCGTTTTTTACTTAAAACGCTACCAATTAGGTAACACGCTAGACAGATCCCTAGCGCTTTTTACTAAAACGCTAGCAAATTAGAAAACACGCTAGACGGATCCTCTAGCGCTTTTATTCAAAAACGCTAGCCAATTAGAAAACACGCTAGATAGATCCTCTAGCGCTTTTATAAAGCGCTAGCTATTTAGAAAACACTCTAGACAGATCCTAGCGCTTGTTTTCAAAACGCTAGCCAATTAGAAAACACGCTAGATAGATCCTAGCGCTTTTATAAAACGCTAGGTATTTAGTAAACACTCTAGATGCAGGATCCTCTAGCGCTTTTATTCAAAACGCTAGGTATTTAGAAAACACGCTAGATAGATCCTAGCGTTTTTAGAAAAACGCTAGGTATGGTTAAATAATATTTTTTTGTTTCCCATTGAGCTACTTCCTTTCTCATTAACACTCTCACCCGAAAACGCAAAAATCACTCACCCGAAAACGCAAAAAACCCTAACACCCTAACTCAAATTAACATCATCTCTCTCAACGAAAATCATCTCTCTCAAAGAACATCATCTCTCTCACTCGCATAACATTGGTGAGTTTTTTGTTCCTTGCTCTGCTTTCTTGTTAGATATTAATTATGGGTTCTAGTTTAGAAATATATTAGTTTTGTCACTTGTGCACACTAGACTCTTCTTCTTTTTTTTTTTACCACTAGCCTCTTCTTGTTAAACATAAATTAATTATTTGGAAGACTATAATATGATATAGATATAGCTTGGGAAAATAAGGAGTGGATTTGAAAAAATTTTAAAAGAGGAATTTTTGTTTGTTTTTTTATATGAATTGATTCTTCATTATATTCGAATTGCTTGATGGGTCATATGTTAAAGTTCTCTTCTCGTGATTTTATTATAAATATAATTTGGAAATTATGGATAGAAATTGGATGTCCGCCAATCGCTCATCCAAGGAGTATATTACTTGGAGTGGATTATTTTGTGAAATGTGTCTTTGAACGCTTAGGGACTTCTAGTGGTATGAAATGTCCTTGTTTAAGGTGTTGTTATGTAAAATCGATTCTCGCAGAGGAGTTGGCACGACATTTAAAGGCGAATGGAATTGATCAAAGTTACACTTGTTGGATAATGCACGTGAGAAAAAAGGTGAATCTTCAAATATGAATGATATTAGTAAGAGATATGCGCCACGGCTGACACCGAACACATTCATTTGATGCGAACGAATTTGAAGAGATGGCAAAGGTGGTTGAAGAGGATCTTAATGATTGTCCCGAAATGTTTGAGAAGTTGATAACGATGCAGAGACACCATTGTATGCGGGTTGTAATGAATTCACAAAATTATTGGGTCGTGATCAAGTTGTATAACTTGAAAACTCGCCACGGATGGACGGATAAGAGCTTTACCGATTTACTCTCACTTCGAAAGAAATGTTGCGAATGATAATGTGCTTCCTTCTCGGACGTATGATGCAAAGCAAATGTTGGGGTCTATTGGCTTGAACTATGAGAAGATACACGCTTGTCCGAATGATTGCATTTTATTTCGAATGAACATGCGTTGTTAAAGTCGTGTCCTAAATGTAATGCACCGCGTGTATATAAGAAGAAAGAGTCCGCTCCACAAAAGGTGTTGTGGTATTTTCCTATAATTCCTCGATTTGAGGCGCATGTATCGTAGTTCGGAAGATGCAAAACACTTGACATGGCATGAGGATGAAAGGATTAAAGATGGTATGCTACGACACCCTACAGATTCTCCGCAATGGAAAAAAATCAATATTGAGTATCCTAATTTCGGGGATGACCCGAGAAACCTACGCCTTGCATTGTCTGGCGATGGATTTAACCCGCACGGTATCGAGTAGTAGCTCCCACAAAGATACATGGCCCGTGATTTTGGCGATTTATAACTTATCGCGTGGCTTTGCATGAAACGCAAATATATGATGTCGTCTTTGTTAATTTACGGGCCCAAACAACCAGAAATGATATTGATGTATACTTGGCTCCTTTAATTGAAGACTTGAAGCAAATGTGGGAGACTCGGGTAGAGAGTGTATGATGGGTTCAGAGAAGAAAGTTTCACCACGAGGGCTATGATCTTTGGCACAATTAACGACTTTCCCGCATACGGCAATCTATCTCAGTACAGAACAAAGGGCGCAGTGCATGCCCTATATGTGAAGATAACACAGTTGGATGTGGTTGGAACATGGTAAGAAGAATATCTATCTTGGTCATCGTAGATTTTTGCCATCAACTCATCACTATCGATTGTGGAGAAAGGCATTTGATGGGAATACAGAAACACGTAGAGCTCCCCCACCTTTGACGGGCGAACAAGTATTTGAAAAGGTGGAAGATTTGAACATTAAATTTGGGAAGCCTTTTGCAGGAGAGATTGCCAAACGGGGTGGAAGAAAAGTCGATTTTCTTTGAGTTGTCATCTTCGAAGTCATTATATGTAAGGCATTTCATTGATGTGATGCATGTTGAAAAGAATGTCTTCGAAAGTGTCATTGGTACCTTACTCAATATGCCGGGTAAGACTAAAGATATCATCAACTCAAGGTTGGATTTGGTTAGTATGGGTTTGAGACCTGAATTGGGTCCCAGTAAAGAAGGGTACACGTGACATATCTACCTCCCAAGCACTCATACTCTATCTAGAAAGGAGAAGACTGTCTTTTGTGAGTTTCTTCATGGAGTTAAAGTTCCAGAGGGATACTCTTCAAATGTGGCGACTCTTGTATCGATTAAAGACCTCAAGTTAAAGTCTCTAAAGTCCCACGATTGTCATGTTCTCATGGAGAATTTGCTACCCATTGGTATACGATCCATTTTGCCTAAGAAAGTGCGTCAGACCTTAACCAAACTTTGTTTATTCTTTAAGGCGATTTGTAGTAGAGTGATTGACCTGAAAGTTGCCAACATTGCAAAGAGAAATTATCACACTTTGTGTGAGCTTGAGATGTATTTCCCACCTTCCTTTTTTGACATAATGATTCATCTAATAGTTCATCTGGTTAGAGAGACACAATTGTGTGGCCCATGTTACATGAGATGGATGTATCCGTTTGAGCGTTACATGAAGATATTAAAAGGATATGTGAAAAATCGATCACGACCTGAGGGTTGTATTGTTGAGCGCTACATAGTTGAAGAGGCTATTGAGTTTTGCACGGGCTATCTATCTAGTCTTGAATATTCTGTGGGACTGCCAAGGTCTCGTCATGCAGGAAGGATTAGTAAAGGGATGACAGAAACTAAATTAGTGATGGTATCAAGGAAAGAACTAGAGCAAGCACACTTGTACGTTCTTCACAATGATAGTGAGGTTGATTCATATGTTGCCAAGCACAAGGAGATTCTTAAGAGTCAATTCCCGGGAAAGAAGCAAGTTTGGTTAGCAAAAGAACACAATAGGAGGTCAAGGACAAAATTGTAAGTATTCCAAAATTCATGAAAAAATTGCAAGTTGGAATTTGTGTCTGACTATATTTTTTTAATCCGTTACTCGATTTTTTTTGACACGTGAACATATTTTTTATTGTCGATTAAATTTCGTTGACACTTGTTTATTATTTCTATCCGTTACTCGATTTTTTTTGACACGTGAACATATTTTTTATTGTCGATTAAATTTCGTTGACACTTGTTTATTATTTCTATCCGTTACTCGATTTTTTTTGACACGTGGACATATTTTTTATTGTCGATTAAATTTCTTTGACACTTGTTTATTATTTTTATCCGTTACTCGATTTTTTTTGACACGTGGACATATTTTTTATTCTCGATTAAATTTCACTTGACACTTGTTTATTAATTTTATCCGTTATTTATGTTTGTGCATCAAGAAGCATATCACAATCAGTATCACAAGGAGATTTAACAGATTGTGATGGTCACCAAGATGTCCTTGCTCGTGCCTTGGGAAAGGGAAGAGAGACAGGGTCGGATTAGAGGTTATGGATATGGGATTCCTCCGACAACCGTGTTTGGGCCAAAGAAGAGCCAAAGCAAGGGTGCGGGGATTGTAAAGTCATGGCGGAAAAGTATGACGAGCTATCCAAGAATGTTCTTTGTGCTAATGGAAGAGAGAGACAGATGTTTAAGCAGCTCTTGGCACAAAGGATTGGTGCACCATCCCCTGCGCCGCACCACCCCTGCTGAACCTATTGAGCCTCTTGCACTTCCCATAGCGCCGAGATAGCTGCACCATCCCTTCAACACGGTGTATTTAACAAAACTCGACTGCTTTTTTTGTACATATGTATTTGATAAAATTATCATGTATATTTATTTTTCTTTATAATTGATTTAGGATAATCGTGAATGTGAGCTATATATTGCAAACCCACATCGAAAGGTTGCGAGTGGGTTTGATATGTAACCAATTGAGTGCCACATCGCACAATCGTGCCATGCCCGAAAACCATTTGAGAGTTAGGGTAGACTATTCAATGAGGGTCCGCACCATTGCTCTGCTCCAATTGCTAATGCGGATATATTTATCGTGGATCAAGCACTTAGTACTTTTGTGGCATGGCTTTGAACAACTTGTCGTTGTAAGTGACAATATTTTTGTTAATAATTAAATGACTATAATGTGTGTTAACTAACTAGCTAATTAATCATTTTTTTAATATATACTAGGTACCCCATGTGTCCCGACCTTCCCTTCCATGAAAGTGTCCCAACCTTCCCTTCCACTACCAAACTCTCCCGACCATCTTCTATACCAGTCCAACATGTTGGTCAATTTCCCAATGATGAATTCCGTAACTACATCGATTCTCTAAAGGTCCACATTCAAAAAATGAACCAGGATTTACCAAATTTTTTTACCGCCCGATAACATTGTGGGCTCCGAACAGTTTGGTAATGATCAACATCGAGGATATGAAAGCTATAGTTGAGATGGATTGGGCCACCGCCATCGATATCGAGTATACCGGGTATGTATTAAATTATTTGTACACAATAGTTGTTTATATTAGAGTATATATTAGAGTATATATATGAGGATCTGAAAGTTGTATATATATTATTTATAGGTTTTGTACAATCGTCTTACTGTCCTTTCTCAACGGACACGTAAGTATTTCTTCTTGTGTCCGGCTTGTATAGTTGTGTTTCATAAAGGTAACACAGAGGAACGCATTACGGCTATAAAGAGTGAAGTACAAAGTTATATCCATTCACGCTTCATGGAAGCCAAGCATTTGAAGGGCGACTCTTTATTTTTGGCACCACTCAATAATGGGTGAGAAATTTAGTCTTCAATCACTTGTTTAATTATTTTGAGGATTGTATTATAGTGTAAATTAATGTGTACTCATTCGTTTCTTCATTTACTTGCAGCAACATTGGGTACTCTTTGCAATAAACCCTAAGCAAAATGTTGTCTATTATCTGGATTCACTTCAAGGCCATTACAACGTCTACGAAGACTTCGTAGAATCAGTTGAGAGGTGTGTATGTGTAACCCTCTCATTTTAATTTGTATAATTTAATATATGTATTTTGTTCAACTTAACGTTATATATATATATATGTATGACGTTACAGTGCTTTGAAAGAATACTTGGGATTATCTACGAGTAAAACAAGATGGCTACCCATAACTGTAAGCTTTTTAAGAATCATTCTTATAATTTTAATTGATTTTTTGGTCATAAAAATGTGACAATTAAGTTATAATCTTTTGCTTTGTAGTGTCCTAAACAACCAAATAGCAATGATTGTGGGTACTATGTTATGAGGTATATGAAAGAGATTATCACTCATGACAAAGTAACAATCCCAACCAAGGTAACTACTTAGATTTATTTTTATATTGATATTATAATACTTACTCACATTTAATAAACATTTTAATTCTAATTTTATTTCATTTTTTTCAAGATTTTCCCAACTTCAAAAAATCCAGAATTACTCACAAACAACTTACAAAGCAGTAAGGGGGAGTGGTGCCATTATGTTTCTAGCTTTTTGTAGCAAGTTTTGAGATTCATAATAGTTTAGTTATTATTTATGTTGTATATATTGGATTTATATTATGTTGTAAGTACTTCTTAGAATGATATATATTGGATTGGAAATATTATTTGATGAATTTTGTTGATGAATTTTGTTTGAATGATATATTGGATTGGAATGTATTTTCTGAATTTGTTGAAAAGGGAATGAATTTATAGGTTGTAATTAAAATGGAGAACAAACCAAAATAAAAAAATATTTAAAAAAATTCAGTCAATAGGTAGCGCTTTTTAGAGTGAAAACGCTAGAAATGAAGTTAAAAATTCATTCAATCACCTAGCGTTTTAAAGATAAAACGCTAGGAATTGTAAAGAGAGAGCTAGAGGATCCCTAGCGTTTTTGAGCAAACGCCAGGAATGCTAATAAAGGTCTTTATAGCATCCCTAGCGTTTTATATAAAACGCCAGGAATGCTAATAAAGAGTGTTATACCATCCTGGCGTTTTATATAAAACGCTAGGAATGCTAGTAAAAAGGTGCTATAGCATCCCTAGCGTTTTAATTTAAAACGCTAGGAATGGTAGTAAAAAAAAGCTATATGATCCCCTGGCGTTTTTATTTAAAACGCTAGGAATGGTAGTAAAAAAATGAGCTATGGGATCCCTAGCGTTTCTGAAACGCCAGGAATTGTAAAAAGGCGCTGGGTCAATGGCTAGCGTTTTATATAAAACGCTACGTATGTCTAAAACACGCTGGGTAAATGGCTAGCGTTTCTTAAAACGCTACTAATGGGGTGTACGCATTAGTAGCGCCAGCTTCTCTAGCGTTTTAAAACGCTACTAATGCCCAAAAAAAACGCTAGCCTTCCTAATACGCTGGCGTAGTGATATGGACTGCTTTACAATTCTTCTAATTACAATATGGGCCTTTAAGTGTGGGTAATTATACAAAGGTCTCTAGCTAATAGGCTTAAATGCACTTTAGATCCCCCTATTTTGCTAAATGTGCAATTTGTATCCCCCTATTTTGTTTTGGGCAGTTTTGGTCTTCCTATTTTACAAAATGTGCAATTTTGATTCTCTGCTTTTATTTTGGGCAATCTTGATCCCTCTATTTTACTTAATGTGCAAGTTTGATCCCCCTATTTATTTTTGTGCAATTTTAGTCCCTCTATTTTATAAATAATTTTTGTATTTTATATTTTCAATTTTAAATATTTATTTAAAAAATAGAAATTATTTAATTATATAAAATAAATAAGATATTTTTATATTTTAAGTTTTTAAATAGTTAAATATTTATTTAAAAATAGAAAATTACTAAATTATTTAAAATAAAAGTATTTTTATATTTTATATTTTCAATAGTGAATTATATTTTAAATAGATAAATATATTATAAATAATTAAAAATAGAAAATTTATAAATTATTTAAAATAAATTAACTATTTTTATATTTTATATTTTCAATAGTTAAATATAAAGTAAAATAAATAGAAAATTATACTTTAAATAATTACATATCAGTATTTTGGTCCCTAGTCCCTACTTTACAAATTATTTTTATATTTTATATCTTAAATCAGAAAATAATTAATTATTTTAAATAAATTAATTATTATTATATTTTATATTCTAAAATATAAAATAATTTAATAATTTTCTATTTTTAAATAAATATTTAACTATATAAAATATAAAAAAAAAGCTTATTTATTATTGAAAATATAAAATATAAAATATAAAAATAGCCTATTTGGAAAATAGGGGCACCGAAATTACACAATAATAAAAAGGGGAATCACAATTCTGCATTTAGTAAAATAGGGGGACCAAAAGTGCATTTAAGCCTAACTAATAAAATATTTGTAGGAATCTTAATTAAATTAAACCAAACATCTTCAAATCACACTATCTAGTAATTAAAGACATAAGAATTAATCTTAAATTTTTTCTGTTTTAATTCTAATCCTGATAAACTCTTATTCACAAACAACAAACTTTATTGCTTTCTGCTTTCGTTGAATTAGTAAAATGCTCGACAGATAACATTAAATAGGACATCTCACATTCATACACTTTTCATTAATTCATTATATTCTGCTGAAGCCTTGTCCTGATATGATATATCATACTTCTACTAACGAAAACTAGTTCATAAACACACAAAAATGAAATTCATAATATAAATTTACTAATTGAAATTAGTTTGAGGTAACCCAAGGCTCTTCTATTATCACTCATTTTGTATCCTCATGACATCAATATATGACTTTCCTTCCAGCTGACGTGAAAAGTATCCTTTGTAGTAATCCACTACATTCATTTTATTAAACAGTGCAGGTGTTTCAGGAGTAACAAGGCTTGCTACTGGACCTACAATTGCATTCAATCTAGCACTGTGAAATGTGGCGATGGAAATCCTCTCCTTCTTTGAGTTAATTGTTGCTCGATGTTCAATGCTCCGGTAAATTCCATTTGTCAGTATCTGCCAATTAGGATAGTTGGTAAAATTAAAATAGTTAGAGAGATGTGCGTCCTAATCAAACATATATGTCAAATCATTTATTGATTTAAATTATTACCTAAATATTAGGTATTGTATTTTATGTTTAACTCAACTCACAAAGCTAGATAGAGAGGTTAGCATAGGTTTTATAAACTCTATTTCGGCATTATCTCAAGTAGATATTTTTTTTCCGTACATCTCTTCTCATGCCCAGCACTATCGGGCTAAATGCATCGATAATACAAGTAGCCACTACTAAAAACTGACTTTTGTTGATGGTCTAAACTAGGGTTGGTTGTTACCCTCTTTTGTTTTCCCTTTTATCAGTTTTTTTTGTCATTTTAGTGTAAGTAGTTGGGTGGCTCACCATTCACCAATCATGTTAGGGTCTTTTTTTGACCCCACCCCATCCCATAAACCCCCACCCAATAACAAAAACCCCAAATTAAATGTCCTTCGAAACTTAATTTTTTTTAAAAAAAATAAATAAATCGTATATATACCTCTTTAGAGTGCGTATATATACGATGGTTATTTTTCATTCAATCGTATATACGTCTTTCGAAGGGGTATATACGATGCACTTTTTTTTTTTTTAATAATTTTTTTAATTTTTATTACTAAAAGCTACTAAAAATTCGTTAAATAGTCAAAACTACTCTAAAAAATTATAAAAACACCACTAAAAATCTAACAAAACCAAAATAAGGCTATACAAATTTTTTTAGATTTTTGGAGACTATGAAAATTTAAAAAATCGTAAAAAATAATAAACGATGGAATTTGAGATTTTGAGTAGTAGTCCCATAAGAAGTTCCTTCTAGGAGAGTCTTGATTCTTGATTTTTTCTGATTTAATAAATGTGGTTTTCATTACGATCGGAGTATGTTGCCTAAAACCGATTTTTAGCCTAAATTATTCGCTCGATGTATAACATCGCCACGTTTTAACGAACTACACACAAAACCTATTTTCGTGACTTATATAATTTTTATTTGACTTAAAAAAATTTAAAAAAATACAATGGGGTCGTATATATACACACGAGGGGGTATATATATACGACCTTATTTGCTCATCGTCGTATACACACTCCCAAGGCGTATATACGATTAAGGTGAGGTTTTTCCAATCGTATATACGCCTTGGGGTGTATATACGATGGGCAAAAATAGGGTCGTATATATACCCCCCAGTGTATATATATTACCAAAAATTTTTAAAAAAATACGTTTTCAGAAGGGCATTTTGGGGTTTTCAGTGTGGGTGGAGGTTTATGGGGATGGGGTGGGGGTCAAAAAAAAAACCATCATGTTATTGTGTTGTTTTTGGGCCAGCTAATTGTCGGTATTGGACTATATTTCAGAGTGGATGTGGCCTTGCCCCAAGTTAATGAAATTTAATATACTTTTGAACAACAAAAAAAGTGTGCCACGTATGAGTTAAAATAAGTGTGTATTTGGGTTTTTTGTGTCCAAAAGTATCTAAGTTTGGGATAAATAGACAACCACCAACTAGAGGATAATAAATTAATAATAATGTGGATAAGATTTTGTGACTATCTCCCATTATCACAAGGAAAAAAACAAGATATTTGTGAGAGGATTGTTAGTTACCTCTAACATGTCTCCAACGTTGATGACAAAAGCATTTGGGAGTGGTTTAACAAGAATCCAATTTCCATCTTTTCTTATTTGAAGGCCTTCCATTTCATTGACTTGGAGAAGGATAGTAAGTGCACAAGCATCAGAATGAGGATTAAGTCCAATGACTTGTTCTGGTTGTGGACATGGAGGGTAATAATTCATCCTCATTCCTTGACCTCCCTCTTCAAATAACTCTAGCAACTCATTTGATTCGATCTTTAATGCCTTTGAAATAAACTCAAGTATTGTGATACACAACTTTTGTAGTTCTGAAGAGTACATCTCAAGATTTTCTCTGCAATCAAAACAAATTGATTAGGTTTCTTCGATTTTGAGGTTGAGTCTAACTCAACCCTACAAAATTGTCTTATAGAGTGAAAGACGTCTTCCACTTATAATTTTTTTTCCAGATCATATCACATTCGATTTGAGACACTTAAAAAAACTATCTACGAATTTTGTAGTTAAGAAACATAAATGTTTACCTGAATGATTGTGGAAGTATAGGAAATAATTTGGGATTTCTTACGAATGATGGAAGAGTGTAAATGTAGAATAAATCTGCCCATTCAAGTTTATGTTCTTCTGACACAACAAACATCTGACCAAATCCTTCCATATCTCCTGGTTTCTGTGAAAATACTTTCTTCTCTTCCACTGAAAGATCAAAGAACTCCTGAACAAGTCTCTTGAAATTTTCCACCAATGATTGATTGACAGTGTGGTTGATCAGCTGATAATAATTTCAATTATAAAAATGTTAAAACTAACTAACAATATTAATTTCTGATTTCAAAACCACAAATAATATGATTTGTAATTAATATCAAAACTATACCTGCAATGTGCAGAATTTTATTTAATAGAGACAAATAAAAACTAAAAGATTATCCTAAGCCGACAAATTAAAACAGTTGGCTCAATGGCTTAATCAACCCTAAAACATTGAGGGTCGGCCCGATACTCTCGAGTTCGATTGCTGTAGTGGAAAAGTTCAGTGTTGGCCAGTGTTAAATTTAATCCTAAGCGAGTAAAGAAAGATTACTTTGTTGAAAGTGTTGGGACACTCCACGAGTAACCAGCAATAATCCAAACCAAAAAACAAACATTATCCTCCGCCACCTCGTCCTCTTTCATTATATAACCACTTATATCAGGACGCGTTTTAGAATTTTTGTTATAAATAAGATACCTTCTAAGGTGAGGGACCAATGAAGTCTTTCACTAGTGTACTAGTAAAAACTGACGATATGATATAAAAATATTAAAACTAACAATATAAATTTCTGATTTCAAAAACAAATATAATATGATTTGTAATTAATATCAAAACTATTTCTACAATGTGCAAAATTTTGTTTAACAGTGACAAAGAAAAACTAAAACATTATCTTTAGTCAACAATATTGTTGGCCTAATGGCTTAATCTACTTTGGGATATGGAGAGTCGACTCGGTGCGTTCGGGTTCGATTGCCGCAATTGACAAACTCGGTTTTGGTCAATGCTAAATTTGATCCTAAGCAAAAGCATATATTAGTCTTTTGTTAAAAGTATTAGAATATTCCACGAGTAACCAACAATTGTCCCCAAAGCAAAAAAAAAAAAAAATCATCGACCACCTCATCCTCTTTCATTATATAACCACTTATATCATGACACGTTTCAGAATTTTATGTTATAAACAAGATACCTTCTAAGGTCCTTCACCAATATACCAGTCAAAATTGATGATATGATATAACATAAAATGTTAGATTGTATCAGCCAGCTTAAAATCTCAACTATTCATAACATTTTATAGCATATCCAACGGTCAATTTAATTAGGACACTTATGAGAGACTTACTTGATTCCTCATCCTAGAAGCCATAATAAAGAGATTTTTTTTTCTTGATAAGCTCTTCAATCAAACAATTTTTTTACTATATTATAAGCAAAAGCCACTCTTGGGATCTCATTTACAATTATGCCAAAGCAAATCTGAATTAGGCTTCCCTCATTTACTTTTAAGTAAATGCTTATTTGATAGATCTTTTGGTCATTTTGCTCGTAATCTAGTTGATATAGATTTTAAATCACGGCTCAGAGATCAAATTCAAGTTGAGAGGTCAAGTTATGATTTCTTTGTTGACATAGAGTATGAAAAATTGTCTTCCTTTTGTATAGCTTGAATGACTATTGGTCATACCACTAGCAATTATAATAAAAGGATGCACTCTGTCGTGGAATATAATAAGGAGCAAAAAGTCTCAGAGTCGAAGCTGGTTTCTAAACATATTCCTAAAGCAAAGGTTAATGTGAACCATAAGCCAAGACTCATGTTATAAGTGTTCAAACAAATGTGAATAAGAAAACACTTAATGATCAAGACAGTTTGGATCATAATCCTTATCTGGTGGGATTCACTGTAGTGTCTAAAGGTTTGAATAGGCAACAAGGGGAATCTTCATCACATGTGATTAGTGAAGCGGACATGCAAGCTAATGTAGAATCAGATTCTGTTCAATTTGTCCAAGACTCTTTCATTTGAGGGTACCTCTGGCACACAGACAACAACTGTTAGTGGTTGTAATTACTAAACAGACTCATCATCCACTCAATCTCCCACTATCAGGCTAGATTCGCCAAAAACCTCAGAGTTTGATGCAATTTCTAACATAGTGGTAGCCTCTGACATTGGAGTTATAGGAAAGCATTTGTGTGACGTGTTAGATGATATTATTGATCCTATGACTATTGATATCCAAAAGAAGAAATTTCGACAAAAAAAGAAATTTGTTCAAAAAATTTGTTCAAGAAATTTGTTCAAAAAGAAATTCAAGGAAAATTCTGTGTTTGTCTCTTTTTGATTTAACTATTATAAGTTTGTCCTTTCGTGTCTAACATGGATTGTCTTAGAGGGTGTTTCGCCGTAACCGTCAAGAGCTCCTATTATTACTTTGATTTATTTTATTGTCAATGGTATTGATCTATTCTCCCACATTGGGCTTTCTTCTGTCCTCTTTTTTTTATAAATAAATTTCTTTTCGAAAAAAAAAAAATTAGGCTTCTCTAAGAGACAGAGAAGAAGTGTAAAAAGCAGCTTCAGACTTCAAATTCTGAAAACTAACGTTTTTTATTTTCCTAGTAATTAAACATTAATTTGCTGTAAAAAAAAACATTAACATCTGCTTGAATATAATACTGAAAAATAAAAAAAGGGAAACCAGAATATACCTGAAAGAAACCCCAATCTTTACATGCATGGTCCAATTTCTCCAGTTCAGTAACATCCTCGGACAACAATTTGTTCATGTCAATGACAGGAATCTGTGGCAGAGATGCTGTGTAACATACAACAGGGTCTTGATTTGGACGGAGATATCGTTCTGGAACTTGTGTTATGTGTTGCTTTGCTAGTTCCTGAACAGAAGGCACTATAAGAGAGCTACCAAGGTTCTTTAAACTCTCTGAATCCATAGCTGTAAAGTATAACTTCAGTTAGTGTTTCTTTTCTTTCATATCAGTGTTCCTTTAATTGCTTCCAATATGACTTAAATCTAGTAGGGTCGATGTTGAAATAAAATTATGTGGTGGCTATTGAATTTCAAACTCGTCGGCTCGTCGGCCCTTCGTGGAACCGCCTAATAAATTTAAGAAAATAAAGGACTCTTTGTTTTATAAAAATTAGACATTTTATGATCGACAATGTTATTTGGACAAAAAAAATTTGACAAAAATCAACTTATATTATCAATTAATCAAGTTTTTAGGTCATTAACCAAGTTTTTAATCAACGCCTCGAAAATTGTGAAAAAGCAGGTTGGTTAATTGGCCTAAAAACTTTGCTTAGTTAATTGTGTTATGAGTTGATTTTTTCATTTTTAATCGAAATTTTCATTTTACATAACATTATTGTTTTATGATTGACACATCTAGATTTAAGAAAATAATGCACTCCGACCGCCTAGGGTCCACATTTGTAGGGGGCCCAAAAAAAATTATACTAAGTCTAAATTATATTAGTATTATAAAAAAATTATACTAGTATTATAAAAAAATTTAAATAAGAAAGATCCTAATTATCTCTACAAATTCTGAATTTGTTTCCCCTTCATTATTCTAGATCTCTCGATTGCTACTCCACATAATAATCAGTCCTCATAATTCTATTCAATTCCTTCTTTCCCAACACTGTTGGGCCTAAAGGACCTCTCTAGTGTTGGATGTTTCTATTGTTGTATAGGGCTTATTGTATAGTGGACTTGGCTCAATCCTCTAAGTCATTCCTAGTGGACTTTGCTTTTCACACACCCCCTCCTACTCAAACACACCCTCTAACTTTTTAAATCCCCAAAATACCCCTAATTCAAAAAACATAAAATTCCTCCATGCGTACGAACGAGAGCATGCGTACCTGTTCGCATGAGTTTGTTCGAACATGGTTAGCATGATATTGTTCGATCTGTTGTTTGACAGCACAGTTTCTGTGTTTTGTTGGGAGTTTAATTGGTTGGTTGATTTTATTAAATTGGTTTAGTCTAATTGGGTATGAATATTTATGACTTATTTACTTATTACTAATCTATGTTACAGTGGTGTTTAAGTTAGACAAATAGTTTATTATTAAAAACCAGAACCGTACATCAAATACGAAAGACAACAAATACAAAAGACTTAAAAGCAACATAAGCAAACAACTAACTAAGAAACTAGTGTTTCGGTAGTCCCTGTTCCAGAAGATAAATGACCTCTTCTGCAGTGCGTCTTGTGTCCACGTACAACTCTAAGATACTACGTCCCATTGGAACGTTAACTAGATGTTCCATCATTGCGCGGATGTCGTCGTCGCTTTGGATCTCCATGACTGAATAATGGACAGTCCCATCATCTCTACAATTGTACTTTCTGAAGCATATACGATTCACGTCTTTACGCCACACTCCCTCTGGACGAATCTTCCTCTCAGCCTTTTCCTTTGGTTGGGCGAAGGTGATGTTCTTACTCATCCTGCAGAAGATATGGTTAGGACAACGAAACACAACACCATGTCCGTCGGTGGTGACAGTCCCATGGTGATGAAGGGCCGTTAGGAATTTGTTGTTTGAGTACTGGGTTGGGCACAATTGTCATTCCATTTTAGGTTGGTTGTATCTGTCAAGAGGGAGAGTAATCTGGGAAGAAGGAGAGTAGGGTTTGGTGAAGAAGGTGTGAGGATGTGGTGAAGAAACTGAACCCCCTTTTATAATAGGTGTGGTTAAATGCCAGCCGTTGATTTCATTTTTAGATCACAAATCTAAGCCGTTTAAATTCTATCCGTCAGACACGTTTTCCAAAGGGAATGACATCCACTCCTTTATCTGACACATTTGACTAATTGTAAGCCGTTGATTAAAACTGTCGGTGGAATCTGAGACGTCCAATATCCGCTATTCTCAGCGATCTTGGTTCAACACCCTCATGCGAACTTGTTCGCATGACCCCATTCGAACAGGTTAAAAATCGCCAAAGAGGGTGTGTGTCCATGATAAACTCCAATTTAGTACATTTTTAGAGATACTTTTAGATCACTTTTAGAGCAATTATTACTAATTATATAAATCATTGACTTAATTTACTATATATTGTGCAGAATGGAAGAAACTACAGAAAAAAAGAATAAAACTACAATTTATAGCCAATTGGAACTTAAAATAATATATATATATATATATATATATATATATATATATATATATATATATATATATATATATATATATATATATATATATATATATCAACATACATTAATAGAGGATCGCATCTTTCAACATTTTGGTGGGAAAAATTTTTCCCACCATTTACCAATATACCCTCATTTTGTACCCCACTGTTTACCAATATATCCCCATTTTATATTTTTGGACCGACATACCCCCACTCTATATTTTGTACCCCACCATTTACCAATATACCCCTCATTTTGTACCTCATTGTTTACCAATATACCCCGCTCTATATTTTTGGACCGACATACCTCTGACAAATTTTTTATTTGTCCAACACTCTTTTTTTTATCCACTTTTGGTGGTAAAATTTTATTCCCACCATTTACCAATATACCCCTCATTTTGTACCCCACTCCAATATACCCCCACTCTATAATTTTGGACCGACATACCCCTGACAATTTTTTTTGTCCAGCACTCTTTTTTTTATCCACTTTTGGTGGGAAACTTTTATTCCCACTATTTACCAATATACCCCTCATTTGTACCCCATTGTTTACCAATATACCCCCACTCTATATTTTTGGACCGACATACCCCTGACAAATTTTTTTTTTCCAACACTTTTTTTTTATCCACTTTTGGTGGAAAAATTTTATTCTCACCATTTACCAATATACCCCTCATTTGTACCCCTATATTTTTGGACCGACATACCCTCACTCTATATTTTGTACCCCACCATTTACCAATATACTCCTCATTTTGTACCTCACTGTTTACCAATATACCCCCACTCTATATTTTTGGACCGACATACCCCTGACAATTTTTTTTTTGTCCAACACTTCTTTTTAATTATCAAAATGTATCCCTCATTTTGTACCCCACTGTTTACCAATATACCCTCACTCTATATTTTTGGACCGACATTGTTGCCTCATCCCACCAAGGGCTATTGTTGCCTCTTCGTCTTATATATATGTGTTGCGTATTTTTATACCCCCCTTATAAAATGTTGATGTTTTTTCGAAACTACATCTGTAGGCCTGTTAATCACCTCCCCGTGCATCGCACGGGTAATCGTCCTAGTACAACGAACATTATCCAGCACACAACTAAAATGATTACCCGTACAATACCCGTTGTTAATCCAAAATATTACATAAGTTGACAAATATGTCAGAAAACATCAACGGGTAAATGTAACTTATGTACATCAACATCAGTTGATACCCGTTGTTAATCAATTACCCGTAAAACATCAACGGGTAACTGATCGTCTTAGTTAACAAATATGTCAGATGTCTAGGTGATGCTAGCATTAACAACTTGTTGTCGGGTTCCTTTAGTAATTACGGGTAGTATTTGTCGAAAATCACCACCTAGTACAACGACCTTGCCACCAAATGGTTTTGTTCCATTGCCTGGTTTTTCATAGCGCAATATGTCTCGAAAAGATTTATCAACCGCTTCAAAAGCATGTTTGTGCATCATTGGAGCCTCATCCCATATTATCAATTTTGCTTTAGAAACCAACTCAGCGAGTTCACTCCCATGTGCAATATTACACGTTGAGTCCTCATGAATAGTAAGTGGAATTGCAAACCTGGAATGAGCTGTTCTACCACCTGGCATTAACAATGCAGCAATTCCGCTTGATGCAATTGTTAAAACGATTTCCCCTTTTGACCTCAAATCAGACGCAAGAGCCCTCCAGATAAAAGTTTTTCCTGCTCCCCCAAATGCATACAGAAAAAATAGACCGCCAGAATCAATCTTAACACTTGCAATAATTTTATCATATACCACACGTTGTTCCGGAGTCATAGTAGCCAACAATTGAGCATTTTCCTCAAGTAAGGCCAACCTATCAAAATTTAACTCATCTTGAAGAAGTCTATTTTCTATTGCAGATGTTGATGACTTTTCAGGTTGTTCCATTGTTGGAAAGTCAGACAAACTCTTGTTATGTGTGGCTAACATTTTATCAAATTCAATGAGCAAATAGTTTCTTATTTGTGCCGGCGTCAAAGTTAAATCTAGCAAGAGCAAAAGGGAAAAAATGTTTTTTCATTAGCGAAATAAATAAATCCACATCGTATGTTTTATTTGAGATAGAAATGAGTTGTAAAAAATTTATATAATACCTGGTGAATGAAGTAACCGTCGTTGATGAAATAAAATGTCCTCGGAAAGTAGATGATGTACATCGTTGAAGACAAGTTCTGGCCTTGACATCTGTTGAGCAACTAAAGAGATGACAAAAAGATTTCGCAAATAAGGTCCCGAGCCCCAATGGCTAGCTTCTTCAATTCCTTGAATGTGTTCTTTATCATCTTCTAATAGACCACGTGCAAAGCATGCTTGTTTAAATGTTAGATGTGTTTTTGTGCCAAACTTAAGGAGATCCTCATAACAGGTTGGTCCAGGCACGTGATTCAATAATGTTCGCATGTGGTAAATCTCCCCGGAACCAGGTGGGACATAATGCATTCGACCGACACTCATACCTTTCTTCCTAGGACGCCATGCTCTCTCTTTTTGTTTCCAAACAAATCTTGTTGGGTACTGTGTGTAGACCAGATCTCTCCCTTCAGGGTACAATTTATTAGCATCAAACCAAGCAAGGAACTTTGTATATTTGGAACTTTCCCTGTCAAGAACGGTGTCAATTGTTTTAGAATTATCAAACATGAGATATTGTTCACCAGGCAAATGGAACATTAATCTTTCAACTGATGGGTCTCTGTAGTGTATTTCAAAACTGAAAATCCGCCAAACTGCCTCACAAGGGGATAAGTAACGACAATCATAGTATAACTTGATCTCATCAACAACCTTGACTGCCTCATTAGAAGTTGAGTCAAAAAAAGTAGCAGTAACACGGTCGTGTCCCTTGTTGATGTATTTAAATAAATACTTGATCGATCTTGATTGATTGCACCATTCAACATTGATATGCGCATTAAATTTCAATAATAAATCTTTGTTGTACGGCACTACAAACCTATTATCAACAAAGCATTGACCTTTTTGTATTACCTTTCCATCATCCCGTCTTCGATACAGTGGGTAACCTTCCTTATCAATTTCTGTGCGGACTGAAAATTTTTTAGGGAAATGCTTTGTGCACTTCCCTCTATCCATGCATGGTGATGTCAATCTTTGACTACCACACGGTCCGTGAATCATGAAATTCGATACTACCTGGTACAATGCTGGCTCTAAAATTTTATCCGGAATCTCTGCTCTAATGATGCAATCAATATCTTCTGCGCGTAGTATTCGACTTTTCTGATGGAGAAAAACTAAAATATGTGCATGGGGGAGTCCTCGCTTTTGGAACTCAATTGTGTATATCACTGCACATTGTAAACCCACAATAGTCAATAAATAAACATTGACATTAACAAACATAATTAGTGCGGTAGATTAGAAAGACATGTAATGTACCTCCTTTAGTTAAACCAAAAATTTGTCCTCCTTTGATGTCCCGTATAAGTTCATCAAGTTTAATTTTGAACATTCTTGCAAGCAAATCAGGTCTATCTTCAGCATTTAGATTCAAATCTGATAATAATGTGACCAACTCAGGCCACTTTGGGTTGCAAGTGAAGGTTATGAAAATATCTGGATAGCCAACCCAACGGCATATTGCCATAGCATCTTGATAATTCTGTTGCATGTAACGCGCACCGCCTGTAAAGCTTGAGGGTAATACAATCCTTTTACCTACAGCTGAAGGGTTTCGATCACCTCGAAGAACAGCGTCGGATAAGCCCTTATATAATTCAGCACGAATCTCTTGTTGATGACCTCGCACCCATTTGAGTCTTTGAGATTCTACCATACTATACCCATCGACTAATAACTGTTGAAATAACCTTTTACCATATAGTATGAATGAATTGTCTGCAAAACGTTGTTGGATACGGTAGGCTAACCACTCACGCAATGTAACTTTCTCACGTTTAATACAAGGTGCATTAGAGAACTCGTTGTATTCAATTTTCTCATGCCATCCATTTTCTCCTCTTGGAAATAACAACGGGTATTGTAATGGCAAATATGCAGCACTCAAAGTGGAAATCCGTTTCAAATACCCACTTTGTTTTTCAACAATGATATCTCGATCATAGTGTGCAGAATCGTAATCACCGACGACCAAAGCGCCACCTCGCAGGCGAGCGCATTTGTAGATTATATCTTCTTGCGTCAACACCTCTTTTGCCTATTATTTTCAACCTCATATCAATGTGTTGTCCTGAATTAATTCTATCCCTGACAAAACGATATTGACGCACAAATGGGTTGACAGCATCAAGCACTTCTTTAATGTCAATTGCAATGCCAGACTGTAGACCTGCTTCGTTATCTTTCATACTACAGGAAGGACAAGTAAAAAGTATTATTTTTAAGAAAATCACATATACAGTGGTAAAAAAAAATATTGTAGCCCCGAAATCGAGACTTACCAAACAACAGAAAGACGATTTGCAATTTCATTGTCTGTATCGTATATGTACAACTGAGCAAATTTTGGGGTTTCACCCGGCATTGGCAATAGGCTTCCAATTTGGTGATAGTTTTCACCATTCATTACAAAAACAGGCGGCGCTCCCCCCACATTTATTTCTTTTTGTATTCTTCCACCCATAGACGAAAATGAGAACATGTTGTTGAAAGACCGTATGTGAGTTTGGAAAAACTTGCCTCGAGTATCCTTCCCATGAAATAGTCTTGACAATTTTGGTGGCGGTGTATCGTACTGCGGGAGGCTTACCCGACCATGTGAACAACATAAACCAAATTTTGGATTTCTAGCAACGTAACTTTTCTGCACCCTCTCATTGAACCACATAGATGCACCGCAATGGATACAATTACTTGAAGGTATGCCAATATCCCAATAATGTGACATGTCCACTGTGCATATAACAATTCAGGCGTATTAATGTAAGAAATTGTAAGTGCAAAATAAACTTTATTAAAAATAAAAAAAATACTGATGGGGATGAAACTATACAGGTGTTGGAATCATCTGGTATCTCATCCACGTCATTGAGAAGATGTACATATTCGGGAGGCCTATAAGAAGAACTACAACCTGTGGAAGATAGGAACATAATGATCAGACTGTGTATTGTGTTAGGGTTTAGAAAGATCCTCGTAAAACGACTAATTACCTTCGTCATTATTGTTAGTGCCTTTGCTTATTTCTTCCAAATTTATTGTTGTTTTAAATATCCAATTAAACTTTTAATGTTATTTTACACTCATACATCAACGGGTATCTTAAAAATACTTATGTCATTATAAAATGTTGATGTAATTGAGAAGATGTACATAAAATTAATAACAACGGGTAATGTCCGTGTACTACATAAGTTGTTAATCCAAAATATGTAAAGTGTGACGCTAAACCATTGTCCCTCTCTCTATAGAACCTGATGCAAAACTATACATCTTGATGTAGTCTCCAAGTGGGACCTATATTAAGAATTCCCTCCAAAATTCTCCCCCTTCCCTCCCTTAATTTGGAGCCAAACCCCCTCCCCCCCAACCCCACCCCTTTTTTTTCCTTCTCCAAACTTTCTCTCCCCTTTTTTTTATGGCGGGAAACTCAATGAATGAATTGAATAATACACAATGGATATGGCGGGAAGGCAATGCAAATGGTCACGTGCCTCTCACGCGGATTCCCGCCATGTGATGAATAGATTCACCGCACTCGCGTTTGAGATATATATATATACCTGATTCAGTGAGGCCTCTTCTCCAAATGTGTTTATAAATATCACTAGGACGATTACCCGTGCGATGCACGGGAAGGTAATTAATAGGCCTACAGATGTAGTTTCAAAAAATCATCAACATTTTATAAGGGGTTTATAAAAATACGCAACACATCTTTATTATATTTAATTGTGAGTTGACACCTCAACTCTCAAAAAGCCACGTCATCGGACTAATAAAGCCACGTCATCAGACTAAAAAGCCACGCCATCACTTAAATAATGACATGGCTTATCCGACGAGTGAGAAATTGTTGTGAAAGCCACATAGGTACATCCAACGGTCCAGATTAATTACAAAAAACAGCAATTTTCTAACTGATATTTCGATCCAACGGTTGATGTCACATACAGATGATCAACGGCCTAAAACCACTAAAATTGCGGCTGGTATTGTCTCTCATAAAAATTATTATGCCCATTATAATTCAATAATGACCTTATTGATTCTCATTTAATACAACTGTTACCCGTATTAATGCCCATTAGAATGTTTTCAACATTTACACATTTTTCTCCTAGCACACCCATTCCAAGATCGATTTCCAAGACCTTAATAGCCGTTGAGATCACCAGTGTTTGAAGCCATCTGTTGGATGACGTTGAATGCAAATATGGACAAATGTGGTAGCTGGACAATTAATTCCTACCGTATTTTCATTGAATTCTCTTTAACGCGGGATTGCATTTTCCAAACCGCAATTTTAAGGAATTACAAATAGTCTAGATCTAATGTTATTGCAGGAAAGAATTGGTCGTCGTTGATATTCATTCAGTTAATTGGGTTGAATGAGTTGGTCTATGTGGAATGCCACATATTTCTCGAACAAATCTGCATGGAATTTTTTATTGGATAGTCTTTGACGCCGACGTGGTCAAATTCTGAATTATATTATTTATGATTTATGATTATGATAATGATAATTTTTATATTCAATAAATGATTATCATTTATCTAAGTCGAGTGATAAAATGTTAAATAATAAATTATATTAACTTGGTTCCTTTTTATCTCAAGTCAAGATTTTTTTTACATGAACCAAGAAAATTAATAAATTTTGTTGTTTTTGATACAATTATTAATATTTTTTCAATAATAGCATTGATTGTTTATTACCTATATCATGCTAATTACTAACAACTTTGTCTTAAAAAAAGATTCAAAAAATTCTCTCTATTGAGAATTAAAAAATTATGGTGAGAGTATGGCGTCTCTTTACTATAAATAAATAACGATAGATATAATTGAGAAATATAAATAATTATTGTAACCTTAAACTTTAAAAAAGAACAATTTCTTTTTAAAAACAGTTAAATGAAAAAAACACAAAAAGTACAACATTCTTTATAAAATTTAAACTACTAACTTTTTTTATAAGGTGCCTCAAAGCCTTAGGGTATGTTGGGAGGAAATTTGGTAAATGAGAGGAGTACATATTTTTCAATTCTAATCGACTAATCGAGGAAGATGTAAAATGTCTCTAAACATAAATAATTGAGGAAGATATAAAATTTCACTTTTTCAAAGTTTTTAACCTTTTCACCCTTTCTCACACTTTTTCAAGTTTTTTAATTTTTCACTTTCACACACATTTTCACTCTCTTCTCCTTTTTCTTCCTCTAATTATCTCATATTTCTATTTTGCACAACATACTTACTTTAATTTCCTCTAATTCTCTCATTTCTCTATTTTTAATATCTGTTTTTTTACGCGATGTAATGTTTGGACTAATTAAATTTGTCAACTTTAAAATTGTCTTGATTTTCACATAATAGTGTTTAGATTAATTAAATTTTGTCTGAATTCATACATTTACTATCTATACATATCACTGACTACCAAAATACATATCTCCTTCATTTTTCCTTTTTACAATTTCTTTTTTTGAAATTTTAACAAAATCTTAATATTTCGTTTTTTCATATGGGATAATGTTCTAATAAAAGGAAAAAACTTAGACACAGTATCTTAGGTGCTGGTCTCCAAAGAAAATGTTGGAAAATTGTTAATAACCACCAGGCAGTTGTTGGGTTATAAATGCACTTTTTTTATTTAAAAAAAAGTTTTTGTTTCTAGACCAATCAGTACCTATGGTTTTGCATATAAGTATTGCTCATAATAAAATATCTTAATTTATTTAAGTGAAATTAAAATTTTATTATCATTATAAAGAATTATACAAATTATCCTATGTCACAACAACATTCTAGGAAATAATTTGAACATCCCGCCTAATGATCAAATATTGCTACATAAAACAAAAATTGCAACTATAAGTTGGTTTGATTGCAAGTTATAGATTTAGACAAACAAGAAAACAAAAAATATGACATGTAAGTATGGCCCATTAATTTCTCAATTTGTATTGAATTCTAAAATGAGTGTTATCTTGGCTTCTAATACTTATAGTTCTTTTTTCTACTTTATATTGTTAACTTTTCCTTATCAATCTCACCATCATCTAATTCAAAAAAATTCATGTTCTTCTACAAATTCTTCTGCCAATAACTTCTTCCATAAAGTATGCCAAATGAACATATGCAATCACATACCAATAGCTTAATATTAATTCTAAATAGAGTAGGGGATTGTCATACGCATGTCAGCAACTTATCCCAAAGAGGGTGTAAATAATTTACAACAAGCAAAATGAATAACTAAATCATGAAACTACTTCCTTCTGGTGCAAATGAAAATAGAGAAAAGATAGTGGACCTGTTGAATAGCAGAATGCTTGGCAGGCATGGGTCGAGAGAAATTACCAAAAGTACAGTCTAAGAAAACACAATCAAGAGGGCAACGTGGCACTTTCCCCTTCCTCCCAACATACTTGTCTGGTAAGTTGAGGAGACACTCAAGGGTTAGCCTACAATCTCCCGTATGCAGAATGTTACCAAATTTGCCTTCAAACAAGAACATCACCGCCCCTGAAATGCATCCCAAACAAACAAAAAAGTCCAATGAATCATATATAAATCCCATTAAAACACACAATATATAATTACAATCACAATTTGCAGAAAACCTTTTCATCTATAGTCAAACAAAATTATATAGTAAAATAAAACAAAGCATCTCCTACGGCCTCACAGAATTTCAATTAACCGGGAACCATCTACACAATTGAATCGAAATACAAGTGCAAAGTGAAATTGAACAAATAAGAGTACTCATAAAATAAAGAATAAAGGAAATATTAATTATACCAGGGCAGTGATTGGCATCAAAAGCGGTGACGGTGAATGTCCCATCAGGATCATCGATGATCAAGGATTGACCTATCTCAATATCCAGTTACGGATTCATCATGCGTCGATGTTTCCGTAGTATAAATTTTGACTACGGAATGATCGTTGATGGATGTATCCGTAGTCACTCTTCACTTTGTTGTTTTCCAGAGACTACGAATTTATCCTCCTAGGATAAATCCGTAGTGTATTTTTTTGTTGCTGATTTTTGTTTATTTTTTGCAGTGCCGCACAGCCGTTTAGGAGGGAAGATTCCTCCATGGTCGAGTGGTTTGATGCGTAGAGGGGACGTCCATTGGAGAGGTAGAGGAGGTGCAACTGATGAAGGTCCTTCTGAGCCTTTGAGCGAGCGTACACAAAATAGGATAGCCGGACACGCCTCCGAACGACAGAGACGTGTTCATGGACGTCTTCTAGCTCCTCCAGGTGATGATGACAGGGGAGTGCCTGAGATGCAGCATACAGGTTATTTTAGAGATGTTTATGAGCCTCCTCCTACTTTTGATAGAGGTTATCATAGAGATGTTTACGACCATGCGCCTGCTAGAGGTGCTTATGGAGATTACTATGAGGGTGGACAGGTGGGGAATGATGATATTCCTGAGGATGATCCCCATGTAGAGGCTGATGATAGTATGGAGGCGGAGTATGAGTTAGGTGAGGCTAGAACCATCACCATTAAGGAGGGAGACCACCACCTAAGAGTCCATCCAAAGTTCCACATGAGTATAACCTCTGCTCCAAGCCAACCTGAGCCCCTCCAAAGCACCCCCAAAGCTTCGCAATATAAGCATTGGCTTCCCCTAAGTAGCGAGTGAAGCCACCCAGCCACACCCCATTCGAATCTCGTAAAGCACTGCCACAACCACCAACATTGCTACCTACCTTGGAGGCTCCATCAATATTAATGGTAATAAAGCCATCCACCGCCGGTTTCCAAGAGACATTAATACTAACCTTAGCTTGCGTGTTTTTGTGACTAAACAGATCCTTGCTCTTAGAGTAGCTATCCACATGTCGGTGAATGATCACATCAGGCGCAAAAGGCATCACAAACTCCGGGTCATGAACAAAATTATTCCGCCATCTCTCTCAACTCTTCTCTTCTTTCTTGTTCACCTACCAAAAGGGGTGATTTTAAAAAAAGTGTTGGAAAAAAAAATTGTCAGGGGTATGTCGGTCCAAAAATATATAGTGGGAGTATATTGGTAAACAGTGGGGTACAAAATGAGGGGTATATTGGCAAATGGTAGGGCACAAAATATAGAGTGGTGGTATGTCGGTCCAAAAATATAGAGTGGGGGGATATTGGTAAACAACGGGGTAAGAAAATGAGGGGTATATTGGTAAATGGTGGGGCATAAAATATAGAGCGAGGGTATGTTGGTTTAAAATATATATATATATATATATATATATATATATGGTAAATTCTTGGTTGCCCTTGGATAGAATGTGGGTAATTTACCTTATCCACTTAAAAGCTGACACATGGATTCCACTAACATTATCACATAAATGTATTCTTATTATTTAGTTTACAGTTTATACTATATATTTATATTATTTGCACATTAACCCCAAAGTTAATAAATGCTTTTGTCCATTCATTTATATTTCCTAAGTCCTTTTTTTATTAAAAAAAAAAACTTCCACTACATCAATTCGCAACTCCACTCCAACGTAAATAAAAGAACTGCCTTCCTAACTCTTAATAAAAGAAGCGTATTATTCTTGTACTATTCTATTGTTTTTAATTAATATATTTCTAACAAAATAATTAAAAGATACATTAATCTCTATTTTTAATTACTAATATGTCTATCAATAATCTTTAAATTTAAAGGAAATTGAATGTACAGTGACTTTAGTGTCAATTTTGACTTTTTTTGAAGGAATTTTTTGACTTTTTTTTTGGTATTAAACGGGGGTAAAAGCCCCAAGAATTTTTTGACTTTTTTTATTAACTGACTTTTAGTAAAAAAAAATGTAATCATTATTACCATACTTTATACGGTATTTTGTAACATTATCACTCTCTAAAAATTTATTTCATTACAAAATACATAAAGTACGATACTAAGTAGTGTGTTTTTAGATACTTTATGGTTCAAAAAATTTAACTTGATTAAAATAAGCCAAGCTCATTCCTCAACAATCGATATGGTTAAAAAAATTAATTATGTGACAAAATACATAAAGTGTGATGCTAAATAGTGTGTTTTGGAGTATTTTAGGGTTCGGAAAATTTTTGGAGTATTTTAGGGTTCAGAAATTTTTCCTCAATCAGAAGTAGTTTAGACTAGTTTACCATCCTCCCACGCCTAATCCTAACGCTTTTTAAAAAATCAAAATTTACTTTTGTACTGCTTCTTCATGTTTTTTAGAACCATATATATCTATTGAATCGTTTAGTTCGGTCACCACCAAATCACCAATATCTATTGAATCCATTTTGTTTAGTCACTACAAAATCACAAATATTTATTCAATCTATTTAGCTCCACTGGCTTTCTGAAGACCGATTTACGTTCGGAGCTTTGGCCGCACGCACGGCAGTGGTGGACCTACATATAGGTCAGGGTGCGCAGCTGCCCACCCTTAAAGTGGTGGTTGAAGGTGGTCGGAGTGGTGGTTGGCGGTGGGAGGTGGTGGTTGGCGTGGTCGGAGTGGTAAGTGAACGATAAGTGATGTTGAGTTCACAATGGTACATGAAATCTTCCACAGTGAATGAATCATTGGAGTGGGGTAATGGTTAATGAGAGAATTCAAACGAACGACCAAGGAAATCAGGGGTTCTAGGTGATCATCCGATCGAATTCGAGTCACGAAACGATTGAACAAAACACATAGTGGAATCATCTTTGATCGATCGAATCGATGGTAAGTGAACCCTAGTTCACACGATGATACATTGAGTAATCCATGGTTCGATGAATCTGACACCGAATGATGTCTAGTTCATAGTGGTACATGAAATCCTCCACAACAAGTGAATCCTTGTTACCAATGTGATACATGAATCATCTTTTATCAATTGAATTTGGGTGTAAGTGAACCTTAGTTCACACGATATTACATTGATTCATCCATGGTTAGTGTTACAGAATATATATTTAAATAAAATTAAAAAATAAATTAAATTTGTAACATAAAACAATTAATTAGTTTTCTATCTAATAAAAGAATTGTTTTTAATTATATTGTTAACGATTCTTATAAAAATAAGGTAGAATACTTATAGAAAGAAATTTTTGGTTAAATATAGATTATTATGTCATGTTTCAAAATTTAAAATCGATATTGCCGTATTTTATAATTATTGTTTTTTTTTGAAGCAAAATTATTGATAGAAATTAAAATCGATATTACCGTACTCTATTTTATTTTATTAAATATATATGCAAATTATGATTCTTTAGGTGACACCAGTTGCATATTTCCAACATATCGATTAATAACAAGAGAGAGGAAGACAACACTAAAATCATGGCTAAGAATAACTCACTAAATGTGCATTTATTAAAATTAGGGTGAAAGTGTAAATAATATAAATATATAGTATTAACTTGTAAACCAAAAATATAAATGTATGTGATGAAAGTTAGTGGAATCCATGTGTCAGTTTTTAAGTGGTTAAGGTAAATTACCCATAGTATATCTAAGGGCAACCTAGGCCTCACCTATATATATATATATATATATATTATGTTGAAAAGAAGAGAAGCAATAGGAATCAGCGCATGTTTTGGGGAGAAAAGGAATAGTGCCGTGAAAAAGAGAGAAAGAATTGGCACGGAACCCTAGGCGCTTGGAGGATAAATATTAAATAGGAGCATGGCACAACAATTCAGGACGGCCGAAAATCACCTGACGGAAGGAAGCCGCACAGTAACGGAGAAAACGGAGCCGCACACAGACGCATAGACAGTGAGAGAGTGAAGATTTTGGGTACCGTTTTTGACACCGTAAGAGAGCTCTGGAGCGAGAAAAAAAGAGGCAAGACTCGTAATAATAATTCCTCTAATTTCCTGTTATTTTTATCTCGTAATTCATGACTCTAATTTCTATTTCATTGTTCTTGATATTTATGGATACCTAAGTCCTCTTCTGGGTCTTAGGTGGATCTTGCAATTTAGAGACCTTTCATGTTCTAATTTACGATTTGAATTCCTATTTTTATTTTAATTAACATTGTCCTATTGTTTTTATCACATGATTAGGATTAGCTACCCTTTGCATGTTTATAATCAATTAGTTGATCAATGCCGTCGCATCGCAATTAGTTGGTGGACCTATAGGATAATTGGGGCTATAATTAGGGCATGACCAAACCATAATTTAGTCTTCCAATCATTCAACCTTTTTGCTCTTTATGCTTTTCCTGAATTTAAATTCTTGCATGACCAAACGAGGGTTAATTTAGGAAAAAGAATATTAATCGCGAATGACCAAACGGATTAGTAGTTTTAGTAAAGGGATTGGTAATTAAATAGAATAAGGGAATTCGGTAGAATTAGACATAAGGGAATCGAGCTTGCAAGTGAAACTGATCCTAGGCCTCTCACCATTGATTATATCTTGCATTTTTAGTTCTTGTTATTTACTTCGTCTTATTTTAGTTTCTACATCACTCAAATTATTTGTTCGTCTAAACAGTAAATAATCTCGATTAGTTTAGTACTTGTTAATTAATCCCTGTGGATACGATATTCTTATATACTACTTCTGCGAAAGAGTACACTTGCTCTAAGTGTGTTTTTGACGCAACAGTCCATATTTAACACACGCGAACGGCCTCGTTCGAACATGTTCGAAGGCCCGTGTTCGAACAGGTGAAATTTCACGAAAACAAAAGAGGTTTTGGCTGGCCTTTTGGTCTTTTCACATCCTTATGGGGTGTGTTTTGAGTAGGAGGGGGTGTGGGAAAAGCAAACGCCTTCCTAGTTAGTTTTGTATTAGTTTTTTCTATTATTGTATGCTCAACAGAAACTGTTGAAGCTTGACTTGTATATGTAGCTACTTTGGCTTTCAATGCAATAACAAGATACACTTTCACCACATTTTGGTTCCAACAATTGGTACCAGAGCTCCATTTTTGGGGCCTGTTACTGAATCCGTAGCATTCCTAAAAGAATTGTTATTTCAAGAAGAGAGAATTTGTTGAAGATCGTTCAGCTTCGTATCACATCAATGGCGGAAGAAAAGAGTTTCTCACAACCTGTGGTTCCAAAGTTTGATGGTCATTATGACCACTGGTCAATGTTAATGGAGAATTTGCTCCGATCTACAGAGACAACAACGTCGGAGCAATTGAAGAAGATAGAAGAGGCGAAATTGAAAGATTTAAAGGCCAAGAATTACCTCTTTCAATCAATAGAAAGGGGAATCATCGAAACAATTCTCAAGAAGGAAGACGACGAAGGGAATTTGGGATTCGATGAAGTTGAAGTATCAAGGTTCAAACAAGGTGAAGCGAGCGCAATTACAAGCCCTACGAGGAGAATTCGAGCAATTAGGAAGGAAAGAAAGTGAAAGCGTAATTGATTAATTTTCTAGAATTCTTGCCATCGTAGGAAAGATGACATGGTGATTCCAAGATTGATGAAGAAACAGTTGTTGAGAAGGTTCTTGATCTCTGGGATCGAAATTCAACTATGTGGTGTGCGCTATTGTTCAGGCAAATGATATCTCTACCCTCACCGTTGATGAATTACAAAGTAGCCTCTTAGTTCATGAACAACTGATAAACGAACAAAAACCAAAAGAAGAAGATCAAGCTCTAAAGGTTACCACCACCACTAGAGGAAGAGGAAGAGGACGTGGAAGAGGCAACCGTGGTAGGGGTAGACAACAGTACAACAAGGATAATATTGAATGTTACCATTGTGGCAAAATGGGACACTATCAATATGAGTGTCCCACTGCTAAGGAGAAAGCAAATTATGCAGAAAATGATGATGACGAATAGTTGTTGCTGATTGCACAAACCCCAAACGAAGCAACTAACTTAAAGGTATGATTTCTTGACTCCGCTTGTAGCAATCATATGTGTGTGTTTGATATTGGTTCTTTAGTTTAGATGAAAACTATAGAACAATTATTAGATTGGGAGATGGATCTAAGGTGTTAGCTATGGGAAAGGGTAGCATCAAGATGAAGGTAAATGGAATAGTCCAACTAGTCACTGGTGTGTACTATATTCCATCATTGAAAAACAACTTGTTGAGCATAGGGCAACTACAACATAAGGGTTTAACTGTCACATTTGAAAACAACACCTGCAAGGTTGTTCATCCATCGAGAGGCCTCTTAATTGATTCACAAATGTCTGCTAATAGAATTGAAGATTCAGCAAAAGTGTGTACTGATTGTGTTATTGGAAAGCATCATAGAGAATCCTTCCCAAAGAAGAGTACTTGGAGAGCCAGTCGCAAGCTTCAAGTTGTTCATGCTGACATTTGTGGTCCCATAACCCCTGAATCTAATAGTCACAAGAGGTATTTCCTTACCTTCATTGATGACTATAGTAGAAAGACTTGGGTCTATTTCCTGACAGATAAATCTGCTGCACTGGATTGCTTCAAACAATTTAAGACTAAGGTTGAAAAGGAAAGTGGTACAGAAATAGCATGCTTGAGAACTGACAGAGGGGGAGAGTTCACTTCTCATGAGTTTGATGAGTTTTGTAAGACAAATGTGATCAAGAGAAAACAGCAGGCTATACACCCCAACATAATGGGGTTGTAGAGAGAAATAACAGGTCCATCAAGAACATGGTGAGATGCTTGTTATCTTCATTCAAAATAGAAGTCCTACGGCTGTTGTGATAGATTTGACCCCTGAGGAAGCTTGGAGTGGCTCCAAACCAACTGTGCACTGGTTTAGAACATTTGGCATCATTGGCTATGTTCACTGTAACACCCCAAATCTACCCGTTCGTTTTATTAAAATCAGAGTGCGGAAATTTAAATTTTAAACATGCAACGGAGTGTCACATTCGACAATTAAAATCCAAACAACGTAAAATCAAATAAAACGTGGAATCATTCAATTGAGTTTACACCACCAAAAATAAGAGATATTTCAAAATCCACAATTTCAAGTTCAAATCAAAGAATGCAATAAAACAACTAATAAAACAGTGTTCATCCGCTCCCCGAGTGTTACGTATCAGAGACGACACCGACTCAGCTGACGAAGGTAGACAAGCCTTCACTATCACCTGCACGTTACCCACATAGGGGTAACATTCAAACAGAATGGTGAGTCTCTAACAGTATAAAAGCATGTATGATAAGTAGTATACTAGAGTTCAGGCAACTATAATTACCACATCATCACACAACAACATCATTAACAACAACATCATTAATAACAACACCATTAACAACAACATCATTAATAACAACATCATTAATAACAACATCATTACACATCCACAACATTAGACAACAACATAGTCAATGTCAATCACTCAAGGGACATCATCAATGTAATGAATGGGAAATGAAATGCAACCCACACCGACGGGCATATGCATGTGGTACCATCACCGAAAAATAGCTATCTCGTGGCATCATCATCAATATTGAGCATAACTCTAAGGCTGAAGCCCTACATCACCGGAATGTGCATATGAATGCATGTGACACCATGAACAACAGTCAAACATCATGCAACAATAACACCATCATCGTTAAGTGGTCACATTTGACCCAACAACATCATTATCATCATTAAGTGGTCACATTTGACCCATCGTTTATCACCGTAGTTAATACAACACATCAATTATAGCATTCGGAGCTAACACCAATTTCCCCAATCACACCACCACCTAAGACACCAATTAGATTACACACCAGCTAACACCAATTTCCCCAACCACACCACCACCTAAGACACCAATTAGATTACACACCAATGACACGGCAACACAGACTTGGCGCCAGGCAGCAACATAGGCGCACTCGGACACAAAATCGGCGCCTAGGGGGCAACACAACACCCCTGGCGCTGGTGGCAACACGAGCACACCTGTGGCGCCAAACAAAGAAGAAACTAGCGCTGGGGCAACTCAGAACCCACGCGCCAAACAAAGACATAAAATGGCGCTGGTGGCAAAACAGACACACCAGTAAAGAACACAAAGACAAGTGCTAAATTCCTACAACAAAGGCACCTACTTCGCGAATTAATTAAAATAGCAAATGACATCAGATTTTAGCAAAAGACCACTCATTGGAAAGCTCTCTGAGTGTAGTTTCTACCTATGATTTTCGTTTTTCAAAATAAGTATCCAGTTGGTACAGTTTTTCAAAACACTACACTGAGGTACCAAAATCGGACAGAACACTGAGGTGCCTATTTCGTAGACAATTAAGTCTACTTTTCAATGAAACAAGAATCATTCAAAACGGAGTTCAATTGAGAACACAAAACCTGCAAAAACTGAACCTACTCACTGTTTGACTCCAGAAATTTGACCTAACTTTGGAGACTCATAACTTGAGCTACACAACTCCAAATTGAACGAAACCACTGCCAAAACGACAGGCCTTAAGTCTATTTTCAATAAAAATCAGCCACATAATTTTTGGATCAACCAAACAGTACAAATTTCAGAAAGACCGAAACAATATCCAGAAACGCACAGAAACCATAAGCAAGTAAAACTCATCATCAACACCCAATAAAATCAACATGGCATTTCATCAAACACCTAACATGCACTCTAGACACCACTTACACATTTTATCAAACACCTAGTGTGCATCAATTCACCATCAAATCATACACAAGTCATTAACACCAAAACGGAATTAAACAACACATATATACATGCAAGAATTATTCAATCATATTATCAAACACCTAACATGCATTATAGTTCCTAATCTCCCACATACACCCCCATCATACAACCCATTATAATATTAGAACCCACCCTTACCTTGGAATTTGCCGAATAAGGAACTCTTCCACGAACTCTAAGAACCACAAAGAACAAGCTTCCTCTTCTCTCTCTTTCTCTCTCTCAGGCGCCTCACTCTCCCTCTCTTCCCCTCTCACTTGCACCGCTCCCTCTCCCTTTTCTTTCTTTCTTTTCTTTTTTTTTTTTTGCTCTCCAAATGAGCAATTGGCTCTAACCCTAGTGCTTATATCATTGGGCTCTTGGGTCATGGGCCTCTTCCTACCACTTAAATAGTTACTAACACCACCTCTTTCTACCACCTACTTAATTTCTAAACACCACCTTCTTCTACCACTTCTTAATTACTAAACACCACCTTTTTCTACCACTTACTTAATTACTAAACACCACCTTCTTCTACCACTTCTTAATTACTAAACACCACCCCAGGATTTAAATGAAACGCCATATTATTATTTTAATATAACTATACTAATAAAATACCTAAATATCTCAATTAAATAAATAGTTAGAATATTTGGGGCGTTACATTCACATTCATGACTCTCAGAGAAAGAAGTTGGATGACAAGAGCAAGAAGTTCATTCATCTTGGTGTAAGTGAGGAATCTAAAGCCTATAGGCTATATGATCCCATCTCAAAGAAAGTTATTGTTAGTAGAGATGTGATATTTGATGAGGACAAACAATGGAATTGGGAGAAGAACAATATTGAAACTAGTTGTGAAATCATTGATGAAGGAGCCAAAACTGATAATAATGAACAATATGCAGAGGAACAATCCTCAAGTGACATAGTGAGTGATGATGATAATGTTATGGATGAAGGTAGCACCAGTAGGCATGATGCTGCTACTGATATTGATGATGACAGTGAAGACAATCCTGCTTCAGGGAGGATAAGAAGGCCACCAGGATACCTTCAAGACTATATTACTAATGATGGAGAGTTAGATGAGTTTAGCCTTGCTGCTATTACTCAAGGAAATGATCCAATTACCAATGAGGAAGCTGTAAAGGATGAGAAATGGAGAAAAGATATGCAAGTAGAGTTGGCAGCTATTGAAAAGAATCACACATGGGAATTAACTACTCTTCCAAAGAATAGCAAGGCAATTGGGGTCAAGTGGATATACAAGACCAAGTTAAACGAGAAAGGGGAAATTGAGAAGCATAAAGCTAGGCTTGTGGCAAAAGGGTTCTCTCAAAAACAAGGGGTTGACTACAAAGAGGTGTTCGCACCAGTGGCTAGGTGGGGCACAATTCGTACTATCATTGCTCTTGCAGACATCAAAGGATGGACCATCTATCAAATAGATGTAAAAAGTGCATTTCTCCATGGAGAAATCACTGAAACTGTCTATATAGATCAACCTCAAGGCTTTGTGAAGAAAGGAGAAGAAGACAAAGTGTTCAAGTTCCACAAAGCCCTATATGGACTCAAGCAAGCACCAAGGGCTTGGTATAGCAAGGTGGAGAGCTATTTCACAAGGGAGGGGTTCATCAAATGCAACTCAGAATATACTCTCCTTGTGAAGATAGTTGCTGGCAAAGGAACTTTAATTGTAAGTTTGTACATTGATGATTTAATTTTTACTAGTGTTGATGCTAGCATGTTTGATAGCTTTAAATCATCAATGAAAAAGGAATTTCATATGACAGACCTAGGGGAAATGACTTATTTCCTAGGAGTAGAAGTAGTCCAAAACACTAGTGCCATCTTCATTAGTCAATCAAAGTATGCCAAAGAGATTTTGTTGAGGTTCAATATGTTTGAGGTGAATGCTGTCAAGACCCCCATTGTTCTTGGAAAGTGTTTCACTGTTGCTAGTAGTGGTGAAGCAGTAGACAGTACTAAATACAAGCAAATGGTGGGCAGTTTAATGTACATTACTGCCACTAGACCAGATTTAATGTACTCTGTTTGCCTTGCTAGTAGATATATGGAAAATCCCACTATAGAACATCATCTTGCAGTTTGCCTTGAAAATAGTGTCTTAAAGGAGCCATTGGTCTGGGTATTATGTACAACGCAGAGGGAAAAATACAGTTCTGAATGGTTATGCAGATAGTGATTATGCAGGAGATAAGGATGATAGCAAAAGCACAGATGGCTATGTCTTTATGTTGGGAACTGGAGCAATTTCATGGTCATCAAAGAAGCAAGCAATGGTCACTCTTTTAACAACAGAGGCTGAATTTGTTTCAGCAGCCTTGTGTGCCACTCAAGTTGTGTGGCTCAGGAAAATCATGGAGAACTTGGGACAAAACAGAGTGACAACACCTCAATCATGTGTGACAATAGCTTTACTATCAAAGTATCAAAGAATCTTGCGTTTCATGGAAGATGCAAACACATTGATGTTAGAGTTCACTAATTTGTGTGACCTTGTGAAGGAAAGAATCATAGAACTTAAGTTCTGCAGAAGTGAACTTCAAATTGCTGATATCATGACCAAAGCATTGAAACTGAAGGATTTTGTACTGATCAGAGAATGGATGGGAATGACTGAGCTTAAGAGGCAAACTAGTTGTTGATTGCCTCAAGCATCTAGTTTGAGGGAGGATACGTTGGTTCCAACAAACACACCCCATTCAATTCTCTATTAAAAAACCCACTTATTATTTTCATTTTACCCAAAATTGCCTTCCCAAATTCTCAGTGTTAATAACAAAAAGTTTGAGTATCAAATTCTGAAGTCTAAAATTCCCAAAATTGCTTCACCTAGGCTACACTGCAAATGAGGTTAGTGGAGCTTCTAAAAAATATTTATAAATGATGATGTTATTGTTGTTTCCCTAACTCCCTTAGTATAAATCTTTACGAAGATAAAAAAGACAAATACTAATTTTATGTGGTTATGATTCTTCTATTGAAGGCGTATTTTTGTTGAGAGGAGTTAACGAAATGTCAGTTCGGAGATGATGATAGGCAATTAGGTTGTGTCGCTGTTTGGCAACTTTGTCAACTTTGTCAATTGAGAAGCATATGTTGGAGAACATTGATGTTGACAAGATTTTAAATGATTTTACATCTCACAATGCTCGAAGAAAGTGTTTTTTATGACTTTTCGAGAAAAGGGAAATTTTTGATATTTTGTAAAACTATGAATATGTATTAAGGCATATTATTTTAATTGAAATAAGTTGTTTTTTTTGCCTTTTATTGAAATATTTTCAAACTAAAAAATAGTTATGTAAGGGGCCCTTTTCACACAAATTGCCTAGGGCCCATAAAATGTCAGGAACGGGACTGCGTGCATGCGCACGGGTGCTGTCATATTCTTTTTATGAATGAACTTAGACATTATTTAAATAGTAGATAAAAAATGAGTCTCAAATATCATTGCAACTGTTAGTTGGGGTGGAGAATGTTAGATAAAAAGTCCTTTTATACCAACTGAAAAGTGAATAAATTCGTAGCCTCTTTAAGACGGTGTGCTGGACACCACTTTCGTTGTTGGACAGACCCTTTGTATTTCAGCTTTCCTGCTCATGAAGAAACCTCATCTTGCTGGGAACAATAGGGCTTGCTGGACGATGGAGAATTTCCTGAACTTGAAGAACGCTAGTGTTGCTGGACACAGATTAGCTTGTTGGACAAGGGAGGATGTCCTGCAATTGATGAGTTTCTGTCACTCGTCTTTCTGGGCACCGTTTATCTTACTGGACAAAGGAGAACTTCCTGCACTTGATAAGTTTCTGTCACTCATCTTGTTGGACAAGAAGTGTATTCTTTTCTCATGATGAATTTTACTCTTCCTTCTTATCTCAACTTTCTTTGGATTCTTTTCACAATTCTTCCACTTTAATTCTCATCTATTTAACACAACAAAAAGGGATTAAAATGCAACACAAACTCTTAATTCTCAAAGAGATCATCACACTGACAGCGGGAGTTGAATGCCCTTGTAGGAATTATGAATCAACTCCTTACCAACTGAGCCAACCTCAATTTTTTGTATTAAATAGAATACCTTGTTCTTAATACGAAAAAGAGTTTACGCCTTTGACTAGGGAAAAAACTCTAATTCATTCTAATAAAAATATTGAGTCCCGTCTTTTGGAATAAATAATGTGGAACCGGAACATATAAGTAAAATGGACTTGTCTGAATCAAATTCAAAACAAAAATATTTATCTAACACGACACATAAGATGAGAATAAATTCCATCTAGTATTTTAGCCAATAGTTGGGGAACTCACCTAGCTAATGCACTTATTAGCCCATCAAGTTGATCAAAATAAATTCCAAGTCCAATAATAGAAATATGCTAATTAACATCCTTAGCATATTATTGCGGAACAATAATTGTTTTATTTTTCAACTCCCATAGTCCTAGAACCTGTCATTTAATAATCACATTTTGGATTTTCATAGCATCAAGGCATGATTTTCCTTGTAGCTCGCGTGAAAAGTAACCTTTGTAGTAATCTGCTACAGTAATTTTTTTAAACAATGCAGGCCTTTCAGGTGTAACAAGGCTTGGTGTTGGACCTATAACTTTGCTCATTTGGGGTCTATGAAATGTGGCAATGGAGATCCTCTCTTTCTCAGAGTTTACTATTGCTCGATGCTCAATACTTCGATAAACTCCATTCGTCAATATCTGCAAAACCATGAAAGGTTAGACAACAATAATGTGCATTTGATTCTGTATTAACAATGTACCACCAAAACTTTAGATTGAAGGTGTGTTTGGTGTTCAACACGTATTTGTGTTGGACACCCAAACAAGACGAACACACGTGGTTACATTCAATCACTTCATGAGTGTAAGTGTTTTGTTTGAGTCCGTGCTTCACAACTTGTGAATTATTTTTTGTCAATTACCTCCATAGTGTCTCCAACGTTTATAATAAAAGAATTTGTGAGAGGTTTGACAGAAATCCACTGTCCATCTTTTCTTATTTGGAGGCCTTCTATGTCATTCGCTTGAGTAAGGATGGTCAAGGCACCTGCATCAGAATGAGGGTTAATTCCAATGACATTTTCTGGTTGTGGGCATGGAGGGTAGTGATTCATTCGCATTGCTTGACTTAAATCATTAAATAACTCCAACACTTCATTTGGTTTGATATTAAGAGCCCTTTCCATCTGTTTGATGATAATGGTGAAAAGCTTCTCTAGCTCTAAACAGTAGCTCTCTAAATTTTCTCTGCAATATGAAACAATGTTCGTTAAAGTACCTAAACAACAACCTATGTAGCATTAATAGTTAGGATAAAAGAAGTGTCTGATGTTCGAGATATGTACGGTGTCCGAAACAGACACACCAGTTCAAACACCGATAATATTTTCTCAACTTATTGTCGGTGTCTACATGTCTATATTATGTCTCAATTTTCGTGTCAATATCGGTGCTTCTTAGATAACTACTCAATTTTGTAGTAATTTAGAGGAAAGCCAATGCTAGCAAACAAAAACCAAGTGAGAGATAGAGAGTGGAATAAAACCTGAAAGGATTGGGAAGGTTTGGAAATAAACGAGGGTTCCGTACAGAAGAAGGAAGAGTTGACATGTTGAACATATCGGCCCATTCTAACTTTTGATCCTCGGATGTAACAAACATCTGACCAAACCCCTGCATGTCATTTGGGGTTTGCCAAAATTTCTTCTTCTCTTCCAATGGAAGACTTAAGAACTCTTTAACTCCTATCTTCACGTTTTCCAACAATGAAGAGTTGACCCCATGATTAATCATCTGTAATCAATTTCAATTATACAAATCTTACAACGTGTATAAAAAAAAAAATCAGAATCTAATAACTATACCTTAATTGTTAAAGTTATAAATGATTAAACCAAATTTATTCCTTCATACCAATTGACTTTTATATATAATGACAACTAAAGAGACTGCTAGCACATGAAATCCCTAATCATTACTGAGATAGATAAATCTATTAGATTCACCTAAAATCAGCCAGTTAACTTGAAGAATAAATACTTCAAGGCTTAAAATTACCTGGAAGAAACCCCATTCTTTACAAGCATAGTCAAGATTCTGTAGCTCATCTTCATCTTCAGATAGTAATTTATTTAAGTTAACGATTGGGATTTGTGGTGAAGATGATGTATTGGATGCCATAACCACAGGTTCTTGATTTGGATGAAGATATTTCTCTGGAACTTTGGTGATTGGTTGCTTTGCAAGCTCATAGACTGAAGGCACCAATAAAGAGCTTCCAAGATTGCTGATGGACATTTTTTTTTCAAGTGATGAGATTCCGCTAAAGCTTTGAAATTACTAAGATAGCTTCAATGATTGAGAAAGCACTTGTTATACTAAGATATTTTAAAAAATCAGAGAGTGGGTAGAAATAATGGAAACATTAAATGGGTAAAACAAATTCAGGTCCCACCTCTTTAAAATTCTAGGTACCACCAATCCCCGTGCGATAATTACGGAAAGTGACACATTCAATATAATAATAAATGCAATAAATAACATTATCTTTTTGTTTGTCTCCGAAATATTGTCCCATAGATACTTGTGATGATCTGCTTTTTACAGGATTATGGCAACTAATTGTAATTATGTTGGGTAATATGTTGCTAAAACTTTAATGTTATGTATGTATGGTAGTAAAAATAATAAATTTCAAATATGAATAACAATGAATTGATCACAAGTTAACCATGCTTTCCTTGCTTTTCATATCTTGCAAATTCAATTTACGAATCACTCTAATTTATCTCTCATTTATTTTTTACTTAAAAACTATCACATTAGAGTTGTGTGTTTACATGACAACTAGCAACAACACAATAGTGTTGTTTGATTGCAAACATGATTGTCATGTGCAGGGGCGGATCCAGGATTTTAGAATAGGGTGTTCCTTTTTCTTCAATGATTTAACAATTGTACGATTTTACAAAATGAGCGATTCTAACCCTATAGGTGGGGACTCCCAGTGAGATACGATGGAATGAGCTCCCTCATTAGCTAAGAAATCAACACAATTATTCTGCTCTCTTAGATAGCAGTTCTTAAACCTCTTCAACAGAATTACAGCAAACACAACATTTTGAAAAAGTTGTTTTCAAGAAGTTAGATAAATCCATCAACATCACCCTTGACAGCTGTCTAACTGTTAAATCTGTCCTAGTAATTTCAGAATGATTAGCATGGGCAAATATACAGTGGTCCCAATCTTGAAGGAAGCAAGAAAGAATCAAAATAAAATTCACATGATTATTTCCAACTAGGCTTGGCTTGTCAATGGATAATCACATAAAGAGCTAACTTCAACTAGATCAGAGGAAGTGAGAATAAATTGTATTGATTCAAAAGGAGTGTTGATATTACCCAATTAAGTTGTTGTTCTGCACACACTATTATAGTGTAGAGAAGGATCAAACTACTTGCAATCAACTTCTATGGAAGTGAAACTCAAAAAATCTTCCAACATATCCATTGGCTCTATGATACTAGAGAGTTTGTGAGTTGTATTTGAACTTGAGGAGAAGCTAACAACTAGAACATCAACACGTTGATAGGGAAGTTGGTCCCCAAGTGTATTTGGTAGTTTGTCTTGCAATGGCATAATGTGCGATGGAGGAATGAACGAAAAAAAAGAGGAACGAAAAAAGAGAGGAAAGAAAGCAAGAAAAAACGGCGTGAAAGAAAGAAAGAAGAAAAAAATTCTGCTAGTATGTGTTCCCTTGGATTTGAACTCAGGACCTATTGTATAAAATTTGGGGGTAATACCACTAAGCCCAGGATGTTTGGGTGTTCCTGGGAACACCAGGAACACCCTTTAAATCCGCCCCTGGTCATGTGACACACATACATGATAATGAAGCCACTCTAACTTATAAAACATTCTTTAGTCACCTAGTGTTGGAAGAATGGTTTACTTCTCTACACAAATCTTGCACTCAATACACTTGTGAGTTATCAAAAATGATGAATTGGAAAGAAAAGCACTTAACTGAATTGCACAGGTATAACAGAAAAGGAACTAGAAGAAATGGAAACAGTTATTTGCAAGAGTAAAGGTGCATGAACAATTGATTTCATTCGTTAAGTAATATTCACTTTACATTGTGCAATTATATACACTTGACAATTGTACAATGGTAAAATTTATTTACAAAAGTAACTCAGAATACAGTTAACAGAATTTTAACTGCAACTAAACAATTACACAAAAACAAATAAATTGCTAATAGGTCCTCCTACAAGTGTGTAATTACACTACTCATAATACTCTTCCTTAATTCACACTTGTGAGGCTCAACATTCCAATTTTACTCCTCATAGATTCAAGCTTGCTTGTCTTCAATGCCTTAGTTAGCATATCTGCTAACTGATCATCAGTGTTGCAGTGTTCTACAGCAATGTTCCCTTTAGCCACTTGATCACGTAGGAAGTGATATTTGATCTCTATGAGCAACTGGATGTTTGACTAGATCAATAGTTGATTTATTGTCTATTTTCAACTCCATAGCACCTTCACACTTCACTTTCAGCTGTGCTTGGCTAGCACCAAATGCAGCAGCTATGTATTCAGCTTCACAGCTCGACAGAGCTACAACCACTACAACAGGAAAAGCCATCAGGGGCGCTTTTTTTTATCCATTGGGGCGCTTACGGCGCCTCGACCCAGCGCCGCTGCTGCCAACCACCACTCTGAGCGCTCGAAGCGCCTCTAATAATTAGGCAACAGGGCGCCGCAAATAAAGCGCCTCTATTGGTCTTGGCGTCTCTAACAATTGGGGCGCCGGTTTATAAAGCGTCCTCGTGGTGTTAGCGCACTTGACTATCAGAGGCGCTTCTAGGTAGAAGCGCCCCTGTTGGTCTGACCAACAGAAGCGCTTTCTCTTGAGAGCGCCCCTGATTGTCAAGTATGCTTACACTAACAGAGGCGCTTTTAACTTTGAGCGCCCCTAATTCTCTGTTTTTTTTAAAAAAAAATATTTTCTGTTTCTGGTATATATATACAATATTTTGCAGCACCTGTTGGTTTTTCCTGTTGTAGTGCCTACGTTCATCAACCAAAATCAATTCAACATCCAATATGAACCAAATTTCAAATCAACAAACCAATTGCAAGAAACTTATAAATCATTAACAAAGTACGTACCAACAAAAAATACATAACTCATTAACCAAATTCGGAATGTCAACATATATAGACAACAAATTAAAGATTACATCGATGTTTCTCCTCAACAAATAAGTGCTTGGGCAAAAAAAATTCTACCTAATGCATGGAGAAATAGTTGGGGAGGATCCAGTGTTAGGAACAAAAACAAGCTAATTAACCAAAATTACATGAATATCGATTTTCAGTAATCAAACCGGCAACATGACGACACCACTCTCCTCTGAGCTCAGTAAGTTGGTCATCAGAAAATGGAGCTCCAACCTACATTCCAGGAAAATACTGTAAAAATGAAATAAAATAAACTTAGAATTAAGTGGTTAAGTGCTAGAAATAAAATTACTTGTGAAAAAACAAACTATATAAATTACATACATTTCTCGGAATTTCTATTTGATGGTGAGTGATTATGTCCTCATAAACTTCATAACGTAATACCCACAATCATCATTGTTTGGTTGTTTGGGACACTAGAAATCAAAATAATAATTAATTATTAAAATGCGAGCAATATTTACATATGGATAAGAATAATTATAAACTTACCTTTATGACTATCCATTGTGTTTTATTTTTCACATTCCCATCTCTGGCTCTGACCTTATTCGATCCCCAATAAGTTGTCAAACAGCTGAAACATCATACATATAACTATATTAATTAATCGAAATACATCATTTAAATGATGAAATATGCGATGTATCTAAATACACACCTTTCAAATATAGCTCTCATCTTGAGGTGGTTGTTAGGATCACCATGACACGAATCTAAATAGAAAATTCTATTTCTTTTAGGATCAACTACCAACAATATCCAATGTTTTCTACAAAAAATTTGAATAGCAAAATAAATAACAGATATTTCAAAAACACGTCATATATATTTGCTGGGGATAGATAATTTCTTACTCTAAGAGAGTGGGTGCCAAAAACAAGCTATCACAATTGCTTTCATGTGCCAAAGCCAAGCGTTCGTTGATATAGGCTTTTACCGCTTCCTTGTTTTGTTTAATGTTTTTCTTCATTTCTGCAACATTTTCTTTTGAGGTGCCATTTCTAAAGCAGAGATTCAGTAGATGAGTACGCGTTCGGGCACAAGAAATTAATTTTTGTGTCAAGTCCATGGGACTCATAATCTCATAGAACAAATACCTATAGTTAAAATGTATACAAATAAATTAACAAATAATAATAATAATAATGATAATAATAATAATAATAATAATAATAATAATACCTGATGTATATTAAAATAGTAGCCTGAGATGCCCACTTGTGATCATATACCTCTCGCAGTTCATCTTGTGAAAGGGGTATAATGCAGTCAACTCTCAGGATGTCTGGATCAATCAATACATTTATCAAATCTCCATTCGTCATTGTTGCGGCATGATTCTTTATATAAGCGATGAATTCCTTAGAAGAGGAGGGTTGGGATTGAATGTCATTTCCTTTATCTACTTGCCGAGACACTGATTTCTTGGAACAATAGAAGTGGAGGGTTGGGATTGAATCTCTTTTCCTTTATCTACTCGCCTAGACACATGGTTCTTGGTAGCTTTAGAAGGGGAGCGTTGGGATTTGCCAACATGCCTAGAAATCTGAGATCTTGCTTTGTTTACCTATATATTAAGAAATATAATTATTTATAAATTTATGACAATAAGGCAATATGGACTTACTGATATTCAATTACTAATGTCTTGCTGCAGATATTGGTAAAATCATTATCAACTGACGAAGCTGTTTGGGATGTTGTTCTGAACAATGAAGTTGTTCAGGAACTCAGGGAGTTAATCTCTTCGGGTTGGTGTTTTAGTTTTCATTTTCTTGCTGTTAATTGCTAGTAGCTTCTTGATTCAGTTTCATTTTCATTTCCAGTATTGTATTATTTATATTATAGAATCACGTTTTACTGGCTTGTGGCCCTTATAATCACACTTCCTAAAGTTACATAAGATTCACAATTCGACTAATCTGGATATGAATTTTGCAGATCTTCGGAGTCTAGATGAGATTGCTAACAATGACTCCCATGATACAACAAATGTTTTGATGTGGATATTAAATACTTTGCCATTCTGATTCATGGTAGTAATAGAGAAAATTACCCAGTTTGTGATCAATTTGTTTCAACATGCATTTAACAAGACAGATTCACATACAGAAGACTCTGGACCCTTTAATGAGAAGCTGAGAACTTCTTTCATGCTTTCCATTATAGTCTTGTTGATTGTAGTTCTAAGCCGTGCCCATAGATAGGGTACAATATAATTTAATTTGACTACATCACCAAACAATTCTTGTGGACTCTTTGGAGTTAATATGCAAATGCACACAGACTAATTATTCTATATCAGCCATTATTTAAATATGCAAATCCTCCCATAACCAGCAGCAGCAACACACACTCAGCATTACTATTATTATTATTATGTTACAGTATAATAATTGTGATTGATTATTCTATCCAGCTTATTTTCCAGAATAATAACAAAATTCTTGAATCAATATCACACAAATATTCCCGGGATCAAAAAAATCAAGATTGAACCAACAAATCCCTCAATCTTCTAATTCCAAATCTATCAACACAGATACAAACAGGTTGAAAAATCAAGAATTGAACCAACAATCTCTCATCCCAAAATCCCCAAAACAAACAAAACAAATCAAAAAAGAATTTAAAGAATGAAGAATGATATACATACAAATTGAGCAGCGTGAACGGTGACTCAAAGAGAAAGCTCACTTTCTATTTCATCAACAGACAAGTTTGGCTTCAATCGGTTGTGGAAATACCTCTTGCACTTTGAGTTGACAAACAGAAAACTCAGAAATTAAATTGAACAAACAAACAAACAATCCTCAAAATCAAGAACTTGTAATGAACACAACATAGCTAAAAGCAAGATTTATTGCTAGCAAAAGCATATTTACTATGTTCTGAAACAGTTTCAAAAGCAAGATGGCTTACAAGGAAACGAACAATATTAGGTTAAATCTAATTCAGAAACACCCCAAGCAACAACAACTACTTGAACTTTCATAGAACCTTCTTTAAGACCGAAATATATATGTAACAAAGCAAAAACAAACTCACCGTTGAGAATGGTCGTAGTGTACAGAGGAAGAAGATGACAAACTCAAAACATTGCTCGCATGACAGAGAGAGGAGATGGTTGAGAGAGGAACTCAAAACTTAGAGGGAGAGAGAGTGAGAACGTTGAGAGATTTGGGGTTTTAGCTAGGGTTTGGGTTTGGAGAGTGAGAACGGTGAGATGGAAAGGAACTGTAAGTGAGAATGTTGAGCGCGTATGAGAGAAAGGTAACGCAACGGGAAAGGAAATTAAAAATTTAGGAATTGGGGGCGCTCGCGTGCAAAGCGCCCCTGTTGGTGATTAGGAATTTGGAATTGGGGGCGCTCGTGTGTAAAGCGCCCCTGTTGGTGATTAGGAATTTGGAATTGGGGGCGCTCGTGTGCAAAGCGCCCCTGTTGGTGATTAGGAATTGGGGGCGCTCGAGTGGAAAGCGCCCCTGTTGGTGGCTCCGTGTTTTAGGAATTGGGGGCGCTCGTGTGTAAAGCGCCTCTGATTGTCTTTCAGTGGCTCCTATGTTTCAGGAATTGGGGGCGCCCGTGTATGAAGCGCCTCTAAAGACCCTCCTTATTTTGACAATCAGGGGCGCTTTTTTAAAAGGCGCCTCTAAAGTCCCTCCTTGTTTTGATAATAAGAGGCGCTTCATAATAAAGCGCCTCTAAAGGGTGCGTCCTTTTTTTGCAATTCTGTTGTAGTGAACATTCTGCTTCTTCGAGCACATTGCTATTGGAGCATCCCCTAGCATGAAAATGTACCCAGAGGTACTCTTCCTATCTTCTGCATCACCACTCCAATCTGCATCTGTGAAACCAACAAGTTTAGCAGTCACATGAACCTTTGCATTAGGGAACAGAACTCCTCAATCACTTGTACCCTTAAGGTACCTCAAAATCCTTTTTGCAGCTATCAAGTGTGACCTCTTGGGCTCCTCCATGTACCTACTAGCAACACCAACACGGTAGACTATGTCTGGTCTAGAGTGACAGACATATCTAAGTGAACCAATCAGTTGTTTGAACATTGTTGAGTCAACTGCATCATCAGTGGAGTTTTTCTGCAACTTTACATTTGGGTCTGCAGGTGTGCTAACAAGGTTGCAATTCAACATTTTGAATCTTCTTAACACATCCGTTATATACTTCTTCTGATGTAGAAGTATACCTCTATCACACTGTACAACTTCTTGAGTTTCACAATTTCTTGCTCATTTTCACCAGTCACGAGCAAGTCATCAACATAGAGGCATATTATAATCAAACCAGTGACTGTGTTCAGCCTTACATACACACAATGTTCAGTTGAACACTTAGTGAAACTCAATTTCTGCAGTGAATCATATATCTTCTTGTTCCAAGCCCATGGGGCTTGTTTAAGACCATACAAG